>JAVQMF010000053.1:52585000-53785000 GCA_032878935.1 Erythrophleum fordii | reverse complement strand
AAAGGAGCAGAGTAATTAATTAGCAATATCTATTTGTATGGGGAGTGTATACATGGCAGTGTTGCATTGTTCCTGGGTTTGCCGTACATCCATCACATCAGTTGGGTTAGGGTTAAGTTCTTTTATGATATAGCTTCTTCGTTAAATTTGGGGTGTTGTTTCAGACATGAGAAAGAGCTCACTATTTATTAATATTTTTAAAATAAGGTTGATTATTGAACTGATAATAATACTAATTTAAATTTTATTAATTTGTCTGTGATTAAATTATAATTAAATTGATAATAATTAAATATATAAATATATATATATATATATTAAAAATTTAGTATAATAAATAATAAATAAATAATAAAATTTAAAATATTTTATTATTAAAATAAATTATATATAACTTAGTATTTAAATTTAATTAATTTTTTAATTTTAAAGTTTGAATATAAGATAACTTATCTATTAATAAATAAAATTATTAAATATTAAAATGTTGAAACGAGTATTAAAATTAAGAAATTATAAAATACTAACTATTTAATATATTATTTTTTTATTATTAGATTTTAAAAAAATTTGTATAATAAAATTTAATTACTTTTAAAAAATTTGAACATAATATAAAAAAATAATAATTGATAAAATGTTTAAGTTAAATATAAATTTAAAAAATATATTATACTTTTATTTATTTAATATTATACATAATTTTATTAGGAAGAATAAAGTAGTGCAATAATTAAAATGTTGAGATTTTTTTTATAAGTCATTGCATTTTTATTTTTTGTCGCAACTTAAATAATATATTTATATAAAAATTATACATGTGCACGGGCATTCCACTCGAGATCAAATGACAAGGAGACATTTTGGAAGGTTGAGGTGCCGTGTTCAAATCCTGTTAAGACTCATAAAATGAAAAAACATTGCAGTTGAGATGGCAAGCCTATGTTTTGGAAGCACAGGTACCACGCTTAAATCCAAAGGCTAATGTTGGGGAATTTTTTAAGAGGACTAGTTTGATCCAATCTATTTGCACTGGTTTTTGTTTAAAATTGATCAGTTTAACTCAATTTTTGACCAATTTTGATCAATTCTTAAAATCATCAATTTTGAGGCTTGATTGAATCAAATTAAGGTTTGATTTTCAATCCAACTGATTGAACTGGTCGATTCAATCCAGTTTTGATTACTATGCTATTTATTACTATTGTCCTTAAATAATAAATATTAAATTATCTCTTAGGTAGAAAGAGATAAAATTAAAAAAGATAAAGATAAAAAGAAAAAAAAAGAATTAGCCTTTATACTTACTATTTCTCTTTGTGGTACTCCAATAAAAGGATCCAAAATCTTCCTAATTTTACATGTGTTAGATACAAATTTTAAGGAGTGCGAATAAGAAGTAATGGAGAGCCCAACTGAGCAGAGATTCCTAGTTTTATAATCATGCTAGTTATAATATTACTTTGTAACCTAGTTTTGATTCTCTTGTAATATTAAAAAAATTAAAATTAAGAAACTATTTTATGGTTAAGAGTACCGATGAGAGGATCATAACAATGAATTTTTAAAACGAAATAACAATAGTTAATTTTGAAGATTAAATTTTACTATCGCTTAAGCCTAAATTAGTTCCATTTAATATTTTTTGGATTTGAGTTGGTTTGTTTTCATCTTCCAACAAGATTAATTGTAAAAACTCCTCTGTAATCCAAGTCATGCATCTCCTCGGTGAAAAACAAGACAAAAAAAGAAGTGTGAGCATCCGATATGATAGTTGCATTCCAGACACTCATCGAAAATTGAAGAAGTTTGGATCACAGCGGAAAGGATCTTTTTCTGCTGCGATTTTAGTTGTATTTTGTTATTTATTTTTTAACTAAAATAAGTTCAGATGACAAATAGTGATATCTTTTTTAATGCTTTTAATTAAAATTTAATGTCTTTTTTTTTTTCTCCAGCTAAAGATAATTGATTTATTCATTCAAGATGAAGCTCTATTTATCTCTTTTTTTTAATATTTATTTTATTTTTATAATTTTTAATTTTTTTAAAAAATAAAGGCACAATAATTATTATATACATTTGAAATTATTATTTTTATTTTATATTCCATTCCATTCTATTTCATTTGATGTAAAAAAATAGATATAAGTTTAAAAAATTCCAAAAAATGACCAATTTTTAAAAAAAATTAAGTAAAAAATAAGCCAGACTTGAATTTAAAAAATTATAATATATATATATATGTATTATTAATTAATAATAAGTTTTTATCATTTTTCACTTTAACCATCTAGCCAAAATGCCCCCAAATGCCAAATCTTCAAAAAGCATTTAGTTTTATGTATGGTAAAAGAATTTTTTTGCAAATTTATAAATAATATTTATTATATTCAGGTAATTATTATTTAATAATATTTATTTTTAATTTAAATTAGAATAAAAATATAAAATTTTTTTATTTATGAAATCATTTTTTTTTCCTTCATATTTTTCTTTCATCGCACCAAAGAGGGGCTGTTGCTTTCACAGTTGACCCTCCGTGGCCGAGTGGACGGCGCCGAGAGCACCTGGAGTGGAGGAGTTCGGACGTCGAGCTCGAGCAGATTCAGAGTTCGTGAATCGTGCTTCTCTCTTCTTCTTCTAGAATTTTGTCTTCCCTTTTTCCATCTTCATGCTCTGTTTCGGTGGTAACTATGGAGGAAGTGTGAATGAACAAGGACCCTTTTGGCAGATGGAACGGGGGACCCCTTTTCCATCTTCGTGCCCTGTTTCGGTGTTCCCATCAATAGAAACATGGACCCTTTTGTTTCGGCATAGTTATAGTCCTTCCACATGTAATTTGGAGAGCCTCGTATGATTGACTCACAAGGACTTCGACATTTCTTAAAAGACCAACGTTGGTGACTTCAAAAGACCAAGTTGCAACGTAGCTTGTGGCTTTGTAATCTTCCAATAGATTTGAATTAATTCCCCTGCTATCTAAATGAGTAGCATTTTGAGAAGATCATGCATGTTGCCACCCCCCTTACTGACCTATACTTTTAATTCTTTTAATAGGAATTGGGAATTTATAAACTCATCTTTGATCAAAGATTCACAAAGAAACTAAAGAATTCATTAACAAAAAAGATCATACAATGACATGAGCTTGAAACTGCTTTAATTTGTTGCAACTTACTTTAACGGGCCGAGCTCCAGAGGCTGTATTAGAGTGAGCAGTGCTAGACTGAATCTCGGCCCTACCTGTGTTTTTTTTAAGAGGTCCGATTCGTTTGATTAGGTTTGTTTGCTTACCCCCCAATTATAATGTTGGGATGGATTTTTAATTATTCAAAAATACAATCATCGTTAACATGCAATTCAGTAATAAAAAGAGAACTATAAGACAAAATTACAAACAAGAATGGGAAGCCAAGATATACAAGATTAAATCAAAATATTTTGATTTTGCTTTTGGAATTTTTAGACCACGGGGGAGAGCCGAAAATATCAAATAAGAAAAATTAAAGGCACCACATTTAGGTCCTAATTAAGACCCCAAGTGATATTCTATCAAAGTGGGAGGAAATAGGTAGAGAGAAGAAGAAGCTTCTTGCTCTTCCATGTGTTAAACCTAGTTTAGTGTATTCTAATTATAAATAAATGATAAGATGCAATTATGCTAGTTTTTCATACATTATTATTTCATAATTTATGATATTGCCATATAAAATATCAAAATATAAGACATTTAAAATATTTATATTTGATTTAACCTTTAAAAATACGGTGTAAAAAAAATACAAATTATTAGAAATATTCATAAGTTCAGTTCAATTCAATTTTAGACCAAAATTAAATCAAACTAAGTTTGTCAGTTTAGCATTTTATTGAACTTTATTGATTTTGACTTTTAATTTGTTTGGTTTAGTTTTTGTTTAGTTTGGTATAGTTTGGTTCTTGCTTTTGTTTTTTTACCAAAAGTGATTTGATTTTTTTGTTTTTCTTGTAATATGTAGGATTTGGCTTCTAATATCATGCATCTTTTAACATTCAAAAGAAATTTAAATTTAAAAAGTTGATATTGTGTTAGTGTTTAAATTCAAAAGAAACTGATCTAGAAAATAACTTGAAAAAATCATAAATGAGTACTATTTTGTAGGTTTGGAGATTTTTTTTTTGTCACATTTTATTTGCACCAAGTATTCTTCTTGAACAATTTTGAGTACTTCTTTTTCACATCAACATATTGTATTAAAATTTTTATTTTAAAAATATTCTTTAAAAAATTAAATCAACTTAATAAAAAAAAAGTGAGCTAAGTAATTAAAGAATGAGACTAAATTCACATGCATTGACTTTATATGCATAGTCATCGTCAACATCCAAGTGATTTTCAATGCTTAGATTTGTGGAGGCAAAATTCTAAAGGCTATCATATCAATACCAATAGTATGATTGATAAAAAAAATAGATTTGATTTTTAAACTAATGTACCAATTGCAAGATACAAAGGAATTCAACTAAGTAAAACATGAATTTTTACATATAACTGTCACTTCATTTTTTTAAAAAAAATGTGATGTACAAAAGTGTTTAATCACCAAACATATTATTACTACTTCTTCTTCCAAAAAATGTAAATCCGTACATGAAAATAAAACAAATTATATTAATATATCAATTAAATAAATTTCTTGATAGTGTATAAGTCTTTACTATAGAGTTTTTTTCAAGTTCCATTCCACAAATTTTAACTTGTAGCTTGGATTAAGAACCATAACTACAAAGATCATCATGTTAACATTTTCAACATCTCCTTAATATTTGTTATGCTTTATTTTCATTTTTTCAGTCATCTAACTAAGTAATAGATCATCACTTTTAAACGATTGTTCAAAGTGTTCAATACCAAGCAAAATTCAAGAAAATATTGAGATGATGTAACATATAATGAACTAGATACATTTTTAGTGATATCATAAAATATTTTCAAGAATTTCACAAAAGCACATGCATTATCTTAATCTTCATTTATTGAAGGACCTACTCTATCCAAAGACAAATTGAATATCCCTTTGTTCCAACCTCTTAAACACCTTTTGAAATTTCAAAACAATCTCAAGCATGAGATATGTAAAGTTCCATCTTGTAGGAATATCTAATTATACAATGCTTTTCTCTTAAATTATTTCTTGTTCTACTCAACTAAATTTTTATAAACGAGCAAGCAAAGTATGAACATACCTAACTGCATTTCTTATCCTAACTATGGATTCATACATATCTTTCAAACTATGATTGACCACCATCTCCATAATGAGAGCACAACATCTTACATGCAAGTATTCTCCCTTTATTATATGTCCATTCCAATAAAGTATTCTACCTTTTATATAAGTTACAACAATGTCATTAAAGCTAACATTATTAACTATAATGGTGAAAGCCTTATCAATCCTCTAACTTAACAAACAATGTTATGTTTTGAAGCCAATGGTCTCACCCCTATAATCAAAGATTCAACAAAAATTCAAAATTTGCTTATGCAATTTTCACTTAGCATCAATGAAATATGCAATAAGAGATAAATAATTCAAATTTTGTATAGAAGACCAACAATAAATGGTTAAACAAACAGTTTAATGTGTTTTATACAATGCACTTCTCAACTTAGCATTTTTAGATAAGAAAAGGTTCCAATAATCTCTAGCAACTGTAATGCGTGATGGAATAAAAAATAAATATTGCACAACACTTATAAAAGAATGAAACAATTCTCCCTTTACATGTTCAAATGGCAACTCATCCATAATTACCATTTTTACAAGAGCTTCCCTATATGCAGTAACATCGAAAGTAATTCCCTTCATCTTAGTTCCAAGCCCTTTCCCATCTTCATTTTTGTTTGGTTAGAAAGAAAGCATGGGTTGTTCTGGAGCTCGATTTCCATAAAAAAAAAAAATTCGACATTTTGCACTCTAAGTGATATGCAATGTTAGAAGTTAGATTTCTTTTTTATGGCATGTATAGTCTATATCACACCAATTCTATTTTTTTGTTAGACTCTTCTTCCTTATCTTGCTCTTTCTCTTTCTCTATTTGCTTTTTTTTTTTTCTCTTTTTGTTTCTCATTCTCTTTCTCCTTTACTTAACTTCTTTTCACTTTTTTATTTTTGGAAGGCTTAAAGGAAACAAAAGGTGTAGACTTATTAGAGGAAACAAATCACCAATTATAGAATGCTCATGAACTAATTTTAACTTGTTAGTATTAAATTGCTCATTATCAACAACATCTATTAACTCCATATATCTTTCTTACTATAATTTATTTACGAACAAAAAAAGTCACCATATTGAAAAAATATATCACAATTAAACCTAAAAAAATCATATAATTTTAAAAAAAATTACCTTAAATTTAAACTAAACTAAGAAAAATGTCACAAATTTTTCTTTCTTTCAAAATTGTGTCTTGCAATAAATAATCTTTGTGTAAAAATATGCAAATCATTAGTAAATTTCAATTATGAAAATAAAAATAAAAATAAACTCTTTCATTGTCACATAAGTCCACTTTTTTCCTGCCAATTTTTTAAAAGATTTACATAATATGCAATGGCATTAGCATTTGGCAGCAATGTAGAAAGTGAAATTCAATACAATAATAAAATAGTCAATATGGTCCCTTTTCACAAACAATAAAGCATTATTAGAATAATTTAACATTTCATTATGAATATGGTCCCTCTTCACAAATAGTCAACATGGTCCCATGTCCCAAATCCCAACTCAATTATCTATCTTCACATTACACAATAGATCAGATAATACTTTCATAGTGAATAGATAGTAGGAGATGCTCCCTTGTTCTTGCAATCTCAATATCCCATCCCATGTCCTATATCATTTTAGAATAGATAGTAAAAGACACACCAAGAGACACGAGATGTAAAAAACATAACATGAGATGTAGTGTCATACCATAATCTAATATCCCATAATTTATATGTCAATATGCTTATAACATCCATTTCTTTTAATTTAACACTTTTAATAGCTTAAATAATTGACATTAAAGGTATAAACTCTGTTTAAGCTTAGATGCATGGCCTTTGCATATATAATTCAAAATTTATCCATAACATATTTGCTTAATCAAAAACATCATAAAAAGAGGCAAAGAATTCGGGTTTAAGCCATGTATCACAAATTAGTATAATTGAATTATTCCATGCATGTCCATAATTTTGTCATTAACTTCAAAAATTCATATCTTAACCTAGAGAGCTCTAAATCATGCAAATTAAGAATCTATAGAAAGCTCATGACATAAACTACATGAATAGTAATACTGTCAGAATTTTGTGCATATGCAGAAATAAAATTTTGAGTATGCATATCTTGAACTACACAACTTTAAATTAGGTGATTACGGTGTTTATGGAAAGCTTATAATGCTAATATATGCCTGTAAAATTTTATAAGCATTGGATTCCATTTGACCCCTTAAATACACAAAAAACCAAAATTGACTATATGAGTAGTACATAGTCAAATTTGCATTTTTCATCCAACTTTAAAAAATCATAAGAAATTTTACAAAGTTGCAAAAATTGTGTTATTTGACTTTGTAAAAAATTCTAAATGAAATCTATATGCCTACCAAATTTTATCTAAAAACTTGTTTATTTAATCAGATTTTGGTTCAGGGGGTAGAAAATGGTACAAAATGGCACATTCATAGTATTAAATGATTTTGAATGAGCTTCTTTTATGAATGTGACCATTTAAGCATGTCCCAAACATGAAACACAGCATGTAAGACCATCTTATCATGTCTCAACTACCATGTAACTCAAAATGACTCATTTACTTGCTAATATACATACACTTTCTATAACACATATATACCAAAAATACATGTTTTTGCATTTCCACAACTAAAATTGACATTTACAATATAATCTCATACTTTTACATATGTTGGAGCATTTACATTACAAAAATATCAATTACAAATTCTTATTGATACTATATTACACCAAATGCTAATCCATTATCATAGTAACTTAATTCAAGCTTGTTGGCTTCAATCCTGGACTCCTTAAGAGTTTCCTAAACATGCTTAAAAATAATATGGGGGAGAGTGAGATTCCAAGACTTCAAATAGCTTATTCATCTTTCAAGTACACTTATATGACATGTTATCATGTCCAAAAAAAGTAAGCATACATCATATGCATTCAAACATCAACATAATATCTCATTTATGAAATCATATGGATTCATAAAAGTTAAAATCAAGCTCTAGGGACTTTTAGTCTAACTTCACCTTTTTATGTGGGACTTTTGACTTAGCTTCACTCATTCTATGAGACTTTTAGCCTTGTTTCACCTTTATTTATGGATTTTTGTCTTCACCTCACCCAAGACAAGGAACTTTTGGAAGAATCTCACCCATTAAGAGCCATTTCACATTCCAATTACATTTTAAGAAACATAATGATATCAAATCATCAAACCAATGGTAATAGACATAATTCATAGTCCAAACACCCATATAAGTAATCAATGACAATAAAATAACTAAGATAAACATACAAGAATAAATGGAGCGCTATCTTTTTCAAGAAGTACAAAATTCCTTCCTTGGTTCTTACTTCCTTGCCTTAACCTCTTACTTGGGGGGAGCTTGATTTGCTCAGCCTAAACACATCAAATAAGATACAAATGTATCAATGGAACAATCTCTAGCTTCACACAAGCCTTACATAAGACAATTCTAGTTCTAAGCTTCTATATGGTTCCATTTAAAGGCATAATAAAACAACTCACATAATTCATCATCTTGGGTCCAATTTCTCACTTAATCTAAGTCACATGACTCTATTTAAACTTAGTAGAGTTATCACAGACTCAAATTAATGAGCTTAACATCAAGTTACTTCTTTATGCATAATGAAATCTTAAACTTTCACTTTACAAAATAAGGCTTCTAAATTCAATCCAATAGTTTATTTGGTATTCATAATTCATATATGGATTATTTCTATCCTTATAATCAAAGAAAATTCTCCCTAGGTGTATGAACTCACTCTTGGCCAAGACGTCCACATGGATTGGCACCTATGGAATTTCTTTCATTCATCGTGGGAAATTGGCATCTATATGAGTTCATTAGCCTCTTCTTGACTCAATCATACATGTTTTAAAATATCATTTTAAAGGCTCATATCTCTTTAGGTGCAATCAAAATCTTAATTTTCATAACTTACTATCAAGTGTTTATTTGAGTTTTATTAGTTTCATATGATTCTTCATACTTCAAAACCCTATTTTCTATCAAGTTTGGATCAAAATCAAACTCCCCACATGGTCCCCTTAGGTTGGTCGAATAGAGAACTCCGTGGAAGAACCAAGAAAAGAAAATTTTCCAAAGAGAAGCATATATTTTCTTAAAGCTTGTTTAGTGAGTTTTCTTAAGCTTTTAAGGTTTTTTCAAAATTCTTTCTTCCCTCTACTGAACCAGCCATGAATCACCACCATTCCAAACTTTAAAACCATGGAAAAAGAAAGGAGAAAGAGGAAAAGAACATTAAAGAAAGAAATAGCATGAAAAAAGCTTGAATTCTTACCCTTTTTGCTTGATTTTCTCCCTCATTTCTTCTCCTTTTTGTGCATCTCTCAAGCTTGGTTTTGGTTCTATTTTAAGATAAAATAAAGTCAGTGGAAATAGGGAGAAGGGCTTGGCATGCTAAATAAGGAGAAGGAAGACTAATAATAATAATTTAAAAAATTGAACTATGTTCCTTAAATTTTGGTTCCTCCGTTTGAGCTTAATTCAACCTCCTTTTGATAACTATTTTTTTTTATCATAAAATTTAGGTTTTCTAATTTATAAAATGCCTTTAGTTTCAAATTATTTGCATTTAAATTAGCCTCAAATGGTTTGGTCAAAGTTTCAATTAATTGATGACTTAAAATGTATACTGGAAAGGTTTCAATCTTTCTAAAGTTTTTTATAGTTTTTAGGGCCTTTGAAAACCTTAAAAAACTCAAAATTTTTACTTAAAGCTCCCTTATTTGATTTTTCAATTTTTTTTTCAAAATTATAAATTTGCCATTATGTTATTCATTTAATTTATTCAGTCATTTTGACTCTATTTTTTTTTTAGCAATCTTTAGGTTCTTAACCACGTTTTTAGATGTTTTACTTATCATTCTGTTCTCAATTAGCCTCAATTTTCTTTGATTTAGAGTGATCCTATCTCATTTTGTCAATTTTAGTTCAATTTCTAGAAAAACTGGTTATTACATATAGCAAGTAAGAAAGGCAAATGAACACACAACACAATAGAAAACTTGGCTCTTTTGGTTTAGATTAAAAAGGGGTTAAAGTGCATTTATTTTAGTGACTTGCACAAGGCATTTTTTAGGAGAAATAGCATTGAAGCAAGAGTTTGTTAGTTTGAATGCATTGAATCAGTCCCAATTTGCAAGCCTATCAAGTAACAGCGACAAAACATCGCATATGAAACTTGGAATTGTGATTTGTGACTAAAGCTAGCAATGACGCTCATGCCGTCGTGCATAATTGAAGAAGCAAGAGAGCAATTAACGTTTTAGCCCAAAAGAATAAATAGCAAGAGATGCACCAAGAGACGCACTCTTTTTTCTTTTTTCTTTTTACAATCTTAATATCCTATCCCAAGTCCTAAACCATTTCAAAATAGATAGTATGAGACACACCAAGAGACACAAGGAGATGTAGAAAACATAACACGAGATGTAGCAAGCAAGAAACATAAATGAACATACAAGGCAACAAGAGACTCACCTTTTTTTGGTTCAGATCAATAGGGGGTTCGAGTGCACTAATTTCAGTGATTCACATAAGGTGTTTTTGGGGGGAAATCACATTAAAGCAAGAGTTTGTTAGTTCGAATGCACTACATTAGTCTTAAGTTGCAAGCCCTAACAGGTAATAACAACAACACATTGCATATAAAGCTTGGGATTATGATTTATGATTGAAGGTAGTAGTAAAGCTCATGACTGAAGAAGCAAGAGAGCAACTAACATTTTAGCCCAGGGATTAGTCAAAAAGCATGTTTTAGGCTTAGTGGTGGGAGAAGCACATTTTGGACCAGGGATAATAAAAAGCATGTTTTGAGCAACTAACCTTTAGTTTGGTTCCAAAGTCGAACGAATCAAGGATGAAACCGATTTGAGCAATTCTAGAATGCCAAAAATTGATTTCAATTTTTTTTTATATGTTTTGTTTTATTTTTGTCAATTTTGTTTGGTTTAATTGGTTTGATTTGATTTTTGACACCCTTACATGTTATATTTGATTAAAGTTAATCGAATTGACTTTAAAGAAATGTGCTCGTTTCCAAAAGATTTGTACACGATGCACATCCTTTTTTGGCTATTTAGTTTAAATTTGGATAGCCTAAATTTTTATTTTATTTTTTTAACATAAATAATCATTTTTTTTAAATTGTAGTTAACAGACTTTTTATAAAATGAAAAACAAAAAAAATTATAAAATTTAAGGGTCAGAAACGGATGCACAAAGGATCCGCATTCATGCTCTTTATTTTAACTAGTGATGCGACTTGTAAATGCACAGGCAACCAAAAAGTTATAGGGCCTATATATATATATATATATATATATGTAAAAGATATTGTGTTATTGTTATTGTTTTTAAATTATTCAAGAAATAACCCTTTTTTTTTTTCCCAACTTATGTGTTGCTTTATATATATATATATATATATAAAGCAACACATAAGTTGGGAAAAAAAAAAGGGCTATTTCTTGAATAATTTAAAAACAATAACACAATATCTTTTACATATATATATATATATATATATATATATATATATATATATATATATATATATATATATATATATATATATATATTACTTTGTGTTCAAACTTTAGTGCACCAACACACAAATTGGCTCAAAGATATCACGTAAACTAATATTATATTTTGCTTAAATAACATCCCATATACAAAAAATAAATATTTTAAATATCACTATACATCAAAACATCAAAATTAAGATAATCATGTACGGCCAAAATGCAAATATCTTTTTCTTTAATTTAAGAAATTGGGCAATTTATCCTATCAAGTATCAGTTTTAAAAGTAGATTAGAGATACCAAAAACTTTTAATTTTATACTCTATAACATGTCCATTAATTTTTTCGTCTAAACCATTACAATACTTGGTTACATGAATTAAAAAAATGCCAAATTAGAGGATAAAACACACACACACACACACACACACGTACACATATATTTAACATATCATTTTGAGGAACTAAACTTTTTTTTCATCATTTTTTTTCACATTTTTATAGTAAAAAACCATTATTTATTACTTGAGATAATAAGTTAAATGTATTTTTTTTTGGTTGCTAACTTAACTTTTTTAATCTATATGGACAATACTAGGATTTTAGATAAAATATTAGACTATACAAAACTAAAAATTTAAAGAATTTATAATAACTTTAAAATTTAAAAAAAAAAACTACACATTGATTGACGGTGGGGCTTTATATTTTTTCTCTTATAATGTATTTGATAACCAAAAAGTTAGATATGTAAATAAAAAATAATTTTAAAAATAAAAATAAATTTTAGTACCTATATTTTAAATAATTAAATAATAATTAATAAATAATATTAAATAATAATTATAAAAATAAAATAAATATTATACAAAAATTTGTCTTCCATTTTCAATTTTCCTTTTCAAAAGGCTCCTTTGTGACGATCTTCACTGGAGACATGAGTATCCGATCCGACGACATGTAATCCAACCTACTCGATTTTTGTGCCTAGCGTGCCCTTAGCTTAGAACGTCGAGAAGTGGAGCTCCATTGAGGTGGAGAAGCAAAAACATGGAGTTCAATAGCCCAAAATTCCTGTGTCTTCGCCTTCTATCGTTGCTTGTTCTCGTAGCATCATCGTCCATTCAAGCTTCAGACCCATCATCCTCATCATCTTCTGCAGCAGAAATCATATCGAGGTTCCAGCAATACCTTCAAATCAACACTGCGCAGCCTACTCCACACTACTACGAGGCCGCCGATTTCCTCATCTCCCAAGCCAAATCTCTCTCCCTCGAATCCCAGACCATCGAATTCGTCAAAGGGAAGCCGTTGGTATTGCTCAAATGGCCTGGCACGAACCCTGACCTTCCTGCCATTCTTCTTTACTCCCACACGGATGTTGTTCCGTCTGAGCCTCACAAATGGACGCACGACCCCTTCAGTGCTCATATTGACCAGAAGGGCAATATATACGCCAGAGGGTCTCAGGATATGAAGTGCGTTGGGATGCAGTACCTCGAAGCTCTTCGCCGCTTGAAGGCTTCTGGGTTTCAGCCCCTTCGCTCTATCTACTTGTCGTTTGCTCCTGATGAGGAGATTGGTGGACATGATGGTGCAGAGAAGTTTGCTGAATCTGAGATTTTTGAGAAATTGAATGTGGGCGTAGTGCTTGATGAAGGTGATTAAACGTGGAATGTGATTATTGTTTTTGGATTGGATCATAGCATAAGTCATTGACTTTTACTAAATGAAGTTTCTTTTGTTTCCTTTTCAACAACCAATGGTCGTTGCCTGATTCTAATTACAGGGCTGGCTTCCCCGGATGAGAATTACAGGGCGTTCTATGCTGAGAGGAGCCCGTTGTGGCTGATAATAAAGGCTACTGGGGCACCAGGGCATGGGGCAAAGCTTTATGATAACACTGCCATGGAGAATCTGTTGAAGAGTATTGAAAGTATAAGAAGGTTTCGTGCCTCGCAATTTGATATGATCAAGGCAGGTTTAAAGGCCGAAGGCGAGGTTGTTTCAGTTAATATGGCCTTTTTAAAGGCTGGAACACCGTCTCCAACTGTATGTCAATGAAACTTATAGCATGAGTATGACAGACATGTGATTCTATATATAAATATACATTATTTATGTTCCGCCAAACATAAGCATTCTATTTTTTAAGGAAATTAATTAACTAAAGATTGGCAAAGCAACTTGGTAGGTTAACGTATAATAGACCCCCTTATTGGACATGTGATGATTGGGCACTCTGAAAGAGATAGAGTTGCTCTTGGCTGGTAAATGATGTAAAAATGCTTGAGTTTGCGTATGCCAAACGCCACAATGCCACTGCTGTTATTGTATAAATATATTTATCATATAAGTAAATTATTTAGGTGGAATCCTCTATAAAAGTGTAAAAGGATATGCTTGCAAGTCACTTGAAAGTTTTTACATGTGCGTACTCCAATTCAAGTTGTTAATGGGGCACCCTCGGTGCACCAGGTTCAGATGAATTGGATGGCCAACTTTGGTTTAAAAACTATTTCTGAAATATCACAGTTTAGGTATTTGAGTTTCTCTCGTCAACCTGGTTTTGTTATTTTGATCTGTTGCATGCTTTTTCCCTTTTTGCCATCTCCTAGGGTTTTGTTATGAACTTGCAACCATCAGAAGCAGAAGCTGGGTTTGATTTTAGGGTGCCACCAACTGCTGATCCAGAATCATTGGAGAGACGCATTGCTGAAGAATGGGCACCTGCGTCACGTAATATGACATTCAGGGTAATTAACTTAGTATCTGCTCAATGTTTAAACTTTATCTTTCATTTAAAACACATGCAAGAACGGACAATTGCTTTACTTGTCTCTTTCTTGCAAATGCAAGCCTAGGAGATATTCTAATAACCAAGTTTATATTGTTAATAACTTAAGATTATTGTATAAAATATTATAGCAATGCTTTGATCACCTTCTTCTTTCCTTACCATTCTTGATGAGAAATTAATGTCACATGTGATACTGATGTGTGTTTAGATCTAGAACAATGAAATGGACATCAGAATAACAAAAAATGGACTGAAATTATCATTTTCCAGTTACTAAGCTTAAGTGACAATAAATGTCAGCCATAAAATACAAAGTGGTTATAAGAATGATAAATAGTGTTTAAAGAATTGACAATTCTCAGGTGAAGATACCTTGTAGGATTAATAGTTTGTAACAAAGTAAAATGGCTTCTAATAGTATGGCTTTACCAGCTCTACTTGCTATTTTCCAAATTATAGATGAAGCAATATTTTCATTGCCCACGACGAAGTACATATGTATGAAGGATTGGAGTTTTTTTTTTTTTTAAAATAGATGGATTGGAGTTCTTTTACTGCTTTGGATTGTCAGCTAACTTAGCTTAACTATTCCTTTTTTTGCATGTCTCAGTTAAGGTGACCAGTCCATTTTAAGTCCTGATTAAGAAGCTTGGTTATGTCCTCTTGGCCAATTTAAATCTGGTCACTAGATCTGGAATGCTTCAAGTTTTTGCCTGGAGCCTTCAGTTTATGTTTGTGTTTGTTTGAAATAACAGCATGGGTTTGTAATCACATATATCTCTTTTGTTAATCGCATTTAACTGTGTGCATGAAATATAGAAACAGAATAAAAACAAAACTTGAAATGATCTCTTAGAGCTTCTTTACCATAATCTTGATAACTTAAAACGTCATATTTATTAAAGAAAGGTTGTAAACTAGACATTTGAGGTATTTTGGGTTTTTCTTTTTCTGGCTTGTGGGTTTTTTTTCTTTTCTTTTTTTTTTTTGGTTTTTTTTTTTGTTGGGGGGGGGGGGGGGTTTCGAATGTGACGTTGGCAGTCAGCCTTATGAATAATGAGTTTAATTATTTACAGGGGAAAGAAGGCAATAGAAAATTGGGAGTGAAAATGGTGGGATTTAAAATCTAATATCACATGTTACTTACCACCTTCTAAACTTATGATGACTAAAGGAAGGATAAAAAGAAACTTTTGAGATGATTGTAACCTGCCATTGTGTTTTCTTTATTGATAGCATAGACTATTGTTTTCCCTCAAATATACATCATTACACAGGATGATTGATTACGTAATGAACTTAGGTTTTTCAGAGTTGTCTCCACTGCCTTTCTGCTCCTTATCTTTTTCCTTTTCTAAGTAGAGATTGCCCCACTGCCAGATTCTCTAATTACCTTGTCCCTTGGACAGTTCAAGCAGAAAGTACCTGTGTATGATAAGTCTGGGAAGCGAATCATCACAAAGACTGACAGTTCCAATCCCTGGTGGCCCCTGCTTGAAGATGCTATCCGAAAGGCTGGTGGGAAACTTGGGAAGCCTGAGATCTTTCCTGCCTCCACAGATTCTCGCTACTTTCGGGAACGAGGATTGCCTGCAATTGGATTCTCGCCCATGGCAAACACCCCTATTCTACTTCACGACCACAATGAGGTAACTCTTTAATTTTTTATTCTCTCTGATCGTTTGCTTGCATACTCATGTACATGCAATAGTAATAGAATCATCTATTTGATTTTATACATAAACTAAGGCTTGTATTAAACCCTGAATAATATAAGGCTATATTGAGAGGAGCTTTGTGGCTGAAGCAGAGCACAGTCCAGATGATCTACCTAAGTCAATTGTTTTGGACTAATTTTTCTCTCGCCTTTTTCATATCCATTTATCTACTCGCACAACTTTCGATCACAAGACTCTGGTTCACATTAGGTTTTTCAGTTATGGAATATATGTAATGGCCAAATCGCAATTAACCCTCTTCAACTTTAATCTTTTGATAAATAACTTCCCATGGTTTTCATTTTGGTAAAGTAACCTACTCAAACTTTGAGCATTTGCCAAAAAACACCTTCCATCTCAAATGTTACCAAAGATGCAATTGGCTAAATTCATAGAATTGAGAGAAATTTACTTAAGAAGCACTGTGTTTGAATCAAGGTCCGGAAAATTCTCAATTCAATAACCCCTTTTGTTACATTCTTTTACATTTTATTAAATAGAAGGGGTTATTCACTAATTGCTGAAGTTGAAGCCGCAAGTGTAATTTACTGTAGGGTTAAAGCAAGTTATTTGCATTCTATGCATGTATAATTTAGAGATTGGCTTAAGGGAAAGGAAAACATGTTTAGCACTGATTTGCAGGAGTGAAAAAAAATAATAATAATGACTACCTCTGTTTATGTTTGGTTTGAGTAGTGAAGTGTATTTTGGGGGGGTAATTGATACCTTTTTTTTTTTTTTTCCCCTTTGCAAGCAGTCCTCTCTGAATTTACTGTCAGAGTTTCATGTTTGAATTTTCCTCTTTTTTGCAGTTTCTGAACCAAGACGAGTACTTGAAGGGAATTGAAATATATGAGTCAATAATTAAGGCTTATGCATCTTATGTGGATAATGGAGGAAATAGAGAATCCAAAGACGAGTTATGAGCAAGTTATGTGGCATGTTTTCTTTTCTTACTTCTGAGATGCCTACTGTCTGTTTTATCTCATCGTAATATACGGGCGTTGAGTAGTTTCTGATGTGTAACAACAATAAGGAGGAAACCAGGGTTTGGACCACAAACTGTGCTCAAAGGTACTGAACACTTGCCCGGATGTTCTCATAAATAAATGCGCTGTGCATAAAATTGTTATGGCGGATCTCACTGTTGTGTTTAAGGCTAGATGACTATCTTCATCCTGCAATCAACATTTAAATATATGCAGAAACCCCTATAAGTTCTATTGTTTATAAATTCTCCATGACAAGAAATAGGCTAAAGCGATTTATTTCTACGATCTCGATCAGAGTAATTTTAACCCTTTAGTTTTAACTAGGGTAACTTTGTCCTTCTCACTAGAAAAAGAAATAATCAAAGACAAATTTAAACGTCATTTTTGCGATTTACAAAATGTTAGCTGTTGTTCCTCCTAATTATTGTTTTTGACTACTTTAATTATGTAATGAGAGTAATAATTTTCCTTTAGGGAGCCCTAGAAGAACTAAATTCTTTTAAGGAGGTTAACGAGACAATATTGCTCAAAATGAACTTTAAGGGACTAAATTGCTTTGTTGTATAAATTAAAGGAAATAATCACTCTTAAATTATAGATAAATGATTGAGATTAATAAAAAATCATAATAAATAAGTAATAATTATCTTTATTGATATTCTCAATACATGAAACAACAAATAATTTACTACAGAAAGAACCCAGATAGATCTGTATTTCAAATTTTAACACTCTGACATTTATTCAAGCAAAATTATAACCTTGAAACTCAAGTGATAATACTAAATCATTCACGAGCAACTACAATGACTTGTTTGCCGGGATTACGGCCGGTGAAAATTGCTTCTAAAGCTGCAGGGCCATTCTCAAGGCCTTCAGCGATGGCCTCTACATAGGACACCTTACCCTCTCTGATATAGGGCAGCATCGTCTCCAAGAACTTGGGATAGAGGTGGTAGTAATCAAATACTGTGAAAGCTTCAATTCGGACCTGCTTGTATATAATAGTCAGCAAATTCTTGATGGGTTGAGGCTCTTCAAGGTCATACTGTGAGATCATTCCTGCCACTACAATTCTGCCACGCCTTCTCATGTTCACAAGTGCTGCCTCAAGCATGTCGCCCCCAACATTCTCAAAGTAGATGTCGATGCCTTCAGGGAAGTACCTATTTGAAGCCAAGCCACATGAAAATTTCAGATCAATAAAGGAAAACAAGAATTTCTTACAAAATCTATAACAATTTTGAAAAATGGCTTATTTGAATCCAAGTAGCTGTTTGTGTTTTAGGGTATGTTTTGATTGAAGGATAATGCATGAGAAGGGAACAGAACAGAATGTTTCTTTGAAACTTTCTTTTTTTTTAAGGAGTTATTAATACAGAAAGGAGAGTCACAAAGGATCTTCAATTAAACAATCAAAATTTCTCATCCTTTACATATTTAAGTTTGCCCAATTTGGAGAATTTTGTAGGACAAATTTTTTTTAAACAGAAGAAAAAGAAATTTCACTTAATCATCCTTCCCATGCCACTTCCATTTATTTTTTTTTAAGATTCTTTCTCTAAATTCCCAAACATATCCTTCTACAAAAGAGCTCCCCTTTGAATTAAGAGAAAAGTAGATATTTTCTTCTCAAGATATGTGACTTTTCATTGGTATATATTTGTTAAGGAAAATTAAGAGGTATTAGATTTTTTTCCTAAAAAAAAGAAAAATCTTGTGATGCACCTAAAGTAAATGGATATATGTTTTTTGAGCAGTTGCAGTATTAGTATAAATAGAGATTGAGAGATTACAGTTATACACTTGGTTATTAAGTCTTTAATATTAATATTTTATTTAGTGTCCCCTTCTTTTTCTTCTTAACTTCCACCCCCACCCCCCAACAAAAAAAATTTTTTCAACAACATTTTATAAATTAATTTGGAGCGTTGATATGTATGCCAAATACAAATTATGCACTGACCTTTTCAAAGTCGCATCCAAGTCATGCTCTTCCTTGTAATTGAAAGCTCCATCAAACCCAAACTTGTTCTTTAAAATTTCAACCTTTTCTCAGAAAAAACAGAACAGTTAATTGGTGTGTTCTTGGTCAAAAAAAATAAATAAAGATGAATTCATCTTCTTTTCTCTGCAAACCAAAAATATCTCTACCTTTTCTTTACTGCCTGCACTTCCAACAACATAGCAGCCCATCAGTTTTGCCAATTGGCCAACCAGTTGACCAATTGCTCCAAATGCTGAAGATATGAAAACATAATCTCCTTTCTTAGGAGCACCAATTTCATAGAACCCTACATAAGCACTCAATCCAGGCATACCTACATGTCACAAAAAAAATCATAAATTGATAGGAACTAATTGTTACAATTATTTTGATCCAAGAAGTATGAACATTGATACAAGACACTGTAACACAATAAAATCCGAAATGTCTCTGTGAAACATAAATTGGTTACAGATACAATTCCTATTGTTAAAATGATTCATAAGTTTAGAGTATTTACCCAAAAGTCCTGTGTAATAGGATAATGGTACATCTGTATGCTCAATTTTGAAGAAGCTGTTAGGGTTGGTGAGGACACTATACTCTTCCCATTTGGTGACTCCCCAAAGTAAGTCACCTCTTTTGAAGTCTGGGTGTTTGGAGTCCAACACTTTAAAAACTCCATATCCAACTATTACCTGAAATAACAATTCAACCCACGCAAGTTAGCTTCTCCTTCTCATATATTCACATATCAAATTTATGGTAAGTTTCTTGAAGTTTTGCATGTCAATATGAATAATTTTATTATATCTGAACTGGTTTTAAAAGAAACTTTTCAAACTTTACTGCTTTTACAGTAGCTATACCTAGCCCAATCCTCGCCAAAATTCTGGACAATTTGGTTCATGCTTTCAGATTTGAGTAAGTGAGAAAGAGAATAAAACAGAACTAAAGAATAAGTTTTTTGCAGAAATTTAAAGAGAAAAGAAGAGAGAAAGAGAAGGGACATACGGAATGAGGAACAAAGGTATCAAATTGGCGATCTTTTTGTGGTATCTTACTGCCTCGCATGTAAGGATCACAAGAAAGGTAGAGATTCTTAACCAGCACAGCATTTGAAGCCTCTGGAGGAAGCTGCAAGCTTATAGTAGAACTGCTGAAATACATGTCTGTTTCTTTTGGATTTCCAGTTATGTAATCTTTAGCTAGCACCTGTTTGTTGTTCACTTTCTCTTCAACCTTAATTTCTGCCATTGCTTTGATCTTCAAATGCTCCGAAATCTGAATTGAGATGTCCAAGCCACACATATATATAGAGGGAAGTACCAGAAACAAAATATGATGTCATGGCCCACTTCATAGGCAAAGTTCCGTGGTTGTATATCTCACTTCTATTGAGGACAATTCTATTTTGACCAAAAAAATGTGATGTCATTGCTCAGTTCATACGCAAAAATTTCCACGAAGTTCCGAGGCATTTGTATCTTGATTGTTATTTTTGAAAAAAAAAAAATCTTATTTTGATCCCTAATGACAAATAGGTGAATTTTTAAAAATGTTTATAATGTTGTCATTCTATTAATTTTTATCTAAAATTTAATGTTAAAAGTCTAATGACTTAAATTTTATTGGGGGCTTAGTTGATAAGTGCCAAATACATTCAAGTTAATATTATAAGTATTTTAATAATTGATTGCCTAAATTAAAAAAATAATTTGTAAAGGATTAAATTAAAACCCTACCTATATATTAAGAATCAAAATAAAAATTTTCTCATTTTTTTTTTCAGTTTTGCAATTAGCTAAATGGCATCAAGCTTTATGTATGCCTCAACTAATTCAAATTTTCAATATGATTAAAGGCACATCATCAATGCCAAAATTAAGAAATTTACATTAATTATGAATTTTTTTATGACCTAGTAATGCTTGTTATTATCATAAATATCAAAACGGTAAATTGTACATGCTTTTTCTAAATTTTACTAAAATTATATAAATTTTTTATTTTTAAAATATACACTACAATCTAATTTTTTAATTTTTTTAATTAAAATACCTTCTATAATAAAAATATATAAGAGGGTTATTGAGAGATATTTTAATAAAATATTTAAAATTGAATTAAAATATAATGTAACATTTTACTTTAAAATGAATCTACATGTATTTTAAAAATTAAAAAAGTATCTGTAATGTATTCATATTAAAATAAAGGGTAAGCAGCCTCTGTGCTGGCTACCTAACGTATTTCATGGGGAAGATATTCGTAATGGTGCTTAAGAGTAAGCCAGTCAAACAAAGCCTGCCCTACTTAAAACAACACATTAAGTATCACTTGATATATATCTAAAACATTATTACGCTCTCTGTATATATTTGTGCAATTATCGTTAATTTTTCTCAAAAAAAAGTAATTCATAATTAGTCTAAAAATAAATTACACTAATTTTTTTAAAATTTATCTAAATTATACCCGATATTTCTTTTGTTTTAAAAAGTATATTCAACTCTCATTTAATTTATTTTTATTAATAAAATTAACTTTTTATATAATATGGTTTATTCTAAAAATAAAATTATTTAAATATTTGTATTATCATATTAAAAATAAAGTCATAATTGATATTGGAGATTCACATCAATTTAATTGCCTATACTATTATATTAAGAATAAAATTATAATCATATATTATATAAAAAAAATTAACTTCTTTATAACAAAATGAATTAAAGAAAAAAATTTTACAATATATATCAACATATCAAGAAAGCTAGGTATAAATTTTAATACAAAAATGATATCATGTATAAGTTAAAGTTTAATAAATGATAGCATAATTTCCTCTAAAATTTAATTAAGACCAAAAGTGCTATCTAACTCTGAAAACTAACACTATAAAAGTTAGAAGTAATAAGTAAATTTTTCTCCTTTTTACATTTTTTGCATTCATTATGTAATATATTTTAAAATAATTTTATGGTATTAGGGTAATATTCTGCATGCTTCATCAAACTATATACTTACAACAAATTTTTAAGTACTAATTCTTTTAGATGAAATTAATAAAATATTTTATGAGACTTATTAAATACTCATTCTGATTTAAGATTATTGTATAATCATTTAAGTACAATTAATATATATATATATATATATGTGTGTGTGTGTATATATTGTGTATATATATATATATATATATAAAAGTAAAATTTTAAGTTATTTTTTCAAAAAATGTAGTTAATGTGACTGTTTTTTAATCATATGTGTTGCTTTCATTTTGATCGGTTGAGCTCACCAAATTTTAATGGGACCTATCACTAGTTAAAAATAATTGTGAAAGACCTCGATGTCGCTTTCTTATATCGTTTTCAAGATTCAGATTAAATCATTAAATATTACCCTTGGATAACAAAAACACTGTGGGAAAAGGTCGTGTTGTACCAGTAGTTATATGACAAGCACACGTACAATAGAATTTAAAATAATTGTACTTATTTACCTTCATTTAGAATAAAATTACGATCAACTCTCCAATAATCTAAATTTAAGAATTTAAACTATAAAAATTGTTAATGTTTTAAAAACTCAATAAGTCATTAAATTAAAATAAAAAGTAGTTCAAAATTCAATAATTTAACTGTAATTAAATCAAAATTAAATTATTTTTTAATATACATATATAAGTATAGTTAAATGTATATAATATTTTATAATTAAATAAATTTATATTATAAAATAATATTTTAAAAAATAAAAATGTTGGAAAATAAAAAATTAGATAAAATATTTATATATGACAACAAATTTATATAAAATAAGTTAACTGAAATTTAATAAATATCATAAATATCTATTATAGAATATCAAATTTTTGATTTATTAAAAAAAGCAAAAATGAATTTCTAACTAATTAAGTGCCAAACTGCTCAATTTATATAGTTTTTGATCAATTTAATTACTTTTTTTAATAATTTTTTGCCAATTAACTTTCAAGATCAACCAATCGGAAATCACGGATAATTAAATGATTTTTCAAACTAACAGACCCATTTGATTTAGTTTGCTCAACCATGAAGATAACCAAAATATCTATCATACTATATAAATCATGAGACTGGTTTTATAGTCTAACAAAGTTTACTTCACCATGAACGTTACCGAAATATCTATCCTATTATGTAAATCCCTTTTGACTCTGCTCTCCATTTCTTTCAAAGAATTAATCCATCGTCTTTAAATTTTGTTTTTGGTGTCGGGTGAAAGAATGTTAAAATTAATCTAGAAATATCTTTCTCCTTTTAAAGATAGTTAATGACCGCATACTGAAGCTAGCAAGTCGGCAGCAAAGTGATTATGATCTACCGACAAAAACCGAAAGGAAGAACAGTGAAGTGCATGGCGGCATGATCTGATAGCAAGGGCTTAGCAGAAGCAAGTGGGCTGAACTAGATATATCAAGCTGTAGAGGCAGTGAAAGATCCAGACAAGTTGAAATAATTAAAATAATGCATTCGTCATCTTTATGCACCGTCATGCACTCTAGGAATAGGAGTAGGTGTGAAGCTTTGAGAATTGAGAGTGTAACCAAGTGAAAGTTTTGTGGCAATCTAACAAGCAGCAACGTGTAGTATTTCCAAAGCCTTCACTTCTTCGAAACAGTTCCCTCTTCCTCCATTGCATAGCATTCACATAATACACCACGCCGAGCCATACCCATTTTTTATATAGTTAAAAACCAATAAAGAAACCATGGACTTGTGGGTAAGGAGCAGATGATTCAGATTGTTTGGATATGAGTGTCAAATAGTACTGTTTGGATGGAATTACAGCGCTGTAAGAAACTTCTCAATGGCTGGCTGTGGCTACTCTTGCTCTCCAAATGGAAGACACCATCAACCCAAAACCTGCCATGCACCCTGAGATACGTTATGCCGTAATAGACTTACTTTAGATGTCAACTGTGTTTACTAAACGCCCATGGATACATTCTCCTAAGAAGACGAAGAGGGTCAAAAAGGTATTTTAATAATTTTACATAGCTTAAGTTTTCGAATATAAATAATTAGGGCTTATTAATATATCAGGGGTTGATTGTAATTTTTTTTTCAGGTTAAAAGGAATATTGCAATTGAACATAAATATTAGAGTAATAAGTGTGATTTCTCCTTAAATCTATGGACTGTGTAGTAGTAAGTTTAATAATTTTTAAATGCTTCTGTTTTTAATGGAAGTTCCATAGGATGAACACCAATAGCCTTTAATTCATAAATTGTTGTAACGTCAACAGCCTCCAAGGCAATGGTAAGGTATGACGTTGCCATTTTGGTAACAATAATTCACTAATTTTGTATTATTTTCTCTCTTGCACTTTGCTTGATCTTGGTTTGATCCAAATTTTTTAGTACAAATTTTTTTGGGTAGTTGCTTGGGGTTAAAGTTTGAAAGAAAAGGGGGAAAACAGAGAGACTAGATTAAAGTGAACCAAAGGACCGTGTCACTGCAACATCTCCTTGCGACGAGAGAACTTTTGGATTTTCAATTTTTGCTTCTTAAGATTTGCAACTCAAGTTAGTAGATTTACAAGTGTTCTTCAAATCTAAGCAAAAGACTTTTTAAGAGATCTAACCTTCCTTAAAAAAAGAATTTTTTTTTTTTGGTGGGGTTTTGGGGGGGGGGGGGGGGGGGGGTTTGGTATATTTTTACGTAGTTGTATTACTATAAAAGGAAAATTTTCTGCAAGGTTTCAGAAATACCGTTCAATGAGTGTGTTGTCTCCAAATTCTTTGCTTATCTCTAGTTCTTTATTTCATAGGCGCGTGCTTGCTTTACTTGTATTCTTAGGTTATATGCTTGCTTTGTCTTCTCCAATTGCTAACCCAAGTGCTTGATTGTAATCCATTTCATCACGTTTACATGAATGAATGACCCAAAAATAAGAAATTAAGAGAATCAAAAGAACAACAAAGACTACTCTCCTAATCACTTGGTTATAAAGAGGTTGTGTGTCATACCATGTCAATAATTTCAATTTAAAAATTTAAACTATCAAGTGAAGATCAATGATTAGTTTTATTAATATCTCTATCCATTTAAATGGATAACTCAATAAAGATTGAATGAATAGTGCTGTGCACCTGACACCATGAAAAGCTTATTACTATATATATAACACAGGAATGATATTGATACCAGAAACTACTATCCATTCATTCCATGACCACTTATCCCAGATAAAGCCCTCTATGATTACAAATAACATAATCATGGATATGTAGTTAAAAAGATATTCAGATTACTGACCAAATGATAGGGCACCAGATGCCAGGTCAAAGCGCAAGCCCAAAGAATTTCACTGTTCCTTTGCTTTTTTCCGTGCCAAAAAGCGTTCTTTTGCCGCAGCAAGAGCATCTTGATTTCTTTTGTGATGATCAGGCTTTGGCTCAGAAGCTGACGATGACTGCTCAGCAGAAGTTCTTCCTTCGAGAGAAGCCTCGTGATTCGGCTTCATATCCAAGGGCTTCATTCTTCTATCGGAAAGAGTAGAAGTTTCATCCTCGCTACTATTCTTTTGTCCAGAGGATGAGTTACTCAATGATTGCTGTGCTCTTTCTGATGCATCATTATGCTGATGTTGATTTAATGCATCAGCAGTAGCTCCCTTGTGTGTCTCTGGAATTCTTACCTCAGCTTGATCCTCAGGCTTCCTCCCCCGAGCATCTTTTGCACCATAAGCAACATTTTTATCGAGGTTCGAGTAAAAATCAAGCAAAAAGTCCTTCTTCTTCGTAACCTATTATAAATTGTCAGTAATTTAAATCAGATATAAAAGTTAACAAATAAACAAACATTTCAATTTTGATTCAAAATAACAGATATGCGCAAATCAAAGAGAATGTAAGAAAAGAAAACACCCATCACCTAACAAGTTAACATGCTGAGGCCTGCCTAGGCCAGCACGGTTTAAATGGCAATTTTGAATGAGAATAATAGGTGTTGAAACAAGTGAAAAGGAAATCCATAACGCCCCACCAAGTTGAACCATCTATTCCCCACAATTTGGGAGCAAATGCTGCAATCAAACTACTGCTTACTACAATATTAGCATAGAAAATAACAAAATTTTCCTAACCCAATAATGCTCATGTAAAAACTTAAAAAACACAATACTGTATCACTAAGTTACAGGTTAATCGTGTTTACAAAATTTTGATGGATTAACTATATCTTGTCTTAATTAAGCACTCATCTAATTAATTATCATTTGTTCTGAAAATGGAATTCATAAATTGCAGTTATCCCCATTCTATTCTGTAATTCAGTCAAAAAGAAGAAGAGAGTGTGCATCTTCCTCATAGTCCCTAAGCACAGATCATTTAAAGAACACAATACTATCACACGCACACGCACAAAAGACTAGTTAGATATCTAATATCATTCAGAGGATGTATAAAAATTAATCCATCTGTATGTAAGACTAAAAATCCTATAACTTACATCATCTCTCTCCTCTTGTAGTTCACGCAGACGTTCTAGCTCCATCTGTTTCTCCTGTTCAGCAAGTTTTCTTCTGTAAGCTTCTGTAACAAATTTGTCCTTGTCAGCATAGAGGTGGTCATCTTTGCTTCTCTCTTTAGCAAGCTTTCTCTCATAAACAATATCACGATGCTGCTCTCGCTCTTTTGCCTTTTTCATAAGATTTTGAATGTATCTTGGCTGCACCACAAGAATTACAGGTTGATCAATGTCATTTGGCAACTGGTATACAACCGAAAATGAATGAACTTCACTACTTTAGCACTTAAAAAAGTAAAACAAGAAAATTTGGTTATAGTCAAACCAAAATAAAACAAAAGGCACATAATCCACTTCAAAGTCAGTCTTAACAATCTTTACCAGTCTAATAAAAAAGTGTTGGCTTTGGAACGCGAGCACCTTGTGAGACTACTTAAGATTTTACAAGCAATGCATCTAAAGATTTGATTGGCAAGTAGCATTCTTTCAGATAGGCATTAGAGTAAGCATGAGGGAAAAAATGTACTTCTACTTAAAGGATTAAACATATCATCTTGGGGTGTTGAATTTTCATATAAATTAGGGCATTATGTTTTCCAACTACTGATGAATAAATCAGTCAAATAAGTAAAATATTATTATGATAAAACAGAGTATAATTTTATTATGTGAGTATGTCGCAGAACATTATAGTCATAATGTAATTTAGCAAACTAGCAGATATTCTCCTATATGCTTCTCTAACAAGTGATGAACATAATACAGTGGTTAGTGGAGTGTAACTGAATAATAGGTCAATCTGCTGATCATAAATTCAGACATCAAATTGGCCATCTTCACATGTCATCTCCATCATCCATAAATAAAGGAGGACTTGTTAGTTGTCATCCATAAAATAAGTAAAGTATTATTATGATAAAATAGAGTCTAATTTTATTATGTGAGTATGTAGCAGAACATATAATAATGTAATTTAGCAAACTGGCAGATATTCTCCTATATGCTTCTACAACAAGTGACGAACATAATACAGTGGTTAGTGGAGTGTAACTGAATAATAGGTCAATCTGTTGGTTATAACTTCAGACATCAAATTGTAATGCATTAAAACTTGTTAGTTGTCATCCATAAAATAAGTAAAATATTATTATATATTATTATGATAAAATACATATCATAAAGATTCAACAAAATTTTACGTTAGTTGTCGACTGCCTAACACAACCCTCCTCTTTTTTTTCGGGTTTGGGACTGGCTATGAAAAATGATTTACATCAAAGTTCAGTATAAGCAAAGTTAATAGCGTCAATTAATCTATATAATAGACCCCACTTAGTGGGAAAAGACTTTGTTGTTATGATATTGTGATAAAATAGAGTATAATTTTATTATGTGAGTATGTAGCAGAACATTATAGTCATAATGTAATTTAGCAAACTAGCAGATATTCTCCTATAAGCTTCTCCAACAAGTAATGAACATAATACAGTGGTTAGTGGACTGTAACTGAATAATAGGTCAATCTGTTGGTCATAACTTCAGACATCAAATTGGCCGTCTCAACATATCATTTCCATCATCCATAAAATAAAGGACTTGTTAGTTGTCATGCATTAAGATGTAGTTGTACCTTTCTCTCTTCACGGTCTTGAACCAGTGGACGTGTAATTTTTTCTTTCATTTTGTCATAAACTCCGTCATAATCAAATATGGTTGGATCCTCTTCCAATGCTTTCTTTTGCTGCTCCTCAATCTTAAAAATAGCAAATCCAAAAGGAAAGCAGGATTATAATGTAATTAACCAAACAAACAAATACTATGTATGTAATATTGACCATATTATCATGGCTACATTAAACACCCAGACTATTATTCAGCAACGTCAACTTACTTCCTTGAGAGCCTTATTTTTGCTAGCCTGGCGAGCAATTTCTTTCTCAACATCATTCTCATCATCATTGTTAAAGCCAAAAGGAGTGGCAAGGGAAGACCTTATTGGCTGCTTCTTCTGAGCAGGCCTAAGGTTCAAGCCATACTTGCTCATTTTACTCAGCTTCTTCTCCACTGCAGTTTGAAAACAAAGCGAAGCAACCATTATTTTTACTATTACAATTTTAAGTGTACTGAAGCAAGAAGCTTTATTCATTAAAAATTCTATTTATAATAAATTTTCAGCTGCAAGCCAGCAACTAGCAAGACATCTGTCTTCAGGCATCAGAATCAGAATTTATGTACCAATGTAGCGTGAGAAACTGAGAATCAAATTTCTAAGTAGCAGTAAGGGAAAAATGAAAACATTGAAGGAAGATAACCATTAATACAAGATATCCATCACGTAATAAAAGTGTCCAAAGGTGAACATATAAAATGCTGAAGCTAGTTGCGAATGCGAGTATCCTATTTTCCAAGCCAAAGCAATAACTCTTAACGTTTGCAGCATGTTTCTGCCATAAAAGTGTTACCTTATGAATAAATAGGTTTTACTAGAATAGAAATATTGGATAAGTCCAACAAACACAAATATGCCTTCTGCCTTCTAAACTGCAGAATGATCAAAAGAAACATACATATACGGTTTGATGGGTGCAAATAACTAAATCAGAACTCAGGAACAACAGGATAGATAATTAACACAGAACACTCAAAAAATAAATAAATAAACCAATAGCATGCGAAGAACAATCCAAATTCACCAGCTGTGCAACGAGGAATTGAGCCCACAAGTACATAACAAACTAGAGAATCAACCACAAATTCCCAGTAAAAGAAGGAATCAACCACAAATAAATAATACTACATTTCGACACAAGAACAAAATCTATAAGCAACATCTAAATATCTCCAGACTACAGCATTTCCCCAAATCTTCATATATAAAGTAAAGCAAGAATATAACAAAACCCATCTCAGAATTAATTCATCTAGAAAAACAAATAAAGCATTTGGCTTTATTTTAATCAAAGGCAGGTTGCTTGCGACTGCAATTCGTTACATACCTGCTGCCTCTAAGCTGGTGAGCAAATCCCTTTTGCTAGGGCTTGAAGAATTTGTTGCCAAATCAAGTGGGCCTGTGGTTCAAAGGAGTGATGAGGATTCCGAAAACCCAAGCGGTTGTGAGTTTGTGGGAGGAGAGACCACGGAGAAGGGAGAACAGAGACCGGAGAATTCAATACCGAGGAAATAACGGGATGGATTCGGGCGCTTGTTATCCCAATTTCACTGGACCAAGGCTTTAATGCTTAAAGAATACCACGTGTCGTATGGCCGACGGTGACCTTCGACGGACCCTCCGCGTGTCCCATTTTCAGAGCTTCCACCGTTTTGGACTTTGTATATCTATATCCTAGGTTTCAGCGAAACGAAGGAGGAGAGGGATAAAGGGTTTCAGATGCCCAACGGTTCGACGCACCGTTTTGAGTAGTACTCACCGAGAAAGGAGCATCAACACGTGGCAGACTGTGAAACGTTGATCAGATGCACGGTCCGATCTTCTTGACTACATCATCTACAGTTTGCCGTACGACTCTGATTATCTCAATCCGTTATGCTGACTTTTGGTTAGAGTGGCTCACTTGATGATTATTTATATATATATATAGGTATATATATAAATTATGCCTGACTTTTTTTAATAGTTTGATACGTAATGTTAGTTTTTTTATATATAATAAGAGATTGTGATTTTATTTTTAATAAGGTATTGATAATAGTTAAGTTAAATTGATGTTAAACTTTATCATAAAACTAAAATTATAATTTTACTTTTAAAAGAAATACATATATAAAAATTTTATTTTATTGATAAAAAATAAATAAATAATGAGTTGAGAATAACTTTTAAAATAAAAAAAATATCAAATGTAATTTAATCAAATTTTATGAGAGGTTAATGTAATTTATTCAAAGAAAATCAACCTGTACCAAAAATAAAGAATAAAAACAAACAAATAAATAAATATTTTAAATTTGATTTTCTGAAATTTAAGCCATTTAATTTCATTTTTCAATAATTTTTTAATAAATTTAGTTGTTTGATTTATTAAATTAATGTGAATTTAACTTATGACCTATCATAATATTTTTGTGGATGGGAAGTAATCATATTTAGCATATAAATTTTTTTAAAGAAATTAACTTATTATATAATATAAGATTATGATTTTATTTTTAATAAGATAGTAAAAGCACTAAGTTAAATTGATGTTACATTTAATATAAATAATTTTATTTTTGAAAAAAATATATACGTAAAAAGTTAGTTTCATTAATAAACAAAAATTATAGAGAAATTGAATATAATTTTTAAAATAAGATAAATATTAAATGTAATTTAGTCAAATCTTATGAGATATTGGTATAATTTATTTAAAGAAAATCAACCTATACCAAAAATAATATAAAAATAAAAGAATAAATTATATTTTTCAAACAAAATTTTTAATTTGATTCTCTAAAATTTAAGCCATTCAATTTTCATTTTCTAATAATTTTTTTCAATTAATTTAGTCGTTTGATTTCGTAAATTAACCTGACTTTAACATATGACCCATCTAGAAACCAACAAAAACTTATGACTTATCATAATATATTTTGGCGCATGGAAGTGGTCATATTTAGTATATAAAGAAGTTACTATATCTATATATATATATATATATATATATTAATTTAGTGATTATGGTGCTCCAATTTTGCTTTTCTAAAGACCGAACTTAAGCACTTCATAAGTTAGTGTCCCAAAAATTATAGAAAGCCCCTAAATTTAGTAACAATAATGCTCATTTTTTTTCTCTTTTTTAGAGACTAAGCATAGACAGCTTATCGATTTAACAGTGAATCATGCTGTCAAGTTGGAATGTTAGATGTTAAATTTACATTAATTTAATAATTAGAAATTATTGAAATGAAATATGGAGGCTCATGCTTTACGGAAGATCAAACTGTGAATTTTGTTATCAAAGACAGAATGATTTAAAAAAAAAACTAAAACGAAAATAATTTTCTCGAAAAATAAAGGGGTGCGTTTTTTGTCAAGGTGTACTGTTATGAACTTCTGGTTTTAGGGGAACCGTGCTATCCTTACGGAAATCGCTCGACTTGAAGCTTTTTGTGGGGCTTCCTTGAGCTTGCTCTGGCGGTGGAGGTATGTACCTAATCGTCTTTCATTTATTGATTCTGAGGGTGGGTTATTATTAGTAAGCGATTCCGTCGATAAATGCCTTCTAGTTTAGAAGATTATATATGTGGGTCTAGTTTAATTCGATGGAAGTGGGAAAATAGAGAAATTCGTAAAAATATGTTTGCTCGTTATGTTATTTTCCCCTCTGCCTTGAAATGTATCGTTGATTATCTTTTGATGGTGATATTCTTTTCATTCTGATAATAGTTGACGATTATTAGACGGTTCATGCTTTGATGATAAATCGAAAATTATGGAGTGTAACATAACAGGCGATTACCATTCTTGACATATCATGCTGTTTGTGTTAATTATGTTGTTATATCTGAGGGACTTTATGTCATGTTTTAGTTATTGTGAAACAATGATAGCAAAAGGGCTAGCAATTTGTATTTCGGATACTGTGTTGGTAGTTAGTTCATTTGCAGTCTATTTTTCTTGTTCATTATACTTTTGCAAGATCTTTTTCATTATTGCTTCTGGGACTTCATTTGATATTGTTATTAAATTTCCGGCATTTGCTGTGGATCATTTTGATTAAATTGTGTTCAAAATCTTAAGTGAAGGTTGCCAGTAATCTGTTTTGATATATGGGTACAAAGATGAGTATTTGGGTGCTATTTGGGTGGTATCATGTTATGTATTATTCAGGTATATGGTGATAGGGACTGGAACCCTTGCAGAAGCCGGAATGGTTGAGTGGTAGTATGTTACATTTGGACAAAACTGCAAAAGTAATGTGAATGTTACTTCTGCCCAAAGGGAACTCCGGAGAGAATCAAAAGTACTTTTGAAAACAAACCGGACATGGTCCCCATATGCTTGGGTAGCAGGGGTAGGGGCAGAGTTCCCTACGCTTCTCCATTTAAATTTTAGGAGTATGATGAGCCCCAGAAATTTGAAGGTTCTGTGTCAGTTTGGGGGACTCTCTCCTTCTTGGATTTGCAAACAGAAATCATGGTAAAGCTCATGCAGATTGATATAAGGCAAAATGTTTAGTAGGACTGATTTATGGGGATTTCAATGTGCCATGCTTGCCTATATACATATCCCTAAGTCCCTTCTCCCCCTATGTGTGTGTTGTGTGTTTCGGAGTGTATACAAAAGTCAGCACTGGTAATGGCACTCATATAATTATGAAGGAGTCACTTATATTAGAATACGGTTTAAGACTTGAGAAGGTATGATTTACACATGATGCCATTTTAAGGTATTTTGGCCAAAGTATATTCTTTCTTTTCCATTGTCTTGTTTGGGCTTTGACATATCTCAATTTATCTTTGGGATTTCATTACAAAGTTTATTTTGCAATGATCTATCATGTTTTAATTTTGGTGCTTACCATTTCAGCGTTTACCTCATGGAATTAAACAATACGAAGGGGAGGACGAGTATGGAATAGGTTTTAGATTCAAAGATTTGATATCTTTTACTAAGAAAACGACCTCATCATGCATATATGTGGTTTGCATGTGGAGGAGTGGGATTTCGGGTTACTACAGCTAGGATAACTGTGTATAGAGCTTGCCTCTCATAATGATTGCCAAATGCTGACTATTTTAGTTTTGCATGACGTATAACACATTTTTCCTTCTTTTTATATTACGCTGACTCTTACGTTGTCCATCTATTAAGCTCATCAGGTTATTTTGGCATGGGAAACAAACCAGCAAAACAAGAAATGGAAGATGTGATATTATTGAAGATTGCCCCTCCTTTGGACCGGGCATATGTAAGATGGCTTGCTAGAGATATTGCAAGAATTCACGGCTTTACCCCAAAAGGTGTTCGTGCTGTGAAGCCTCCGGATCATTATGTTGAATACATGCAGTTGAATGGATGGTTGGATGTGAATTTGGATGATCCTGAACTTGCCCATTTATTCAAGTAGATTATTTCCTTACGGGCCAAATGATAAAAAAATCGAAAAGGAAACAAAGACAGCGAGGTTGTATCATGTAGACTAGCCAGAAATTAATGCTTGATTAGGATTTCCTACGTTACATAGCAAGTCGAGTTGCATTGGTGTAACTGCCTTATGAATAAATTGAATTTCTCTCTGTGCCCTTTGTTGGAACTTATTGTTTGTTTCACTGCAATAATATACCCTGAACTAGTTCCCTCTGAAGAAGGCCTTGAAATATGCCGTAGTTTCAATCCATTCAAGAAGTTGCATTAAATAGTTTAAATGGTTTTGTTGTACTAAAGTTCAAATTTGATTTGTGTGCGCATTGGGCGCCAAACTTCTTTCCATTGGAGGCTTTTGCACTTTGAGAAATCCAAAACTGTCTCTTCTCATGGTCGGCGACAACTGTATCTCAGCTACTAGAGAATTCAAATAAATGAATCAAACCTTGCTTTGGACTAATCATCTTATCTATGTTCTTACCTAGTCTCTTGGAATATTAATAATGCACGGTCTTAGAATTTAGTTTGTTTTCCAAAAATCTTCCTGATCGAGAAATTGATGATCAGCCTTTCCTTCTTCATACTCTTAACAGTATCCTTCTACTTTATAAGATATTTTCTCCAATTTAAAATATAAGTCACTTTTAATAGATTTACGCTTCTTAAAAAAAATTAGTTATATTCTTAAATTTTTTAAATATTACTATATCTTTTTAATCTTACCTCTATAGTCAATATAACTATTATTATTAAATGAGGGGTTTTTAACACAGCTGTTGCCATTAAATGAAAGGTATTATAAGAAAAAAAATAACAACTATTATTGAGTAACTTATATTTTGGACTAAAATTTTTTTCTTTAGGTGATTTATATTTTGGATCGGAAGAAATAATAGAGTTTAGCCTTTATATGAGTCATTATCTACATGGCTATTTTTTTAACCTTGTTCATAATCAAGGTGCCTAAGTTTCATAGGCTTATATAGAAATTGAAACTTTCTTCATAGATTGAGCCTTTTGTTTGATTTGTGCTCTTAGGGTATTATATCAACAACTCCTTGAGGGAAACAAGAATATTGGTATGGTGATGAAATATACAGAAAATCATTTTTGTGTAGCTCAATTGTCATAGGTTGTCCCTGCAACTTTCCACAGTGAGAGTGGCTAGTTTTAGGGGTCTTGCCAGGAAAATGAGGATGCAATAATTTGTATTGATGTGTTCTTACGGTTTTGAATATATTGGGTGTTTGCCAATGAGTTTTGATTTAGTGATACTAAAGTCAGTTTTTAGAGTAAAAGAATTTGGGTTCCAATTTCAGTGGAGTCCAAAAATAACCCAAAATATATTGGATATTTGGATGCAAGATGGTAAGATATTTAACATTTTGTGATATTAAAGAAATAATACATTTAGCATTTTATAAAAGATGAAAAGATGATGAGCCGGTTCATCTCTTATTCAACAAAGATTTTTTATTCTCTTCTATGCAATTATATATATATATATATAATTAGTTTATTTTATTTTGTACAATTAATCTATTTTAATTATTGAAGCAGCTTGCTATTATGTAAAATAATTGAACACCTTAATGTTTTCCAGAACCCTATATAAATGTGTTAATTATGAACACTCGATATTGGTGCAATTTTAATGCGATCGACTCTTGAAATAATAGGGGGATCGTGGTTCTTCAAATTGAAATAAAAGTAGGCCTATTCCGAACCTTCAAATTGAAAGTGAAGTCTTTTTACAGAGTCTATAGTTCCAAGACAAAAATCATAAAAGCTTTGACTATTGCTGCTGGAAGCTCATCATTGTTAGTGGAAAACCAATGTTCTTTTTGTTTCTGGAATCCAAAGACACTGAATTTTCTATTTCTGGAACGTCCTTTCGCCAGGGTATTATGATTTGTTTCTCCTCTAACATTTAAGTCGATGCTATTCAAGCACAGGACATGATCAACCTCAAATTTGATTTTCCCTGAAAAGGAAAAATTTAAAGCTAGAAGAGGTTCGCACTGATATGACTGAAACAACCCTTTATATCATCTAGCTAAGGAGAAATGGAGAATAAGGATATGAGGTTAATGTTATTGTGGCTGTCAAGCATATTCTACAGGTTAATGTTACTTCCCATCCATAAAATATTATGATAGGTCATAAGTTAAATTCACGTTAATTTAATAAATCAAACAACTAAATTAATTAAAAAAATTATTGAAAATGAAATTAAATAACTTAAATTTTAGAAAATCAAATTTGAAATATAATTTATTCTTTTGTTTTATTCTTTATTTTTGGTACAGGTTGATTTTCTTTGAATAAATTACATTAACCTCTCATAAAATTTGATTAAATTACATTTGATATTTTTTTTATTTTAAAAGTTATTCTCAACTCATTTTTTATCAATAAAATAAAATTTTTATATATGTATTTATTTTTAAAATAAAATTATAATTTTAGTTTTATGATAAAATTTAACATCAATTTAATTTAACTATTATCAATATCTTATTAAAAATAAAATCACGATCTCTTATTATATAGAAAAAAAATTACATTACATATCAAACTATTAAAAGAAGTCAGGTAATTCCGTGGCTCTTCCAACAACATTTGGCATTCCATCAAATGCAGGTGTCTGCTCTCCTTAGCTGGATTGAAGGAAAGCAAGTGGATGCGAGGGAAAGGAATTATAGATGACTGTTCTATTCTTAAATTTTTACCGATTGTACATCATTTTTTATATCTAAGCTACATTGCACTAAAAATAACCTAGGACCTAGGTGCAAAGAATTTGAGATTTCCAGTCTCGTCTTCGTCTTCCTCAGGCCACCAGAGCTTGTGCACACTATCGGCAAACATGGGTTGCTATGATAACTTCCTTGTAGTGTACACTATCGGCAAACATGGGTTGCCGATCAGAGCCATAAAGCCCCCACAATTGTCGATAGTCGCACATGCCTTGAGGTTAAGATCTTTAAAGGAAGAAGTTTTTCTATTCTACTTTGCTGTATCTACATCTGACATTACCTAATGGAATTCATATTTAATTTGCATCTCAAAATAAAATGTATTTATAAAAGATCTCTCCTCAGAAGACGATAACGCACATTCTCTTTCACTCATCTTATCTTAGAAAGAAACGATTCCTGTATCCACATCTATTTAAGCCGATTCGTAGCATCTGAGATGAGAAGAACCCATGGGGTAGTAACTAGCAACCTTTCACCGCCTACTGCTTTTCTTCTCTTCAGGACAAGGGTGTAGTGAAGGAAGGAGCAAGGGGACAAATGCATTTGCCTCTTCTTCCTTTTATTCTTATGCCAGCTAAGTTAAAAGGTTTTATTTTTTATTTTTTAATTTAGGAATATTAGGGTCATTTTGATTTTTTTTTTTTCTTGCTATCTAACCAAATATAAAAAGACACTTGATTCCCGTTTTCCCTTTAATCATACTAAACAATTTCTGAGTTTTAAGAATCCTTTCTATTCTTATTTCCATTATTCTTTTCATTCCTATCAAAATTTATTATACATGCCAAACAGAGTCTCAATATAACAGATTGAGATCATCTAAGTCGTATGGCACTGTAAATGATGTAGTCAAGAAGATCGGACCGTCTATTTGATCAACGTTTCACAGTCTGCCATGTGTTGTGGATCCTTTTCTCGGTGAGTACCACTCAAAACGGTGAGTCGAACCTTTGGGCCTCTGAAACCCTTTATACCTCTCCACCTTTGTTTCTTTGAAACCTAGGATTAGGGGTGTTCAAAGATTTGATTTGATTTGGTTTTGAGCAAAAATTAAATCGAACTAACTTAATCGGTTTAGTATTTTATTGGACCTTATCGATTTTAAATTTTGATCGGTTTGATTCAGTTTGATCCGGTTTGATTCATGTTTTTTTTTTGTCTAAAAGTAAATTTTTTTAAAAAAAATTTTTTCTTATAATATGTAAAATTTAACTTCTAATATCTTACATATCTTAAATTTTGATCAATAATAACTTTGGAATAATTTACTATTTATATATATATATTACCTAAACAAATTTCATACATTTACAAATAAACTTTAAAAAGTAAAAAAAAAAGAGTAATATCTTATAATAAAATAGTATAAATAATTTATATATTTTTTGAATCACATAAAAAATATAATTTTAATACAAATTTAATTGATAAAAAATTTTATTAATCTAAAAAGAAACAAAATATTAAATTTTAATTAATTGTAATTTTAATGGTTCGATTTAGTTCGATTAACCAAATCAAATATAAAAAAAATTGACAACCGAATCGATTTAATTAATTTTATAATCACAAAAATTAAATCAAACTAATTTTTAATCAATTTTATTCAATTTTTAACGATTTAATTTAATTTAATTTAGTTTAATTGATTTGGTGGAACCTCTAAACCCTAAACCCTAAACTCCAAAACGTGGAAGCTCTGAAGATCGGATACGCAGAGGGTCCGTCGAAGCTCACCGTCGGCCATACAACACGTGGTATTCGTTAAACATTAAAGCCTTGGTCAAGTGAAATTGGGATAACATATTTCCTCGGTATTGAATTCTCCGGTCTCTGTTCTCCCTTCTCCGTGGCCTCTCCTCCCACAAACTCACAACCGCTTGGATTTTCGGAATCCCCATCACTCCTTTGAACCACAGGCCCACTCGATTTGGCAACAAATTCTTCAAGCCCTAGCAAAAGGGATTTGCTCACCAGCTTAGAGGCAGCAGGTATGCAACGAATTGCAGTCGCAAGCAACCTGCCTTTGATTAAATAAAGCCAAATGCTTTATTTATTTTTGTAGATTAATTGATTCTGAGATGAGTTTTGTTATATGCTTGTTTTACCTTATATATGAAGATTTGGGGAAATGCTTTAGTCTGTAGATATTTAGATATTGCTTATAGATTTTGTTCTTGTGTCGAAATGTAGTATTATTTATTTGTGGTTGATTCCTTTTTTGACTTGGAATTTGTGGTTGATTCTCTAGTTTGTTATGTGCTTGTGGGCTCAATTCCTCGTTGCACAGCTGGTGAATTTGGATTGTTCTTCGCATGCTATTAGTTAAATTATTTGTAATCCTTTTTTCAATAGAAATAGCTAAATTAGCTATAAAAAAATTATTTTTTATTTCATTATAAAGCCTCATTTTTAGTAGAGAATATATCATTAGTCTTTTTTTTTTTTTGAGAATAGAGATAAGAAGTTTCCTAGTAAAATTTTAATATATTTAATTTGTTTTATAAAATTTACTTTTATAATCAATATAAAAAATGGATATAAACTTTAAAACGTGTGTTTGAAACTTAAAAAAAAAAAAATTAAAGAGGTAAAAGAAGTAAATGATATCTTGTTTCCTTCCTTCATAATTGGGCTTATTGCACTCTAGTGAGCAGGAACGATGGAAGGGAGTTTTTTTGAAGGGAGCCTAACTTTTACATTTTTCAAATACTTAGGATGTTGTCATATTATCTCTCTTAGTTTGATTCTGGTATCCAAAAAAAAAAAAAATCCCAAGACTAAATATGGAAGATTTTAGAGAAAATTACATTTTACATCTTTGAAGTAAGACTTAATTATAAAATTGGTACATTACTTTAAAATATGATATAACTTCTCTATGAACTTTAAACTAAAATGAAAAACATAAATCTTAGTTAATATTTGAAATTGGAAATGAATTTTTTGCAAATATTGTCATCAATTAAAATCATGTAACCTATTACCATTAATTTTAAATGTGATTTAAGTTCACAAGATATTTTGTTATATTTTAAAATTCAGGTATCAATTTTGTAATTATTCATTAGTTCATAGGGACAAATATAAATTTTTCAAGATTTTAAGACTGAATTGTCAATTTAGTTTAAGGGGGAAAAAAATGATATATGGGCTGAAATGAAGGCGGACCAGTAATTTAGGCCCCAAAAAAGGCAAAGCAAGTGGGACAGAATGGGCCCAACTAAGTCCAAATTCCTGAAACGGCAACCAGAAGAAATTTGAGACCCGGATTCGTTTCGTGTCATCCACGTTCACACTTTCTCCTTTTGAAAGCCTTTGCGTGGTTGCCTCTGGGTTCTGGTTAATCATTGGTTTCTTGGCATCATTGTAACTGAAGCTAAAACTTTCCCTCACACTGCAAATTGCTATTTAACGAAGAAAGCAGAAAACAAAACAATGGGCATTTCACACTTTAGAGCTGATATACAAGCCCTGTCTCTCCAAAAATTTCGTCCTTGATTGAGGTACACCTTCTCATGCCCCTTTTTTTCTTTTTTTCCAATTTGGGGTATTGAAATTAACGAGGATTGGATTTGGGTGGATGATGTCGATGCTATTTTCTTGTGGTTATATATGATTCATGGAATCTCTGAGGTTTTTTGCTTCTACGGAAAGGTAGAAGAACTGAGTATTGGGTGGATAGCAGTAACTTGCTTCTTCCTGTGTGGTTCTGGTTGAACTGAACTACTACTCTCTCCTGAGCATAGCAGAAAACAGTGCCCTTTGGATTGCAGGAGGAGGTATGTTTTTGCTGTATATCTTGTAGAAATTTTTTTTCCCGTTTAGTTTTTCTTTTCTGTGGCCTTTTTTTTTGTTGGGGGAGGGGGGGCTCATTTTTTCATGTATAGACGAAAATGGATTCTTGTGAATATTGTTAAGTTTAGTCTCTTGAAATTCGAGTTGGAGAATGTCTATTTCTTGCTTCCTAATCAATTGGTTCTTCGATGATACCAAGGACATACGCTAAAAACCTTAGAGTCTTTGGTTGAAGCGAGAATCTTTTAGAGGAAGAAATCATGTTGATAATTTTTTATTCATTAGGCAATGCAGAGTAGATGACTAAGATCCACAACCCGTTCTTAATTTTTTGGGTTGAAGTTGGTTAATTTTTTAGATGATGGAGACCAGTAGAGCTTGCAATTTCCCCTAATAATTATAGCAGGAAGAAGAAGAGAGTGGAAAAAGAACTCAAAGGTTAGGTTTTTCACCATGCTGAATTATTGTCTACAAGTATGAAGGTGTGGGTCTATTGGTGCACCCTGGGGATCTCTTGATTATTGGAGTTTAGGGATTTTGTCAAAATTAAGGCTAAATTTTAAAAAGATGTCCATAGTTCTGGAGGATATATTGGCCTCTCCCTTGTGGTCAGAATTCTCTTTCCTTCCAATTTACTGAGTTTCATTTTTCTGTCTAAAATGAAAGAAAACACACAAGTTGCACTTGATAATGTTAGCTGACTTACTAATAACTGCAGCTTGTCCTACTTATGTTTGTCTTGCTCTTCTTGGAACCAACCTAAGATCCAGCAGATTGTAAATTCTCGTAATTGTGAATAAATTATTATGCTATCACGCTTCTCCACTATGAAGCAAAGATACTTAAAAAAATAATCCTTGTTCATGTCTGACGCATGTTGGACACTCAATGTTATACAATATGTGACACATTAAATGAGATTTTTTATATTTTGTTGTCTTGCAATGCCTATGTCCATGTCAATATCAATGCTTTTTTTTCATGTCCATGCTGCTTATGTTCTCCATGAACGCTGAACAAACATGTCTTGAAGTTTCTTATTTTTATTTTTTGGATCCCTCAACTCTGTATTCTTCCTTTTTAGCAAGTTTCTTTCTTATTTCTAGCCAAGTAAACAAATGATTGCCTAATATTCTCAAAGAGAACCTAGCCAAAAATTTGACTTAGCAGGAGCTAATTTCTCTTCGTTATGTTGAATCATACAGCTTACTCTAGCTTAAGGGTTTATTACTTGGCTTAGAGCCAATTTTTGTTGGGCCAATAGGATGCCAGTTATTCCAACATAGAAAAGTTTTTCTCCCCTTACCAATTTCAATTTTCATTTACTCCTTTACTGTTCTAAGATTTAGAATTTTAGTTGAATGAAAATTTTCCTAATCGAAGGCACAAAAAAATGGTAAAATTTTCCTAATTATATGTAAAATTTTCTTAATTGAGAGCTTCGATGTTTTGATGAATTTGGTGAGTTAAGAGACATATTGAGGGTTTTTGTTTGGCCTCTTTATGGTGGTGAGTTAGTGGTCTCTTTAGAGGCATCTAAATGGTGGATATTACTTGGCTTACAGCCAATTTTCGTTGGGCCAATAGGATGCCAGTTATTCTAACATAGAAAAGTTTTTCTCCCCTTGCCAATTTCAATTTTCATTTACTCCTTTACTGTTCTAAGATTTAGAATTTTAGTTGAATGAAAATTTTCCTAATCGAAGGCACAAAAAAATGGTTAAATTTTCCTAATTGTATGTAAAATTTTCTTAATTGAGAACTTCGATGTTTTGATGAATTTGGTGAGTTAAGAGACATATTGAGGGTTTTTGTTTGGCCTCTTTATGGTGGTGAGTTAGTGGTCTCTTTAGAGGCATCTAAATGGCGGATATGCAAAGAAGATTTGGCAAGCCGTGCTTAGTTGACAGTTCTTTCTACTTCTTCTTGGTTTCATGTTTTCTCCTCTTATTTGAGGATATCTTATCCTTTGCCAGTGTACTTTCTTTCAGAGGATTCACTATGATGTATATACAAAGTAATTGGGGAGCCCTGCTTGACAATTCCTTCCTTGTTTTCTTTGGTATTTGCTTTTTGTGTTTTTTTTGTTTTGTTTTTTTTTTTGGTAGGATCATATGTAATTATTTGCCTGTGTAACTTTCTTATCTGATGACATGTTTTATTCTATTAAAGATAAAGAACAGTAGATAACAGTGACCCATCTAACATTATACTAATGTAATCTACAAGATGATTGATTATACTGTATCAATGTATTTCCATTTAGTATAAGGTACTTGAAAAATCTCCATTGTGTATTTGTGCTTTTCAATTGCTTATTCGAGAACTACACTCTTTGGGTCTGGAACTGAATCATTTCCTTTTGATTCAGAATTTTCACTCATGACATTTAAATCAAATATTTTGATAATTTGGATCAGGAATATCTAGTAGAAGTACAATTTAGCAGGCTGTTGTTGGGGCTTTTTCCCAGATTAAGCAACAAAATTAGCAACATAAAATCTAAATAGTTGTCATCAGTTGTCATTGGAAAAAAAGAAAAATTGAAAAAAGAAAGAAACATGGGAATGTAAGTGCAAGAATTCATTTCCATTCTTTTCCATTCCTTTCTATAAAGCCCATTTCCAACAACTAAATAGAACCTAACTTTTAATTTTAGTTTCCTGTGCTTATTCAACAAAATATTTCTTCAATGTAATTGAATATTATTTTCATGCTCAAGGGTAGATGTAAAAATCTGGAGAAGTAAAGTTGTGCCCCAATCATTCTTTTTGGTCTTTTTGGTCATACTGAACATAAAAATTGAAGCTGAATGCATTGCTTGACTTTATTTCTTTTTCTTAAATCAGGAATTTGCATATTAGTTTGTCTTAGCCCGATCATTCTTTTTGGTCATACTGAACATAGAAATTGAAGCTGAATGCATTGCTTGACTTTATTTCTTTTTCTCAAATCTAGAATTTGCATATCAATTTATCTTGGTTGTAGTCTCAGCTGTGGTGTTTTAGTACAGAAGGTGCAAGAAGGGGGATGTCTCTTCGAATAAAGGCTGTGGTAGATAAGTTTGTGGAGGAATTGAAGGAAGCATTAGATGCTGATATACAAGATAGGATCATGAAGGAGAGAGAGATGCAAAGCTATATTAAGGAACGTGAGCGTGAAGTTGCTGAGCGCGAAGCTGCTTGGAAGGCTGAGCTTTCTCGCCGTGAGGTGTCCACTTCTCATAACTTCTTAATTTTGTTCTATGGAGCACAAGGGAAGATAATAAAAATTGCAATAATTTTGATCCCACTTTAACTGGCTACATATGCTGGGTGCTGTTAAACATGTTTCAACTTTTTGAGGAGTTATTATAGCTATGATTTTTTCCATACCAAAATCTTGGTTTTAGTTTTCATTATTTTCCTTTTAAAAGAGTTAATCATGTGCATTTTGCATCTACCTTTTTTTAATTATATAGTAAATTGCATAATGAAGTGGAATTGATTGTTTACCATTTATGTGTGTACTGAAAATAGTTATTGGATTGTATTCCCTTAGCTTTGCCTCTGACCATTTCTAGATAAAATTTTGGCTTCACAAGCAGAGACTACTGAGAAAAGTTGAATCCAACAATTTTTTGGAGAAAAAGTTCTATGTTATGTTGCTGTCAGTGTTTAAAAACCGAACTAGTTAATGAACCATTGGAGGTATTAGTGCATGGTTCACTATTTGATCGGAGTTGAATCGATTATAATTAAATACATATTTTTTAATTTTATATATAAAAAATGTATACATATATATTACTACCATTCATAAATATAGGCTTTAATGGTTCTTCAGTGGCTCTTTATTTTTCTTGACCTTTTTTTTTGGCAAGCCAATTTTAAGGGCCAATTAGACCAATCCTATGGTCAGTCTAGTCCAGTTTTTCATTCTATCGTTGCTGTGGTTGCAAGGTGCTGGTAGAATTTTTACAATTATCAATTAACAGAGATGCTATTTGTAAAGTGTTGTTTATGATGAGATATAAGAACAGTTAAGTTCATATTTTATAGGTTTTAACAATTTTTTTGGGCTCTTATAGTTTTATTCAATTTTTAATTTGGTTCTTATAGTTTAAAATTTTTTAATTTAGTCCCTACCATTATAATTCAGTTAATGTTTCATTAAATTTTGCTTGCATGGCCAACCATATACAATCTTGACATTCCAAATACGAATGATTCAAGCTAACTCATCCTAGTCACTTAACATATGTTGCATCACATGCCATATATGTGAGTTCATTTCATTTCATTATCTACTTTTATTCCTTTTGTTGAATCATGCATATCTAAAGTGATAAGATGGCATATGATTGGCCATGTCAGCAAAATTTAATAGAGCACTAGTGAAAGTTTAATAAGAGGGACTGAAACTTTTTTTAAACAATAAGGATTCAATTACAAAATTTTAAACTACAGGGTCCAAATTGAAAATTGAATAAAATTATGAGCATCAAAAGAATAATTTAAACTATTTGGTTTTAAAGGTAAAACTCCCATTACGTTACTTGTACCTGTTGAGCATAGCAATGACTCTGCATGAATTTATACTTTCCTTAAATCAGTAGGTAGTTCTCCCCACATCTAATAATTAAGTGCAGAAAATAGGTAGATAGGAGGTTGATTGGGTTATTGAGGGATAGAGTGATTTGATAGCCATGGGAAGGGTTTTAAGAGTCAATTTGGTCATTTGGTGGCTGTTTGGTGCCGTGAGCTCTGTTACTGCAAAATCAGGATTTTCATTTTTGGGTTCGATGGTTTTAATGAAAAATTTAAGAGGCAAGTACGATTTTGTTAAAATGTTCTTTTAATGATGTCTGCTGGAGAAATTAGGCCTAGGAAGTTGATAAAACAAAAGAAAATTGGGTAGAAGAAGAGAAGAAACCTAGACGTCACCTGTAGCTTTTGATTGCGTCACACAACCAGGATAAGAGCAATTTGGGGCAATAATCGTTCTCTTGAAGAAAACGTTACAGCAATTCAAATAGATTGATCTCTTGGAACTTATCCCACAGAAATGAGGAATTGAATCCTAATCCTTAAGGGGGTGTTTGGTGGGGGATTCTTACGGTTTCCTAGGAAATTTCATCTAAGAAACTAAGATAGCATTTTTTGGTATACATTTTTTTCGAGTAAGTATCCCAGAAATTTTAGTTTCCATGATATTTAGTTACCCACAAAATATAGGCAATGGAATTTTAGTTTTCCCACTCCACTTTCTTATTATTCTCTCTGAAGAGACAAAATTACCCCCTCCATCTTCTCTCCTACTAAAGCTAACAACCCTTAAGTAATTTTAATTTTGTAAGGTTACGGAATAATACTAGCAGCCCAAAATAAAATCTAGAGCAAAATAACTGGGATGATTTGATCCTTAAGCTTGTGCTTTCATTATGCTACTGTCCTGTGTCGAAACGAAAGGACAAATGTTATTCTGTTATGCTTTCTTAATGCTTTCAGAGAGAAGCGTGTAGCATTCTAACAATGTTTTCATCTATCATTCGGCGCCTAGTTTAGCAGAAGATTATAGCTGCTGCATGCCCTAAAATCTAAATCATTTATGTCGCAGGCAGAGCTTGCTCGCCAAGAAGCGAGGCTGAAGATGGAGAGAGAAAATCTTGAGAAAGAAAAAAGTGTATTGATGGGAACTGCATCAAATCAGGATAATCAAGATGGAGCTCTTGAAATTACAGTGAGTGGTGAAAAATACCGTTGCCTCAGATTTGCCAAGGCAAAGAAATGAGGCTTTACTGGGTTGATACAAAGAAAATGAGTATGGATCAGACATATAAGTTCTATTGGTTTTTATTGTTAGTTTCTCCAATAAATACCTAACATATGGACTATGAAAAGACTTTTCTGAATGATTCAATCATTTAAAGCTAAAAAATTTCATTTGTCATTTTTTTTTAATAGAGAACTTGATAGCAAATATTTAAAAAATGCATCTAAATTATGTCCACAGAGTATTCCTTTTTCTTCGATCTGCTGAGGAGTTAGACTACGATTATAACTATTGCCATAATGGTTCTGAAATCATGTATTTGATCCAATTGTGGAACTGTGGTTTATTATTGATCCCAGATTTAAGAAAAATAAGCATTACAATTTGCTGCTTACGCTACTAATTTTTTTTCCCTCTTGTTTTTGTTTAATGGAAGAAATTTTGCTTTGTGACAGATTATAACATATTTAGCTGAAAGGATATTCAATTTTCAAGTTTGGATACTGTATACATGATACATTTCTGAGAAGAGAAAAAAGAACTAAGAAAAATTAACAATAGTTTAGTTATGATTGCAGTGAATTGATGGGAAAAACATTTTTGCGTGCACTATATTGCTTGTACATGCAATGGATAGGATTGCAATGGTGCGAGGACTCCACTTGTAGGGACGCATACAATATTATGTAAATATTTTTTAGAGTTCTTTATTATATAATTTTTATAGATTTCGAAAAGAATGTGCCACAGGATAGAAACGTGGATTACAAAATCACGCGCAAGAATTACTCATTGATGGGGGACAAGCCTCAAAAGACAATGTATTGCCCCAGGTATGAATTTTCACTCTAGAAGAGTCTCTAATGGGATGGGACCATGCCAAATTGGTATTACTTAAGCAGTGTGTAAGAATCTACATAATTCACTTGTGGTGAGTTTGATGATAGAGTAGAAAGTTAATACTGATTCTTTTTATATGATATAATAGTATTGTTTTCTAAATGATTTTATGTCCAGAAAAAGCTATTATTGTCTCCCTCTCATGAAGACTCCAAAAACCACAGTTTCTTTGTTCACCATATTTTTAGAATTCAGGTAGTTTATCAGCATAGAAAATTAAAAGAGAAAGAGTCACATTAAAATAGTAAACTTTAAATTTGATCCCCTTTATATCTATTTATGCAAGACTCCGAAGACATGAGCGTTCATATAAATTCTAGCTGGCTAGAATCCAAACTAAAACTACAATGTTCCAAGTCTGTCAAACCAATAAGAGAATATATATACTTGAGGCCGAAATTTAAATAATCTACTCTGACGTTAATAGTCTGGTAAATAACTCGCCGTCTGCGCATTGAACTTTTAATATTTGATCAATTACACGTTTTATCTAAACATGTTATGAATTTATCATGTCATATAACTAAATGTCATATAACTAAAAAAATGAAATCACCAAAAATTCATGAAACGAAAAAATTCACGTAAATATACATTCATTTGATTAAGTTTCACTAAACTTCCAACTCTTGATATCCTCTTCTTTTTATTCACTTACTAGATGATAATAGGCAAAGCGACTTATATATAAAATAAAATCATTCGTCAAAGTATATTGAGGCAAATCATTCATAACTAAACTTACTTTAACTCAAAATCACACGTTTATATATATATATATATATATATATATATATATCTCTCTCTCTCTCTCTCTCTCTCCCTCCAACTATTGCATGCAATTAGAAAGGAGAAGAGATATGTTTCATAGTTGTCTTAAAATATAATTGAAACTTTTAGGAGGTAATAATGGCTCAATTATTGAGGAATCGTGCACGTCCTAACTCTAATATATTCTTTAGTGTTTGTGACATCCTCTCTATTGTCTCATATTTTTCAATAATATCTTTCATGGTTGGTCTTGTCGTAAATGAGCATTAATGCATTTGAATAACATTCTTCGTAATTGACCCCTTCTCACACTCATACATAAATATATTTCATTGTTTGCTTTGCTTATATCATAACTCCATTTTATTCTCTTTTGGTTCGATATTTAATTGGGATGAGTGGAAACATGCTTAAACTCTTTTCATACCATAATCCCCATAACAATAAACTAATAAGATATTAAATGTTAGTGTGCTTTGGTTGTTTATCCTTTGGGTGTGCCATAAGGTTGCTGTCTGAATTGCATAATTTTATACTTAGGTGCTATATGTATAGATGACAATAATTATTGAATAAATATCCCAACCTTCGTTTATCTTTCAAAAAAGAAAATCTTTTTTAAAGGTTGATATCTGTTTCAATGAATTTTTTTTAGATCTATTCAGTTTGGTCATTGAAAGATCGCATTATTTTCGATTTAATGCTCTATAACTTTTTTCCATCACCTCAATCTTCTTAAAATATAATTTGATTTCAATTTTTATCATTTTGTATATATGCGGGTCTATATCACTTTAATATATTGGAGGTGTGAAACTGAAATATAAACATATATATTCTTAATAATTAAAGTGATATAAAACGTATATATCATATAAATTGATAAAGATATCATCTTTTGATGACCGAAATAGACCGTTTGTATTTCAAAAATAATCAAGAAGAGCACACTACCTCTCGTGATTTGTATTTCATGCTTGATCGATTAGTACTACGTATTTAACCCTTTTTTCCACAGTATAAAAAAAAATAAATGGAAAAAAAAAAGAGAAAGGTTTGCCCAAAACCATGTTATTTATATTTTTGAGCAATAAAATTATGGGTGAATAAGTTGTTCTTACTCTAAGACAAAGACATATTAATTTGGAACCGAAGACCTTCACTCAAATGAATATTAATTATATAAACTAACAATGTGAAACAATTTGACAAAGAATGAGCTCAGCCGCCATTATAGAGTATATATCACAATATCATATATGAGAAAAGAAGCAATTCACTTTTAAACTAAGAATCCACTGAACATTAAAGAAAAGAAAAGAAAAGAAAAAAGTGATGATGTGAACATTAACAAATACTTAACCTGTATTTTATTAATCAATCAAAATGGAAGCTTGGTTTCATTGTTTGTGGAAGAAAAGAAACATCACTTTTCCAACCAACCTATAATTAATGGAAAAGAACTAGAAGACACAAATACGGCCTCGTTGTTGCTAGGAAGTGATGCTTGAATTGCATGCATATATGAAATTAAACGTGGGTAGGTAGTTAGAAACTTATAGTTAATTTCCCCCATGCCTATAGCAATTTTATATAACTCACTGTAATTTATTGATTATCAACTTTGGGAATTCTTCTACTGAATGACAAATCAAAATTGTCCCATATATGTATACGCCACCTAACAATACTTAGCACAAAATACTCTTTTTGTGCATGGTGTCCCAGTTAAATGTTACGTTTCAACTAATTAATATCTGATATGATAAAAATTAAAGAGGTTATATATTGATGTTGGAACTAATAAGGGATATATATATATATATATATATAAAGGGCTAACCCTAAGTATAAAAAACATAGGCTTAATTTATAAAAACTATATATTTATTATGTTTTAATTAAGAAATTTGATATTAAAAAAATATAAAAAATTGCATATAAGAGGAAAGAAATGTTTCTTCCTCTCCATCCTATCATACCAAACTTTTATTTCTGCCTTCCTAAACCTTTCTAGGGAATTACACAGAATGAAGGTGAAGCAAGTGAAGGGAATAACTCTTAATGTTTCCATAATTTGCAAGCAGATTAGCACAAGTATTACTTTTACCTCGTTGATGAAGTGTTAGGGTGTTGAGGTTTAGAAGAATGAACCCATCTCGTTGTCGTGTTCTGATCTGTCGTCCCACAATTCCACTATGGATTTTGATGTTCTTGACAACCCACTAGCTACAACAATGGCAATGATATATGATAGTGCTTCTGCTGATCAAAAGCTAGCAAGCACATACACAAGATCCATCCATGTTGTGCAATTATTATTGTATTGTATAAAATGAGAGAGCATGCACATATACAAATCATTAAATGTGGTACATATTGTCTTCTTTGTGTCATATGTGCCTTGTCATTTCCCCATTTTCCCCTTTATCTCTCATCACGCCTCATTGTCTTTAACCTCCAACACTAATTTCCCACAATCACTTTGATGCTCCTCACAGATTATGTTTCGCAAAGCTTTATTTTCTTTTTGAAGCATTGTCTTATACAACCCCCACTACTATTACTACATATATATATATATATATATATTCAAGAACGAAAAAGAAATTAAAATTCATCTCATCATATAAAATAGCCACCTTTTATTACCAACAAGCTTAAAAAAAAACTCTATTATTTAATTATACTGTATAGGTTTGCCAATATTAATTCAAAATTTAGAGTTTGAACGTAATTGATAATTTAAAATTATTTTCTAATAATATTGTTTGGATCCCAAGGTATCTTATCATTAGTAGCATCTTGAGTCGTATTTCAGTTGAGTTAGAATTGTTTGAATGATTTAGTTAAATTAGGTAATTTGTTTAAACTGTCTATATAAAGATCTATATCAGTTTTTGAAATCTATATCTTAATTATATTATTGAATTTGAATTTTTTAAAAAATTATATATTGAGGATTAATGGCGATTAAAGTTTAGAACTTTTAGGAAACAATAGAATGGAGACAAATACAACACAGCCATATATATTAAAGCTTGATATATATTGCTGTGTGTTAAATACATTCTCTACAAAAAAGAGGATTTCTCCATCTCCCTAAACGAAATATTATTTATCAAAAAGAAAATTAAAAAAAAAAATTCAAAACTTGTCACGCGTGAAGTATTTTGTTTTGAAGCAAGAAAGCTAAATAATTGACGTAGAAAGTAAAGTGGTAGGTATTAATTATGAGAAAAATATGTTGAAGAAGCGGACTTTATTTATTGCACAAATGCATGAACAGCCTCCATTGCTTTGAAGAAAGATAAGCCACAACTCTGTAAAAAGGCTACTGCATATGCTAATAATCACTTATATATGCTTATATATACATATACATATATATATATATATTGATGAGTTTGTAAATGGAATGTTATGGACTATAAATTTTATAATGTTAGATTAATTAACCTTTTCAACGAGAAGCTTGAATGGCTTTATATATATATATATATATATATATATATATATATATATATATATATATATATATATATATATATATATATATATATATATATATATATATATATATATATATATATATATCTTCCACTTTTAAAGCTTCACACTACTCAAGGAACTTATTGGATTAAAGAGAAAGAGACTTTGTCTTTAGTCTTTATTTTAGAAAGCAGCCAAACCCTCAAAGTTGGTTCATATCTTAATCAATATTAATTATGTTTCTCCCCTTCCCTCTTAGAATGTAAAATTAAACAAACTAAAGAGATATGAGTCCACGATTAAAACCTAAATATATAGTTTTGATATAAATATTGGGTCTGCAATAACTAGGTCTGTTCATAATGAAAATGAAACAGTGCCTAACAAATTAATAATTGCACAAGCTTTGCATTTTTTTTAAAACAATTGGTGGAAAAGTTAAATTTGTACCATGCATCTCCACCACCATATTTTACTTTGTAGTTTTTTTATTTTTGGTTGATGCAACTCGAAATATATTCACCCAGTTCTAATAGGTAAATTATAGAAATTAATGGGCATAGATATTTCATATATAGAGTTGCATTTATATATATGGCTTGGCTTGTACTTTGGGATATTAGAGGATGATTGAAGAGTACGTAGCTTCTTTTATTTCTTTTAAGAAGATAGTTAATATAATGCAGTATATGTAAGACGTAGTATGTACACCATATCTTTGAGATGGTTTATTTCATTTTTAAATTTAGTTGCGTCTTTCCTGGAAAATATCTTGAGAAATAGATGAGAAAAACGAGAAATAATAATAATAATATGAGTAAATTTTCTGTTGTAGCTGAGCTGATTTGTGCACATTACTTACTTAATTTATTCATTATTCTTTGCCCTTCTTTTCTGTCCTAACTTATTTGTTGCAATTTTTGCCGTGTGATGCTTTTTTTCTCTTTTAAATCATTATTACAAAGATGAAGAGTAGGATAAAGATCAAATACAAATACATCCACAAGATTCTCCTGAAGCTTATGTTCAAAAAAATTTATAATTTAAACCAAAATTCTTGGATAATGTTAATTTAATTAATACAAAGTGTAATCTCTCTCTCTCTATATACATACATATATATAGATATATATATATATATATATTAGTTTCTTGCTCCAGAAAACGAATAATGTTATTATCTTGTCAATTCTCTCATAAAAAAGAGAGATTTAAAATTGATTAACAATTACCAAAAGGTCACAATGCTTATCTGGTCCCCCACACCTTCGCTTCCTTCTTGGGGGCCATCATGGTCTCACTCTTTCTCTAAAAACTGACCTTCCTTTAAGTTGTACCACATATATAGAACAGTACAGAATATTCAAATTTTTTTTTTCAAAAGGTTGAAATCTGTAGCATATTGTACAAGATATTTGGGCAATTTTACTTTGTACATCTAGTAGTAGGAAGGGTGTTCACGTAAGGGTAATTTCTAACTAAGTCACTTTGGTGATTCATGAATTTTGTGAAATAGTACATTAAAAGGATTAAAAAGTAAAAATAAATTAATAAATTATGTTAACCATCTCTCACTTATGAGGCGTAATTTAAAAAGAAATTGAGTGTAGTTTTTAAAATAAAAAATATTTAGTATAATTTAATTATACTTCTAAAAAATTAACATAATGTAATTTTAAAATAGTAATTAATTGAAAAGCTACGTATTTTAAGTGGGAAAACATTAATTTATAAAAAATTAACCTAAATTGGTTGGTTTGAAAACATGATGAAAGAAAGAAGAAAAGAGAGACAAAAAAAGGAACAGTTGAGTAGTGACAAAGGGAATCTAAATTTTTTTTAATTTTTTTGGTCAAAATAATGCCAATTTGTTGAAAAAAACATAGATTGAGGAATGTAGATTTTATAATTTTATAATTTTCTTTTTCTGAGACTCTCAAAATATTAAGATATGAAGAAGAAGAAGAAGAAGAAGAGGAAAGAAAAAGGAAAAGAAATCAACCGAACCAAACAAACAAACAACGAAGGATGCAGTCTCGTCAAAAAGGTGAGGAGGAGCATGATCAATTTGCCGTGTGCCAGTGCCACCACGCTATCTTTTCATAATCTGGCTGGAAATCATCATCCCTATTTCACGCACACTTTTCTGTCGTCCATATATCACCCTCTTTTAACAATACCCTTAAATTAATAATATTAACTTCTCTCCAACTTTATGTAATAAATCATTCCAAAAACTAAATAATTGAGATCTGCATGAAAAGTACATTTCTCTCTCTCTCTCTCTTTTTTTAATTAAATCCTTAATTCAACAAAACCCCACCGAATAAATGGATGCCGTGCCAAGCAGCACCCTCTCCACACCCACCTGCAACGCTGAAAATCCTTACACGATGATGGTGCTTGCGTTGTTGATCCTTCTAAGCCTAACTACCACCTCCATCCCTTCCACTGCGACCCCTAACCTCTCATTCCCTCATTTCCAACAATTTCACGTACAAGAAACACTCGCAGCCACCAAACTTACTCAGATCCCGCAACACCCCAACACTTCCAACCAAAGCGACCCCAAAAAATGGAAGCTCAACCTCCTTCACAGAGACAAAATTCCCCAACACAAAACTTTCCATCAGGACCATCACACCCGATTCAACGCACGCATCAAACGCGATTCCATGAGGGTCGAATCCCTCATTCGCCGCCTTGCTTCCCGTTACGACGCTGAGGCCTTCGGGTCGGATGTGGTTTCCGGAATGGATCAAGGGAGTGGCGAGTATTTTGTTACCATCGGAGTTGGCAGCCCTCCTAGAAATCAATTTGTAGTTGTTGATTCCGGTAGTGATATTATCTGGGTCCAATGTCAGCCTTGTAACCAATGTTACCGTCAATCCGACCCGGTTTTCAACCCTGCTGATTCCGCTTCCTACGCCGGAGTTTCCTGCAGCTCTTCCGTCTGCGACCGCCTCGAGAATGCCGGATGCCACGAAGGAAGCTGCCATTATGAGGTTTCCTATGGGGACGGGTCCTATACCAAAGGGACGCTTGCCCTTGAAACTCTTACAGTCGGACGGACCATGATCCGAAACGTCGCAATCGGGTGCGGGCATAAGAACCAAGGCATGTTTGTCGGAGCGGCCGGGTTGTTGGGTCTTGGAGGTGGATCCATGTCTTTCGTTGGCCAACTAGGTGGCCAAACGGGTGGTGCGTTTAGTTATTGTTTAGTGACTCGGGGCTCCGGATCATCAGGGTCGCTTGAATTCGGACGTGAAGCCATGCCTGCAGGCGCTGCATGGGTCCCTTTGATCCGTAACCCGCAGGCCTTGAGTTTCTACTATGTCGGGCTTTCGGGTCTTGGAGTCGGAGGCTTGCGGGTGCCCATATCCGAAGACATCTTCCGGCTAACTGAATACGGCGATGGAGGGGTTGTCATGGACACCGGCACCGCCGTAACAAGGCTGCCGACAATGGCTTACAATGCATTCCGCGACGCTTTCATTGCACAAACCACAAACTTGCCCCGGTCATCCGGTGTATCCATATTTGACACTTGCTACGACTTAAACGGGTTTGTAACGGTGCGGGTACCAACCGTATCCTTTTACTTCTCGGGCGGGCCAATCCTGACCCTGCCAGCCCGGAATTTTTTGATTCCAGTAGATGACGCAGGGACATTCTGCTTTGCATTTGCTGCTTCTCCTTCAGGGCTTTCCATTATAGGGAACATTCAGCAAGAAGGGATCCAGATTTCAGTGGATGGAGCTAATGGGTTTGTTGGATTTGGACCCAATGTTTGTTAAATTACAAGCATGTATATGAACAATCTAAATTTTGCTAATTTATGCTACATTTGTATTATACTACATAAAAGGAGTAACTAAGGTGTAGTGGGACATGCCTGTGGCCATTGATTATTGTGGTGATCTATGAGCTTGCTTTTGATTAGCTGCTAAAAGTAAATGTGGAATAACTAATATCTTGGGAAACTGGTTTGATTATATAGTGATCTTCTGCAAATTTATATATATATGATGGAGTCAAAGATTGTTAGGGTAACATGAGAATAGTCAAAAAGAATCATGGAAAAGGTGATCTTTATGGGATGATAAGGAGGATCCAAGAGAAGCCTTTTATTCCAGTGGGTATAGAATTAGTAGCTAGAAATGATTCAGTCTCTCTATTGAGAGCTGGACATGGCCCTGACAAGGTGACAACACCCCATTGCACATTGCCTGCAACTACTTTTTCTATTTTTTTTCCTTCCTTTCTCACAGACACAGATATATACGGTGGATTGTGAAGAGTTCTGAGTTCTCTTTAATATATATAGATTCCCCCCCCTCTCTCTCTCTCTCTAAGCTGCTATATATTACAGCAATTGAATGACGGGGGGAAAGGAAGCCACCCTATTTGTGGACATGTGAAAGCATCACTGGGCTTCTGGTCTACCTTTGTTGTGACCTGATTGTGGAGTGTGCACTCAAGTAATCACCTTTTTCAAAGCCAACCATCTGCTTCTTTTTATTTTTATTTTTTTTTCTTTCAGAGATCTGAGATTAAAAAGAACCAATAAATAAATAAATAAATTTCGCTCCCTTTTTTCATTTTCTTATGTAGTTTGTTATAAAAAGGAAGCATGAATGAATGCTAAGAACTTCCATTCACATTTACATATGCGATGTGAAATACAGGGGGGAAGTGGGGTTGTCTGAACAGTGAAATTTCTGTTTAATTTGTCGTCCTAGGGTTTTAGAGGCCCACCAAAAAGTAGAAGGTTGTTGATGAGAAAGGATGGGAATCAAGAAAAGCAATATGTATGTGCATGTGTGCTTTGAAGTTTAATGGGAGAGAAATCAGCATCATTGAGGATATACTTTTCCAAAATTTCTAACTAGATTTCAGGAAACCAAACACTGCCTCTGAGAAAAGCACTTTTCAAAGCCATCTTTAATTTAATGCAGATCCTCTCTCATTGTCATCTCGTCAAAACCTTAGCTGTATTCTTCCTATTTACTTAGGAAATGGATCGCCTGTGTAGTTATTTAGAGCATCTAATTTTTCACACTCTAATTGATCCCTTGTAATTAATTGTAAGGAATCTGGTCTGTTTACTTAACCTACTACTTTTGCAATCTGGACTCAATGTTTTAATACCAGAATATAGAAAATTCAGGCTCTCAAATGTTGAATTTTATTTTGATATTTGTGTATAATAAAATATTATTTATTACACTATCAAAATAATTAAACAAGGAAAATTTAAACTCTTAAAAATTTTAACCCTTCATTACCCAAAGGTTTTAATTTTATTTATGAATTACAATTATTTTTTTAATTTAATTCTTTGTAAAATTAATTAATTTTTTCATAAATGAGACATTTCTTAATTTGGTTCATCATAAAATTAACTTCTCAATTTGGTCATTAAATATAAGTATTTCTTAATTTAATTTTTTACAAATAAAATTATTATCATTAATGTCTTTCTATTAATTTACCATTAATGCAATTAACCATCCATATATATTTTATATAATGTTGACTAAAGTGATAACTTAATAAAAAATATTATGTCATTATTTTTATTAATTTTATTTATAATAAATTAACATAAAGATTAATAATAATTTTATTTGTAAAGAACTAAATTAATAAAACAACTTGATAATAGATTAAATTAAAAAATACTCCATATGTAACGTAATAAATTAAAAAAATATTTTTATAAAAAAAATTTAAAATAGTGCTTCAATTGTTTAAAAAAAAAACACACACACACAGTAAAATTTTAGCCCTTATCCATCGGCTGATATAAGTTAAGGGATCCTAAGAAGTCATTGAACAGGAATTTGTAGGATTAATATTTTATTTTCTTTCTTGTCGTTCTTGCTTTCCTTTTCTTTTGTTCATTTCGAGGTCAAATTAATACGAACATATGATCATGAATTCAAAGACTCCACAGTAAAAGTCCCTTTTGTTATGAAATCTGTTCATGCATCCTGGAATAAGCTCTTTTTTCCAAATTAATCGACCGTGATGATTTTTAACCTTTTCTTGATCGGTAAAATTAAAATAATTAAGAACCAAAGTAAAAAGTGCTCATGGCTCAAAGCAGCTAGGGATGGAGCTTCATCCTTTCCCTTTCTTTTTTGGTTGACATGACGACTCTGCTGTTTTGATGATGTACTAAGTAGATGTGCACAGAATGCATATGTAGCAAAAAACAGCAATGCATACCGAGAAGAAATTATCTCGATTTTTTTTAAATGTGCAGTGATCAAGGTAAATGACATGTATATTATCAGATAAATCTTGCACAATTTTGATGATTATTAGTATACCTAAAGTTGGATAAGGATTTACATCCCTTGCTACTTTCTTAGAGTAAATTTGATTTAAAAATATAAAAAAAAAAATAAATGATTGAGATTAAAATAATAATAATAATAATAATTAAAATCTATTAAAATAATAATAACATAAAATTAATTAAAATCTAGATGATACAAAATATACTTTGATGAACAACAGGAAATCCAAATCTGGTGAAAAAACAGATTTAGTTCACTGTAGTACTTAATGTAACTAATCAATTTTGTGATATTTCTCCCGCTGGATTCTTGATTTCAGTAAATCTGTAATTATTTTTAGTATTTCAATCGTTACATCAATTGAAACAAGTTTTAGAAACATGGTTTCGAAATGTATTTTCTATTTCTCAATATTTAAGAAATTTCAGAAATTGAATTGTTAGTTAACCAAAACAATACTTGAGTACATATTTCAAAATGTGCTTACATAGTTAGAAAATAGTGGAAAATATTTTTACTTGAAATCAATATATATATATATATATATATATATATATATAGTTTTTAGATATTATTTTTACATTATAACTGATGTGATATTTTTTTTAAATGATGGGACCCACCACGAGTTATTATAGAAACAAATTGGTTCCAAATTCTCTTCATCTTTCACATGGGCCTATTTTAATTTTTTTCTACTTTAAACAAAAGAGTCTACAAAAGGAGCCTAAACAAATATAAATCATTCGACCAATAAATATCTCTAGGTTGACAAATTTTAATTTACCTTCAGCTAAAATAACTTCAGAGACATTGCATGCACTTGGTATACCTAATTCCTGAAGAACTTTATCGACATGGCTTCGCCTGGGAAATATACAAGTGATTGAAGTGTTCACCCGAACATCCTGCAATCCATGCACAGTTTAAATGGTATAGAGAATTCTGTAAATATAAAAGAAGAAAAGGTCAGCTGCTCAAGGAAATTTTTCACAAACAAAATCACTAACTACAATATTTACAGGCAGCTTTATACTACATAGCTGTTGCAGGGGACAAAAATTGCCCTTGTGGGCTTCAAAACCTATTAGGTACAACTTAGATAAACCAACCTTCACCAGCCAATATGAGCAACAGATGTCAGGGGGCACCAAAAATGCAGCCATATATAACTGAACAACCCGCCGAGATCCATCTTTGACTAGATAGTAAATACCTTACTGTCCAGAACAAAAGCTTGGAGTGATTTAGATCATCCAGCATGTGAAGAAAAAGTAAGCAGCATTTTAGACCATGAAAAGATATTTTAGGTCGTCCACAGTAAGGCGAGTTGCAGACCCACCGGCTTGATCTTCACCAAAAGCAGATGCAACCATTTTTCTCTTTTCTTCCTGAAAACATGATTGAACAGAAGGACGTCAATTGTGACAAAATGAGTCCTTAATACAGCAATGAGGTAGGGCAAAAAGACTATATGGGCTTTTGCCCCAACGGATAGGCAATATAAAAGGTCTCCAGTGTTGTGAAGCAGAGACTAGAAGACACAAAAGAACTAGTTCTCACTCAGCCATTATCAAGTTAGTTTTTAGTCTTCAGAGTACTCACTAATGAGTTCAGATTTATATGTTAAAAACGTCTACTTATAAATGGTCCCCTCCAACCTGGATGACAATAGAACTTACATTGATTTCATTCATCCCAAGTCACAAACTAGAATTCCTCTTTCATATTTTGGTAGAGAAAGGAGAAGAAAAAAAAAGTCCTATAGCAAAACTCCAAAAGGCACTAGATGATGAAAGGGATGCCAAAAAAGGTGATTGCAAGCATTGGGTTGCTATAGCATATTCCATATATGATGGCCACTTCAGCCACAATAAGCCTTCTTTCATCTTGTATAATTTCTTTCGCTAAATATAAAAACAAAACGATATTAAAATAGAAAGGGGAAAGAATAAGAAAAAAAGAATACAACTCTAAACCTCAAATCACCTCCACTTTCTCCACTGGCTTCTAAGCCTCACTAGGTGATCCTCTATTCACCCCCAGAAACCTCCAATCTTACCACAAAGTATAGCCACATTTTGGAAAATAAACTAAAATTCAACTAACAACTAGAGACTGATACCTGGAGAGCCAAGATTCTATCTTCAACTGTATCTTTTATGGTGAGCCGCGTCACAGTAACAGGACGGATCTGTCCAATTCTATGAGCTCGATCGACAGCTTGGTCTTCAGTTGTCGGATTCCACCAAAGATCTAAAAGAACAACATGACATGCAGCAACCAAGTTCAAACCAAGGTTTCCTGCTTTTAGTGACATCAGCATGACAGTTACCTGAAACAAATTTCAGTTAGTCAGATATCAAAGAGTCAAAGACAAGCTAATCGAAACATGACAATCGAGGTGTCATTTGGCAATGTCAACATCCTACTTCAAAGTGCATCGAGCATTAATAAGAGTTGTTCATGGAATGCCATTACATTTCACAGCACTTCAGTAACTAACAAACAGTTTTTTGCATTAACCAGCTGTAAGGTTTGCTCAAAATATTAACAGCTGTAAAATTCTTGGGGAAGGCAGACCTCAGGATCAGTATTGAAATCCTTAACAGATTTATCCCTTGCACCCAGTGTCATGGTACCATCAAGTCTCCTGTATTGAATACCAGACTCCTTCACTGAGTCTTCAACTAAGTCCAACATGCTAGTCCACTGGGAAAAAACAATAGCCTTTACTGGTCCATCAGTCGTGCTCTCTTCATATTTTCTTGTGTGCCTTGTAACAGTAACATCTGAATCACAATTTTCAATATCTGAAGTTTCAGAAGACAATGAATTTCTATAGCATCCAGAGGAACTCAGTTGGCTGGAACTCAGACTCTTTAATTTACAATGTAGCTGCAGAATCTCAAGGAGCGCTCTGATTTTAGATGAACTGTAATTACTCTGCTGTACTACTGAATAATCAACAAGAAGAGAATCTGAAAAACTACCATCACCAAGATCACCAGAGATGCAACTTCTTAAAGTAGCTTTGGAGAAAACAACATCATCACCAATTTGTTCTTTACAATCAGTTGCGGGGCACATATTATCGTAACCCGTCATATATTCTGATACACACTGATAACAGAAAACATGGCCACACATAGTAACAACAGGGTCTTCAGGTGGATCCTGTAGAAACCACAGTACTAGAAGAATTAGCCAGGTCTCTTACTGAAAACATATCTATACTGTTTACTGAGCTATGACAAATCAATTAGAAAAGCAAAACCAAAAATGTTTTAAGTAATAAAGATGGTGCATGAGTTGGGCAATCAAACGGTAGAAAAATAGAGGACATAATGCCAAAATGGAAGAAATCAAGAAGTACTAAACTGTTGAAATGATTCATTAAGATAAAATGCATGGATCTAACAGCATATAAACACACCCAAAACAAAAGCCGTGCTTATTGATGCAACAAGAATACCCAGCTCTTGAACTTTGTAGACAGTAAACACACAGGACAATAGAAAGATAGAGATTTTTATTAAAGCAACTATCAGCTACTTGGAAACATACATGCCTATCCATCCATGGAAAATTAAAACCAAAGTATCAACAAAGATGATCATGTCCTTGAAAGCAATTTTAAAAAAGAACAAAACAAAACAAACAAACAAAAACAAAAAACTCAGATGCCTAATGTATGCATTAGCAACTACTGATAGTTTTGAACATTCTCTTGTGCTGCAAAAAGCTCACCTTGAAAACTAACACCCCTAAATACATGTTTCTTTAATTTTGATAAAATGAATACATGTTTCTTATTACTTTAAAGATAAAATATCAAAAAATGACTTGGTTATTGATGTATTTAACACTCATGTTTGAAGAAAAACAATAATTTCAAGAAAAACAATGATTTCATTACACCACCCCCATATGGTTTGTAAATGGGTAAAACTTAACACTGTTAATGGAAAAAAATCTGCAGATTTACACTCAGCCTACATTTTTTGGTACACTGATACTCCTTATGATTAGTAAATAGGTAAAACTTGACTAAACTCTTTTTTTTTTTTGGGAGGAGAGAAAAGGGGGGGGGGAAGGACAGCAAAATTACACGTATACCCTGGGTATTCGAGCCTCTCCTGTTCAGACTTCCTGATACACTTATACCTTCAACATTTAAGACCCATTCTCAACATAATCATGTCATTCTCTTTGTTGAAGATGTTAACCTTTACTCAATTTTCTAAACCAAATCATCAGGGAGTGTAATGAAATAGTAAAAATTCAACAAACATAAATGTGAGACACTCTTAAAATAACAAGCAGTGCAACCATATTCTTATAAATTTCCATTAAAAATGTTAGATTTTAGCATTTTCCAGACCACAAGAAATATATAGTGTACCCAAGAAGGAAAAAAAAATATTCATATTTTCCACTAAAACCTTACATATACCATTGGAACAGTGAAACTCATGAAATAATCACAAGGAACTGTACAATCAAGTTCTTCTAGGGAATATTCACCACGAAGGAAACAAACATAAGAATATCTCATATTTGTAATAAACTCACATTGCAAACACTACATATCGCAAAGGTTGTTTCCAAACGATTAAAGAGATTAACTAGCATCTCCCTTGGAAGTGTTTTTGCCATTTCCACTGAATTTTCCCCAACAAAATCAGAACTATAATCTTTAACAAGAAGCGGGTGGTCGCAAGCCTGACGGAGACGTAAAAGCATTAAAAGAATATTTGCATAGTTTTGATTGACTGTACCAGCCGCAGCATATGCCTGCAATGTACAAGCTAGTTATTTCAAGATGATGATGTTCAAGCACAGAAACATCATTCACAAACAATATTGCATTAACTGATATAAACATTTCACCTATGAAACTAGGTCAAAATTCAGATGAACAAACCAGAATATCAAACTTTACCCACCAAGGGGGGAAAAAAGGAAGGCTGCTCTGTTCAATATATGCAAAATTGCAAGTTTTGTATGTCTTAGAAAGAATTTAGTAAGAAAGTGTACTAAAAACAAGGACTGACCAATTCAAATATTATGGATCCAAATGCAAAATGCAATTGATGAAGATATAGCTAATAGACTTCAGAAACTATCTCTCTCAAAGGCAATAAGATGAAGAAATGACACTAATAGACATGACTAGTAAAACAAAAGATGCAATTTAAGACACAAATGCAAGACAAAAGAAGCATAGTGAGTCACAATATCAGTTGAGATATTTCATCAGAAAAGCTTTAGGTCTTAAATTGTTGTATAATATATAAACTTATAAAAGCTTTGGATGATTGATATCCAAGTCTTTCAACCCAAGGGAATTGGACTCACAAGTCAGCTTAAAACCCATGTAACCTTAATATTTTTCCATAAGCAATATTTACAAACATGCTTCACTGTGATGGTTTGCCCACATTCTAGAGGCTGCATAGACTACCTGCCATCCACTTGAAAGATGATCATTTTGACTCACCATCAGAAACCAAAATATCCAGTGGCTTAAAATCTCATCAGCCAAAGAAACTTTACCAGTTGCTATGCAAAAGAAAAAATAATAATAATAACTCCACTTAAATTGTGTATGCTAAGATAAAAACTAATAAGAAAAAATCAACCTTAAATTGAGTACGTGAATCTGCTTCCAACTTGGTGTAGAAGGCCCGCTCCTCAATGGAGAAATCCACCTTATTCAGCCGAATAGTTTTAGGTGGCAAATTGATTATAGGTTCCCCATCAATCAATGTTCCTAGACAGGCAGGAAATTAAAATTATAAAACAAAAAAGAGGACAATGTCTACCACCATACAGAATATGTGACTCCAAGTTCATGGCAAATCCAGATCAAGTCAACAAATCAAAATCTTGATGGCTGAAATGTACTTGATTTCACTCCCTCAGGCTACAGTATATATAAGGCAAAACATTTAAAAAAGAACATATCTATACTAATATGTGTTTGGGACAGAAAAAAAAAAATCTCATCGTAACTGAAGGTGAATGCACAGAAAGACACAGAAAGATGCAAAAAGGAGCTTATATAGGACACAAAGCCACACACACATACACGTCCAATGCAATGGTAATAAAACAGAGGAATGAAAAAGGGAAATACATGATAGAGAGAGAAAATAACAGGAAATGAAAGAAGATTGGAGTCCCTAAAAGGAAGGTAGTCGTTAGGTCCAAACAAAAAGGAGTCTTGACTTCAAGCCCCACGAACCCAATGGTTAGAGCATTGAATTCTAACATTTCCCCTCAAGTTGGGGAATAGATATTAATCATCCGCAGCTTGACTCCTAGTTCTTCAAATCTGAACCGAGTCAAAGCTTTAGTAAGAATATCAACAACTTATAACTTGGATGGGGCATGATTAAATTCAATGATATCAGCATCAATTTTTTTCCTTAATGAAGTATCGGTCAATTTCAATGTGTTTGGTTTAGTCATGTTGCACCAGGTTCCTTACAATGCTAAGGGCAGCCAAGTTATCACATAAAACTTGCATAGAATTCTTCCACTTAATTCTTAACTCATTGAGAAGCCTACTTAGCCATAGGCCTTTGCAAATTCCTTGAGTTAAAGCTCTAGGCCTCAACACTGCTTCTAGCAACCACAGATTGTTTTTTCACTCCTCCAATTAATCAAGCTCCTCCACACATAGGTACAGTAGCCAGAAGTGGACCTCCAATCTGAGATATAGCCAGCCCAATCAGCATTACAATAAATTCTATGCCACGGTTATTGCTTTTCTTGAAGTATATCCCTTTTTCAAGAGTCATTTATAGGTATCTCAAAATTCTGTGAGCAACCTCAAGGTGAGCCTCAGTGGGCTTACTTATATATTGACTAATAACATTCACAAAAAAAACTGATATCTAGCCTAGTGTGAGTTAGATAAATGAGTTTGCCAACAAGTTTTTGATATCTCTCAATGTCCATAGGGAGGCTTTCTTGTGAGAATTTGCTTTTGTAGTTGGCCTCTATAGGAGTGTCAACAAGCTTACATCCCAACAACCCAATTTCACTAAGGAGATCAAAGATATACTTCTTATAGGATATGATGATGCCTTTAGAAGTTCTAGCTACTTCCATGGCAAGGAAGTACTTTAGTGTCCCAAGGTCTTTTATGTCAAATTCCTTGGCTAAGGCATCCTTCAAGGTCTTGATTTCATCAGCATGGTCTCTAATTATAATGATGTCATCAACATACACAATTAGAATAGCAACCTTTCCATTAGTGAACTTAGTAAACATTGTATGATCAACTTCCCCCTAAGTGTAACTTTGTTTTTTCATAGCCAAAGTGAATTTTTCAAGCCAAGCACGAGATTGCTTGAGGCCATACAGAGATTTGTTAAGCTTGCAAACTTTTCCTCAACCATGGTCTTTAAAGCCAAGAGGAATGGTCATATAAACTTCCTATAAATCTCCATTGAAGAAGGCATTTCTAATGTCAAGTTTGTAGAGTGGCCAATCCAAATTAGCAGCAAGAGATAAAATAACTTTTACGAAGTTGAATTTGGCCACAGGAGTAAAGGTTTCCTAATAATCAATTTCGTAGGTCTGGGTGAAGCTTTTTGCCACAAGTCTCACCTTGTATTTACTTATGCTTCCGTCAGGATTATGCTCAATGTTGAATAGCCACTTGCAACCCATAGCCTTTTTCCCTTTAGGAAGCTCCACAGGATCCCATGTACTATTCTTTTGGAGTGCACTTATCTCTTCATTGATTGCAATTATCCAAACTTCCTATTTCAAAGCCTCATAAATAGTGTTAGAAATTTTTACAAACGATATATTAGCCACAAAAACTTGGTGGGAAGGTGAGAGCTTATTATAACCAACAAAATTACTAATAGGATATTTAGTACATGCTCTTATCCCTTTCCTTAAGGCAATAGGAAGGTCTAAACATTCCTCTTCAAGGGAAATCAAATCAAGCCTAGGAGTGGAGGGACTGATCAGCTCATGTGGGGAAATGTTTTCATCCTCTAAAACCTTCTTTCCCCTAGTATAGACAAGAGGCTCTTTTTTAGGCATACTGGTAACTCTAGACAGGTTATGTACACTTTTAGGAGTAGAATCAAATTCATTACTGGTTTGGTCAAGTTCACTAGTGTGAACAAGGCCAATGGTGTGAGCAGGAGTAAAGGCAAAGATAAGGGTATTAGGAGTAGCTTCTTCCATACAAAGGCTCCATTCCCCTTGAGAGCTACTAGAATTCTCCCCTAAATAGAGGCTAGGGGAAAGCATGGCTGGTCTTCCAAAAATGTCACATCTATAGAGACAAAATATTTTTGTAATGTGGGAAAATAGCGCCTATACCCCTTTTGGGAGGAGAAGTATCTAAAGAAAATCCACTTGAGGGCTTTGGGATCAAGTTTAGAGCTGGTGTGGAAGTGAACATAAGTGGTGCAACGAAAAACTTTTACTAGTACGGTAGTGAGAATGGAAGTGTGAGGGTAGTGGTTGAGAAAGGTGTTGCACAGGGTTTGGAAGTTAATGGATTTTGCAGGCATACGGTTTATAAGGTAAGCCAAGGTTAAAATAGCATCACCCCAAAATCTCTTTACAACATTCATAGTAAACATAAGTGAATGGGCACTTCAAAGATATGCCTATTTTTCCCCTTGTCAATCCTATTTTGTTGGGGGGCATGAGCACAGGTACTTTAGGGGTGAATGCCATGGGTGATCAGGTAAGAAATAAGATTGGTATTAAAATATTCAGTCCCATTGTCACTATGAAAAACTTTTATGGAAGTTTGGAATTGCTTTAAAATGAGTTGGTAAAAACTTTTAAATATGTTTGGAACCTCAGATTTCTCCCTCATAATATAAACCCACATGATTCTAGCGTGGTAATCAACAAAGGTCACAAACCACCCAACTCATGTGAGACTATTAATTTTAGATGGCCCCCCACACATCACTATGGATAAGTTGAAAGGATGCGATGGTCTATAAGGTGTGGAAGGGTAAGTTGCTCTAATATGCTTGGCTAATTAACATGAATCACAATAGGGAATTGTAGAATTTTTACTCAATAAAGAGGGATACATCTTTTGCATGTAATGAAAATTAAGATGGCCAAGCCTATTGTGCCATAGAAGGATCTTAGAGCTACTAGCAAATAGGGCCATTTTATTATAGGTAGTGGTGCACAAGAGATAGAATCCATCCACCTCCTTAGCATTGCCAATCATCTTCTTGGATTTCACATCCTGAAACACACAGTTGTCATTAGTAAAATGAACCATACAATTATTATCTTTGAAGACTTTGCTCATGGATAGCAAATTACAAGTAATAGTACGAACTAAGAGAACTTTCTTAAGGACACAAATTTTTGAAATGTGAATTGTCCCAAAACCAGTGACATTGACAAGAGACCCATATGCTGTTTTGACTTTTATAAATTTGGTACATGGGCTGAACTGGTCAAACAGCAATGGGTTGCTTGTCATGTGATCAGAAGCACCCAAATCAACAACCTAAGTGTGTGTTGATAAAATTTGAGTGGTTAAAGTTAAAGAAAGGTTACCTGAGAGGGCAATATTACTAGTAATATTGGTACCCTTATTTTCACTAGTTGAGGATTTTTAGGACACATTTTCTATAGAAGCTCAAGTTGCTCATGGTTGAACAGAGATGTTTCAGGGGCAGATGAAGTGTCTGTACCAACAATAAAGGCTTTAATGTCAGCTTTTGATTTATTCTTCACATTAGATGGCTTACCATGTATTTTCCAAAAAGTATCCTTAGTGCGACCATTTTTGTGGTAGTGATCACACCATCTTATCCCTTGTTTGGGCTATTTATTGTCTCTTTCATGAGTAGTCATATTTTTAGATATCAAGGCAGATGCTTCGCGTGGGTTATGTGCTGGTCCAAGACTTTGTACCACTTTCTTCCGATGTTCTTCACGCCTTACTTTAGAAAATACTTCCTTAAAAAGGGGAAGGGGAGTGCAGGCCAAAACCCTCCCCCGAACTTCATCAAATTTATGATTAATGCCCATCAAAAATTAATAAATTTTTTTATTTTCAACAATCTTTTTATAAGTGGCAGCATTTGAGGTGCATTGCCAAAAAATAGTTTGCAACGTATCTAGTTGCTACCAATACTTTGGAAGAGTATTAAAGTACCAAGTTTACCATCATATCTCCTTGCTTGAGTTCCTGAATCAAGCTTTTGATCTCGTAGGACTCATAAGCACTTTCTTGGGTAGAATAAGATTCACGAGCACTCTCCTAAATATCTTGAGCAATCTTGTAAAACATGTAGTTTTCTCCAATGTCAGTAGCCATGGAGTTTATAAGCCAAGACATGACTAAATTGTTCTCAGCATGCCATGTCTTGAATTGGGGATCACCTCTAGCAGGTTGCACAGCCTCACCGATTAAATAGTCCTCTTTGCCTCTTTCACTCACAAACATCGTAGCTGATTGGCTCCATAGAAGGCAGTTCAATCTATTTAGTTTGTGCGTGGTAATCAGATTAGGTTGGGACTCAAACATAGCGGTGTGCTGAGTCATTCTTGATTAGTTGATGGCAGAGGAAGACATTTCATTTGAGGATTTGTCTTCCTCATCTCTTCTGGTGGTTTGAAGCCCGAATTTAGACATGGAAGTGGATCAAGCACTATAGCTCCGATACCATGAACGTGAATGTACAGAAAGACACAGATAGATGCGAAAAGGAGCTTCACTTCATATTGAGAGAAAAGACGGTACAAACATATAGGACATAAAGCACACACAAATACACATCCGACGCAACGATAATAAAAACACAGAGGAACGAAAAAGGGAAATACACAATAGGGAGAGAATAGCAGGAAATGAAAGATGATTGGAGTCCATAAAAGGAAGGTAGCCATTAGGTGCAAACAAAAGGGACTAGACTTAAAGCCCAATATGCCCCATGGTTACAGCATTGAATTCCAACAATAACAGACGATTGGTCCCCAAAAATTCTCCTCCTCAAATTAATTTTTAAATTTAAAAAAAAAAATACACAGCATCCACTAACTGCATAATGTTTGCCACACGTCCATCTTCCACTTTCTTAAAATTACAACCGGCATTTTCATATGGGATTCCAAAAAAACATATTTATATTAAAATAAAATTAAAAAAATGAACTGAAATGCACGTTAGAGCATGTCAAGCCACTAGTATGCAATTAATTACATTCTACATGAGGATCATGGTAAAAAGATCATTGACTTGTAGGAAATTCTATCATTTAAAATGGATATGAAATACTAGCAAAAAGAGATAAAGCACACTCTGCAATCTCATCATTAATAAATTCACTAACTCTGTCATTCAAGAATCTTTGAACTGCAGAAGATGATCAAATAATACACACACACACACATAGGCAGGAGAAACAAACAAGAAAGGAACTAAAAAACAACAGCAAATGTCATTATATCAAGGACCACTTCAACCCAAAAAGTTTAAACTATTAATTCTATTAATGTCTCTGTGACGCCCCTTTCACAAAAGCCCCTTGGGATTTAAATGTGGGCAATGTGCAGGCCCTGATACCTCTTGTTGATACAATTTTAAAATAAGAGAATGGGGAGTGGCAAGAACTAAACTCCTGAACGCTTGGTCATTAAGACTATAATATCAAATCAACGACCATTTCAACCCAAAGGCTAAAACTGTCAAAGTAAAGGACCATAAATCATTTTATTATAAACTCTAACATTTAATAACAACTGGCATCAACAATAAACACAAAACCCCAACTAATTCTGTCAGGGTTCCAGAAAGAAGAGAATTTGCAATGCAACATTTCCTTCCAAGTTTATTTACAACTCATTGGAGTAATTTTTTTTGGGACCTAATTTTGAAAATTCATGATAAATTACTTCATTTCAGCTGAAGCATTTTATCTTAATTAAAAGACATCCTGTAAAAGAATTAGTTTCCACAGACAACAATACTCTGAGGCAGTACAAAGGTTGAAGAAGAAATCAGAAAACAAGTTGAAGAAAAATAATTTAAATTGGGAACTTTAGTTAAGACTACATCAGCAACAATATTATCAAGGACCTAAACCTATATATGCATATGATTTATCCAATTAGAAAATCAAACACCAAAGAACAGGTCATTTACCTTTAGTACGGCGTAGCATTATAGCCCTTAGAACCGCTTGAAGCTTCTTGTAACCTTGAATAGAATTTTTGGAAATTGGTACTTTTATTGTGTTGTAGAAGGATTTATATACAGCATAAGGATCATACTTCAGGAATCTGAAGTAGCTATACAGATCGTCAATAGCATTTTGAATAGGTGTTCCAGATAAGCACCACCTTCTTTTGGCTCGAAGGCTGCAGCAAGCTCTAGCCACCTGAGTTCTATGATTCTTTATCGTTTGAGCTTCATCTAGAATAACCCTGAACCAACCAACTTTTGCAAGAGGACCAGAAGCACAATCAAAAGAACTGTCAATTCCCCTTTTACCCTTTTTACTCTTTTTACTTGCATTATAAGTCTTTTTCCTCTTTTTACCAAAAGCAAACTCAGAGGATAACCCAAATTTATCCACATTTTTTTCATCAATTTCATCCTCTTCCACTAAAGGTTGCTTTGGAACTTCATTTGTCACAATAGAATACGTTGTGAGAACAACATCATATTTTGCAAGTTCAACAGGATCCTTTGTCCTATTACCCCCATGATAAACCAACACAGAGAGCTTAGCATCATCTCCAACTTTGTCATCCAGTTCCCTTGCCCACTGTCGGAGAACACTAGCAGGGCAGACAACCAGTGTACCAGCAGCTGGCCTTTTCCTACCCAGCAACCGTGTTGAAGATGAACTAAAGGATTCAGGAATAGGTTTTATATCATCAACTTCTTCATTCTTTTTAGTTTTTTCTGCATTACCACCACCATTATCATCATCCTCATCCAAATTTAATGCTTCAGCTTTATGATTGTATGTCTCATCTGTTTTTGATTTTGACTGCAATGTCCTCTGCATTTGTATGAGGGCAATCATTGAAATTGTCTTTCCAAGGCCCTGTTTGAATAATGCTTTGATCTTAAGGTAAAAATACTCATATAAATAACAAGTGCCACTAATCAAAACAAAATATGAGCACAAGATATTAAAAAGCTCACCTGATCATCAGCCAGAATTCCCCCCAAGCAATGCAAACTTCTGGTTTCCTTCTGAAGCATCCAAGCCAATGCAATTTTCTGCAATATATAATGATTAAGGCTTGAAAACATGTAGGCCACCCTGAAAAACCACTCAATCAAGATAGACAAGCCATGAAACCTGATGTCTCAGAAGGCAGACAGACAATAGACCATCAGGTAAGGTAGCTTCAACTTTCGGCTGATTGAGATCCTGCAACAACCAAATTCATTACTAAAAACAATGTGTCTCAAGTGAATCTCAGATGTTAAAAAATATATATGAACACTCACAAGGGAACAGTGGAATATAATACCTGATGCATCTTAACCAAAATGATTTATTTTAATTAAAAAAAAATAGATTCAACATTTAGTTTCTATGTTTGGCTTTTGACAACATCAATCTTGATATATGGCCATAAGTCCATCTTGACATATCAAAAGCACCATATTTATGCATGCCTTTGATTCTTTATTACTACTACCCAGCAGGTACCAACTAATAAGTACCACCATAGGAAAACAAATCAGGTCCTCAAAAATCTCAACACCAAAAGTAATCACCAGAAGATTTGTAAAACATGTTACTTAACACTTGAGAGAGCAAGAGTAATAAACGTGTCCTGAAATACCATCACAATGAAGATATAGAAGAATTTTGATGACCTCAATGCTAAACTCTGACAACCTGATGTCCAGCGTATATCAGGATTTCAACACCTTTTAAGCAAGAAAAGTGGCTCTGTACATCAAAAGAAAGGGACAAATGCGCATAACAAAGGGATCAGCATTACCCACTGTTATATCCAGGGTATCCCTTTAGTAAATCTTAATCATCTTCAATAGGCCAAGAAGTCAACTTTGATCATGTATGACATATGGTACCCAAATGGAGCTCCATAATTAAAGAAGTTCAGTTAACACATCTTCAAAAGAGATAAAGTGTTTTTAACTATATATTTCTACTCAAGAGTAGGAATATCTGCATACAACTTAAGATTACAACTTAAGATTATCAATATCAAATAAATAAATTTAACAATAACAAACAGGAATAGTACCTCCAATGCTGCCTGATAAATTAGTCTCTCATCATTTTCCGAAGCCCTTTCTTCCCCTGCCCCAGCACGATATGCAGATTCACTCAAACTAGCTAACTGTGTGGTAGAGATGGACTTTCCATGAATTGAAGGTGGAGGAAAAATCCTAATCCCACCATTTGGATACATGAGACGTTCATCACTACCCCTGTTATAACTATCGTGCATATAGCCCTTGTCACTGTTCATGCTACTTCCTACGACATCATGAGGATTCTGATAAGCATCATATATCTGACTTCTGCTTATGAATCCTTTTAAGTTGTTTAATCTAGTACCTGGCACAAATGGCTGAATAGAAGACGGAAGAGGCTTTGTTGCAGATGGCTGAAGCGATGACGAAAAGGTCCTCTTCAAAGCTTGTTGGGATGGCATTTTCTCATAATCAGCACCAGAAGTATTAGCAATTCGGGAATTAACTGTCTGAAGCTGACTTGTGTTTCCATTCTTGGAGAAACTGAAAGTTCCATCTCCTCGTGCAACTCTGCTGTTCAGCATATAGTTGCTGGACCCAGGTTCAGTATAGTGCTCAGATTGTGAATGATTATAAGCACTTGAAGAGCTTGCATTCAAAGTATTTGCCCATTTAGAAGAACTATCAAGTGTAAGCCCTCCACCATAACCTGCACATAAGATTACATGCACCATGAAAATTAATGATTTATAGAGAAATTTCATTACCAGAAAGCTTTTACTAGAGTTCCACCCACCAGCATTACTTTCATGAACAGACCATCCTGGATGATTTCCATAATTTGGATTTTCTATCTCCTCCAGCTCCAGGTCATCATCCGATGAACTAATATATATACACTCCAGCTGAGCCATGAAATCTGAATAACTTTTTCTTTCCTTAGCCAATCAGAAAGAGAATCATTAAACACTAATTCAACCAGCTGTCAAAAAGCATCAAGAATATCTCTGGAAATGACAACAAAGCGAAAGGACCGCAAAGCTTCTCCAAACAAAAATGTCCTTACTCACAACTCACCACGTCTCTATTAGGTTTTGATATTAGGCTGGAAACCTAACCACCTAAAAGAAAAGAAACTCTCCAAGCTGAGTTGATGCAATCATGAACAAGGTCCACATTGTCAAGAACCTGTTAGGAGCTTGAACTCCAGCTCCCTTATTAAGCTACCTATTCATCAGTAAAGGTAAGAGAAAAACTCATACAAAAAAGAAAGCAGATCTCATGTAAAAACTCAACTACAAATAAAAGGATTATATGCTGTTTTTTTCCTTAACTAAGATTGATAGAGGAAATAGGGAGAGCAAAAGTTAGAGAGAAAAGTAAGTGGTCAAACAAAATATACAATTGAAAGACTCAACAACAGCATTTATAAAACTGACCTTTCAACCTTTATTTATACAGTTAAAACTTAGGGTTAAAACAGAATTATGATGTAGGGGAAGGCTTGCACACACACACACACACACACACACACAAAATGGCAGCCACCTTGACACTAATTTTTGGAAGAGCCATCCCCCAAAAGTTAGCTCATGAAGTTGGAGAGCCCAAAGTCCATATAAACCTCACATCAAAATCCCATATTTTTTATGTGGAACTCAAATCTCATACCTTGCAATGGGTCCTAACATTCCACCACACTGCGCAATCCGGTATACATGCACGGGTGAGACAGAGGAGAAAAGAGGCTTTGCTACCCAAATCAACACATGGGCATAAAGAAGAGGAGAAGAAGGGAAATGGAGGGTAGTGGAAGGCTCTAATACCAATTATAGGAATCTTAGAGAGAGCCATACTCCAAAAACTAGCCCATAAGGTTAGAGGCCCAAGTTCTTATAAAACACACATGATGTGGGACTCAAATCCCACACCTTACAATGAGTCCTACCAAGACTCCTTTCCTTTTCCTCATCTTTATCGGTTATCTCCCTTGCATGATGACCAAATCTCTGATTTTTTAAACAATCAAAGTAATGATTCTGCTTGGAATTTCCACTTTTCTAGAAATCTTAATGATAGTGTTGTTGATGATCTTGCCATGTTGTTGGAAATCCTTGCCCCATTCTGGGCTTCTTCTCTGCCCAATTGGAGGATTTGGTGTTTGGATTCTTTGGGTTAGTAAACTTCCCTTTTTTTTTTTCAATTTTTTGATTCAGAGTCCAAATGCACTTTGTCTTCCTTTGACTACTTCTTTCTGGAAAACCAAGTATCCCTCTAAGGTAAAGGCTTTTGATTGGACTGCAGTACTCAATAGAATTAATATAAACAATCTACTACTAGCCCTAAGACCCTATTTCACCATATGTTTGTGTGATGTGTTTTAGAAGTTCAGAGACTAATAATCATTTGTTTCTACACTGTGAAGCGGCTTGGCAGGTTTGGAACAACTTGTTCAGCATTGTTAATGAGGGGTTCGGGTCTGTCCAGCTGAATTAAAGGAGTTTTTATCCTCTAAGTTGGCAGGTTTTTAGCAGAGAAAGGACCACAAAGTGCTATGGCAGCGTGCTGTTTTTGCAAGATTATGGTGTATTTGGTTAGAATGGAATGCGAGAGTCTTTAACCAGAAGTTTCTTCCTTCACATCTTCTTTGGGAAAGGATTATTTTTATGGCTTCTTTATAGGTTTCAGCCAATGACCTTTTAGGGAGGTATCCCTTATGGGTATGCAACTGGATTGGAAAGCTCTCGAGTTAAAGAGCTTTGTATTATTCTTTTGTTTGAGGAGGATCTCTTGAACTTTATTTATATATTTTTGGAGACAAAGGTAATATAGGATGCCAAAGTCCCACATTGAGTAGTATAATATACTCAATGAAGTACTTAAATAGGGTGGTTCTCCCACCTCAATAGCTAGTTTTTGAGTAAAGATTTTCCACCTTACTTGGATGCTTATCAATTGGTATCAGAACTGGTGGTTGGCGGCTCCAAAAAAGATTACCTACGAAGGGTTCTAATTGGTAGAAAGCCGAGTGAAGTGCCATAAAGTGTAGCCATAAGAACGTCAATTTTCCAAGACCAACCGATTAATGGAGATCCAAGTAGTATGAGATGCTCAATGGAGTACTTAAATAGGGCAATTCTCTTACCTCAATAGCTAACTTTTGGGAGAAGGTTCCCTACCTTATTTGGATGCCCATCAATATTATTCTCTCTTCTCATTGAAAAAAATTTTCTTTCCCTATTAAAAAAATAATAAATTGGACATAGAGATTAATTACAGGATAAACTCCTAAAGATAATGACAAGCCATAACTAAATAACTCCTTGAAAACATTAGACTCCTAGATAATGACAAACTCCCAAGTTCAAACCTATAAATCTCACCAAGACTTATCGTTGGACAATTGATAAATTTCTCAACACCCCTTCAAGCTAAAGATTATACATTCCTTTCTTTTATTTGTTTTTTGATAGAAAAAACAATTTATTGAAGAGAAGAGGAAACAATACAAAAATGGAGGTTAAGAAAACCTCCCAAAACCAAGAAAAAACTATACACTATAAAAATTCAAGATTTAATTTTCTTCTGAATTTATTTTATTGAATAGCAATGAGTACATAAATAGAAAATAAGAGGGAGAGCCAAGCTCTCACATAACTGAGTAATAAAACCTATCCAAACAAAATAAAACAAAAGGTTGAAACATAGGAGATAAATCCAAACTAAAACACCTAAGGCATCATCTAGAAAACAACTTTAAAAAATAAAAAAAAATAAAAACAGCCTAGACAAACCAGCTAAAATATAAGGAACAAAATCAAAAATATAAAACACAAATTAATAACTAACGCTAATTAAAAAAGGTATAATCATGTCTAGATAACATGATCTCCAACATTAACATTAATAATTTGGATTTTGGAAATAGAGATTAATTACAAGATAAACTCCTAAAGATGATAACAAAAGATAACCATACAATTCCTATAAATTGCAAGACTACTATATAATAATAAACTTTGAATACATACTCCCACTTAATATGCAAGGTGTATCACTAAATAACTGATAAGTTTCACAACATACACAAACGTTGATACTATGACAACATAAAGACATTGATACCCTTTACTTTGGTGCATTACAAGTAACTATTTCTTTAACCTTAAAAACTTTCCTAAATTTTTAATAACTCTTAACATGGTAACTCTATTCTTAACATACCTAGCTTTCCTAAATTCTAGAGTCAATTAATTAACTGATATCCTACATTCCCTAATATCTTGGATACCATTGCACAAGATAACTCTATTAGGAGTCATTTGGTCAAACATATCCTACATTCCCCATATCTTGGATACCATGGCACAAGATACCTAGGCATAAGATACCATTGTATTTAAAATTCCCATTTTGGCATGACAAACACCAAAATTGTCAAAGAAACGTACAATTGGTATATAATAAAAGTTAGTAGAACTAAAAATTAAGGGGATTCTTGTCCCCACAGTTTTTAGGTGGTAACTAATTGTGTCATCATGAGCCTTCTAGTATCTTGGAAGCCACCAGGCATCTCCAAAAGGATTTGGATCCTTGCTTGTGACATGATGATCATATAAGGACAGAGATAGACACTACATAATAAAGATGGCAAAGTTATGTAACAATGTGCAGTTTTTGCCGTGATTTGGTGTATTTGGTCAGAAGGGAATGCTAGAAATTCTAAAGATACCACGGTGAGTCAAAATGACTTATGAAAAAGGGTCTTGTCTCTTGCTTGCTTCCCTTTGGTGTTCTGTTCATGTTATTTCCAGTTTGTACTACATTGTACCTTCTGTTAGTCACTTGGTTGCTTATACTTGTTTTCAAGGAACTAATAATTAACAAAAAGGAAAGGCAAAGAAACACGACCAAAAAAATTAGAGAAACAGAGCAGGGGGGAAAAAGAAAGACTAATAAGAAGCAGCTCTGCTGTGCTGCACTCACATGTAAAAGCCACGATAATAATTTTGTTTAATCTGAGACCAATGGATGGGTGTCATATACAAGTGATACAGAAATCTTAGGTGTCTGAGTGTTTGACACGTGTGTTTGGGCTTCATATTGAAGAAAGCAAAAGATATGCAACTTGAAAACTTGCTTCCACATCCAACATCAAACACTCTCCCAGAAAGAAAATTTAAAATACATATCCCTGCCTCTCCTCCTCCTAACATTCTCAACTGATTTAGATGTCACCAAGGCCACATCTGATTTTATCTGAAACATAATAAAAACACTCTAGGCAACTAAAATCCCAGCAGACTACTCAGCCTCGGGGAGACTGTATAGAAGCTTATTGAGAACCCTTATACTTGAAACAAGGCCAACAGGGAAAAGTTTGTTAACTTTATTTGATCGATCATTCTAAGGCACAAAGTAATGGATGATTATTAACTCTACATGCCATCTTACCTTAATGATAAAACTTAGAAAACACCCACATATGATCTCCCTTAAGATTTTCCCAACAACATTGGCAAAAGGCAATACTAAAATCATCAATACCTGGAGCCTCCTCCGCCTCTTTATGCTAAAATGCTCAACTCATCTCATCAAGTCATCCTCCTCAGAAGCCCTTCTCCAACCAAGTGGAGCTCCAATCCAAATTTCTGATAAAAGGCCTACAGAAACACTCCTCCCGATAAAGAGTCCAAAAAAAAACACTTATAGTAACCTCAGCAGCAATAAGGCCAGGTTCCTGGATAAAACTCCCAACATCCACCTGAAACTCCCCAAACTCCTTGTTCAAATTCTTTTTTCCTTTTCTTCGCTACCAACCTGCTAATCTATCATCAACTCCAGTGAAAACTACATAACTAATTGTTCTCAAATCACGCTAGAAGCACAAACATGATTATGACTACATAAATTATCTACATGTATCTGTACTAATGAAGGGCATTCATATTCCAAATGACAATGGCAGTCATTAAAACAAAAATATAGATCATACTGTACTTTAAATTACACAGAAACCACAAGCACTTTCACTCAAGTACTTCCCAAAGAAGAGGGGGAAAACCCGATCTAAAACATTAAAAAAAAAAAAAGACAAATTCAGTCTACAATGGAACCACCCATATTTTCAGTCTACAATGGAACCACCCATATTTGACGTTGGAAAAAAAAAAAATTCAGCCTATAATGGAACTGGCAAAAACAAGGGTAAAACAGAAAATTTCCAGTGAATGGTTGAGAATTACCTTATGATTTACCAAATGTCTGTAGGCTGCATCATTAGCCGGTACACTTGAGCCTAGGGTTCCACCCCAGTTTTACTTGAAAACGCACTCAATGTACAGAGGAGGAAATAAGACCCGCGCTTGATCGAGTTGACTGACCCAAAATCTGACTTTTCTTAAGGAATTAAGCGATTAAGAAAACGATTGATCTTTCGGAAAGAACGATGAGGGCGAATCAGAACCAAGAAGGACTAAACAGAATGCATCAATTTTCCGTTGTCCGCTATTTTTTAGATTTTTTTTTTTTTTGGGGTATATCTTAAATGTTATCTAATATATTAATTTGGAAAAAGTCTTTTACATGAATCAATCTTTCAAAATTTTATAAGACGCTACACGGTAGTTTTTTTCATTGTTCGATTTAACTTTAAAAATAATAATAATGCTTATTCATATTCACCATTTTCTCGGGTTAAAAAAAAATGATTCTTTAATCTGTTAGTTTTGTTGTAATAAATCTCTATTATCTAAATTTAAAGTTTTAAATTACATAAAATTATTAAAATATTGTATAGCGATTAAGAAAACGATTGATCTTTCGGAAAGAACGATGAGGGCGAATCAGAACCAAGAAGGACTAAACAGAATGCATCAATTTTCCGTTGTCCGCTATTTTTTAGATTTTTTTTTTTTTTGGGGTATATCTTAAATGTTATCTAATATATTAATTTGGAAAAAGTCTTTTACATGAATCAATCTTTCAAAATTTTATAAGACGCTACACGGTAGTTTTTTTCATTGTTCGATTTAACTTTAAAAATAATAATAATGCTTATTCATATTCACCATTTTCTCGGGTTAAAAAAAAATGATTCTTTAATCTGTTAGTTTTGTTGTAATAAATCTCTATTATCTAAATTTAAAGTTTTAAATTACATAAATTTATTAAAATATTGTATACTTATTTAATATTGCTAAACTAATCATCAAGTCTCATGGCCCTCCCTCAATCAGCTGAGGTTTACCAGTCTCACCAATAACATAGCAGTCCAAGGGCCTAATCGCAAGAAAATGGGAATGGGGAGCAAAGAAGAAGCACAAGAGGACGAATTTAGAGGATTCCAATGATGTTTAGCAGCAACAACATCAAGAAGATTGGAGGATCAATATCCAAAAAATATATTGTTGCTGAATCAGGATCCCTTCTGAGACTCTTGTAAGAGAGAAAGAGAAAAGATATAAAAAGTGAGATCCACGTAAATAAATTTTATTAGACCTTATTTCATATCTTTATCTCTCCAACAAAACATATGTCTCAACAATGTCCTTGTAGAGAACAGTAATATTATGATTGAATCGTTCTCCGATTTTGTCAAAGTCTTGCCCTTTCTACCTCTTCGCTTTTGGTGTTGCCGTTTCCCCATTCATCATATAACAACCACACCACCCCTTCTTATTCCACTAAGCTGACTGATGGGTATGCTAAAGTCCTAAAAATTTTCAAGTGTCACTGAGAGAAAGTTATAAGATATTTCACATGGTTAAAATCTTTAAATTTAGATAATAATGATACTAATATATGAAGAGATTAATTATAATTTGTTTTAGATTAGAGAAAATATTAAAATTACAAGAAAAATGTGAATGAATGAACAAGACTAAACTTAAACACTCTTACTTTTATTTTTATCATTTGGTTGTCCAATTAAAATATGATAAACATATGATTATTTAATAATAATATGACAAATGTATATGATTTAATAATAATAATAATAGTCATATTATTTAATAATAATATGACTTGTATATGATTTAATTAAAAAATTACAAATTATTTACAAAAATTATACATTTGTCATATTATTATTAAATAATCATATGTTTATCATATTTTAATTAAAAAACCTAACAATAAAGATATAGTTCACTATATATAAATACCTTTTTTTTATATAAATATTGACACATAGCAGCACCTACTTTTAAATAATAGAACACAGACTCTCTCTCCTTTTGTCTATTCTCTCAATTTAACCATGCACTAGATACCTTATTCAAAAAGAGTTTTCCAAATAACGTCCAATAATTAAAAGTGCCATGCAGAAATGCCAACTGTGTACTATTATTTCAAAAATATTTTATGAATAATGAAAAAAATATCTGATATATTATAAAATAGTTTGGGCCTAAATTGCGAATGTGCTCTTTAATTCAAGTAGACTTTATAAAGTGAAATTAACTTAGACATATTATATGCACTTATTAGAAAGTAACACCAAAATGAGGTTGAATTCTTTGAGGACAAGGTGCGAGGCAGCACTTTTTTATGAAAAAAAAATTACAATTTTTTTTAAATGACTTTTGCTGTGGTAAATAGCTTAGCTACTCTACAAGGCAACAAAGGATTTAAAATCCAACCAAAATACATATAATGAGTAGACAAGACTAAAACTAAATTTTTAAGAAAATATAATATTCTATTTCATTAACTAAATTTTTTAAAGAAACACTCTATGCTAATCTCAAATACACTAAACTATTAACGAGAAAATACATTTTTAAAATCGTATGAAAATAAATTTAACTCTGCCTTGTATAATATGTAAAAGTACTCCTTGTTGGAAGAAAATAAAATAGATAAACACCAATAACCCATTTCGGCACAAAGAGAAAAATTCCAATAACCCATTACCAAACTCATCCAAATGGAAATAATTATTAGTCATTCAGCGAATAAAACTACAACATATCAAAGCCCATTTCACTCTTTCCACCACCCTCTTTTTGGGATTCAATAGCTTGGTATGGTATGCAAGACAATGTGAAATGGAAATTAAACCTACACTAAGGCAACATGACAAGCGACAATGAAAATTGTATTATGATGTCTTCTCTCTTTCTTCCATAAACCTTCCAACCAACATTTCATGGGAATAATAAACATGATGTCAAGGTGATGAAACTCAACTTTCTCTATATTATCTATATAATATCATAACTGAAATCCTTTCCAAACAAGTGAAAATAGGAGATTAATAGCTATAAAATTTACAAAGAAAAAAAGTAAACGAAATAGATGAAGAGAAAAGAAAATAGAATATTATTGCTTGCCTTTCGAGAAGCCAAACTCTCTCTTAACACAAGTCACCTTTTTTCTTCCTTGCTCCTCACTAGTTTCTCCCCATATATCCTTTATTTTTAACTCTCTCTCTCTCTCTCTCTCTCTCTCTCTCTCTCTCTCTCTCTCTCTCTCTCTCAACTCATCCCCATTTTCTCTTCGTTAGGCCCTAGCCCAATGGGTTTGGGTCTATCATTACCTGTCCCAACAAGATTCACCTTATCCTCAAGGTAAAAATTAGTAATTGGGATAGGTAGACCCTTTACAAAAAACCCTTGTACTTGTTTCATCGAAGAATCGAAACAATTGCCTTCCCTCTCATAAAAACCAATAACAATGACATGAACAAAGCACATTCCCAATTTGCTTAGTGAGATCATAGATCCCTCTTGATGTTTGAACACCATTACCTCATCACTAGTATCCAAAGATGGTTGTCTATCACTATCCCCCAAGTCCCCTAATGCCATAAATATCAGTGTAATCCCAAGTTTTTATATAATACCTCTGACCACATAAATCAACATCTTCTTTGGCACCAACATAAACATCAAAATCAAGCTTGGTGTGTAATCTTTCTTTGCAATCTTCTTTGAAATGTGGGAACTCTACAAACAATATTACATGATTTAAGTCAATAGAAGGACTTGTAAAGCACAATTGAGGATTCACATAGCTTGAAATATCTATTCTTTTACCCATGAAACCCATAACAACAATGCTTTCAAAAAGATCAGCACCTTTATCAGCACAATGTCCCACATTGTCTCCAATCTCATGCAATTCATATGCCAAAATTTGAACAACCAAATACTCAAAGAAATACTCTAAAAGATAATTTTGTTCCTCTAATTCTAGACTATTCTATCCCTTTAATTTGACACCATCGCTTTCCAAGTTAGGACACATACATTACACTTCATTGCCTCTAAACATAGTTAATGGCAAGAATATTTCAGCAAACTCATTGGCCCACATAGTAGTTTTGGCTTCTTTATTATTATTTTCAACAAGTGTAGGTGAAGAATATCCTCTTGCAGAACTTCTCAAATTAGGTGCATCACTTTCCTTTACTTGGTTAGTTACAATTGTTGCTTCAATAACCATAGGCTTATTTATTAGTTTATCAACCATGAACACCTGATACAAAATAACTCCATCTTCAATCAAAGCACATTCTTCATTGAAAACTTCCACAGTTTCAAAGGAGTCAACATGTTTGTCTTCTGTTTTGTCCCTTATTTCAAGTCCAAACCCTTGTGTGTTAGTGGCCTAATGTTCAACTTGTAAATCCAAAGAATTGTGAACGACTTCACAAGGAAGAATAAGCAACTTATCCAAATGAAATTTCAATTAAGTGGTGGCAACCACTCTTTGGGATAGCTCATCATCATCAACTTCCTTTACTGAAATAATAGCATATAAACCCTCATTAACTACCACAACAAGTACAACTTGAATGGTTGATTCAAAAACTTTGTGTGGTTGCTCATCTAGCAATGTAAACAACTCACCCCTAAGGTAGAAACATGTTATCATGTATATGTATGCCAAAGTATGAAATACGTCTCCCTTCAAGAGTGAATTTAAGTGGTCTTCACCAAATTTAGAATCCCAACCAAACCGTTTTATTGCAAACGTAAGGAGGTTGATAAAATATTGTTTCAACTCATTCACTAAATTTGGTCTAGTACCACTTGAGATTTTTAGAATATTATAACAAATAATGATGAATTTTGATACAATGACATAATCAACCTCTTTTCTCGTGAACACTCATCAACGCAAGCAAAGATGAAAATGACTGCTCACAAGCCTAACAAACAACATTGGCATCATCTAAAACACCAATTTCAATTACTTAATCAAATTTCCCATGCCACCCCATAGCAAGTTGAATTCAACCAAGCCTATCAACAAAAACCACGGCAAGTGCACAAATACTATCTTGATCCCAAATCCCATCAGACAACAAAGGATTCAAAATATTTCGAACAATGTTTGGATCCGCACTTGATGCTAAACAACACAGTATTATTTCCTTTTCTTGTATCTTTCGATCAGAAGCTTTGTTCACCTTGTGCCAATAGAATTCCAATTCCTTCCTTCTCATTGCCTTTGCACCAGATGGGAGTTGCACTAGCGTTACAAAGTTCACACATAAAGACACTAAGTGTGTGCTTGCCTTATCCAATTTCCTCTCCAGCTAGGTAACAAGTTTGGGTTCCTTCCCATAAGGCCCAATGTATAAGTATATTAAAAATTATTTTAGGCTACTTATATTTATGTCAACCTTATCCATTGAAGGTCGAACCTATAGTGTCCAAGAAAAAAACTCACTATTACCTTAAGTCCCTACTTCCTTCACAAGTAATGCTTCCTTCTCGAATTCACCACCATCTTTGGCCAGTAACAATAGCCAAAACAACCTTATTTTTGGTCTTTACCCCAAGCAACCTACATTCCTTCTCTTTTCACTGCATCAGTGTCATACAGGTGAGAAAAGTTCCTTAAAGTGCTCAATGCTATCAACGAGAACAAAGCAAGCCTCTTTATCACGTAACACTGCCTTTCGACGTGTTCAGTAAGGTTCACCCTTTAAATGGATACTACAAGGCCAAAAAAATGAGTAACCAGTGTCCAATGGTTGCCTAAGCCCAACATTATAATGGTTCCAAATACCCCTAGGCCTCTGTTGCTTTTGAATAACCCAACCTTAGCTTCTTCTAGAGCTCAGAATATTTTCTTTGCCCAACTCAATTTTGGACTCCTTCCCCACTTAATTACCTCTACCTAATCCAAAACCCAACTACTTATCATCATTTTGCTGTTGCCGTTACCCTCCTCTGCCTTTGATAATTTCTTTTGTCGCAGATTATTCCTCTAGCATTTGACTCCAAATTTCTCTCCATAGGCTGCCTTCACCGTTGATGAGTTAAAAACTTTGGTTGATTTTGATTCCATCTCCTCTTTTAGGCTATTTTAGGAAACATGCAGATCATTAAAGTCTATAGACTTGGTACACTGTCAGTTATTCCTACTTCAACCTCTTTCACCTCAAGTTTAGCAAGTCTTCCTCTAAGAATGGTGAGTTTTATGAATGATGGCCTAGGATGGTCCCCTCCTCAACTTCTTCCTCACCTACTCTCCTCTTTACAAGCTTCAGTAACTCCTCATTATTTCTTCCATATCCTTTATAATTTCCTTCATCTCTGCCATGTCTCTTTGCCATTTTTCCTTATGTATCTCCCTCTTTCATTTGGCTAACACTTGTTTAGTTGTTTCCCTCATTTCTCTCCTATCTCTCTTTTCTTGTATCTCTTTTTTCCATCTGACAAACACTTCTTCAATTGTTTCTCTTATTTCTCTCATCTCTCTTTTCCTATATTTCCTTTCTCCACTTGACAATTAGCCTTTCACTTTTCTCACTAAGCATCTCAAACCTCTCCTAGGTTATCATAGCTTTGATGCCAAATTGATGAAACCCAACTTTTTCTATATTATTTATATAACATCAAAACCAAAATCTTTTCCAAACAAGTGAAAATGAGGGATTAACAATTGTGAAATTTACAAAGAAAGAAAAGAAAACAAAATAGATGAAGAAAAAAGAAAAGAGAACATTGTTTCCTAGCTTTCAAGAAGCCAGACTCTCTCCCAACACAAGTCATATTTTTTCCTCTTTGCTCCTCACTAGGTTCTCACCATATATCCCTTCTTTCTAACTAACTTTCTCTCTCTCTACCAGCTCATCCCCATTTTCTCTCCATTAGGCCTTGGCCCAATAGGTGTGGATCCATCACATGGATTATTTAAAAATATAATAATCTAGTTACAATTTTGATACACGAAATTTTATATGTAACACTTTATCCCTAAAAATTATCCAAAAAAAATGAAAACAAACATATCAATTAAAATTTATGTCTAAAAGACATATGATTATCACATGATACCTTAAACAAAGATAAAAATTATCACATGATACCTTAAACAAAGATAAAAATTTGAGAAATTCATCATACCTTCACGAGGTTGTATGTTGTTTCTTAAAATTATAGCCACTACACAATTTCCTGAAAAACTAGTCACTAAAGTGTTCACCTGAACATCCTGCAATCCTTGTTTTTCATGCAAAGTTTAAGATGGTAAAGAGCGTAATATAATTTAAAAGAAGAAAAGGACAGTTGCTCAAGGAAAATTTTCACAAACAATAGAATTAATTAGAATATTTACAGGCAGCCTTATGCTACATATAGCTGTTACAGGGGACAAAAATGCCCTTGTGGGCTTCATAACATACTAGCTGCAACTAAGATAAACCAACCCTCACAAGCCAATATGAGCAACAGATGTCAGCGGGCACAAAAAAATGCAGCCATATATCTTGCCAATTTAACAACCAGTCATGGTCTGTCATTGACTCAATACTGGAACACCCAAAATAAAAGCTTCGCGTGACTAGCATCATCCAAAATGAGAGAAAAAAGTAAGCAGCATGTTAGACCATGAAAAGATATTTTAGATCATCCACTGTAAGGCGAGTTGCAGAACCACCAGCCTGATCTTCGCCAAAAGCAAATGCAACCATTTTTCTCTTTTCTTCCTGTCAAACATGATCAAACAGAAAGACATAAGCAGAATGTATCATTCCTCTATCTGCCCAGTGAGATACATGCTATAAACACAAACAAAGGTTAGCCCAATTGGTAGCATCAAGCTGTGTCAACGCAAAAGGTCTTTGCCTTTGGCTCGATTATGACTAGTAATCAATTGTAGGTACGTATCTAGCAAATCCATGCTTCTTGCATTGGAATTGAGCAACCTAATCGCCTTATAAATTTTTTCCACATTACACTATCTGTCCCTTTATTTTTTGTTTTACCTTCATCAGTAAAATTTTTTGTTCCATTTCAGCCATTTAAATGTTTGTTTGTTTCATCTTCTTTTATATATATATATATATATATATATATCCTAAATGCTAACTACTTTTAAAACACTAACATTTAATAAAGTAATTAGGCCTAAATTTTTTCTCTATCACCAGCTCTATACCTGTCTAGTTTCTCCTAGTTTTTGTTTCTAAGGGCGAAAGCCCCATTGTTTTCAAACACCCCCCCACCCTCAAAATAATAATAATAATAATAATAATAACTAACTAAAGCCGAACAGGAAAAATGCACTTCAGGTGCCAAGGTCCACTTTATCTTTTAGAGGAAAGCACCCACAAAAGTACTAAAGATTAAAAGATAATTAAAAGAGAAACTAACAATTTATTCTACCTAACTAGTGGACCACATATTTTATTGGAGAGGCATCCAAGATGCGCTGCATTTGTATGATAATAAGTTCATGCCATAAGCAACATCAAGTTAGCTAAGATGCATCAGAGAATGAGTTACATAAGCACCTTAAATCCCTAGATGACATCATGCAAAGAAAGCTTGCGACCACAGCTTAGCTAAAGTGGTTCAGGTAGTTGGGAAATTGGATATAGGTCATAGGTTCAAGTTGTAAAAATGCGTTCCTAATGAATATAAGAAATAACAGAAAAAAGGTGTGAGATTATATGAGCTTCACCACAAGGGGTAGGCAATACAAAAAGGTAGCCAGTGCTGTGGAGCTAAGTTGGTTAAGCTTTAGCAAATACTAGAAGCCACAATGATCTTGTTCTCACTCGGCCATCATCTTGTCAGCTTTTAGTGTCTAGGACACTTGCTAATCAGTACAGATTTGTACAAGTTAAAAACCTCTACTTATTAATGGTTCCCTCCTGCTTGGACCACAATAAAACTTACATTGATCTCATATATCCCAAGGCATAAATTAGATTTCCTCTTTTACTTGTTGGTAAAGAAACAAGAATATTTTCACAAAAATACCAGAAGACATTAGGTGATGACAAGGAAGCCAAAAGAGGTGATTGCAACCATTGAGTTGACTATGTTTATAAAATTAGTCTATGGTTTGACTTGACTCCTGAAGAGCATTCAAGTTGTCATAGTTAATAATCCTAATTAGTTAGAGATCGTCCTCATCTCTTAATAACCATTGCATATTCCATATATGGTGGCCACTTCAGCCACAAAAAAACCTTTCATTTTGTATAATTCCATTCAATAGATATAAAAAGAAAGCAATAGTTAAAAAGAATACAACAACAACAATAGGTTTTTTTTCATTAGGTGGAGCCTACCATATGGATCGAACAACGCCATAAAGTTCTAAGTTAAAAAAAAAATGAGGAAAGAAAAAGCAAAAGAGAAAACAACTCAAACTTCAAATCACCACCATTTCCCCACTGGCTTCTAAGCTTCACTCTGATGATCCCCAATTCACCCCCAAGAAAATCCAATTCTTACACAAATTATAGCCACATTTTGGAAAATAAACCAAAATTCAACTAACAACTAGAGACGGATACCTGGAGAGCCAATATTCTATCTTCAACTGTATCCTTTATAGTGAGCCGGGTCACAGTAACAGGACGGGTCTGTCCAATTCTATGAGCTCGATCAACAGCTTGATCTTCAGTTGTCGGATTCCACCAAAGATCCAAAAGAATAACATGACATGCAGCAACCATGTTTAAACCAAGGTTTCCTGCTTTTAATGACATCAGCATAACAGTTACCTGAAACAAATTCCAGTTAGTCAAGACATCGTAGAGTCAAAGACAGCGCTAATTGAAACACTAGGAACAGGGTGTAATTAGGCAATGCTAAGAAGCGGTTATACAACATACTACTTCAAAGTGCATCAAGCATTATCAGACATTTGATATTTGCTTAAAAAAGTTAACAACTTTAAAAAATGGTGGAGAGTGCAAACCTTAGGATCAGTATTGAAATCCTTAACAGCTTTATCCCTTGCAACCAGCGTCATGGTGCCATCAAGTCTCCTGTATGGAATACAAGACTCTTTCAGTGCATGTTCAACCAAGTCCAACATGCTAGTCCACTGGGAAAAAACAATAGCCTTTATTGGTCCTTCAGTTGTGCACTCTGAATATTTTCTTGTGTGTTTTGTAACACAAACATCTGAATGGCAATTTTCATTATCTGAAGTTTCAGAAGATGGTGAATTTCTACTGCATCCAGAGGAACTCAGTAGGTCAGAACCTGGACTCTTTAATTTACAATATAACTGCAGCATCTCAAGGACAACTTTGATTTTAGATGAACTGTAATTTCTCTGCTGTACTACTGAATAATCAATATGTAGATAATTTGCAGAACTACCATCACCAAGGTCACCAGAGATGCAACTTCTTAAAGTAGCCTTGGAGAAAACAACATCATCACCAATTTGTTCTTTACAATCAACTGCAGGGCACAAATTATCATAACCCGTCAAATTTTCTGATACACACTGATAACAGAAAACATGGCCACACATAGTAATAACCGGGTCTTCAGGTGGATCCTGTAGAAACCACAGTACCAGAAGAATTAGCTAGGTTTCTTTTTTACACTGTTTACTAAGCTATGACAAATTAACTGAAAACAAAGCAAAAATGTTCAAATAAGTAATAACAATGGCAATAAGAATATCTCATATCTGTAATAAACTCACACTGCAAACACCACATATGGCAAAGGATGTTTCCAAACAATTAAAGAGATTAACCAGCATTTCCCTTGGAAGCATTTTTGCCATTTGCACAGAATTTTTCCCAATAAAATCGGAACTATGATCTTTAACAAGAAGCGGGTGGTTGCAAGCCTGACGGAGACGTAAAAGCATTAAAAGAATATTTGCATAGTTTTGATTGACTGTACCAGCAGCAGCATATGCCTGCAATATACAAGCTTGTTATTTCAAAATTACTGAAATATACAACCTTGTTATTTCATAATTATGTTCAAGCACAGAAGCATCGTTCAAAAACAATATTGCATTAACTGATACAAACATCTCACCAATGAAACTAGATCAGAGTTCAAATGGAAAAAACCTTGAGACTTTACCCAAAAAGCTGCAGTGTTTAATAAATGTAAAATTGCAAGTTTTGTACATCTTAGAAACAATTTAGTAAGAAAATGTGCCAAAAACAAGGACTGACCAATCAAAATATTATGGACAAAATATCCAAACACAAATTGTGATTGATGAAGGCATAGCAAAGACACTTCCAAAATAATCTCTGTGGCACTAAGATGAAGAAATGGCATTTGGAAGATATTCGGGTAAAACAAAAGATGCAATTCAGGACATAAACGTAAGACAAAAGTACATGGTGATTCAGGATATCAGGTGAGGGATTCCTTCACTTAAGCTTAAGGTCTGAAATTTTTGTATAAGATATAAATTGATACAAGCTGCAGATTACGATATCTCAGTCTTTCAGCGCAGGGGGATCAGACTCACAAACAAGCTTAAAACCCATGTAAATTCAATATTTTTCCATAAGCAATATTATATAGGCATGCTTCACTGTATTAAATTACACAATATCACATTTTGACTGACCACCAAAAATTAAAAAAAAAAAAAGTACAGTGGATTTAAAATCTCATAAGCAAAAGAACATTTCAGTTGCTATGCAAAAAGACAATTATATCTCAAGATAAATAATTTAGAAAAGATAAACCTTAAATTGAGTACGTGAATCTGCTTCCAACTTGGTGTAGAAAGCCCGCTCCTCAATGGAGAAATCCACCTTATTCAGCTGAATTGTTTTAGGGGGCAAATTAATTATAGGCTCCCCATCAATCAATGTTCCTAGACAGGCAGGAAATTAAATTCATAAGACAAAAGAGGACAATATCCACCACCCTATGGTATATGTGACTCCAAGTTCATGGAAAATCCAGATCATGCCAACAATCAAAACCTTGATGGCCAAAATGTACTTCTGTCCACTCCCTCAGGTTAAAGTACATGCATGGAAAAACATTTGGAACAGAACAAATGTTTAATTAATTATATTCTACATGAAGATAGTGGTAAAAGAAATCATTTAATTATCGGAATGATTTCGTTATTTAAAAAAAGAGATAAAGCACACTCTGTAATCTCATCATTCTTAAATTCCTACATGATCAAATAAGAATATATTTCCACACACACACACACACACATATATGAAGAAAAACCTTTGTTTTGCATTTTCATGGAAAATTGAGGGTGGGAGAAACAAACAAGACACTGAAAAATAACGGCAAATAGGTACTTATATACAATAATAACAATGGGTGTCAACAATAAACACAACCCTAGCTTAATTCTAACAGGATTGCAAAAAGAAGAGTTTTTCTTTTTTAAAATCAACAAGGAAATTATGATAAGAAAGAAGAAAGATATAAATGTGGAGGAGAGGGTAAATGATCAATACAAAACCAATGTATAAAAGAAAATTGAACATCTCACAAAATTGTCCAATCCCTCTGCATATATAAAAGAGACACTCGCTTGAAGAAGCCCTGAGCAGAACACTGCAAAGAAGCCCCAAACAAAATCGTTTCCCACAGGTATTCTAAAGACAAGGTAACACCCTTGAAAATATGATATTCTGCGCCAGCCAAATATTCCAAATAACATAAAAAACTGCACAATATTGCAAAGCAAGACTTTTAGCCAAGTTCAAGTACAACTGAGAAGAGTAATTTTTCTGACCTAATATCTAAAATACATTATAGTATACTTTATTCAAGTTGGACCATTTTGTCTCTATTAGTATAAGCATGAGTTTCCACTTTCCACTAATGGTCATACATACTTCAGAGTTAGTAGGAAGGTTGTATAAAGGTCGAACAAGAAATGAGAAAACAAGATGAAGAAAGATAATCAAAATTGAGAACTTTAGTTAAGAGGAGATCAGCATGAATATTACCAAGACACTGAACCTATTTATGCATAAAATCTATCCAACTATGAAATCAGAAACCAGAGATAAGATCATTCACCTTTTGTACGACGTAGCATTATAGCCCTCAGAACCGCTTGGAGCTTCTTGTAACCCTGGATAGAATTTTTGGATATTGGAACTTTTATTGTATTGTAGAAAGATTTGTATACAGCATAAGGATCATACTTCAGGAATCTGAAGTAGCTATATAAATCGTCAATAGTATTTTGAATAGGTGTTCCAGATAAGCACCACCTTCTTTTGGCTCGAAGGCTGCAGCAAGCTCTAGCCACCTGAGTTCTATGATTCTTTATCGTTTGAGCTTCATCTAGAATAACCCTAAACCAACCAACTTTTGCAAGAGGACCAGAAGCAGAATCAAAAGAACTGTCAATTCCCCTTTTACCCCTTTTGCTCTTTTTACTTGCATTATAAGTCTTTTTCCTCTTTTTACCAAAAGCAAACTCAGAGGATAACCCAAATTTTTCCCCATTTTTTTCATCAATTTCATCCTCTTCCACTAAAGGTTGCTTTGGAACTTCATTAGTCACAATCGAATATGTTGTGAGAACAACATCATAATTTGCAAGTTCAACAGGATCCCTTGTCCTATTACCCCCATGATAAACCAACACAGAGAGCTTAGCTTCATCTTCAACTTTGTCATCCAATTCCCTTGCCCACTGTCGGAGAACACTAGCAGGGCAGACAACCAGTGTACCAGCAGCTGGTCTTTTCCTACCTAGCACCCGTGTCGAAGACAAACTAACTGATTCAGGAATAGGTTTTACATCAATTTCTTCATCCTTTTTAGATTTTTCCACAGTATCACCGCCATTATCATCATCCTCATCTAAATTTAATGCTTCAGCTTTATGATTGCACATCTCATCTGTTTTTGATTTTGACTGTAATGACCTCTGCATTTGTATAAGGGCAATCATTGAAATTGTCTTTCCAAGGCCCTGTTTGAACAATGCTTTAACGTTAAGGCAAAAACACTCAGATATAAATATAAAGTGCCACTAATCAAACAAATAATATAAGCACACAAGATATATAAAGGTTCACCTGATCATCACCCAGGATTCCCCCCAAGCAATGCAAACTTCTAGTTTCCTTCTGAAGCATCCAAGCCAATGCAATCTTCTGCAACATATAACAGTTGAAGCTTGAAAACATGCAAACAGCCTGACAAACTAATGGATCATGATAGACAAGACATAAAACCTGATGTCTCAGAAGTGACACAGACAATAGACCATCAGGTAAAGTAGCTTCAACTTTTGGCTGATTGAGATCCTGCAACAACCAAATTCATTATTAAGAAAAACAATGTGTCTCAAGTGACTCTCAGATATTAGAAAACTTAGAACTGTTTGAAAACCAAGCAGAGAGTTGAGTCCCTTCATACTTGGCCAGCCAAGAAAGGAAAGATTTTGAAAATACAATCATCCTACAATCTATACAAAATAACTCCTAATAAAAACCAATTAAACTCTAGTTGACTATCTAGACAAAGAAATGAATGCTACAATAAAACTGAATAAAATCTCTTATCCCACATTAAAAACATGATTCCTCATCAAATTAAAAAACATGATTCCACACCCTCCCTCAAGCTGGGAGTAGCTATTAACCATACCCAGCTTGAACAAATGAATATCAAATTTGGTTCTAGGGATGGACTTGGTCAAAACACCAGCAATTTGGTGATGAGTGGATATATAAACCAACTCAATAACATCATTCTCTATCTTCTCCTTGACGAAATGACAGTCAATTTTAATATGATTGGTTTTATCATTATAAACCAGGTCCTTAGCAATTCTTATAACAACTTAATTGCCACAAAATAGCTTCATGCATGTCAAAGATTGTAGTTGTATTTCTTCAAATAAACCTTTTCGGCCAAATCCCTTAACAAATTCCATGAGCCAAGGCTCAAAATTCCACTTAAACACTACTTTGGGTTAAAACCAACTATTTCTTGCTTCTCCAAGTAACAAGATTCGCCCAAACAAAGATACAGTACCCTCAACTAGATCTCCTATTAGTAAGAGATCTAGCCCAATCCGCATTATAGAATAGCTCAAAGCTTCTAACTATTCCCTTTTTAAAGAAAAGCCCTTTTCTTGGAGTCATTTTAAGTATCTCATTACCTACTTTACTACTTCAAGGTATTCTTTTGTAGGATTATTCATGAACTGGCTAGCCATACTTACTGCGAAGCTGATGTCTAGTCTAGTATGGGAAAGATATATCAACTTTCCTATCAATCTCTGATACAAACCTTTATCAACAACAATTGAATCTCCCTTTGTGCCAACCATATTCATAGGATCAGCAAGTTTACACCCTAGCATACTAGAACCTTCAATAAATCTAAGGTGTATTTCCTTTGGGATACCACAATCCCTTTGCTAGACCTAGCCACCTCCATTCCCAAGAAATACTTAAGGTCACCAAGATCTTTGACCTCAAATTCTTGTTCAACACCCTCTTGAGGTGAACTACCTCATCATCATCATTTCCTATAACAATTATATCGTCCACATAAACTATAAGAAGTCCCCAAGAATATAATTGAAATAGTCTTGGGCATTATCAATTTGAAAATTTTGCATTTGAGTCCGAAAATTATTGTAAATCATAGTATAAAAATTTTTAACAACAGAAGCCATTTCAGACTTATCTTTCATAAGAAAAACCCAAATGGTACAACTGTGATCATCAATGAAGGATGAGAACCATCTAGCACCCATTATGTTAGATATGCAAGAAAGCCTGAACAACCAAAAAAAGGTGAGATGGCTTAGACTCATGGGGTAGATAGGTGCTACGACAATGTTTGGATAGATGACAAAATTCACATTGAAAAGACTTTGAAGTTTTATTAATGAACAAAGAAGGGAACAACTTCTCCAAATACAAAAAATTTGGATGACCTAGATGTTGGTGCCATAACATCACCATATTGTCTTCTTCCAAAGTCTTTGCATCATTTGCATGGGAGGTCTGAATATGCTTGTAGCATTTTAGCTAATACAACCCTTCATGAGCTCTAACATTGCCAATCATTCTCCCTGAATCCAAATCCTATAATAAACACCTAGAAGGAGAAAATTTAGCAATGCAGTTCAGGTCTTAAGTAAGCTTACTAATGGACAGCAAATTATATGACAAATTTGGTACTAGAAGTAATGATTCAAAGAGTCAAATTATCTGAAACAACCACTTCCCAATCCCTATTACTTTGGATAAGGTGCCATCTGCAATTCTTACTTTATATTTGTTAGGACATGTATTATATTCATGAAATCAAGATGTATCTCCTGTTATATGGTTGAAAGCTCCAGAATCTATTATCCAAATGTTCATATCTTCTGCCCTAGTATGGAATGCACTCAAAAAAGTACCTTTTCCAGCAAACCAGAAGCACTAACAGGGGCTGTTGAGGAACCTGGATTGACTAATTTTTATAGCTGTTCGATCTATTCTCTGCTGAACAAAGCCGGTTTGGTGGCATTTTCGTCCAGTCCTTCAAAAGAAGTGACATATCCCTTGACCTCCCATTCTTTGTTGGGCATCCAATCAGCGGGTTTGCCATGAATCTTCCAACAAGTGTCACAAGTATGGCCTAGGTGTCAACAATGGTCACACCATGGTTTTCCCTTCTCATGTTTATTATCATTGTGCTGGTTTATATTTTTTAGGCCCGTTTGGTTAGATGATGTAAAAGTAAAACAAATGTAAAAAATAGATAAATAAAATAAGAAATAACTTTTACGCCCTGCTTTTAAAAAGATGATTTGATAGTTAAAATGATAATTTGATGCATAGAATAATAAGTATAAGAATATAATAAATATTATACAAATTATATAAATGTATTACATACATCTTACAGTGAACCAAACGGGCCCTTAGATAGCAAGGCTGATTTTTTAGAAACAATCATGCCAGCAGTGGTGGCAATACCAAGCATGAGTTTTCTCTAACTTCCTTCTCTACAAACCTTTAAGAAGACCACTCTAATTGATGGTGGGGGCTTTAGACAAAGTATCATTCCCCCTACTTCATCCAAAGACTTGTTCAGGCCAAGGAGGAATTGAAAAATTCTCTACTTCTCGACTATTTCTCTATATCTCTTGGCATCTCTAGGACACTCACAATTTGGGTATTCAAACATGTCCAACTGCTACCACAAATAGGTTAGTGCACAATATTATTGAGTTACAAAGAGATCACCTTGTTTGAGATCATCCAATTTGCCTTTGATCTCAAATAGCTCAGAAATATTGTCTTGATCTAAGTAAGTTTCCTTCACAGCCTCCCAAACCTCATGAGCAATGTTGTAAAATAGAAAAGTTCAATCTACGTCCTTGTCAATGGTGTTGATCTACAAGGACTAAACTATACTATTCTATGATCGCCATGTTTGGTATTTGGGATCTGTCTTTTCTAGAGGAAACAATAGCTCCAGTCAAATAATTCTTTCCCCTTGCTTAAGATGAAAATCATCACTAATTTGGGCCATTGAAAGTAATTCTAGCCATTCAATTTATGACCAATGATAATTTGAAGAGTGGCATTTGCTGCGACCTAATTTAAGGTGTCTCTCCCAAAGTACTTGCAAGCACTTTGGCTAACCTCTAAAGACATGTTGCTGGTTGGAAAAACAAAAGGGGGACAAGATTAGGGAAGAGGGATGAATCACATAGAAGGAAAAATAATAGGGTTGGATCAAAGATTTTGCTCTAATATCATGTAGAACTGTTTGAAAATATAGTTGATTAATATACAATAATGTACAAACAGTGGGTACTTAAATATAAATAGAAAACCGAGCAAAGAGTTAAGTCCCTCGATACTCTGCTAGCCAAGAAAGAAAAGATTTTGAAGATACAATCACCCTAAAATATGTAGAAAATAACTCCTAATAAAGAACAATAAACCTCTAGTTGACTATCTAGACAAAGAAATGAATACTAAAATAAAACTGAATAAAATCTCTGATCCCACATTAAAAATGTGATTCCTCATCACATTAAAAACCGTGATGCCACAAAAAATATATGTGAACAACCATAAGAGAGCAATGGAAATATAATCTTTCAAGCATCATCAAATGACATTCCCAAAAAACCCCACCTCCCAAAAAAAAGAAAAAAAAAAGTCTAACATTTTGTTTTTCTTTTTCCAAATCTAAGACTGCAACCACCTTAAAAAAAGCCAAGAGAAGAATCCTAAACTGAAGACATAAATACTATCATTTCCCACAACATCTCCCAAAACAAAGAAACACCTCAAAAAATTATCATTCCTCTCCAACCAAATACACTATAACATTATTGAAGAAGAAAGAGCTTTGAAAACTTTTAATATTTTGTGGTGTTTTCTATACAATGAGCTTAGCTATTTATAGGCCTATAGTTGAAGAATATTTACAACAAGCTCCCTGAGAATTAGCCATTTACAATATACTTCGTAAACCTAACAATAATTAAAAAAAATTATATTAATAATTCCACACTCCCCTTCAAGCTGGGGCTTAAATATCAATCATACTTAGCTTGGATGAGTGAATGTCAATCTAGGTTCTTGGAATAGCCTTGGTCAGAATATTAGTTGTTTATTGATGTGTTGGTGTAGAAATCACCTCAATGATCCCCTTTTCTATTTTTTCTTTGATAAAGTGCCAATCGACTTTAACATACTTGGTTCTATCAAGATGGACCAGGTTCTTTGTAATGCTTATTACTACTTAGTTGTCACAAAGTAACTTCATGGATGCTGATGAAGAGACCTAAAGTTCCTCAAAAAGCCTTTTTAACCATATACCTTCACAAATTCCATGAGTCATAGCCCTAGATTTGGCTTTGGCACTACTTCAAGCTACAACTGCTTTTTACTCCTCCAAGTAACAAAATTTCCTAAGACAGGCATAATACCTTGAGGTTGACCTCCTATCAGTGAAAGATCTAGCACAATCCGCATTAGAGAACACTTCTATGCTTCTGTTGGTTCCTTTCTTGGAAAACAACTCCTTTCCTATTGTCATTTTTAGATACCAGGGTATTCGGTTATTTGCTTCTAGGTGTCCTTCAATAGGATTATTCATAAACTAGCTTGTCACACTCACAGTAAAGTTGATATCTGATCTAGCATGGGAAAAATATACAATTTCCCTACCATCCTTTGGTACATCCCTTTATCAACTAGGACAAAATTTTCTCTTGTTGAGTATCAGCTGACTTACTAACAAGCATACCAGTTTCTTCTAGCAAATCGAGGGTATATTTCCTTTAGAATATTGAAATCTTTTTGCTGGACCAAGCTACTTCCATATGCAAAAAGTACTTCAAAACTCCCAAGTCTTTAATCTTGAAGTCCATACTTAGGACTCTCGTGAAGCAAGTGACTTCTTTATCATTGGTTTCTATTGCAATAATATTGTCTACATAAACAATGAGAACAATGATCTTGCACCTGATGCTTTGATAAAAAAGGTGTAATTTGTCTACCCCTTTGTGAACTCAAGCTGCTTGATTACCTTAGTAAGCCTTTCCAACCATGCTCTTGGGGATTGCTCAAGCCCATATAGAGATTTTTGTAATTTGTATACCAAGTTGGCACTGTTGATATTTTTCAAACCTGGAGCTATCTCCATGTAAACTTTTTTATCTAGGTCCTCATTGAGAAATGCATTCTTGACGTCAAGCTGATGAAGCTTCCAATCAAGATTAGCTGCTAAAGACAAAAACACTCAGATTGTATTTAGCTTGTCTACATATCCCATACGCTTAAGTAAAGCCTTTTGCAACTAATCTCACTTTATATCTTTCAACACAACCATATGCCTTGTATTTCACATGGAATACCTATTTGCAACCACAGTCTATTTCTCTTGAGGTTTTCAAATGAGGTACCATGGCCATTCTTTTTAAGAGCCAAGAGCTCTTCATTCATGACTTCTCTCCACTTCGGGTGCTTGAAGGCTTCTTTTATATTGTTTAGAAGTTCAATGCTATCCAAGTTAACTATAAACACCCTGTAACTAGGAGATAATTTTTCATAGGATACAAAGTGAGAGATGGGATGATGGGTACGTGATCTAGTTCCTTTTCTCCATGCAATAGGGAGATGGAAATCAATAGAGATTTCAAAATCATCATTACCTTGATTACTTTGTGTGCTTTCTACTGGATTTGGACTTAGTCAAATTGACAATGCTCTTGGATAGTGCACTACTTCTCAACTTGCTTATTATGCCTTGAATACACCTTGAGATACTTGCTAGCCCTTTGGTTAAGAGTTATAAAAGCCTCAAGTTTAGGTAAATAGCTTGACATAGGCTCAAGTATAGGAGACATATGGGCCAGAAACCTATGTTCTTTTTCTTTACTTGCTAAAGCCTCCACCTAAGTATGATTTTTAAAGTAGTATAGCACATGTTCAACAAAGTTAATATCATGGAGGTATAGAATTTTCAAGTGGGACGAGAATAACACCCGTACCTTTTTGATGTGGGGAGTATCCAAGAAAAATACTCTTGATAGATTTTAGGTCAAGTTTAATTCTATGATGTGGAGGGATATGAACATATGCAACATACACAAATATCTTTAGTGGAAGGTTACTAATGTGCATTTGAGGAAAGGCTTTGAGAAGAACCTAGCACTAAAAATTAAATTTCAGGGTTCTTAAAGGTATCCAGTTATAAGATAAGTTGCAATTAGAACAACTTTCCCCTAGAATTAAAGGACATTATTTGTGAACATGAGACACCTAGCAATTTCAAGAAGGTACCTATTTTTTCTTTCGGCTATATCACTTTACTCAAAAGTGTAGGCACAAGAACTTCGACAAATAATACCTTTTTCAAGGAAAAAATTTTCAAAAATAGGATTAAAATAGTCTCTAGTATAACAAGTCCTAAAAATTTGAATGAGTCTGAAATTAATCTTTAATCATGGAATGGAAAGTTTTGACAATCAAGGTAGTTTCAAACTTGTATTTCATAAGAAATACCCAAGTGATGTAGGTGTGATCATCAATAAAAAATAAGAACCAACAAGCACCTATTACATTTTGGACTTAAGATGGCCCCCAAATATCACTATAAATAATAGAAAATGAGTGAGATGGCTTATAATCATGTGCAAGATAGGTATTATGGCAATGTTTTGATAAATAACAAACCTTACCTTGGAAAAATTTTGGACTATTATTGATAAATAAAGAGGAAAACATTTTTTTACCAAGTACATGAAGTTTGGGTGACCTAAGTATTAGGGCTATAACATAACAATGAAATCAGAATTGTTTATAGGAGAGCTAACACGATAGGTCTGAGCAATTCTATTGTTGATCTTGATTTGATACAAACTTTCATTTTCATTAGAATTGCCAATTGTCCTTCCCGAATCCAAATCTTGAAACACATATTTAGAGGAAGAGAATTCAATAACACATTTTGAATCATAAGTAAGTTTGCTTATTAACAGTAGATTTCAAGACAAATTTGGAAGAGAATAGATTCAAGTATCAAGGCTTCAAAAATTTTTACTCTTCCAATCCCTATTACCATGGATAGAGACCCATCAGCAATTCTCACTTTATAATAATTATAGCCAGGCTTACATTCATCAAGTAATAAGACATCTCCAATTATATGATCAAATGCACCTACATCAAGTATCCAGAAGGCTACATCTTTTCTACTTGAGCATGAAGTGCATTTAAGAAAGTACCTTTTTGTGCCGTGGCACTAGAAGCAACAATTCAAGTGGGTGATGAACCTAGGCTGATCATCTTTTGAAGCCACTCCACTTGCTCCTTGCTAAACAATGTTGGTCCATTAGAAGTTTTTTCAACTCCTTCTGAGAAGGTAATATATCCCTTGCAGAATTTCTCTTTGGTGGGTTTCCAATCTTCTAGCTTGCCATGTAACTTCTAGCAAGCCTCACGGATGTATGTCAACAATGGTCACACCATCTTTGCCCTTTTTCAGTTTATTTTTAGTGTTTTGGTTGACATTCTGTGATAAGAGAGTTGAACCTTCAAGCGCAACAATAGATGAGAAAGTCCCTACCATAAGTTTTTTCATGCTCTCCTCCCTTCAAACTTCCGAGAAGGCTTCTCTGAGTGATAATAAGGCTTAGTACCAAGGATTCTTCCCCAAACTTCGTCCAAAGATTTATTTAAGCTTGCTAAGAATCTAAAAATCCTCTCCTTTTCAACAATTTCCCAATATTTTATTTCATCCTTAAGATATGACCAATTTGGATTCTTGAAGACGTCCAATTGTTGCCAAAGGCAAGTTAGCTTAGTAAAATATTGAGTCACAAGTAACTCATCTCGTTAGAGACCATAAAGGGTGCCTTTGATCTCAAAAAGTTCAATAGTATTGTCTCTGTTAGACTAAATCTCCTTTAGAACAACCCAAATCTCATGGGCAATATTGTAAAACAAGGTCTTGTCCAATGTCATTCTCCATGGTATTGACTAACCAAGACATGACCTTATTGTTTTCTACCTTCCACACTTTAATACTTTGGGTCCTTTGTCTCTAAAGGAATGGCTTCTGCAGTGAGGTAGTCATCTTTCCTTTTGCTCAAGACAAGCATCATTAATAAATTGGCCCATTGAAGATAATTGTAGCCATTTAGTTTGTGCCCAGTGATAAGTCAAATAGACCCCTCAAACCTGTCCTAGTTGGAGAGTTCTTGCCCAAAATGACCGCTCTAAGTCTAGCTTGCTTTAGAGGCCATGACAGATTCGAAATAAACAAAATAGAGTTTTGTAACAAGAAGTAACTTACAACAACAGTAGATAACTAAGGTTCCAAAAGTTTGAAAAACTGCCTAATCAAACTAGATAACAACAGAAATTACCCAACAAGCTAGATTACAATAGAATAAAATAAATTAAATACAGCTGATTGAAGTTTTAAAGGAAAAATACAAAGAATAGGGACTAAAGAGGGATGGACTCCATGAACACGTGCCAACCACAGAAGCAAAAGATCTGGGCTTAACGGTATACTGGCCAGCAATCACATTTTGGGTAGAAGTTGGCTGAAGATATGGCGTTACACATTGCCATGAGCTGGTGCATTGGGACAAGGGCAGTTTTGAGATTCAACATGTGAAGGCATATGGAGCTCTAGTGAAAGGCAATGACCAACCGGCATGGTCGTGGGTTAAGGAGGTGAAGGCATAGTGACCAACAATTTATGGTGTGCCTTTATGTAGCTGCAACCTCTCTTGGATGACTTCAAAGAGGAAAAAAAAATTTAAGAGCCAAGAGGAAAAATCAAGGAACAAAAGCTCTGAAGAGCTCTGATACTATGAAGAACTTCTATATTCTCTATAGTGTTTTCTATACAATAAGCTCAGCTATTTATAGGCCTATAGCCGAAGAAGATTTACATAGCCGAAGAAAATTTACAATAAGTTCCTTGAGAATAAGCTATTTACAATATACTCCCTAAACCTAATAATAATATTAAAAAATTATATTAGTAATTCCACAACTACAGATATTGTGCAAAGCCAAAATGCTTTAGGCTCATTTTTCATTCCAAACCATTTAAACCTTGTCAAAAGAAAACCCTCCAGTGAGCAATGGCACACTTAGTTTTCCCCCAAAACTCCAAAAAGTTCACTCCCAAAAATCCAGTTGCTCCACAGGGTGAAAAGAGATGTGCAACTGATTCTGAACTATTCATTCACACAACACACATCAGGAAAAATAGCTTTTTTGGGCCTACAAACATGCAACAAATCATTAGTTTTAATCATATTCAATTCTGCACTCTAGACAAACAATTTTACCTTTAAGGGAACCTTTAGATTTCCAAATGCTTTTATCTAAAACAAACTTTTCCCCGTTGGAGAATGAGTTAGAAATTAAAAGAACGATTTCAATAAATAAAAACAAGATGAATCAAGAATCCAAATCCTCTATTGGAGGTTTTCTCAACATAAATAATAAATTATTTTTGTTTCTCTCTCTATCCCTAATTTTATGGGATATCTTTTGTTAGGATTTTCTGTTAATATCTTTTTGTATTACTAAATTTTATTTTATTTTATTTTTTTGAATAAGTCGGGCATGATTATCGTAACATTTCCTTCTTGGAAATAAGTGATCTCTTCAGCTTGTGTCTATTTATTTTGTACGCTCTCCCTTTTGTGTTGTCAATCGAAGAAGAATTTTATTTACTTCATAGTATCAGAGCCCCAAATCGATCCATGGCGATTAGATTTGGTGCGGCTTTGAACACCAAGGCCTCAGAGTGACAGAACTTGCCAACGAGAAGTAACCCTCAACTTTCGTTGGGAACTCGAGTTCATACCCCTCAAGTGCCACCACCACCAAATGATACAAGACCGGTTCTCATGACCCCTCATTGCTTAAATGGGACAAATTATCTATAGTGGAGTTCCAGCGTGAAACTATTCATTACTGCCAAAGGCAAACTTAAGTATTTGACTAGTGAAGCTGTGTAACCACACCCAGATGATCCAAAATTTCAACAATGGGTGGAGGACAACAGCATAGTACAATCTTGGCTTGTCAATTCAACGACATCTGAGGTTAGTCTAAATTATATGTTGTATGAAAGTGCTCATGATGTATGGGTAGCAACAAGAGAGACTTTTTCTTCTCAAAAGAATAAGGCAGCAATCCTAAATCTGGAATCCTTCCTCCATGATTTTCGTCAAAACTCACTTAGCGTGACTGATTACTATAACACGTTAACGAGGCACTGGCAACAACTAAATTTTTATGAAAGCTACACATGGTCTTGTACAGCAAATGCAGAGTACTACACAAAAATTAAGGAGGAATGGAGAATGTATAAATTTCTGCTTGGCTTGAACTCAATCTTTGATGACATCAAAGGGAGAATTATAAGCCTAGAAAAACTTCCTACTATGAAAGAGGTATTTTTCACTATCAAAGAAGAAGAAAGCAAGAAGCAACTTCTATCTACAGGACAGAGCCAAAGTGATCTTAATTATATGGCTTTTATTGCCAAACACGAAAACAGATTGAAGAAGGGCAATAAACCCATGTGTGATTACTGCAATAAACAGGGACATACTAGAGACAATTGTTGGAAGCCACATGGCAGACCACGCAACAGCAAAAGGAAACAGAAATTCGAATGCAAGGGGTATGCTGTGACTCATGAGGAACAAAATGAAGCAATTCAAGTAGGTTTAAGTAACTCGAAAGTGGAATCACTGAGGAAACTACTAAAAAAATATAATCAAAGCACTATGATACCTGAAAAAATAGTGACTATGGGTAATTTGGCCAAATCAAGTAAATATATTCAGGCTCTTAAAGTTAGAGAATTGAAGCTAGAATTGTGGATTGTAAACTCTGGTGCGACAGATCATATGACAGATAATATATCTTTGTTTGTAGAGATTAAACCTTGCAGTGGAATAAACATTAAAATTGCTGATAATACATTCACTAAGGTGCTAGGGATTGGTACTGTTTATATTACAAAGAAAATAATTCTGGTTGATGTGCTTTACACCCCTCGTCTTAAATGCAATTTATTATTTGTTACAAAAGTGACCAGAATGCTAAATTGCAACGTTAATATGTTTTCCACTCATTGTGTTTTCCAGAAATTGGGCCCAGGGAGGACGATTGGCAATGCTGAGGAATTTGAGGGTCGTTATTACTTCAGCATTGAGGGTCTCTATTACCCATAATATACCTAAATTTTTCTGGGGTGAAGCTGTTCTGACAGCCGCATATCTTGTTAATATGTTACCTTCTAAAACACTCAATTTTCAAACACCAGTACAGAAATTATCTGAGACCTACCCCGACAATCACCTTGTTACATCTATTTCTCAAAAGGTTTTTGGGTATGTGGCCTATGTGCATAATTACCATGGGGATAAGCTTGATACTAAAGGATTCAAATCTATATTTTTGGGTTACTCTCCCAATCAAAAAGGATATAAATGTTATTCTCCTACGTTAAAGAAAATGTTTATCTTTATAAATGTTACCTTTGCTGAAGATTAATCCTATTACACCAAAAATTCCCATTTTCAAGGGGAGAATCATGTGAAATGGGAATTTTTGAGTGATTTTTCTAGTTCTGTAACAGATCAAAATGCACCTGAGACAGCACCTAATGTCATACCTACACCCATTCCTTTACCTACCATAGCACCTAAAACTGTTTTTACACCAGAACCAATTAATATTTCTGATTCTGAAACTAACATTACTCCTGAAATATCTCTAGAGGTTGCTAAAATAGAATTTGTTCCTACTGTACCTCAACCTAATAAAACTAAACCCGACCCTTATTTTTCTGGTCACAATGATGAGAATTTACAAGAAACTAGGATGCCTAATCAACATGAAGAGGAAATAGTCTTAAGGAGACTAAAAAATATAAGCAAACAACGATCTAGAAGAGGTGATGTGACCTTTGATATTCCGAGGTAGAGTCAAGAATCTGAGCCAAACCCTGTTTCTGATGATTTGAGTTAGCCTATTGCTATTCAAAAGGTGTACAATCATTTACCAAGCATCATATAAGTTTGTCTCTTATGATAAATTGTCAATGAATTGGGAGTCTTTCATTGTTAGTGTTTCCAGTGAATAGCTACCAAAATTATATCAAGAAGCTATTAAGAATCCAAAATCGAGAGAAGCTATTAGTGAAGTACTGAAGGCTCTTGAGAAAAATCAGACTTGGAAGTTGACAAGCTTACCTAAGGGAAAGTCAACCATGGGTTGTAGGTGGGTATTTACTATAAAACCCAGTGGTAGCATTAGTCGATACAAGGCTCATTTAGTGGCCAAAAGTTACACTCAGACGTATGGGATTAACTATCAGGAGACCGTTGCACCAATTGCTAAATCAAACACTATTAAGGTACTCTTATCACTTGCTGATAATCTAGACTGGCCCTTACATTAGTTAAATGTTAAAAATGTCTTCCCTAATGGTGATTTGGAAGAAGAAGTGTATATAAATGTTCCTCAAGGATTAGAAGAGTATGGAAAGTCAAATGTTGTCTATAGGCTTCATAAATCACTATATGGTTTGAAGCAGTCTCTGCGTGCTTGGTTTGAGAGGTTCACCAAGTATGTGATGCACTTGGGTTTCTTACAATGCCAAACTAATCATACTTTAATTGTTAGGCATGCAGGTAGAAAAATAACAGTTTTGATTATTTATATAGACGACATAATTATTACAGGGAATGACATTGAAAGAATTCAGATTCTTAAAAATTCTCTAGCAAAGGAATTTGAAGTGAAGGACTCGGGTAAACTAAAATATTTCTTGGGCATGGAGATTGCAAGATCACATAAGGGTATTATTGTCTCCCAGAGAAAGTATATTTTAGATTTATTGAAAGAGACAGGGATGCTTGGTGCAAAGCCTGCTACTACTCCTATGGATTCTAATACAAAATTGAGTTTTAAGGAGGATGGTATCTCAGTTGATAAAGATAGATATCAAAGACTTGTTGGAAAGTTAATCTACCTATCACACACTCGACTGATATTAGTTACCTAGTGAGTGTGGTGAGTCAATTCATGAGCAAACCACAAGAAGAACATTTGGAAGCAATAGACCGAATTTTGAAATACTTGAAGTTGAATCCAGGACTGTTTTTGAAAAGGAATGAGTCACGTGGATTAGAGTTATATAATGACGCAGATTGGGAAGGATCAGTAATAGATAAAAGGTCTATTACTGGATATTGTACCTATTTATGGGGAAATTTGGTAACCTAGAGCAGCAAAAAGCAAACAGTTGTCTCTAGAAGTAGTGCAGAGGCTGAATATAGCCTTATCACTGGGCATTTGTGAGGGAATTTAGCTTATGAGACTTCTGAAGGAGCTGAAAATAAAATTTTAGTCACTAGCCCAGGTATGATGTGACAGCAAATCAACAATAGAATTTGTTTATAATCCTGTTCATTATGATAGGACTAAGCATGTTGAGATAGACAGACAGACAGACACTTTATTAAAGAGAAGATTCAAGATGGGATCATTATTCTGAGCTATGTGAACACCCACTCTCAAGATGCTGACCTTCTTACAAAGGCCCTTATAAGATCCAAATTTGATGATCTAAGTTGCAGCTGGGAATGCACGAGGTATATTCACTAGTTTGAGGGGGAGTATCATAGGTTTTCTCAACAGAAATAATAAATTATTTTTGTTTCTCTCTCTATCCCTAATTTTATAAGATATCTTTGTTAGGATTTTCTGTTAGTATCTTTCTGTTTTACTAAATTTTATTTTCTTTTTAATAAATCAGGCATGATTATCGTAATATTTCCTTCCTAGAAATAAGCGAACTCTTCAGCCATATGCTCTCCCTTCTGTGTTGTCAATAGAATAAGAATTTTATTTAATTCATCCTCCTATCTAGACTAGGTGAAAATTTGAGAGCTTCAAGTAGAAGCATAAGGGAGAAAATATGAAATTCCAAGACACTAAGAGCCCTGTAGAATGTGAAAGTGTTGAATAATTGCACTATGCAAAGAAGAAAGAATAGAGGCGCAGAAGCGACTCCTTGAAAGAAATGTCTCCCACCCAAATATCCTCCCCAAAATCTAATACGAGATGCACTGAGAAATAAATTTCACAGACTCCCATGAATAACAGTGAGCAACAAGTTGGCATTCTACCCATCTTGATTTATCATACTTCCCGCAAATTACTTGGTGTCATATTTAAATAAATCTGGAGGAAAATGCCCCAGCCATTTACCCCGCCAAAGCAAGGTTTTTAGCCACAAGTTCCACAGCCAACAAGATTATACTTTTCCAAATCTCCAAGACCTGACCAAAGAAAATCCCGCATGATCCTCTCTCACATCTAAGCCACACAAACAAGGATATAAAAAAAGGGAAAGGTAATAAAGGGGGATGCTGGACAAACAAGACTGAATAAGGGTAATACAACCACCCAAGGAAAAGAAAGCACCCTTCCAATTATTCAAGTGTCTGGAGACTTTCTGAATCACAAGATCCCAAATAATATAGTTTTGGTTTCCACCAAAAGAAATTCCCAAATAAACAAGAAGCCACCAAAGGATCTGACAACCCACAGTGGAAGCAAAAGACAGAAGATCCTCATCAAACACACAAAGACCAGCCACACCACTCCATGCCAAATTAACATCAAGCCCAAAGACAACCTCAAAAGCCTGAAGAAGAAAAAGTATATTAGAAAAACTCTATCCTCCTCCAAGAGAAGAATGGTATCATTAGCAAATTCAAGATGAGGAATCTTCACCCAATCTGAACCTAAAGAAAGTCCTCTAATTGAACCCCTCTCCACAGCTCTAAAAATCAACATGTCAACCGCTAAAGTAAACAAAAAAGGAAACAAAGGGCCCCCCTTCCTAATCTCTCTGTCCAGGAAACCAGGATTTGGGTACCCCATTGACAACAACCAAAAAAGTGGAGGAAGACAAACAACCCTCAATCCAAGTTCTCCATATAACCCCAGAAACCATTCTACCAAGAATCGTATCAAGCAAACCCCAAGTCCCAACTAACTTGATCATATGCTTTCTCAAAATTCAACTTAACAGCTAAGCCCCATATATCAGAAGCATCAAATCTATGCATGTCTAATTCTTTTTTACTAGAAGTGCTACCACGAAAACAGATCAGGTCCTCAAAATCTAAACACCAAAAGCAATAACCCAATTGCAAAAGCAGGTTACTGAAGACTTAAGAGAATAAGAGTAATAAACATTTTCTACAACACCAACACAATGAAAGAGATAGAAGAATGTCAATGACCCTCAATTCCAAAACTAAAATTCTAAAAACCTGATAACACACAGGCGCGCACGTGCACACAAAAAAAAAAAAGAGAGAGAGACGAGAGAGAAAATGGGATCAGCATTATCCTCTGTTATATCCAAGCATCCTAATCATCTTCAATCTACCAAGAAAGCCATTGTTCATCACATATAACATACGGCACCCAAATGCATCTCCACAATTAACTAAGTTTACACATTTCTAGAACAGATAAATTGTCATAATTATATAAGTTCTACTTGTACTTAAGACCAGATATCCAATACAACTTAGTATCAAATAAATAAAATTAACAAAAACAAATAGCAAGAAATACCTCCAATGCTGCCTGATAAATTAGTCTCTCATCATTTCCAGAAGCCCTTTCTTCACCTGCTCCAGAAAGATATGTAGATTCATTCGAACTAGCTAACTGTGTAACGGAGATGGCCTTTCCATGCCTCAAAGTTGAAGGAAGAATCCTAATCCCACCATTTTGATGTATCGCATGTTCATCATTGCCCCTGCTATAACTATCACCCCTATAGCCCTTGTCAATGTTCATGCTAGGTCCTACTACATTATGATGATTCCCATGGGTATCATAAATCTGGCTTCTGCTCACGTTATCTTTTAAGCTGTTCAACCTAGACTCTGGTGCAAATGACTGAAGAGAATGTGGAAGAGTCCTTGCAACAGATGGCTGAAGAGATGATGGAAGGGTCCTCTTCGAAGCTTGTTGAGATGCCATTTTTTCATAATCAGCATCAGTATTAGCAATTCGTGAACTAACTGTCTGATGCTGATTTGTGTTTCCATTCCCTAAAAAGTTGAAAGACTCATCTCCTCGTGCAACTCTGTCATTCAGCACATTGTTGCTGGACCCAGGTTGAGTACTCTGCTTGACTTGTGAATGATTATAAGCTCTAGAGGAGCTTGTATTTGAAGTATTTTCCCATTTAGAAGAACTATCCTGCTTAGGCCCTCCACCATAACCTAGAAATAAAATTACATACACCATCAAAACTACAGATTTATTGAGAAATTTCATTACAGGACAGCTTTCACTATAGATCCACCCACCAGCATTACTTCCTCTAGCAGCCCATCCTGGGACGTTCCTATAATTAGAGGTTTCTATCTCCTCCAGCTCCAGGTCATCATCTGATGAACTAATATATATACAGTCTAGCTGAGCCATGAAATCTGAATAACCTTGCCTTTCCTTAGCCAGCCAGGAAAGAGAACCATTATATATTAATTCAAGTTGCTGTCAAAAACTATCAAGAATATCTAATGACATGACAACAAAAGGTAAGGGGGAGAATGTCCTTACTCACCACGTCTCTATAGGGTTTTGATATTAAACTGGAAACCCAACCACCTAAAAGAGAAAAAACTCTCCAAGTTGAGTTGATGAAACCACAAACATGGTCTACATTGTCAAGCATTGATTTGGAGCTTGAACCACATTCCAATTCCTTTATTAAGAGAACTAGTCATCAATATAGGTAAGAGAAAAACTTAAATGAAAATGAAAGAAAATATCATCTAAAAATTCAAGTATAAATACAAGGAATATGAGCCATTTTTACCTTAACTGAAGAAGAAGAAAGGGTGGGAGCAAACAAAATATATGATTGAAAGACTGAATGATGGTGAGTTTACAATACTGACCTCTACCTCTATTTATTATACTATGACCACGCAAAGACACTTAAACCTTTTACTTTGGGTGCACAGTAACTATTTCCTAAACATACAAAACTTTCCTATATTTTCTCAACACATCTTTAAGTCATATCATCTGGTGTTTCAGTATATTGTTAGCTCCAGTTTTGTACTACCTATTAGTTGCTTAGACAAGTTTTCAAGCAATTAATATTAAACAAAGAAGAAAAGGCTAAGAAACATAACCAAAAATATTAGAGAAAAGAAGCAGAAAAGCATCCCAAAAAAGAAACATAACCAAAAGTATTAGAGAAACTAAATAGAAGCAGCTGAGCCACATGCACAAGCCATAACAATAATTTTTTGAATCTGAAACGACATGTGTTGTAAGGATGCCGTACGTGCCTGAGTGTCTGACGCCGACAAAGGTCAGAAGTGGAGTGTTTGTACTTCATATTGAACGAAGCAAATGATATTCAAATTACTTGCCTTCTCATATAACATCAAACGTTCTCCAAGAAATAACACTTTTAATAAAACTCCACCTCCAACAATCATAGGTTTTCTCTAAAACTAAGTCGAAAAGCATATCGCTGCCTCTCCTCCTCGTCACATTCTTTAATGATTTAGTGATTTACAAGCTACTAAGGCCGCATCTAATATTAAGAGACAAAAAAGATCTATGAAACTAAAATTGTATTGCCCAGCTGACTCTCAACCTCGTGGAGACAGAAGAGAAGCTATTTGAGAACTAGACAGTTGAGAGTTGAGACAATGTCAATAAGGAAAAAGTTGTTAACTCTAATTGATCATCCTTCTTAAGAACCAAATCCAAAGTAATGAATGAATGATTATGGATGCTACAGTCATGAAAAACAAAAGAAACTAGAACAACAAAAATAGATCTCAGCGTAATTGAAATAACACAAATCACAACCAGTCACTCAAGTAGTTCCTTAAAAAAAAAAAAAAAAAGTTAAAAAGGGGGAGAATGAAGAATTTCCAGCTAATGGTTGAGAGTTACCTTATGATTTACCAAATGTTACAGAAAGGTTCCTCTAAAGAGAGTAATTGGTAAGACGCACCGCCAAACCACACACTTGAGACTAGGGTTCCCTCCACTTTTCCACCAAAACGCAATCACCGAACAGCAGAGGAGGAGAAGACGACAAACGCTTGGTCGAGTTCAAAATCGGGTTTTTGAACTTATTATGCAATTTAGATAACGATTGAACTTTCGGGGTGAACGAGGAAGCAGTTGCAAGAATGACTGAACAGACGGCAGCGTAATAGTCTTCGTTTTCCGCCGTTTTTCGTATTTTGTCCTCTCTCTCTCTCTCTCTCTCTCTCTCTCTCTACCTCGTATTTTGTCTAATCGATGCGATGTCGTTTAGGAAGTTTGAAGACCAAGAAAGGTAATGTCCAAAAGTCTGTAATTATTGGTAATATCATTTTAAATAATTTTTTATGTCATTTTCACACAGACATATTTATTAAAATTTTAATATCATCTTAAATATTAATTTGTTAATTAGATTAATAAAAATTAATAACATGTGATTACATATGAACCAAGAATTCTTATGTTGTGTTAACGCAGATTATATCATTTAAATAAATCCTACATTATCATAATTCTAAACCAGTTATTATATTATGTTAAAATAGATTATATCATAATTCTAAACCTAGTTCATCAAAAAAAACAAAGAAGTTCATCAAAAAATAATTCTAAACTCTAAGAGCTCATTTTGGTATGTAGAAAGTTAAAAATGAAAAGTGAAAATGGAAGGAAAAAATGTAATTTTTTAAATAAAAAATATTTATAATATCTTTATTTTTTATGATTGAATAATTATTATTAAAAAATATTAAATAGTTATTATAAGAATGAAATTAAATTTTTCTCAAAACTTTTTTTTTCTTTCCTTTTTCCTTCCCCCTTTTCTAGGTACCAGACAGCCGAGTTCATAAAAGATTTCATTTGTATTTTTCTATGTTTTAACTTTATGATATTGAGTAAATAATCTTCTTTCTAGCCTGAAAACCAAAGGTGTTAAAGTCCTAATTCAAAACTAGGGTTTAACTTGTGCACATGTAATAATTTGTCATCATTTTCTACTAATTTTACTAACAAAATTAATGTTTAAGATGTCATTGAGACTTTTGGCAAATATTTAAGACATAATTGATAGTAACCCTAAACTTCTAGGATAAAAAATATCTACTTAAAAAAAAAAAAAGCTATTTCGTTTTTTTATCACATGTTTTACTGCAAAGAGTTGTTTACCATATTAATATGGATATTTTATATTCCGTGATATTTTGAATAGTATGGTATAAAATGTTACTTTATAAGATATTATGATATTTGAAATTCACACGTTTAATGCTACAGTTGAAAGATGTTAAAAGGAAATAGTTGAAAGTTGTTAAAAATGTCAAATTATTCTTTTGAATATTATAATTTCATTTAATTTTTATAATTTAAAATTTTATAATTAAGTTCTTATAGATTTTAAAATTTTTAATTCAATTCTTATCATTAAATTTATATTATTGTATTGTTAAGTTTCGCTAACACTTGATATATATATATATATATATATATATATATATATATATATATATATATATTATCTATGTCTACAAAAAAAAATAATAATAAAATGGGATTATCTGTCTCTCTCTCTCATATCATGTAATACAATTTATATTAGGTGACTTAAGGTTAGTTATTAAGTTGACTTGAATTATAAATATTTAAAGTGTCAAAATAATATTTAATTGTCCACTTTAGTATTTTGGTTTTTATATTTGATGTATAAAATGTTTAATGATAGAGACTAAACTAAAGTTTTTCAAAACCAATGACTTTATTATGAATTTAAAATATATACAAACCAAAATGAAAACTAAGTGGTTTATAAGGACTACAAAAATAATTCAACCAAGAAATAATTAATTGAATACTTAGATTACAATTAGCAAGGCTTAAAATATTTTAAATATGAAATTGGTAAGAGATGTCACTTTAGATAATGTTTAGAGACATTTTATATGTCACTAAATATTTTATACATAAATATATCAAATATAATATAAGTATTCTATATGTTGGGGGTTTAAGCATGCATAGAAGTGCTTATAAAAAGAGACATTTTTTATCCTTTGAGCAAGACTAATCACACTTAATGAGATCACCTAAAGCATTTCAGATGAAATAAAGAGAGAAAAAAATAGGGATACTTATTTGCATGAGACTCATGAGACAAATATAGGTTTCACCTTTCTCTCTCTTTTTCTTTCTTCACCTCACCTCTTAACATACTTTAGAGGATCCATGTTGCTAATTATGCACTCAAAATGTGATGGTACTTGTACAAAAAAAACAAAACACAAGTGCAAATATTTTAAATATCTCATAATAAAAGATGATAGTTTACAAAACATTAGTGGTTTAGAAATTTGGTCTTTTCATTAATCAACTTGTTTAACTTCCATTATCCTTTTTTTTTTTTTCTTACTCTTTTGTTCTCACCCATCTTTATAATAAATATGGCTTTAGGCTTTCTTATTGTTGGTCCCAATACCTTATATATTAGTAAATGTCAGTCAAATAAAAAAGTTAAAATTGTTTATATAACCATATTTAAAAAAAATGGGCCTTCTATATGCATTGTTTCAAATTTAAAAATATCATTATATTAGCAAAATCACAAGCCACACATGTAGTTAGGAGATGAGATATATTGGACAAATTCTATGTTATGAATTAGAGACTTTATCTATTTTGGTTTTTAACCTAAAGAAGAAGTCACTGTTCATTTACATACGGTTAGAGATGGGGGGAAAAAAAGAATCAACGTCTTTTAGAGGTAAAGGTTATAGATTAGTTAGTGTAATATATATTTAGACTATTTTAGCATATCGTAATAAATGCCAATTTACATGATAACGACATGTTATTAATTTTTGTTAACCAATTGACAAAGTTAATATTTAGGATAACATTAAAAGGTTTGACAAACATATGAGACAAAATTGATATAAAACTTGAGACAAAATTGATAATAGCCCAAAACTTTTAAGACAAAAAAATACATTTATTCAAAATATTGAAATCAATATGCACTAAAAATTTGTTAATTATTAATTTCTTTTTACTTGTCCAAGTATTATTTATTTATTTATTTATTTATTTATTTTTAAAGTAAATTATATAGAATTTTTAAAAAAATTTGTTAAAATTATATAGACTTTTTTTCTGTTCTTAAAATATACATTTTAGTTTAATTTTAATTTTTCTTAATTAAAATAACATCTATTAACATAAATATATATTTGGTGGCTTTTATTTTTTGGGCAAGAATTAAAGGCCATCCAAATATGCACAGATAAAAATAAAAAATAGTATATTTTGTTTTCATTAAATTCAACAAAGCCTTAGTATGGATCAGGATATTTTTGTAAAAAATTTGTATTTAAATTAATAAATGATATTTTAATAAAAAATTAAAACTATGATAAGTATAACACAATTTTTTATTTTAGAGGAAGTTTGTATATTTTTAAAAATAAATAAGAGATATATAATTTTAACAAAATTTAAGAAAAGTTTGCGTAATTTTTTTATTCATATATTATATAAAAATTTAAAAGAGTGAATCCACTAGTGCTCTATTATATTTGTTTTCTTGAAAAAGAAAAGAAGACCTTTTGCTTTTTCATAATTTTCTTCCACTTTAGAAGATGTTTTGTTTTTTCTATGCTTTTAAAAACAAAAACAACTTGTGAGATCGTGCATTCCCATTCCCAACAAATTATAATTGCATATGTCACGTGTCTACTCTAGGCCTCATTTAGTCGAAGGACTAATTTTTATAAAAGTATAAATATAAATATAAATGGAAATGAGTTTTAATAGAATAGAATAATTATATTTAGTATGAAATAAAAAGGAATGACATTATCAAGCCATTTTTGTGTTTGATTGGATAAAAAGATTGTAAAAATACAAAGGAAAAATGATCAAATGATTATAATATCTATAGTATAAATATATATAATATTTATTATTAATTTATTTAATTAAAAAAATTCTACATACTTTTAATAAAAAATATTACGAATATTAAGATTTTTTTTAAATTACCAGAAATAAAGTAATATTTTCGTTCAATAAAAAATAAAAATAAAATAATTATTTTTACTTACCAATCTAATATAAAATATTAAAATTATATTTTTCTAATTCAACAAAATAATTCAACATTCCAAAGTTTTTTGGAATATATAGTTGAAGAGGAAGTCATGACTGTAATTCAAAAAAATAATTCAAATAGGAGGAGGAAGCACATGTGAAGTTTATTTTAGTCATTCACTTCACACTTTCCTGGAATGCATTAGATTCCATAGTTTTTAGGATGGAGTCGTGATTCATTCCAAACAAGGAATAGTGATTACAAATGGAATGAAATACTAGTAGAAAGAACCAACTAAATATGTGTAGTATTGAAATTGAATTAGAATCCCAGACTATTACAAGGTGTACTGCAAGATATTTTAATTCTTTTCTTTTTTAAGGTCAAAAAATGATGTAGAATGTAACATCTTGGAAATAACTAATATAAATTTGAAAAAAAAATATATTTTTAAAAGGATTATTGGAAAAAATGATTAAATTAAAGATTTTTTAAGAAAAATAAAATAACTAAACTATGAATTATTAAGAAGAATATATTTTTATTCACAAAAATTTGTTTTAATTAAGTGAAAAATAAATATATGACTTTAAGAAAATTAATTAAAGTCCATTGAAAAAATGCCCAAAAATAGAATTTAGAGAAGGCCTAACTAAAAATCAACATAAACTTATGAGCTTGATGACTTGGATCCACAATTCAATACCTATCTCACTTAACACCCACTAAAACCTTAATATCCCTTCATTTCCAACTAACCACTTTAGAAATGTAAAAGAAAGAGTGAAGGGTGTTGTAAAGAGTGGATAAAAATGCTTAGGAGAGAGAAAGTGGTGGTTCCTTGGCTTTGGAGCTTGAATACCATAGGAAAACACAAGATTTTGCTAAGGTGAGTGAAAAGAAAAACATTTATTTCCTTCTTCTTTTTCATATTAACCAAGCAATTTTTTATTTGGTGGTAGTTTGTGAAATCCTAGCTTGGAAATTTTGGAATTTTTGGTGAAGAAATGGAAGAATAGGTTTAAGCATCCATTAGATAAGTAAATCCCATTGTTTATAATGTTATTCTACTCAAATCTCATTTTCAAAGCTGATTTTTGTGTATGGCCATATGTATATGTAAAAATTCTAAAGGAAGTGGTGACATATTGTGTTAGCTTAGATTCATGAGCTCAACTTGGTGCCTTATGATTCTTGGAAGCTTAGGTAAGTTAAACCCAAGTGATTCTTGGTTTTTTTTTTTTATTAAATTAAAGTAAGGGATCTTTTTAGGTTGATGAATATCTATTTGTTGTTTATAGTTGATATAGGCTTATGCTTCTACTTGGTGGCTATTAGTAACTAATTTATAAGTGGAAAAATATTGCTTAAGACTATTAGGGTTTAATTCTATTCATACTTGTTATGGAACCTTGTTTATCACTTATATGTGCATAATTGTATTTTATATGATGCCATAATTAAATTTGATTACTTGTGAATATTTCATTGTGAATCTCACAAGTATGTCTTAATGACTATTGTGGACCTCACAAATGTCTTTTAGTATAATAGAAAGCCATAGACCTTGTAGGTGTACTTTGGCTACTCTTTGGGATGTGTGGACGTCCAAGTATGTCTTATTTACTACTTGAGTTATTAGCTAATGATTGTAATATTTGTTGTTAAACTTGTTATTTTTAATTTGTTGAATATAACATAATAAATGATGATTTTATTATATACAACTTTATACTTACTTACCTATATGAATATGGATGAAAATTGCCTTTGATTATTGGAATTTTATATTTCACTCTAGTTGTGAACTAATATTTTACAAGTGAAGGTTCAGGCTCTGATAAAGACAAGCAACTAAAAAATTAACTAATTAGGCTAGGTTTACTTTTTAGGATAACCTATGTTTCATTCATATTTTTTAGTAAATTATAACTAATTTACAACTTGTAATATGATATGCCAAATATAGGAATATATATTTTAGGAAGTTGTAGATTTGAGAATGATAAATAAGATTTTAGATGATACCAATTTATTTTGTAAAAAGATTTCACATGTAATTATGGTTTACTTTATACAAGTTTATGTTTTATATTGGATTATACGTATGTAGGACACTTTAAACTTAAATGGCATCGTATGGTGTTAATCATTATCTGATATCACATTTAGAATTTCTTAGGATTGGTTTTTGTTCTTGATTTAGGAAGCTATGGTCTCATAGTTATTAGTTATGCGTTGTTGATTTAAGGAAGTCCTATAGTCAAATATTGAGTTTGTAGATATTTTGTGGTCTTAAAGGTTAGAACTACTTTCTTTTAGCATTTGAAATTTGTGAAACTTAGTTTGGAATCAAATGGATGTATATTGATAATTTTGCATATATGAGTTGTTAATCCAATTACACACTTTATTGTCATGGCTTGGGAATGTGGTCATTCACTTTTTTTGTTCTTTTTTGGTTTTTTTTTCTTTTTTGGATTTCTTTTCAAGATATGTCACTTATAGAAGTATGTAGGTGTTTGGTCACTTGTTCCTAATTTAATGTACATTTAAGGTTATTAGAGATGCCACATGTCCACTTGATTAAGTTAGAAGCTTGCAGTTGGTTTGCATTTATGCCTGCATTGAATTTTTGCTAGTTTTGAGGGTTTCTATTTTGGTAACACTATGGCATGGCCCTTTGACTCTGTGGCACCTTCAAACAAAGGCTACAACACTGCAACATGGGCTTTTTAATGTCATGGCATGGCATCAAGGGTTGGATGCTGTAGAATGGCCTTTTAAGCACCATGGCGATGTTCAACCAGAAGTAAATACGCTGTGATGTTGCATAAATTTTTTGTGATTTAGCTACTGTAGCAGAGGCATGCCATGGCATGGGCCTTTAAGGCCATAATGCCAATTGCGCGATGAAGTTTTAGGAGTTCCTTTAAAGGATTTTAGGCAGAGTTTTGATTAAGTTATTAATCTAAAGTCTTTGACTAATGTCTTAAAGTTTTAATGGGATATTTTGGGAGTTAATTATACCTTTAATAATTTAGTTATTAAATCACAGTATAGTGAACAATAAGCTTATTGGTTTATTTATAATGAAAGTTTGAATTAGTTCTCATTATTTGGAGTCATTAAGACTATTTTTACAATAAATTAACTAAATTTCTTGATTTAATCCATCAGTTAGTCATTAATTAGAATCAGATATTACACAGGATTTTCAAAGTGTGATTTTTTTTCACAATTAAATTTTTTGTCTTCTTGGTTATAATTTTTAGATATCCTACATCGTTTTTTAACCCTAAAGAAATGCTTCCAAAATGTTATAGCACCCCTACAATAATTCGCGGACTATCCTAATGCATTGGAACCTAATTTCCATTTCATTATCTATGATGACAAATGTATCAAACCAAACAGGGTCTCAAGGAAATATTTTTTATATTGATATAATAATAATAAATTGAATATTACTACTATTTTTATGTAATAAATAAATAAATTTAAAAAATGTATCATTTAATGAAACTATAATAAATTACAATATGAATTAATTATTATCATTATCATCACTATCATCTTCAATTGATAAATAAGAATTATTGATAATACGATACTAATATGGAAACAAAAAACAAAAAGAAAATAAGATATTTCATACTACTTTTTTCTGCTTAAAAGCCTTTTATTATTTATATTCATATCTAGCTATATAGTTTTAAGGCCTATGATATATCTAGCCTCTACCAATATGACCTAATGAGTCCCAATAAGTTCAAGTGCATAACAAGGAACATGATTTGATCCTTATCAACTCATAAAGTATCCTAACTTATATTAGAAACACCTACAAAGTAATATCACCTCAGTGGACCATGTATAGATTATCTAAATTTAAGTACATATTAAATACTTTGGAATGCTTAAACAATCTTTGTAGAAAACAATCTTTGTAGAGTATACTAGTAGGGATTGATATATGGCCCATTACCATATGTCATATGCTATGGTGAAATGACCATTCTACTCCCCACGTGTACATCTATCAAAACAAGCCGGCCTACCATGAGTTGCAAGTTAAATAGACTGACCTATTCAATCTACATTAGTTAAACAAGTTCAAAATCTTAACCTAGCTCAGTAACTCTTTTAATCCGCTAATTTTTTTATTAAAAAAAAAAGCAAATTGTAATCTTATTAGAAACAATACAATGTCAATCAAAAAGGACTCTTACAAAAAAAAAAAAAGTTTCTAATGTTATACTTCCATATATACACAAATTATACTAGTTTATAGGAATCCAATTTTTTGATAATGCTATCTCTTGGGCCTATAATATCAAATATTGATAGGCATCTTTAAAAGCCATGTTGTGATTCTAAAGCCATTCCTTTACATGAGAAGCATTACATTAACAATCCATATTAACCTTATCCCTACCCATATGGAATAACTCAAAGATTTAATCCAAGGAAGTAAGCATATCACAACACTATAAACACGTATCCATGGAAATAAACGAAAAATGGCTCTTACAGTTACATAAGCTCGATTTAGGAAGAACTAAAAAAATACATCCCTTCAAGGATGATGTCAATGGTTGTCCAAATTGGAATCCTTAATGTTATTGGGCGAAGGATGATGGCTGAAAATAAAGGCATTATCATGATGACAAAGATGAGGACCAACTATGAAGGACAAAGATAAGCCAACAACATTGAATTTTATAGGCAACAAAGATAGAGACATTGAGATGAAGTTGGAGATGTTGAGACGAGAGTGGGTGTAAATTTGAAGTTAAAAGTGTGAATGAGTTAAACTATTGAATTGTTGAAATCAAGTGGGAAAAGGGTTGGGTAATTAGGTTAGGATTAGATTAGATAATATAGGATAATTATATATATGTACATATTTATTTATTTATTAAAAGAGCTAGCCTACAAGTTGTGTAGATTAGCTTGTATAATATGTGAGTTAAGTGAATTGGGTTAAAAATAATTATATTATTAAACAAGTCTAAATAATAAGTAAATTTAACCCACCAAATTGGTAGGTTAAATTAGCTAAACTATTTTGATAGCTTTACCTAAAGTGTGATACATATAAAGACGACTGTTGAGTGCTTTATGTGTGCTTGTGGTTATTTATTTTAAAGGAAGTCCTTCTAATAAGAAAGGGAATTTTTTTAAGCATGATTTAAAAATGTTTTAATACATATCGAAGATTGCATATTTATTTTGTTATCATCAATGTTGTCATGAATTTAATGGTTCATGATTTTATCATAATAGTGAAATCTTAGCATATGTTTTATTGTTAATTTTTTTTTTTGAATTAGTCCATTTTGTTGACAAGTATGAATTTCAAATATAAAATCATTAAAGGTATGCCTCTAGCATACTCAAATATGTAAATCATTTTTTTACATACTTAAACTTTTATTTACTTGTATATTTAATCATCAGTGGAATGTTATTTACTTAGTATATATTTGATCTTTTAGATAAAAGAGCCAAGTCAAAGTATTTTCTAGCATTTGAGTGAGGATCAGCATTCTCTTGGATAAGCTTTGCATTGATCTATGCAAGTACTATTAGTTTTGAATAAGTTTGTATAAACTAATTGGTGCTTCAATTATGGTTGCATTAACTCATAAATAAGGTCACCAACCCTAATGTAGTTGGAATAACTGATAGTGATTAAGGCCGGAGTTGTCTTTTGTTTAAATAGTTGTTTTGGACCATTATAAAATTTACAAGAGATACAACTTTTAAGAAAAATTCTACCAAAATTTCTAGAAAGGTTAGACATGTAAGAAAAGTTTATTATTTAATAGGATATATGATAGATTTCAAATGCATAGTTTTGGTTACATCCTAAAAAGGAAATACTATATTCAGAGTATCAAAAGTAGGTTTAAGTCATTAAGTTCATATTGTAGGCATGAGATTAACCCTATAGTTTATGCCAATCATACCTCTAATTTTGGGACGTAACACATGTACTAGCGCACTTGCAATTTTGACCCATAAGCCACTTTATATGTCATGCACTACACACCCCGTATTTATTTTATTAATATATTATTATCAATTACCTACTAACATTCCATTTATAACTTTGCTTATCATTGTTTTGAGAGAACAAAATTAGCCTTACAAGGTTATAAACAAATCAAATAGGTTCCAATTTAAGTTGATCAGGTGCCCAAAAAAAAAAAAAGACAAAAAATTGCTTGTTAATTGGAGCACATTTCACTTGGTTCAAAAAGTGAGAAATTTATATTTTCTTTTAACATTACAAACTCCATTTAATCCAAAAAAAAAAAATTCCTATAACCTTTTTTCTTGATGGAAAATTATATTATTGTTATAGATGTCTTACAAATTAAAAATCCTTATAGATTTAAAATGGTTCAATCTATGCCACCAAGGCTTAAAGAACTTTACATCTATAATTTAATAAGTCACATATGATAAATTGGCACAGCAAATTAATCTAGATAATGCAGCTTAGAATAGTTTATTACAGCAAGTTACTTTGAACAAATAGTTTCTATAGCTCTATTTGGTTATTTGATCTAATTATTATTATTAGCTTGTCTTTAAAAAAGATTATAAATAAAAGTTCCTTTAATGCTAATGGGACTAGGACAACAACAGCTAAGACACTCAAGATCTTATGCAATTAACCTATTAGGCACAATTAAATTTCTTACAAGTTTACTTACACTCCACCCTTAAAGTTTATACTTTTGTATTATTCTAACATTGGAATAAAACACACACACACTCTCTCTCTCTCTGTCTCTCTCTCTCTCTCTAGGATTCTTCTTATTGTCTTTTACCATATATGAGCCCAAAACAAATTTTATTAAACATAAAAGAATGTAATAAAAAAGTACAAGAGAACTTTTCAATGAAGAGATTAGTTGTCCAAACAAAATCTTTTGCAAATCAATGGAACTGTAAAATTCAATTCCTTTGCTTTTAGTGCTGCATGAAAATGCAACAAACAACCTTAAAGACCAAAAAAAAAAATGATTAAAGATATCTAAAAGTATATCATCGTCTCCGTCACTCCAAATCGAAGTGATAGTGAAATGTAAGGCTAGCCATAACTTCACCCATATATACTTCACTTTGTCTAAGGGTCAACTTTGCAAGTCATGGCAACCCAATGCTGCAATGTTCTGTCTTTCCACATTTGTTGAATTAGTGTTTGTCTTTACGCTCTTTTCAGATTCAAAAGTTGAAAAGAAAAAAACATTTTTTTTCTTATTTGGATTACTTTTTTCGCGTTTGAAAGGCTGAAACTTAAGAAAAAGTGGAAAACCCTAAAGACAAAAAGGCTTTTTCTTCAAAACTCAAAACGGACAGGCCCCTAAAGCGATGGTTCATCCTCCTATGGACACGGTTCTGCATTACTCTGTCGCTGCATTAAATTCGTTGACAATTACTTGACCATCTTCTTCTAACTGTAACCTCCCTTTCTGTCCCAAAGCTTTAAGAAACTAACCAGAGCTACCAGACAAGAAGGAATAATGTTTGGGCTAATTTTATAGATACATCTCTTTGGTCCAATCTTAAACACACAATTCTTATTTTGATTTTTGAAAGCTTGCGTATCTATCAATTTGAGTGTTTGATGTTCGCTATACACATCTGGCAAAAGTGATTTCTTCTTCGTTATTTGAGTTTTGGGTTAGTATTAATTTTGTCTCAAATTTTTAATTAATTTTATCTTATATATTTATAAATTTTTCAATATTTTTGTAATTATTAATGGAATTAGCTACGTGGCCATTAAAGGATATAAATATGGATATTATATCTAACTTATTCTTTCACCTAATAATTTTTTAGGAAGAAAAGAAAGTTGATATTTCATAAAAGGGTACTTTTATCTAAATGTTTTATGAGTTTAGTATCCAAATAATAATAATTTTATTCTAACTCAACGTAATGGTTTACTTAGTATGGCTATCATTTTTATGCATGGATGAAACTAAATCATATTGTTTATGCAATAATTAAATTTATACAAAAATTTATGAAGTTTCAAATTAAACTATCACTCTTTTTCTTTTCAAGAATCAAAATAATATTTTGATCAACTTTAAATGATTAAAATTTCCAGAATCCTAGTGATAGAAATAAAATTCCTACTCTTAGGAGTTTTAATTTTTAAAGCATGATACAACTTGTAAATTTTGCTTTTAAAATGTATTGGCTGAATTTTAAAATTTTTAAAATGAAATTTTCATAAAATATATCTGCATCGTATCGTACAAAAAGATAGAACTAAATCATGAACTTTTTTATATGTACTTGCATGTTAGTTTCAATTGAACTATTAAATATGCATTCTCGAAACTTCAAAGAAATTGATTTGGAGCAAACTTAATGCCAATTTTGTGTCTATTTTAAAAACACACAATTGAATTTGTCTTATTAAATAGACGAATTATATTATGCTTTTATTATAAAAAATAAAGCATAAAATTATAGAATTTTAATAATATATATTGGAGATATTAGGACCAAAAAAATATAATTTAATTATACTGAAGGCACTAAATCTGATTTATTGATCAATATTTGAATAATAATTTTTTAAAAAAACTTATATTTCATTATACGTGCACTATAACAAAAACAACAAGAACGGCAACTTCGGATTCTTCCTACGGGGGAAGACACTACTGTCAGTACTCAGTATGCTGGTAATAGCAACCAACTGAAAAGCTATGGGATGGGTAGTAAATGTTTGATTCCTTATATAATTAAGCAATTATTTATGGTCTGTTTCTGTCCATAAATGTGTCTCTTTATTTTCTCTTCATATTTAATGATTACTGAGTTTGATTCCTTTTATTTAAAGCGGTTTATTATGTTATTGATTTTAATTTTTAACAATTCATGAGTATTTCTTGTACAAAAATTCAATGCTTATTTATTTAGTACTTTTATTAATCAAAATTTTGTTTTGGACTCCTCTGACCTCAAGAGAGGTTTAGCCCTTTTATTGATGGAGCACTTTAAAATTTGTGTATATGATAATAAAAGTTTTTTATATAAAATTTGAAAAAATCAAATGATGAAAAATTCAATTTGTTAAGATGTTGAATTCTATGTAAAAGAATTTTACATTAATTTTACAATTTTAAATTAAAAATTATTTTGAAGGTCTTATTATTCTGTCACCACCAGAATGCTAGTTAAGAAATAATAAAGGAGCCTTGTTTTGTATAAATAATATTATTTCGTTCAAATTATTGTGCAATTAGTTGACTTATAATTATAAAAGATTAAATTACCCTTTAAAATATATTTGTCATTTAAAACTTTAAAGGCATTTTGTGACTTTTACTTATTTTTAAACAGGTATTATCAATGATTATTTTAGTTTATTTTTTTAATGATTAAAAATTTGGGGTTTTAGGCTTAGAATTTAAGAACTTAAAAACGAAAAAAATAAATAAAATAATCATTTGATAGTATTTTTATGAAAATAAATATAAAATGAAAAATAAAAATAGTTTTAAAAATTAACATGACAAATACATTTTAAAGAATCATTTGATATTTTAAAATTGTAAGTTAACTAACATTATTGTTTTCATTAACTAACATAATCGTTTTGAATAAAATAATATTAAGTAGGCAAAACAAAGTTCATTTATGACTCCTTAATTTTTACTTTTAAAGCACTTATTAGCAAAACTCTTAATTTAATAAAAGTTAAGGTAACTAATTGTGGGGATTAATGACATTTGTCTATATATTATAAGAACTAAATTACTTCTAGTGTCACTTATTTAATTTTACTTAAAATTATTTTTGAATTATTCAATTTCATACTAATTTTTTTAAAATATTTTAATTAGTTAATTTATTTATTATGATGATGTATTTTAGTGAACAAAAAACTACACAATGGTTAATAGCTCCCATAACGCCAGCAGCAAGCAATGATTAGGGTAGTTTTGTATGGATAATTAAAATATGAATCAAATAAAGAATGAAAAAAATAATATTTATAATAATTTCAGTTGAAATTGGTTAATTAAAAAATTAAATTAAACTAAATAAATAATATTAAAAATAATTTTTTCGATAAAGGATAGAGACAAACATAATTAATACATTTTATCAAATATCTTAAATTCATATTAGAAAAAATTTTAATTTATAAAATCATAAGTAATTAATAGTTACCAAAACCCTCTATTTTAACACTCCTTACTTAGTTAAGTTATAAGAAAGTCTTAATTGTTAATGGGTCATTTGGTATATAGAAAATTATGAATGAGAATAGAAATAAAAACAAAATATAACTTTGTAAATAAGAAGTAATTTTTGTACTCATATTTCAAAAGAGATATATATATATATATATATTTAATTAAATAATAATTTTAAAAAAGTATAATATGCATTTCATTTAACTTCCTACTTATTTTTTATTTGAATACCAAACATATCAACTTTAAGAAAATAATTTAAAAAGTTTTCTTTGATAAAAGCCAAACTTTGATATACGTGTGTGTGTGTATATACATATATATATATATATATATATATATATATATATATATATATATATATATATATATATATATATATATATAAAATTGGACAATTAATCGCATTAGGAGAATATCCTTTCATTTAATGGATAAATTGAGATTATCAATGTGGGAGAGAAAACGGAGAAGTGGGTGAACAAAATGAATTTTCCTAATTTTAATAAAAGCATTCGGTCTTTGAAGTTTCAGCCGAACAGGAAAAGAAAACTTTAAAAAGAATTAAAAAATTTAAATTAGTAGGTAAAAAAAAAAAACCACACACTTTCTTTTAAACTAACCGCGTGTTTGGAATCGCAATGGAAAATCACGTTACCGTAGAAGCTTTAACATTTTGCTTTATATCAAACGTGATTTTGAGGCTACATACCGCGATTCCAAACACGCTATAAATCTTCTTCAGTACAAGAGAGTGGCATTAGTTTGAAATTTGAATCATATGCTTTTTATAGATGTCCTTATTATTAGGGTGCACATTTGAAAATAAAACTCAATCAATTGAAAAAAAAAATCTCACTTCCTATTTACTTTAAATGTAAATAAAATATACTGTGTAAAAAATATAATTTCTTTTAAACAGAGACATTCTAACTCACTGCTTTATTGTGAGCCTCCATGCATCTGTTATACTAAATTAATAAATTAGCTTAAACTTTTATTAATATACTTTCTTTCACTATATAAAAAGGTGATTTTATATTTCAGGTACATGGTTTGTAAATTAGTTTACTTAATTAAATTAAATTATTAAAATATTTAAAAAATTAATATATAGAATAATAATAAATGTGAAATTTTAAAATAAATAATTTTGTAATTGAGGGAGAGGGTTTGGATTTTTTTTTTGGAGCCAAATGGGGGCGTGGAAATCCAAAAGGGAGGTAGGTAGAGTTGAGAGGAAGAATGTGACGGCTGGAGTGGGGCCCAGAATAGAGGAGTTGTCGTAGGACGTGGACCATCGGATCAGCGGGCTCTTCGATCAATGTCCATAAAGATATCCCCAAGTAGAATTAAATCTTCCATGGACTTTTCAATTTTTGTATATAATAATATAATATAAGTTATTATGAATTTTTTCAAGTAATTAGATTTTGTGTTCGTGAGACCATAAATTTGAAGAAAAACAGAATTAACAAAAAAAAAAGAAGGGAACAACAAAAAATCAAATTCAAGTATGATCCAATCTTCCGTCCGTCCATCCATCAAACTTCAAGAGAATCCATCAATCCAATCACCGAATATAGGCAATCATATCGGTGTTCTTTCTCAGCTTCATTGCAGCCTTTTAAAGAGAAGGGAAACGATGGGTGGTTGAATTTGAAAATTTTCAAGTAAATTTATTATATAAAAGACTTAAAATTGTTTTTCTGGTGAAAAAAGACTTAAAATTTTACAGCCATACTTATTAATCTTATGGCAAAATATTTTTAGATATATTATAATATTTGTATAATAAAAGGTCTTGATTGAATTTGAACCTATAACACTACATGCAAATTCAATTCAGATATTTAATTGTACAATGTTACAGTATACTTAAGTATTGCTCCATTTAATTTTCTTAACATAAGAATCAACAATAATAAACAATAATAAAATGTTATTAAATAATTATTATAAAAATATAATAAACATTATTATTATTATTTTTTTACGTTAAGAATTACCAAACAAGTTAGTTTGCTTTGCTTTCCATCGCATTATGTGCTACGGTATGGGGGAAGAGAAAGCAACATATTATTTTGCCCCACTATTCAATTGCTTAAACTAATATAATTATTAAATATTTTAATATTGTTTTAAATAATATTTTAATTATTGGTAATTCAAAAAATATTTTTTGAGCCAAAAATTAAAAAATATATTTTATTTATTTTTCTATTATTGATAAATAAAAAATATTTCTTAATTAATTTTTTTACATTGAAAGTATTATAGTTATTTGTATAATTTTTTTATTCTTACATTGTTTTTATTTTAGCAAATATATAAATAAAATATATTTTATTATTTTTATATTATATTAAATAATTTAAAATTAAATTTTATTCTTATTCTTATTCTTATTTTAATTTTAATTTTTATTTCTTTAACAATTTTTTCTCTTTCCTAAACATAATCCAAAGGATGGAAAGAAATAACCACCCAATCCATAATAAAAGAACTCGTTGGAGGATTCTATCATTTTCCTTTTTCAATAGATCCGACTTTGTGCTAGCATAAAATTTCCTTATCTATATTTAATATTTACATATTTTATGGACTAGTACATAAAAATTTGTGGTGAAACCCTCTTTTATCTAAATTTGACTTTGAAGTCTCGACCCTGTCAGAAGTGTTTGGAAGGGGTCCCATTCCCATGTGACTATCTACACACACACCCATTCCCTCTCCCTCTCTTTATGCCTCCTTTTGAGTCATTCTCTCTCAGCGCCGTATGCCCCCACAGCAGCGACAACACAGTGGAGAGAGCAAAGCTAGCTGCACCCTGCGCCGTGCATCCCTCATTTCCTGCTGTCACCTAACCCCTTTCACTCTCACTCTTCGCCTCCACCAATTCCAATAATAACCTATCCGAACAAAACAAAATCGAAAAGAAAAAGGCTACCCCTAAAGCCTTCCTTTCCAAGCCATCCACAGCATTTCTATTTTGTACATCCAAAAGCTCGCTCCTTTTTCCTCCTAGTATATAAGTTCTTCTCACTTGCCTCATGCCCATATGCCATTTCATCTCCATATTTGAAAGTTTGGGCGTGAAGAAGAAGAAGGAGAAGGGATTGATGGACTGCTGTTGCCGCTGCTACTTTGAAGCTCCCATGGTGCTTGTGCGTGGGAAGAGAAGGCTGAGGAGCTTGTTTTGGAAAGTTAGAGCAGAGATTAAGAGGCAAATGAAGGCTAGCTCCAATAACAAGAAGAAGAATTTCAACTTCAACTATGATCCTTTTAGTTATTCCCTCAACTTCGACAATGGCAATTTTGGCTTCTTTTGCTGACTACACTACAATACTTTTGGAACAACAAGGACATGGGGTCAGAAGAAGAGCAAGCACTGGTGTACCAACTACAGTGTGATGAAGATTAATTAGCTCAAGGAGTCAAGTGTCCCTAATTTCTTTCTGTTTTTCTTAATTTTTCACTTTTTTTTTCCTTTTGGAATTAAGAAATGCTTTGATGTATGAACGGGGAGATTGAGATTGGATTTCCTTCTGTACTACTACTATTACTACTAGTATACTCTCTCTCCCTTCTATAGCAGGAAAAAAAAAACTTGTTCTGTGTTTTCTGAACAATAGAATGAGATGGGTTTTTGGAAAAACTCAATGCCTTCACTTGTTTTACACTTTTCTGATATTCTGGTTTGTTTCGTTCTAATGTAACGTTCATGAACTTAACCATAGGCAGCTATTATTATGTTTTTGAAGTACGTTGAGAAGGTTAAGACAAAGTTTCGTGATCATCAGTTTACGCTGTTTTTCAATGTTAGCGTTTTGTTTTTCCTGCGTCTGCAAGTGTCTTTTTCTCTGATGAGTCATTCTGCTACTTGTTTTTGTTTTAGAATTATGGTAAATGGAGGGGTGCAAACCCGAAGAACTCACATTTAATGCAATTGATTCATAAGGTTCTCTTTGTGGTAACGCACGTAAAAAAGCCAGAAGGCTAGTTCAAGCCCGATCTGGTCAAACCATGTTAATGGCTATGGATGATATGGGGGCTTTTTTTCCATATTTATTTGTCATAAGTATACAAGACCTGTTTGTCCCCAGATTTTCATATTTATAAAATTTTATAGAACTTAAGTACAACGTTGTAAAAGTTAAATAAAATTTTAAAATCAAAACATGAATCATAAATTCATATACAAATTTTTTGATAACCTGCTACTAATTCTTCTTCTGCTTCTGGTAAATCAAAAGGTAATCTTTCACATTCCGCTAGGGAAGAAATTAGAAAAATGATAAAACCTATAGGTTGACGCCACAAATTCCATCCCCAAAAACCATATTTTGATTGCGCGTCAACTATATCAACTGTACTTAAACTGTTAGATAATCCTAGTCGGTGATAACATTACTGTTCCCATCGCTATTACAGAACCGTACATGGAATATAAAGAAATAGAGCCACTTTGAGGTTCCCTATGAAATGAGGACGAATAAGTTTCGTGAGTTACGAAGAAAACTTCAAGCTCATATTAGTCATGGGTTGAGAACGGGAATTGAACTCTATGAGATCTAATTTCCCGTTGTTCCTCAGTAGCTCAGTGGTAGAGCGGTCGGCTGTTAACTGACTGGTCGTAGGTTCGAATCCTACTTGGGGAGATTTGATTCATTCCGAATTCTTTATATATATATATATATATATTTATCTAAGTTTATATATATAGACACACACGTACAGGAAAGGGAAAATGGATATTATAGATAATAATTTTATTTGAAAAAAGTCAAATTAAAAAATATGTATTTGTAAGAATTTAAATGAGAAAATAATCCTATAGAGAGTAAAATTGAAAATCATTTTAATTTTAAAGAATTAAATTAAAAAGATAATTTTATGAGCAATTAAACAAATAAATATACTATTTGTGAGGAATTAAAATAAAATTTTACCTCATATTTATAAAATTAGGAATATAAAATATTAACATATTCACCACAAAAAAATGAAACATATTAGATAATCTCTACTAATTTGATTTTTAGAATTGTATTATTTATTAATATAAAATATTTTTATTTAATTTTGAGTTTGAACAAGGAATATATTTTTTAAAAATTTATATATGATTTTTTATATTTTTATTGTTAGATTTTTAATGAAAAATATATAATTATTTAATTAAAATATTTTATTGTAGATAATTTTATTTAAAAAAAGTATATATTTATCATATTTTGATTGAAAAAAATTTGATAGTAAGGTATAATGAGTTTCACCTAAATTCATTCTTATGGTTTATTAGTGTCAAGATAATATGTCAAATTATTTTTAAAGTAAAAATTTATTTGAAAGAAGGAAAATTTTTCCAAATTCCAAAACAATTAATTTTAAATACAATTTTTTATATTTATAAAAAATTTTATTTAAAATATAATGAATATATAATTATTTAATAATATAATAGATATATAATTTAATTAAAAATTATATATTTATTTATAAAAATTATACACCTATTATATTATTATTAAAAAATCATATAATATATTAATCCAATAAATACGAATACAAATAAGTAATTGCATAAGAATTTTTCATTCCAAGAGCCCACAAATCAATAGACCAGGGGACGCCAAGTTTCCCTATTAATCGAAACACATTATTTTATTAATAGAAACAGTGCATTTTGATTAATGAATTCCACCTCCATCATTTGGCCTCAGAAAACGCTACATTTAGCCTCATCAATCCTAGAGAATCTGATCGATATAAAATCAATTTACATTCTCCACATTTTTCTATTTATATATTAAAATAAGTGTGTCAGAGTCTTTTTCTATTTATATTTATTCTCTTTCTCAATTTTTGTATCCTTTTTTTTTTCCTGAATATATTATGCACCCTCTTTCTCTGATCCCTTGCTCATCCTTAAAGATGAGTAGTTATTTTTTTAAATTTAGATTATATCTAAATTTAATTTAAATAATTTAGATTTAATATTTAATATTTTTAATTTAAATTATTATTATTTTTAAAATTAATAATTAAAAAATTATTTTTATTTTATATTATATATTTTTTGAGATAAATAAAATATCAAAAATTAAAAATATTAAAAATATTAAATCTCAACCGTTCAAATTTAACCTAAACCGTTTAGATCAAGATAGACAGCAACGAGCAGAGAAAAAATGAGTAGTGAAAAGACGAGCAAGGATCTGGTTCCGTTTCATACACCCTTCCTTCTCTATCGATAACGGACGCTGATCTGGGCAAGAGGTAGCAATCTTCGAAGGCAGCTTCGGTACTGATTTCGTGAGTCGTTGTCTAATTCGTTCCTCTACGTGATGTATCTGGAAGATTGATGACATCTCAAGATTTTCTTTTATGCTTCAGACTCTGTTTTTAATCTCAAAACCTGATGTCTTCAAAAATCCAAAGTCTAAGACCTATGTCATATTTGGGGAGGCAAATATAAAGAATCGGAGCAAGTATTTGTTGTTTAATCTAAGTATTTTTTGATGCAAATCTCTGAAAGGGAGTAATGTTTGATCTAAAATACGCTCTTATGCCTTCTCTGTACATCTTTCAGTTTGCATAAATATGCATTTCTTCCCTCTCGCTAAGTAGCCTATCTGGACGAACTTGAACCAATGCTACCCTGAAACCTTCATTTTGATTCCATACTTCTACATGATGTGTGAGAAACACGCAGCAATGAAGATGAAATTTTGCATAAACTTACGCACAGTCAACAGGGGAGAAACGCACCGTTTTCTGGACAAATCTGGGTTCATTGCAGCCGAAATCAACGGCACAAGCATCCAACTGATTCAACTGTAGCGCACCGTTTTGTCCGTCGTGTTTAGCCTCAAATTTCAGCTGCACAAACGCACCGTTGCAATTATTGAGACGGTGTGTTTTTGGCGTAAAACAGAGTGTCATCTAGTCGTTCCACGTGACGAAGCCAGCGCCATTGGATATGGTTACTTCAGGTACGCTTCATCTCCCGCAACTTCAGCCGCATTCGCCCACCTGTGTCTCAAAAACCGCGGCACACGCCCGCCTACGACAACGTTCACCGCATTCAGCCAGCATCCATCGGCGGCTCTTCCTCTTCACTCCCAACTTTCTTCCGATTCTCTCTATTCTGATTCCTTCTCGTTGTTTTACTTTTCTCAATAATGGACTTCTCAGAAGACTGGAGGTCCTTCTTCCCAGTTTCTGTGTCTTGTGCATCCCATATCCTTTCTGTCTCTTCTGCACGACCCGTCTTGGGTCCCCTCATCTTCAACCCCATCCCTTGCACCCTAACCGATCTTTTCTCCTCCTCTTCTCTCTTACCCCCTCCTCCTCCTCTCCCTCAACTCTCTCTTTCTCGATTTCTCATGACCTCTTCACCTGATTCCTCCGTTCTTCCCTCCACTGCATCCTCCATTGCCCCGCTTTCTGGTCTCCAATTCCAAAACGACGTTGCCTCCGCTTTCCGTTACAACCGCCTTGAGTTTCTCAAGTATGGCAACAGTGTTGTTCTCTTCTTTCCAACTGGTGTAAATTCTGAGCAAGTTGGGTTTTTGCTGCTTTATGTTAAAGGTTCGGATCTACGCGTTCAGCTTGATGGCAATGGGGACATCTTTCGAGCCGTAAGTGGAGCAAGGTACCGCATATTGAGGATTTTGGTTAACCCAGTTGATGATTTGGGTGAGTCTTCTTCTACTGTTGGGTATTTGTTGGCTTCCACACTCTACTCTGTTAATTGGTTTTCTGTACAACGTAATTCAAGTTTGGATAGACCCAGTGTAGTTTATCTGGGCGGCAAAATTTTTAAGACTTGCTCTGTCGCCCATGCTTGTTGGAGTCCGCATATACCTGAAGAAAGTCTTGTTTTGCTGGAAAATGGTGGCCTGTTCTTGTTTGATTTGAAGTATTATATGAAGGCTCCTAGTTTAAATGCCAATTTTAAGGGAACTAGGTTGAGAGTACTGTGGCATGATTCAGATTGTTCTAAAGACAAAGTATGGTTGAGTTGTGAATTTAGTTGGCATCCTAGAATTTTGATTGTGGCTTGTTCTGATGCGGTTTTCTTAGTTGATTTGAGTTTGGATAGATGTGTTGTAAGTTGTCTAATGAAGGTTGAGATGTTGCATATGTATACGCCAGCTGAAAATGAACGATTTCTAGCCCTTTCAAGGGCAGGTCCTGACGGCTTCTACTTTACTGTGGCTTCCAACAATTTTTTACTTCTATGTGATGTGCGGAAGCATATGATGCCAATTATACAATGGGCCCACGGTCTTGACAGACCTTGCTTCATAAATGTGTTAAACTTGTCTACGTTGAGGTCACATTCAAGGGAAGATACTTTTAAGTTAGCTTCTGAAGTTGGATTTTGTATTATACTGGGATCATTTTGGAATGGGGAGTTCAATCTCTTCTGCTATGGGTCTTCATTACCATCTCAAAAAGGATCTATTGCTTCTAAGCTTTCAAAGACTAACAAGACCTTCTGTGCGTGGGACCTTCCATCTGAGATTGTGTTATCTGGCCGTGAGTGTCATTGTGGAAGTTGTCTACTAAGGGAAGAGTTGTCAAAGGTTGCTCTTCCTGAATGGATTGATTGGCAGATGAAGAAAGAGATGGTTTTGGGCTTTGGCATTATGAACAATGATCTTGCTTCCTTACTTTCTGAAGCAGATAAATATGGTGGTTTTACATTAGTAAGGCTAATGACATCTGGAAAGCTTGAATTGCAGAGATATCAAGCCTCCTGGGTTCCTAATAGAAAGTTAGAAGACTGCCATGAACAAGGGTTGCATTTGGACAGATATTTATTGTTTTCTGTGGATGATGAGAAATATAAGTTTCCCAAAATTTTTAAGTTCCTGAAATTGAACTACCTCTATGCATATCAGAGAGGCAACCTCACCGAACTCCTGGTTACAAAACTTAAAGAGCCCTCCATGGATGCTTCGGAAAAGGCATCCTTTGACACAGAAGTGCATGAGGTCTTGTGTGAGAAGTTGAATGCTTGTGGGGTTGGCCCACTTAGATCATCTCCTACAATTGCTGCTTTCTTTAAAGATGTAAAGCTATCAGCAAGTCTCCACGAGGTTGCTTTAAGAAGGTTGTGGGCTGAACTGCCTTTGGATCTATTACAGTTGGCATTTTCAAAGTATTCTGATTCCCTTGATGTAGTTGTTGACCAAAAAAGGGTAGCTTTGGAATTTTCAGCTGTTCCAGCCCGTCTTGAATTGCCTCCATTCTTCTTAAGGAAATCATCACCCCGCAGCAATAAGTCTTCTAATAAGGTGCAGTGTAATGATGATATAGTGGGTCCAGTTCTTCCTCTTCCTATTCTACTTGTGCTTCACGAATTTTACAATGGGTGTTCTGATTTGAAAGAAGGTAAATTTTCAGTAGAAGCAGAGGTTGGCCTCAAATACAAAGAAGTTATGAAGATGGCTGGTGAGACTTCTGTTTCAACTTCTGGTTCTGAGTTCTTTGATGATCATGCAGTATCCCTGGCTGATGATGCAGAAGAAACCTGGGTTGATTCTTTAAAACCAAAACCTTTCTTGCTATACCATCCAGTTGCATTTAAGTGCTTTGCCACAGACCTTGTTCATGGGAACTCTCTTTATCGGGATAAGATTTATGATACATTAATTTTTCATGTTTTGGAGGATAAGATTGTTTCCAGTGAGAAGTCTGAGTCAGTGGGTCAAGAGATATTTGATGATCTTTGCCCAGTTGAGTTGAGGTTTAACGCTCCTAGTACGAAATTTGAACCTAGGGGTTTAAAGGCATACAATGTATTAAAGAGGCAGATGTCTAAATGGCAAGAAGGTTTTGATTCATACAAGGAGTTTTGTATTCAGTCTAGATTTGAAAAGGTAGTCAACAAGTGACCCCTCAGCACAATATACTCCATGGTTGATTCTTGATGACAAAATCAAAACCTGATGGTGTAAATTTTTGTAAGCAAACACATTTAAGGTCAGATTTCTTCAATTGACTGATATTATTATAATTTTTCTGTGTAGTGACAGATTGATCAGTAATGAGATAACAAATTAGCTATCATTTTATAATTGCATTTTAGGCTTTGGCGAAAAGGGAACATTGATAAATTTTAGAAAACATAATGAAATAACAAATTATTCTGGTTTACAACCCTGGCAGCTGATGTGAGTTTTGCAGATTTATATTTGAATTGCTCGAATTTCGGTTGAGGGATCAAGTTTTTTTCAAATATATAAGATCTTCTTGTTTATGTACATATTTTTTTGGGTAAAACCACTTTTGTCCTAAAAGTTTGTGGTCAATTTTAATTTCATCTCAAATGTTTATCTTGTGTCAATTTCGTTGTGTGTATTTGCAAAAAATTTTAATGTCATTTTTAAATGCCAATGACATCTAATTGCTTAAAGTAATTAACTGACCCATCGTACATGTGGCCCTGCAGGTGCACCTCTATGGACTAATCCGGTTAGGAATGCTAAGAAAAAGACATTTACAGCTAGAAACCAAGTTTTGATTAGGATAGGCTAGGGGTAGAGAAATTAAAATGACGACATTTAAGGGATAAGGTGATAACATTAGGGAGTGTAATATTCATGTTTGCAAATCTTTCAATGACCGTCTGATTACTTGCAATCAGCTAATTTCATTAAGCAATTGGATGTTGTTAGAATTTAGGAAGACATTAAAATTTTTTGCAAAAAACATGTCAAAATAAACAATTGGGACGAAATTGAAACTAACCCCATACTTTGGTATGAAAAAGGTAGTATTGCCTATTTTTTTGAGTGTATTTCCTTTTGTAGTCATCTTTTAAATATTAGGAGGAAATTGTGGTATTTTATAAAACTAAATATTTAAATTCATAAAGTTATACCCAATAAATTTAATCAAGAGTAAACTAATAAATTTAGCCTGTGAATTTATTAAAATTTTCATCCATTTAGTTCTTTTGTTAACTCATAATGTCTTTTTAGAATCTTTCTTATTTTAGGCTATTTTGCGCTCAGTGTGGTCACTATTGGAGCTTCTGCTCTGGTCAGCTGAAACTGCAATATTTGAAGTAGGTGTTAGTGCAGCAACAGGAGCAGCTACTGTCTGCTTCACTATCCTCATTTGCATATTTGAGAAATCTTGTATTTCTAAGAATGAGAACATGCTTTTTCATGGTTTAGGCTATAGAATTTGGTACTGTAAAATCCTGTTTGCTTGGCCACTAAAATTGTTATTCGTTTGAAATATTAAATTTTTGTGTATATAAATCTGCTGCTCTATAAGCTTTGCAAACTCATGATCTGGTGGTAAAAGGCACTTCATTTGTAAGGCTTGGTGGCTTTGGCGCCAATCAGTGAGGAAGGTGCCATAACTGAACTTTGAGTGCGTAGGTGGGTAACAATATATAAACTGTATTCAATTCTACATTTGAAAACCTGCTCAAGGGCTTCACTTAAGAAAACATTATAAGGGGTAGCTTGTCCCTCTTGTGAATTAATCTATGTTACATTGTAAATTAATATTTCTTAACAAATATTTACTCTATGTAAATTGTTATAATATAATTGAGAATTTCTTTTACCAATAGAAGGTTGCATGAAACTGATTACATTGCACTATGTTGGGGCTTCTTTTGGAGCTAAAGATATTTTTGCCAGGACTTCTAACATGATTTTTACTTTTCTCTTGAAATGCTACCAATAATGCAACTCAACTGCAGCGTGGTTTGATCAGGAAAAGGCACCAATTCCTAAGGATTTATTCTTCCCTTCCTGAGTCCTTGGGTTGCTAGGCTCATTCCATTACCCCTATGATGGGCTGAATCATTATAGTAGATGACTACGTTCTTCGCTTCTTGTACTTTTACCTCCATATTTGGTGCTTGGGTACTAGGAAAAGAAACTTTTCTCTCTTAGTCGTTAAAGGTTACAACATTTTATCACCAAAAAGAACAAGTTGATAACATTTTATCATTAAAAAAAGAAAAATTAAAGTTTACAACTGTATGATGCAAAGAAAGACTGTGTATTCAGTGAAATTATATGGATTTTTATCAAAATAAATTTTCTTGCGTGCTACATCTACTATCTACTTTTTACTTCTAATTATAAACTACTTCTCATTAAAAACAGGAAAGTTGGGCACCGACATATGGACATCGTCGCTGTGTTTTCCCTTGTAAGTACGATATGCTGTAGGAACACAACACGGCCATAGACATTTGTTTTTGTTTTCCAGAAATATCTAATTTCTAATTCTCTTCACAATCTAACGGGGTTGCCATATTCCTTCTCGCTGAAATGACTCCAAAAAGTATAGCTGTTCTATATTGCAGGTGTTTGAAAAGTGCTTGTGGCTTACTATTTACTTATCTGGTGTGTCGAATATAATTCTCTGACGGTTTGATTATAAAACTATATTCATTTCATACAATAGTTAGCGTTAATGATGAATGATTTTTTTCTCAAATTTTGTACTAGAAAGTTTATTACATTTCTCTGAACTGTTTTGTTTAAGTTTATCTCGTGACCTAAGGGTGGCGTGTTGGCATTAGCGAAAGTAGAAGCTAAAGAAGCTATGGAAGAAATCCTGCACTTACAATGGTTGTATCAATTGAAGATACTCTGGAAGGGACTGATGAAAACATGCTGCTTCCTGCAATGAATAAAATATGGCCATTCTTGGTTGCTTGTATTCACAACAAGAACCCAGGGGTGAGCAATCCTGCTCTCATGCTCATCTATTTCCTTAAAATTGAATTTTCAATTCTCTTTTCCACGTTTTAATCTAAAAGATATGACTTAAATTATCTTATTTTCATGAATCTAGTTATTCTCTCATGAAATTTCCCACCTCACTATAAAACTTCCTTCATGTATGCTTTGACCTTTTCGGTTTATATGGTACATTTCCTTACTAATTGTTGAATCAATGTCATGTTGGCAGACGCTTCAGAGATATATGAACACCGTCAGTAACATAATGCAGAACTGCCGAGGAGATTGCACATTTCTAGAAACTTCCAACAATATCTCCATTTCACAAAAAGGCCAGTGTAAAAAATGAGAAGATCACTTTACAACTTCCTTATAGAAGCAGTTTCATAACTCGAGGATTCAGTAGCTGAAAGTTCCAATCTTAGAGTTCAGATTGCAGTGGTCAATATGGTTGGTGATTTATGACTTAATAAGAGGAGTACTTTAGCATTAGAGCATGTTCTGAAACCCTTCCACTTATCTCATCTTTTAAAGAGTTTCTATATGTGCAGTATGGAGGACAGTTATGATTTTGACATAGGCTTAGCTTCTGTGTGGAGGTTGTTTTCACAAAACTTTATTCTGAGAGTTTACTAACCAAATGTATTGCTAAGATCCGAATTGGCTAAGATAAAATTTTCTGTAGCCTCCCTCTTCCTTCATTCTGTTTAAACCGGACTATGAACAGAATAAAAATGCACTTGATTGAAAACAAATACTATGTTAATCGTTTACTATTGTTATTCAACATGTGAAATTATATATAAATCATAGCAAAATCTACGTTGTCTTTGGAGAGAAGTAAATAATTGAAGTTTCTCTATCCCAAAGGAAAAGTGAATTTTAAGAAACAAAATAGAAGGTAAAATCACTTTTAGACAAATCGGGAACGAGAGAATGCATAACTTTGGTGTGATGCGTTCTTTCCATTTTATAATGCTGAGATTATATATTTAATAGAACTGCAAAAGATATTTAAAACCTTGGTTTTTATTAGTTCTTTTATTATTGTGAAATGCCAGACCAGTCACTTAAGTTAAAAGCCAGCGAATGAGTTGGTTTTTGGTCCAGTTGAATTCTTGAGAAATCTGAGATTGGATTCTCTCGTTTGAAGTAGATATTGATTGTCTATATTATTTGAGAAAAATTGTTTATTTTCTTGAATATAATTTGTTTGTTTCAAAAATGATCTAAATAGTTAAAATTTATTCAAAATAACTCATTATAGAAAACAATTCAGACTTGAGAAATTCAAGTCGATGAACTAACCAGTTCACCAAGGGCCTGTCAATTAGTCAAAAAATTGGTGAAAATTAGCCGATTTCAATGTTGAAATTATGATTGATTATTTGATGGGAAAATGTATTTAATCGGGACAACGGGCCAATGCTAAATTACCACATCTGTTTAATTTAGTTTTACAATGCAAAACGTTTGACATATATTATACTTGTAGTATTTTGAAAGAAAAAACTAATGTAAAATATCAGTCAATGTATGTATGGTGCATTCTGTTATGCAAATTTATATTCTATGTATATTGATGTAATTGTTTATGATGTCTTCTTATTGTATTAGTAACATTTTCTCAATATGTTGGTGAAACCTTATTGAAAACTAGTTATTTAACATAACCACTTGACAAATCACTTATTGGTTGTGCTAGTAACATCTTTTAAACGTGCTGCTAATGCCTTTTTAAGGTGTTGGTAATATTTCTTAAATGTGTTGGTAATCTAGTACAGGTGTTATTAATCTTCCATCTTGTTATCGGTATTTTGAGAGGAAGTTATAAGCAACTTAAAAAGTTGATAATATCTTTTCAATGTATTGGTAATATTAACTTAATTATTAATATATTGAAGGGATGTTATCAACACATTGAGAAAGCATTACCAACAATTACATGAGTACACACATAAAACATAAATTTGCATCTAAAAAATTTATTTACAAGTATTACTTATTTGATTATAACTAAGAATCACGACAAGGTATGTTCATCTTATTTAGAAGATATTTTGGCTTTATAGTAGCATTTATAGACAATGCAAAGAATATATATATATATATATATATATATGTACACACAGACAAAATCACACATCTTATATAGAGAATATGGCAGGCTGCCCTTTCCACCATATGTAAGAATCCCCCTCCCAATCTCTTATTTTCAATTCTTGCGGTTAGATCGATCAATATCAATATAGTCTATCTTATAGCTAGTTAACCCAAAAGACATTTATAGATAAGATCAACGATGTCCCTTGAGCCAGTAGCATGTTCATTTTTAACTAATTTATATTCCATGCATTAGCATGAACTGATATAGTGGAAGAACTAGGGCTTATTTGCCCTTCTTGTTTTTTTTTTTAGGATAAAACTTAAGTACAATTTCTTAAGTTTTTATTATTATATTTTTCAATAAAAATATAAGAAGAAAATTTTTTATTATAACTCACATTGGGTCCTAAATTTTTTAAAAAATAAATACTTCATATATCATTGAATAATCTGGCAATAAAAATCTAAAATTTTTTACTTAAATGTAATCCTTTTTTTGAAAGTGTTGTGACTTAAGCAGATCTGACAAGTGTTTTAAGAAATACTATTAATGTTTGAATAATATTTTTAGCATTGTTTTTTTGAGTGAGTATTCTTCTTTTAGAAGAATTAATTTCTGTTTTGATTCTGTTTCACCGTAGAAGTTTTAAATTCTTTTTTATTTCTCGTAAATAAAAAACTGTTGCCATTTAATTTAAAACTATTTATTTTTGTGTCGGCCAAACACAAAATAAAATAAAAAACGTCTTTTCTCTCCTTAATAAAGTAGCATGTTCCTCTAGAAAGCACTAAAACACAATCAGAGTGTGCTTCTCTGATTCCGTGTAGCATTTTCGTTATGCATGGAAGCAAAGGCATGCAAGGGAGAGGAAGCCAATTGCAATGAGTGTTTGTGAGTACAGTGCATGGCTGTGTTGTCGATAATGCTTCATTGTTATGGAAGCCATCTGCGCAACATCATCTTGAATACTATTGCTAAAAATTTTTCCATGCTCCTGGGTTTGTATCTGAAGCTTATCATTCTGCTTGTTTCGAGCTTTGCTAGGCCCAAGAAATGCATTTGGATTGTGAAGATTTCTGTAAAGACAGCATTTTCAGTCGGAGCACCCATCCTCAGCCTCACCGCTTGTGTTGTGAGGACTTGCACTTTTGATATATGTTTGGCTCTGCTCTTGCTTGCTTGTTTCTGTAATTATGGATTTTCATCAATGAGATGGAAAGAGGAAATAGAATAATTCAAAACATCCATCAATCATGTCTTTATGCTTTGATTTTTTAAAGGTATGTTTGGATTGATGGGGATAATAGATAAGAAGGAAAGTAAAACAAAGGTTTGATTTAGGCTTTGGATTTAAGTCGAGTCATTTCCTTCTTTTCTTCTCTTCCATTGTGCTTGATCCAAACACACTCATTTTTTTCCCCCTCTTATTTATCCAGTTGGTTGTTTGATTAATGAAGGGGTGAATGAGCAACTCTTTCTCTTTACGAGTCAAAATATAATTTTCCCTTTGAAAAATTACATTTATCCCTCCTCTCTCTCTTTCTTTTTCTTTGATTAATTTGTTTCCGATTGATATTTAAACTTGAATCCTTTGATCTTATAAAGATGATTTTAGTACCACTAAGTCAAAGATAAGTGATTTTTTGGTAAGAATGGAGTATATCATCAAGAGCTAAAGAAAATACAGCAAAGGGAAAGAGTTGATCAATCCAGAAATGGTCTATCCCAATTTTAGCCATTATTTCTGGTTAATTTAAATAAATCATTTTATTTTCATTAAATAATCATGAATATTCATAAAACTTAAAATTATGAAGATGCACAAAAAGGTGGGATTAGTGTTTTGAATTTCAGACCAAATCATGTAACTTGATTGCAAAATATTATAATTACAATCTTTAATAATAACATTATTTTTAATAATCAATGCAACCCTGATTGAAATTCATGAGTAAATTACTTTTAGCATTGAGCTATTTTTATTTTGTTTTCTTTGCAAACTGCAACTTATACATGAAAGATTAGTAGACAAAATTTAAGCGGGGCAACTAAACCTCAAATCCAATAATACAGTTGCAGTAGAAAGAGATTGTCTAAATAGCCAAAAAGGATAAACAATTATAAACCAGACCAAAAACAATACAATTCCATAGATAAACAAAATAATTGTCGAAGAAAATTTACTGATTACGAACGAAGGATTTTCTTGTATTCTGTCTTATTAAAATGCTGGCACATGTTTTACACCCAAAAAAAAAAATGCTGGACACGCATTGGACACATATATTTGGTAAAAATAATAATAGAACCCCATAGACATTAATTGAAATACAAAATATTTGAGATGTTGGGGGATCTCATATACTATCGGATTCGGATTGTTGAATTTCTTCTGCATCCAATATAGAGCTATCAGGCTTGTTGGAGAAGTATAACTGTTGCTTTTTTCTTGACGTAGTTTCTAACTTGTAAGCCATAAAAAAGGCTAGAATAAGGACAGAGAAGAAAGACAATCCAATTAGAGTGACAAAATGAAAGCGGCCCTTGGAAGCACTCAGAACAGCGTATGTGCCTGTCACAAATGTTATCATCATAAATACCATGGCACACATGGTTAAACGCAAGCTTACCTCGGTATATTTAACATATATCGATAATTCTTTTCTTGCGGGAGGAAGGGACGAGTAAATATGGAGGAGTGCAGCAGAAGCAGAGAGAACAAGTGAGATAGTGTCTGTTATAACAAATGCCTGGAAAGCTGCATTATGCTTCAATATAGGAGAGCCCTTATCAGGTTGATCATGTTGTGGTACGTTACCCCCAGGCAATGTGAATCCTGCTGCAAATGTTACAGTTGCAATCAGTGTGGCCAATAGAAGGTTGGTTTCTCTAAGTCTATCAATTGGATCTACCCCATCTCCCTTCTTTCTGTCGACCGCAGAATCACGTATCTGCTCTTGTTTCTTCTTTCTATCATTCTTATTTATGATTCGTCCACCATACCATGCACCAATTCTTCGCAATTTGTCTAAAAGTAGGTATGGCTGCAGCATGTAACAGGTGAAGTCTTATCAATTCTCTTTTAACATCTGCTTTATTAATGAGAATCATCTTTTATTGAATGAATCAACATATAGGCATTCATTAATACACAGTATAAATGTAATTACATGAATTAAAACTAATTAAACTAGTGAAAGACCTATTTCATGAATGGTACCTAGCTTGGTCTCTATTAATTAATTATTCTATTTACTATTATCATTCACAAATAGAAAGAAACTCAGTTTTTTTTTTTTTCCTTTTTTCATACTATGGTATTCTATAAACTAGGGAATGCATGCACATGTGTGATATCAAAATTAATTTATCCAGAAAACTCATATATTATATTCTTTAATTTGTAGTAACTGGATGTCGTTACCTCTGAAGCTGAAAATGAAGCACCACGCACTTCATCATAAGCAATATCAATAGCAGTCTGATTTTGTTTATTGAATGCCATTGGGTCCACTCTTTTGTGATCTTTTAGCAAATGATGATAACCCTTACAAAATCTGGCGATGTGGTGAAGGGGTGTGTTTCCTTTTTTATCTTTCTCGTTGTAAAGGTTGCTCAGTGATGCATTGATCAGGATCATTTCTGTGACATTTGCAGCAGATACGCCTCTGATAACACTATAATGAAGCACGTTGTAGCCCTTTTCATCCACCAATTCTGAACAATCTGGACAATATTTTATTATCTTTTCCATGGTATCTCCATTGCCACAATGTGCTGCAAAGTGAAGAGCTGTCCTTCCCCCTTTGTCTCTCATGTATCCCATATTTCTATCATACTTTAGCAACTTCTCTGCCAAATCAGGAGATTGATGAAGTGCTGCCAAGTGAAGTGGAACTAAACCTAATTCATCTGCTTCTATGGTTGGAGAGCTCTTCAACAACCTTGACACTATTTCTGTAACACAAATACATCAACCACCATTAATTTCATCTAAAACTTAATTTCAAGCTGAATGTATCCTTAATAAGTACATACCATTTTAATTATTTCAAAAGCTTATATGAGTTGTTAGGAGAAAATAAAAATAAATAATTGTTTAGTTATCTCTACATATTGTTGTCGTCATTGTTTAATACCCAAGAAATAAGACATCCTTAATATACAAGTCAAAATTTAATGATTATAAAGGAATTGTAAAATCATACAATACCTTTGTCATGACGAATGATTGCAGCATGTAATGCTGTTCTGCCATTGGGGCCCTTATGATTTGGCGAATTGCAATTATTTAATATTTTATCCACCACATCCAAGTATTTTCTCTCCGTAGCAATGTAGAGTGGAGTCTCATTATCTTTATTCTCCAAATATGAGTAATTTGGGTCTTTCTTTGTTAAGATGTCCACTATTTCAGCGTGACGATAACGCACTGCCTCATGCAAGGCCGTATCATTGTTATCATTTACGGCCCTTATAAGCTCTCTATCACGTTCAATGAGTATACTCACCATTCGGGAATGTCCATCCCTTGCTGCTATATGAAATATGGTTTCACCCTTGACATTGACCTTCTTCAAAAGTGGAGGACATTTATGTAGAGTCGCTTCCACGAATTCCTCTGATACTCCATCAGTGTAAGCTGTGAAGTGTACATGAAGGATTGTATTTTTATTTGGGGTTAGCATGAACTCAATTTCATTACCCATTCCATTAAAGGCACTGATGTCACCTCTCACCGCATCTTCATAGAACTCGGGATCCATACCTGTGACAACCTCACTGTAGCTGCTCACTGAAGTGTTTCCACCTAAGCCTGACATCGGTGACTTCTGGCATGGCATTTAATTCTCAAGCTCCCTTTTTAAGCAAAAATGTTCTTGAAAGCTTTGCTGTTTCTTTTTCTTGAAACCTATAACCAATAAAAATACGTGATTTGGTTACTTGCACGATACTGTATTTGATTTTAGTATTTCATCGAAAGTCATTAAATGCAGATCTTCGGCAGTTACATTTAGTGACCATATGAGGTGTAGTCAAGCCCTTGTTTGACATCTGCCCTTCTTTTTTTAAAAAAAAAATTTGAGAAAGAAAATCACATTTTATGTTATAAAACTCGTAGACCGTTTTATTATTTACTTGGTTTTTCCAACATGTGCAGAATTTAAATGCAGAGTCTCGACATTAATGTGCAGTCCTATTGACAGGATTTCAGCCCAAAACAGAAGCAAGTCCTGTGCAGAATTTTAATCACACAAATTTGTGCAAAAACATGCATTATTTCTCAAAACAGCATTACAAGTTGTGCAATGGTTCAAACGTAGAATTTCATGCTAAAATACAGATGTCTAAACCAATTTTAAGCTCAAAACAGAGCCATGTTCAGTGCTTTTAGTCCAAAACAGAATCCAACATGTGCAGAAATTTTAGTGCAGCATTAGTGCAGAAACATGGCCATTTGCAGTGATATGGACCTTAAAACAGGATAGCAATATGTGCATAAATTTTAACAAAAATCTCCTACAGAAACATAGGCATTTTCGCAGTAGCTTTTGGCCCCAAAACAGAATAGCAATAGGCAGAATTTTAAACGCACAATTTTTGCACAGGATCTTGGCCATTTGCAGTAGTTCTCAACCCAAGACAAATTCACACTTTGTCAAAAGATTTTAACACAATGTGGCACATCAATTTCAAATTCAGGCCACGCAACAAGATGCAAAACCGAAAACAAAATCAAAGCAATGCATGGTATGAAGGAAGACCTTCCTCTCATTTCGCTGCTTTCTGCGTTTCAGGTTAGTGATTTCAGAGCTTCCCTTCTCGGCCTCAGCTTCTCATCGTTTTCGGATCACTCATCCTCTGCTCCTCCTTCTTTCTCTATCGATAATAAATTCTCAAGGCATCGTCCCCCACCCTTGCCTCTGATTTCAAAAACCTTCAGCCTCTCTCTCCCTATTCCTCACGGCTTCCACCAACAAGGAAAAAAAATAACCGAAAAACCCCTCTCTAAAACCGTCAGCCTTGCCCCCAAAAATTCCCTCTGCTTCTGGTTTGCACCTCTCTTATAGCAAATTTGCGCGTGACTCCAACTCCCCTTCTCGAGTGTGTCGCTCGTGCCAGGCCGTTGCAGAGAATAACGGCAACCATCGCCTCAAGTAGCTCGTGCAGCCGTTCAAACGGCTTCCCCTGTGCGTGTTGCCTCCGTGCCTGCATTGGTGCTTCTGGAAGAAGCGATTCTTATTATATTAAGTCATTAGGGTCTAGATTTTTGGGTTTTTAGAATTATCTAAGAATTTTGGAAATGGATTGGGTTAGAGTTATTTGAGCTTTTAGGCTTTGTTTGGATGGGGGAAGAGAAAAAGGGAGGGAGAGAAAAGGAGGGAAGAGAAGCGAGAGAAGAGAAAACGGAGATTTTCTTCTTATGCGTTTGGATGGAGGGAGAGAAAATGTATAAAAATAAAAAAGTGTTAATTTAATATAATAATAATTTTGTTGTTATTTTAAATTTTTTTCATATATTTTTTTTAAAAGATAAGAATAATAAAAGATATAAAAATTAATTTAAAAAATATTTAAATAATTTCAAAAAATTATTTTTAAATAAAATAAAAAAAGTCACTAAAAATTTCATACTTAAAATTTAAAAATATTTTAAAAATATATTCTTAAAATTAATTAAATTTTATTATATAAAAATATCTATAAATTATTATTTTAAAATCATAAATATTAATATTTATTTTAAAATTTATTAATATTATTTAAATATATATTAATTAATTTAAATATAATAAATATTATATATAATATATAAATATTATATTATAATATAATATATATATATATATATATATATGTCAATGCATTGCCCAAATGGGCAATGCATTGACAGTGTCCGACTGCATTGCAGTCGGATAATTTTTTTTTAATTATATATAATTTATTAAATTTTATATTAAAAAATATATTAATGTTTTGTAATATATATTAATTAATTTAATAATAAAATTAATTGTAACATTATTTTTTTAATTAACTAATTAAAATATTTAAATAATTTTATTAAATATATATTTATTATTCTTTTACATCGTGCGTCACTTTTCTCCTCCAATCTCTCCATTTTGGAGAGGAAAAAAAATACTGGGACCCACCGTACTTTTCTCTCCATTTTTTCTCTTCTCTCCAATCTTCTCTTCGAACCAAACGGGATAAAATTTCGTTTTCTTCTCCCTCCCTCTCCTTCCCCTCACTTTTCCCCCGATCCAAACGCACTGTTAGAGATGAGTCCAAAATCTTTTTTTTTCTTTAATTTTTTTTTATTTTTACTTTGTTTTATTTATTTATTTATTTATTATTTCTTTATTCTATTTTTTCTTCTTCTTAATTTTTTTTTTGTTTTTATATTTGTTTGTTTTTTCTTCTAAAATCGTTTCCTTCCTTATTTTATTTTTATTTAAAATTTATTTTAATCTTTTTCCTTCTATTTTTTTATTTTTAGTATTTTTTAGTTAACGTTTAAAAATTAATACGACTTAAACTAAATTAAAATTGACTAATAACACCTCCCTTTTATATTTTTTTAGTTATTTTACCAATTCAATTTTATTATTACTTTTTAAAAAATTTCAGGACAAAATACTATGTTTACAACATTTGTTGGATCAAAGACTTTGGACTTTTTGATTTTGAATTATGTCTAACATATTCAATTATGTGTTTTGGAAAATATGGTGAGATTTCTGTTTCAACTTCTGGTTCTGAGTTCTTTGATGATCATGCAGTATCCCTGGCTGATGATGCAACCTTTCTTGCTATACCGTCCAGTTGCATTCAAGTGCTTTGCGCCACAGACCTTGTTCATGGGAACTCTATTTATCGGGATAAGATTTGTGATAACATTAATTTTTCACGTTCCAGAGGAGAAGATTGTTTCCAGTGAGAAGTCTGAGTCCGTGGGTCAAGAGATATTTAATGATCTTTGCCCGGTTGAGTTGAGGTTTAATGCTCCTAGTACGAAATTTGAACCTAGGGGTTTAAAGGCATACAATGTATTAAAGAGGCAGATGTCTAAATGGCAAGAAGGTTTTGATTCATACAAGGAGTTTTGTATTCAGTCTAGATTTGAAAAGGTAGTCAACAAGTGACCCCTCAGCACAATATGCTCCGTGGTTGGTTCTTGGCGACAAAACCTGAAGTTGTAAATTTTTGTAGGCAAACACATTTAAGGTTAGATTTCTTCAATTCACTGATATTATTATAATTTTTCTGTGTAGTGACAGATTGATAAATAACGAGATAACAAATTAGCTATCATTTTATAGTTGCTTTTAAGGCTCTGGAGAAAAGTGAGCATTGATAAATTTCAGATAACATAATGAAATAACAAATTATTCTGATTTACAACCCTTGCAGCTGATGTGAGTTTTGCAGATTTATATTTGAATCGCTTGAATTTCAGTTGAGGGATCAAGTTTTTTAAATACATTAGTTCTTCTCATTTATGCACTTACTTATTTGGGTAAAACCCTTTTTGTCCCGAAAGTTTTCAGTCAATTTTAATTTTGTCTCAAATGTTTATTTTGGTGTCAATTTCGATTTACATGTTTGCAAAAATTTTTAATGTCATCTTAAATGGTAACAGTGTCCAATTGCTTAAAGGAATTAGCTGATCCATTGTAATGTGGCCCTGCAGATGCACCCACATGGACTAATCCAATTAAGAATGCTAAGAAAAAGGCATTTACAACTAGAAACCAAGTTTTGATTAGGATAGGTTAGGGGTAGAAAAATTAAAACGATGACATTTAGGGGCTAGGGTGATAATATTAGGTAGTGCAATGTTCTTGTTTGCAAATCTTTTAATGACCATCTAATCACATGTAGTCAGCTAATTTTATTAAGCAATTGGATGCCATTAGAATTTAAGACATAAAAATTTTTTTGCAAACATGTCAAAATAAACATTTTGGGATGAAATTGAAACTAACCCCAAACTTTTGGGATGAAAATGTAGTATTGCCTATTTTTGAGTGTATTTCCTTTTATGGTTATCTTTAAAATATTGGGAGGAAATTTTGGTAATTTTTAAAACTAAATATTTAAATTCATAAAGTTATACCGAATAAATTTAATCAAGAGTAAACTGATAATTTAGCCTGTGAATTTATTAAATTTTCATCCAATTAGTTCTTTCGTTAACTCCAATTGTCTTTTTATCATCATCTTATTTTAGGCTATTTTGTTGTGCTTAGTGTGGTCAATATTGGAGCACCTGCTCTGTTAAGCTGACACTGCAATAATTGAAGTTGGTGTTAGTGCAGCAACAGGAGCAACAACTGTATGCTTTGTTATCCTTGCTTGAATATTTGAGAGATTGTGTATTTCTGAGAAATGAGAACATGCTTTTTCATGGTTTAGGCTATAGAATTTGGTACTGCAAAATCCTGTCTACTTGGCCACTAAAATTGTTATTCATTTGAAACACTAAATCTTTGTTTATATAAATTTGCTGCTCTATAAGCTTGCAAACTCATGATCTGGTGGTGAAAAGCACTAATGTGTAAGGCTTGGTGGCTTTGGCACCAATCAGTGAAGATGGTGCCATAACTGAACCTTGAGTGCATAAGTGGGGAATAATATATAAATTGTATTCAATTCTACATTTGAAAACAAGCTCAAGGGCTGCACTTAAGAAAACATTATAAGGTGTAGCCTATCCCTCTTGTATATTAATCTATGTTACATTCTAAATTAATATTTCTTACATATATTTACTCTATGTAATTGTTATAATATAGTTGTGAGTTTATTTTTCCTTGACTAATAGAAGGTTGCATTAGACTGATCACATCCCACTACATTGGGGCATCTTTTGGACCTAAAGATATTTTTGCAGAACCTCTAACATGATTTTTACCTGTAATGCTACCAATAATGCACCTCAACTGAAGCTTGGTTTGATTAGGAAAAGCCACACATTCCTAAGGATTTCTTCTTCTCTTCCTGAGTCCTTGGGTTGCTAGGCTCATTTCATTACCCCTATGATGGGCTGAATCATTATAGTAGATGACTATACTCTTCTCTCCTTCTACTTTTACCTCCATTTTTGGTGCTTGGATACTATTGCCCCTGAAATGAAATTCCTTTTTACATTGTAACTAAAGGTTGCAACATTTTATCACCAAAAAGAAAAAGTTGATAACATTTTATCATTAAAAAAAAAAAATAAAGGTTAGAACTGTATGATGCAAAGCAAGATTGTGTATTCAGTGAAATTATACGGTTCTTTACAATCCTAAATTTTCTTGCGTGCTATATTTACTACCTGCTTCTAATTATAAACTACTTCTCATTAAAAATGGAATGTTGGCAACCAACATGATATATCAATATCATCACTGTGTTTTCTCGTGGAAGTATGATATGCTGTAGGAACACAACGCAGCCATATAAATTTGTCTGTGTTCAGAAATATCTAATTTCTACATTCTCTTCACAAGCTAACGAGGTTGCCGTATTGCTTCTCACTGAAATTACTCCAAGAAGTATAACGGTACATATTGCAGGTGTTTGAAAAGTGCTTGTGGCTTTCTATTTACTTATCTGGTGTGTGAAATATAATTGTCTGGCAGTTTGATTCTAAGACTATATTTATTTCATACAATAGCGATAATGATGACCAATTTTGGCTCAAATTTTTATACTATAAAGTTTATTACATTTCTCTGAACTGTTTTGTTTGATTTTATCTTTTCTGACCTAAGGGGGCATGTTGGCAACTTGGCATTAGCAAAAGTAGAAGTTAAGGAAGCTATGGAAGAAATCCTGCGGTTACATTGGTTGTATCAGCTGAAGGATTCTGTGGATGCTGCTGAAGAAGGGACTGATGAAAACAGGCTGCTTCCTGCAGTGAATAAAATTTGGCCATTCTTGGTTGCTTGTGTTCAGAACAAGAACCCAGGGGTGAGCAATCTCTCATGCGTATTTGTTTCCTTAAAAGTGGATTTTCAATTCTCTTTTCTACGTTTTAATGTAAACGATATGACTTAAAGTATCTTATTTTCATAAATCTAGCTATTCTCTCGTGAAATTTCCCACCTCATCACAAAACTTCCTTCATGTATGCTTTGACCTTTTGAGTTTATATGGTACATTTCCTTACTATTTGTTGAATCAATGTCATGTTGGCACGCTGTTCAGAGATATTTGAACCCCGTCAGCAACGTAATGCAAATCTGCGGAGGAGATTACACATTTCTGGAAACTTCTAAGCATATCCCCATTTCACAAAAAGGCCAATGTCAAAGATGAGAAGATCCCTTTACAAATTCCTTATAGAAGCAGTTTCATGACCTCAGAGGATTCAGTGGGTGAAAGTTCCAATCTTTTCAGATTGCAGTGCTTAATTAATATGGTTGATGATTTATGACTTAATAAGAGGAGTGCCTTACGATTAGAGCATGTTACTGAAATCCTTCCACTTCCCTGATCTCATAAATAGTGTCTACATGTGCAGTATGGAGGACAGTTACTATTTTGACATAGGCTTAGCCTCAGTGTGGAGGTTCTTTTCATAGAACTTCATTCTCAAAGAGTTTACTAACCAAATGTATAGCTAAGATTGGAATTAGGTAATATAAAATTTTCTATAGCCTATCTCTCCCTTCATTTTGTTTAAACCCAACTTTGAACAAAATAAAAATGCACTTAATTAGAGGCAAATATTTTGTTAATCGTTTATTTATGTTATTCAACATGTGAAATTATGTATAAATCATAGCAAAATCTATATTGTCTGTGAAGAGAAATAAATAATTGAACATTCTCTATCCTAAAGAAAATGTGATTTTTTATGAAACAAAGTACAAGGTAAAATGGCTTTTAGACAAATTGGGAATGAGAGAATGCATAACTTGTGTGTTGGGTTCTTTACATTTTATAATGCCGAGGTTATATATCTAATAGAACTGCAAAAGATGTTTAAAACCTTGGTTCGTTCTATTGTGTTTGCGTTGTTGTGAAAAGCGGGACCAGTCAGTTCAATTAAAAATCAGTGAACAGGTTGGTTTTTGGTCCAGTTGAATTCTTGAGAAATCAAGGTGTCGTTGAACCGACCAGTTCACCAAGAGCTTGTCAATTAATCAGAAAATTGGTGAAAATCAGGTGATTTCAGTTGTGAATTGATGAATGATTATTTGATGGGAAAATGCAATTAATGGGGCAACGGGCCAGCGCTAAATTATCACATTGTTTATTTTAGTTTTACAATGCGAAATATTTGACATAAATTATACATCTAGTATTTCAAAAGAATAAACAGATGTATAATATCAAACAATGTATCTATGGTGCATTTTATGATGTAAATTTATATTTTATGCCTATCGGTTTAATTTTAAATACTTGGCTTGGTTTTAGATTAAAATTAAAACGAATTAACTTAATCAGTTCTTTTAAATGATAAAATTTTTTAGTTTTATTTTGTAACTAGTTTGGTTTGGTTTTTATTCAATTTGATCCATACTAATTCTAGCACAACAAATAACACAACTCTTCTTAAATAAGTAAGTGAATGAAAGGTCGAATAAAAGAGAGAAAAAAAAAAGAGACGTAGCAATGCAATCTCAATGAAATTTGTAACACAATCCAAGCTATACCTGTAAGCTGTAGCTAACTGAGATGCAATTGAAGAAGCTCTCCTTGACAGCAAGGTTATAGCAGACTTGATCTCGATAGCAAGGACTGAAGAAGCTCCTCTCAACAACGACGACGACAACTTTGAATGCAAGCCCTAGCAGAAGCAATAGCAGACAAAGATGCGTGCGTGGTGGTCGAATTTGAAATCATGGGCTTCTTCTCTCTTGGCTGCCAAATGAAACATCCATTTAAGAAGCTAGGATACGAAAATGAAATGCACCGTTTAGGATAGGCGAGGAAAAAAAAAAATAATAACAAAAGCATGGATGGGTTTAGTTTGGTTGGATTTTTTAACTAAACCAAATTTCAAAGAACTGACAACCGAACTGACATTGTGATTTGGAGAAGCAAAATACCAATTTGGACATATTATTATTTGGTTTTGATATTTTTCTTTTTAGTTTGATTTGGTTTAATTTACTTTAATTGGTTCATTTTGGTTTTGAATACTTTTACTTTTAAATATGCTAATAATCAGTTATTGATTTAAAAACTCAACATATTACCTATTTGTTGGGTTAGTAACGTCTTCTTATCATGTTACTAATATTTTCTTATGATGTTGGTAATATTTCTTCAATGTGTTGGTAATCTATTATAAATTTTGGAAATCCACCATCTTGTTATTAGTATTTTGAGGGAAAGTTACAAGCACTTTAAAAAGTTACTGAGATTTTTTCAATGTGTTAGTAATGCGAATTGTACTTCATTATTAGCATATTGAAGAAACGTTATCAACACCTTAAAAAGATATTATCACTAATTGCACCATTACATACATAGAACATAAATTTGCACCTAAAAATTTACTTCTATCTATATATTTAATTGATTATAACAAGAGTTACGACAACGGAGGTTGATCTTACTTGGAGGACATTTTGGCTTTGTTGTAGCATTTATAGACGGTATGAAGAATATATATATATATATATATAAAGAATATGGCAGGCTGCCCTTCCCTTCGGAGGAAACTACATTTTTCCCACTCCCATCTCTTATTTTTAATGCTTGCGGTTAGATCGATCATATGATTGGGTCCTTTTAAGAAGAAGAAAAAAAAAAGACTCCACATATCATACTTTAAATAATCTGGCAATAAGTATCTAAAAACTTTTACTTAAGTTTAATTTTTCTTTTTTTTGAAAATGTTGTGACATAAGCAGATTACCAGTTGTCCAAATCTTCTGACAAGTGTTTTAAGAAATACTATTAATGTTTGGATAATATTTCTTGTTTATTTCTCATAAACTTAAAAAAAAAAATTCTGTTGCCATTTAATTTAAAAGTAATTATTTTTGTGTTGGGCAAACACTAAAAATAAAATAAAAAAAGTCTTTTCTCTCCTTAACAAAGTAGGATGTTCCTCTGGAAAGTAGTAAACCAAGTAGGGTGTGCTTCTGTGATTCCGTCTAGCATTTTCGTTATGCATGGAAGCAAAGGCACGCAAGAGAGGAAGCCAATCAATAATGTATAAATGAGTAGAGTGCATGCCACTGTTGGGAGCTGCTGATGGTGTTGTTGATGACGCTTCATTGTTATGGAAGCCATTTGCAGTTGCACTGTAAGAATAAATTGAAGACAATTATATGAAATTAGAATACTTGATTGATTACCTGAAGAAGACATTGTTGCAGATTTAGAATACCCTGTTGATTCTGAATGTCTGAAGGTTTGAAGAAACTAGGGCTTCCTCTGTGATTCACACTCCCTATCACAACTTATAATGGGGTAAGTTGTGGAATTAGAATTCGACATGAACACAGAAGGGATCTAGCCAAGTTTAAATAGAACTCTAGTACCCACCCATTATGGGCCTATGAGTTATGGGCCCGCACTTTTATCCATACTAATCGATTAGATATCCAGCCCAAAATAAAAGGATCACTAATCATAAGTGGGCCTCACATGCATCTCTAATGGATCATAAATCAGCCCGTTTTTATTAAAAACAAAATTAATTGATTGCAGCCCACTATAATTCCTACATTCTCCCACTTGGGCAAAATCAATTATTTATTTCAAAAACTTTTATTTTGAAAACGACTCTCGGGCTAATAACTAATTTTGTAATGTGGCCACATTTTTTAAAAAACAAATGATCCAAGATGCGATATCCAATATGACTCCATCCAACTAAAGTTAAGTGACATTGAATCATGGCGGTTATTATATCTATTACTGATATTAAACCTTCCATAATTACAAATGTCACTGACTCCGTCGATTAGTCATTAGTGTGGAGTGCAGCAAAAAAATAGTATGCCAATGTGATCCAACGGCCAAACTACTATTTTCTCTGTCAGTCCTCACAATTTCTCTCAAGTGCTTTAAAGCCAGAGAAATTGTATGGTTTGTCAAGAAACCATCATACCTCAACTCCAATATGGCATCGACCACAGGCATAGTGATCATAATGACACCGAGTTCAAAATTTTACGATTGATGCATATATTCAAAAAATACATAATACCAAAATTCAATGTATTATCAAATTGGCCGGAATACAAACTACATGAACGTTAAAAGTATCCAAAAAAAAAAAATTGTTCAACATAAAAAGAAAATGATATAAAACTCAAACTCCCACTAACCAATCATATCAAGAGAACTTACTATGCCCATGTTATCAACGTGTCTTTTAAACACAATGGGCCAAAGTCCTTTGGTCAAGGGATCGGTTAATCATAGAATCTGTGTCAATATATTCAACAACTATTTCATTGTTCTTCACTAAATCTCTAACAGTCAAATACTTCAACTCCAAATGCTTAGAACCACTAGTTGTTTTATCATTATTATTATTATTATTATTATTATTATTATTATTATTATTTTGGTGTAGAATACTACAGTACCATTTTCACAATAAATTCTTAATGGTTGAACAACATAATTTACAATATAAAGCCCTGTCATTAAATTGCTCAATCAAATAATATGAGTAGCATTAACGTAACAACCAATAAACTCTACTTGTATAGTAGATGAGGTAACTATAGTCTATTTTTCTAAATATTTTTCTACCTTAATCTTAAAAATTTTAAATTTTTTTTAAGAGTATCATACTTTTCTTTAATCAAATAAAGATAACCAAATCAATAGAAATTATCAATGAAAGTGATAAAGAGCCTATTACCACAAATAATATGATAAAAAAGTCCATTAATATTTGTGTAAATGATTTCTAAAAGACTTAAACTTCTACTCGCACCTTTCTATTTACTCTTAGTGAACTTTCCTCTAATTATAAACCTAATTATTTAAAGATGATGAAATATTATCAAAAACTAAGGATAATTTATATATAAATCATCCATTAAATGTCCATAACCAATAATTTGGAAGTTTAATATTAAAATAAAAACTAAAATTTATCTAAACAAGAAATAGAAATCAAATTCCTCCTAAATATATATATATATATATATTTTTCAAAACAGTTTCATATCCGGTTGCCAAAACTAAAATGACATCTCCCACTGATTCCAACACTACTTTAAGATTCTTTGCTACCCTCATCTTGCTTTCTCTCAGATTTGGTCTCTTCAGATTCTTGAATTCTTCTAAATTTCTGCTTATTCTCTAGCCAAGTCTTGAACTTTGTGCAATCATTCTTTTTATGCCCCTTTTCTTTACACCAAAAACACCATATGTTTTTGTTAATGAGAGTTGATTTAGAACCTCTTACATCATATTGTTGACCAATGCCTGGTTTCCTTGAATTTTGATTCTTATGAGGAATATTGAATTGATTTCTCTTATGTTTCCATTTACCCTTGCCAGAATAGGGTTTATCATGGGAAGTAAAAAGGGTTAGTTCGCAAGATAGGTCACTCTTTTCTTTCTTCAACTTTTCTTCTTCAGCCACACACTTGGTAATGAGGTCATTAATGGTCCACTTTTCACCAAAGGTATTATAGGCTGTTTTGATTTGTGTAAATTCTACAGGTAAGCAGTTTAAGGCATGTGAGACAATAAAATTCTCATTTAGGTCAATATTATGGGCTTTCAGCTTGGTTTGGATGTGAACCATCTTCAAAATGAACTCCCTTACTCCTTCATTATTGTCATACCGCATATCGGTTAACTTTTTCATAAGATATCCAGACTCAGCGTTATTGGATACTTGGTATCTTTCTCCCAAGACAGTAAGAAATTCTTTAACACTTGTGGTTTCTGGTAAGCCACTAAGTAGGTGCTCAGAGATAGTCCTCTTAATGGCAATTAGACTAAGTCTATTGGATCTCTCCCATTTGGCTAAGAACTCTTTCTGTTCAATTGTACTCTTCTCATTCACTTCAGGCTTACTCTCACGCAGTGCCAGATCAAGGTCAGCAATTCCTAAGGAGAATTCTAGGTCTTGCTTCCACTTGTTATAGTTTGATCCAGTTAAAATCTCAATTGAAGCAGAACAGTTATTCATAGAAAATGTAACTGCAAAATTGGAATGCATCAGAATAAATAATAAGGGCAATTCAAACACAGCTTTTAATTAAAACAAACTATTACAATGAGGCCTACATAATAGTACATTCCCCTTTGGGCAGAACGTACAAATCAAGGTCACAACCTAGATCAGAACCTCAGATGAGCTAATCAGTGAGAATACATTGGGTTCAAATATCTATCCCCTTTAGGCAGATAAATATTTTAAAACAATATATTTTCCATTAACTTCATCCCAGATTAATACAATAACCCCCTTTGGGCAGGTTATAGCATGAGATAATTAGAAGCCTTCCTCAAATTACAAGAAAATTTTATACATTAATATGAATAATTCCACTTTGGTGTTAATTATCCATAATAATTATAAAACTCCTTGCACAGGAATTATTTATATTTTGCCCAAAATTATGGCACAGTATTTAAAGAGGTGAAATATTATACCCCACTGTCCATAAACAAATTCTTCAGCATTCCCAAAGAGGCCTCATGCAAATATAATTGAAACAAAATCATATATATTATTAAAACAAACATATTAAGGCATATGTTTTAGGCTTGAGAGTAGACAAATACATATTATAATTTGTGGAGAGTGAATATAATCATAAGGTTCAAAATATAATAAATTAATTTTTTAATATATCACCTTTCAGAAAATTGTCCAAATAAGTATTGAAATTTATTATATATATATATTAATATTTATATAAAAAATATTTATAGTGGTTAAAAAATTGTAAAACATATTTCAAAAAATCACATTTAAAATATAGATTGCAACGCAAAAAACGGAACTGAAAAATTCCATCTGTAGAAGCTACACTCTCTCTCACTCTCCAGAGGCGCGACTGGGCTTCGTTTCAAACTCCATCTTCAACCTCCAGCGGGTCGAACCAGTTGCTGAAACGGGTCATGCGAACCCGTGGGTTTCGAAACCGGGTTTCGCGTTTTCAAGCCCCTTTTCATGCAATTTTCTTGTGCTTTTTGTTCCTAATCCCATTCTAAATCTATTGAAACTAAAATCCCCAAATTTCATTGACTTTTTCAAGGCAAGAAGCTCCTCTTTCGTCGAGCTACATGAAGCTCGAATTTGGGTGGTTCTTTGTTGATTTTTCTTGCAATTGTCGTGTATTTTTAATTCATATTTTCGTTCGAAACAATTTAACAGCAAAAGCCCCAAATTTAATCCACCAATTTGCAGAATTTCAATGCATAATTTCGAGTTCTAAGAGACAGAGATGGCCGAAATATTTTCGAAAGAAATTGCACTATATTCAGCCAATTTTTAATGCAATTGATTTGTGGGTTTCTTTTGTATGATCATAAGGAACACCATATTCGAAACTTATGCATCAATTTGCAGTAATTAATGAGATTGAAATTTCAATCTTGCAAACCCTAACTTAGATATTTTAATTCGAAATTTCCATGGAATTAGCCAATTGTTAATGCAATTAGAACACCGGTTATACTTACATGGCTAAGGGAAACTCAATAATACAAAAATTATTCATTAATTTGGGTTATTTTGCAAGAATTGAAATTGAATCATGAAACCCTAACCTATAATCTCAAATGCAAAATTCTCCTTTTATAGTGCATAGCAATTCAAATTCTAGGCATCAAGTAATTCAGAATATCAATATATGCAAAAGCCCTAAAGTTTTAAATTTTAATTCTTTGAATATCATCCAATTTTATTTATAAAGATTATATGGATGAAAATAGCGTTTATTTAAAACTTTTGTGCATATGACCATGTCTTCTATCAATTAGATTCTAAATCATATAATTGAGGCTCTGATAACAAATGTGACATACAGAGCCACCAAGGTATTGTTCCCCAGCCTTCCCGCTTCTGGCTTACGCCTCCTTCACGGTTCAACGGGTTGTTTGTCCCTTGGGGTTGCCCCCAAAAGCGCGCCTTGGTGGGGAGGGATTCTCCCCCACTTATATGCACCTTAGCCCTAGACCTCCTACCCGATGTGGGACTTCACAATCCACCCCCTTTTGGGGCCGACCCGTCCTCGGGTCGCACACTCGAGCAGGTCGCTCTGATACCAATTTGTGAATATCTTCGCTTCAAGTTCCATGTTTCTGGTTTTGTATCTGAAGCTTATCATTCTGCTTGTTTTGAGCTTTGGTAGGCCCAACGAATGCATTTGGATTTGCACTCATCCTCAGCCTCAGCGCTTCTGTTGTGAAGAATTGCACTTGTGATATACGTTTGGCTTTCCTCTCGCTTGCTTGCTTCTGCAATTATGAATTTTCATTAATGAGATTGAAAGAGAAATTAGAATAATTTAGAACATCCATCAATTGTGTCTTTGTGCTTTGATTTCTTAAAGGTATGTTTGGATGGATGGGGATAACAGATAAGAAGGAAAGGAAAACAAAAGTTTGATTCAAGCTTTGGATTAGGCTTTGGATTTAAGTTGAATCTTTCTTTTCTTTTTCTTCTCTTCTATTGTGTTTGATCCAAACGGACTCTTCATTTTTTTTCTTCTTATTTATACAGTTGGTTGTTTGATTAAGGAATGGGTGAATTGACAACTCTTTCTGTTAATGAGTCAATATATATATATATATATATATATATTGGAAAAATTACATTTACCCCTCTACCTGTCTCTTGGTTTGTCTATCGGTCTGTGTGGTTAATTTGCTTTTGATTGATATTTAAACTCAAATCCTCTAGTTTTATAAAGATCCAATACCACTAAGTCAAAGATAATTGATTTTTCTCTCTTTTATTTTAATTTTAGAAATAAGGCATAAAGACCTATTCATTCATTGCATGAGAATGGCTTACATCATCAAGTGCTGAAGAAAATATAGTACAAGGAAAGAGTTGATCTCTAGAAATGGTCTATCCCAGTCTTAGTAATCTTAGCCATTATTTCTGGTTAATTTAAATAAATCAGTTTATTTTCAATAAATAATCATGAATATTCATAAAACATAAAATTATGAAGATGCACAAAAAGGTGGGATTAGTGTTTTGAATTTCAGACCAAATCATGTAACTTGAATGCAAAATATTGTAATTACAATATTTGATGATAACTTTTTTTTTAAAAATTAATCAATGCAACCCTGAATGAAATTCATGAGTAAATTACTTTTAGCATTGAGCTATTTTTATTGTGTTTTCTTTGCAAGTCTTGATTTTTGGTAAGATTTACAATATTTGGAAAAACATTTTTGGTTGCTTATGAGGCACCTAGAAATATTATGAAGATGCAGGAAAAAGCTTTGTTACAAGTTATTATTTTGGTACCTATAAAGTATCCAACTTACAACTTTTCATCAGCATCTTACTCTCTTAATCACTTGAAGGTGTGAAAAACACTTATATATAATTTTTTATACCTTTGTTATTAGATTTTTTTAATTAAAACATAATAAGTATATTTTTTTAATTAAATCGTATATTCATTATATTATTATTAACAATTTATATATTTATTATTTGTTAATTAAATAATTTGATAATAAAGATATAAAAAATAACATATAAGTCTATTCTTTTAATTAATTGGCATCGTGGTGACCTTCTTCTTGCCAAAAAATATAAGAAAAAGAGGATGTTGCATATTGCGATTATAGACATAAAGTAGTAATAAAATAATAGTATTACTGATGTTAATATTAATAAAAAATAAATTATATTATAAAAAAGTGAAAATACACGTGCAATGAAATTCCCACAACTTCCTTTATAATTTTTTAAATATAAAATAGTTACTACAGTTTAATGTAACAACAACATGAATCATTCCCACATTTACAAAAATGTGAATATGAGAGTCAGATAAAATTATTGCTTAAAATAAAACATAATAAATAAAAGAGTGAATTAACATCCATCAGGGCATGTCAAGCCATTAGTTAAATATGAATTTTATTGAAAAATATGTTTAATATATTTATTTTAATTAATAACATTTTATACCATAGTAATGAGCGGAGGGGGCAGTTAAATGGGCCTATTTTCATCAATGAAAGAAAGGACCAACTTTGATGACACTATGGTATTGGACATGGGCCGTTCAAAACCGAATTTGTAAGCGCAGTAGAACCCAACAGTCCAATTGGGAAATACTACATTGACCATCAGTGACCCAAAAAATATGTAGATAACCATCAAATCTATACCGTCCATGTTAAGAAGGGGTAGAAACGGACGGTCGATGGGAGTGCCAGGTCATGGATCCGTGTCAAAATTCAGAGTCAGAGCGCGGGTCTTGGAAACGAATATAAGCTTCTTTGGCGCTAAAACCAAAATGTCACGATTAGCAATTCCCTCTTCCGAAGTTCCAATTTTTCCCTTTGATATATACCCAAAATCCCATTTCACCCGCAACATTTGCTCTCTGTCACTGAAACTCTCTCCTTGGAGATTTGGATTTTGAAGAAGGCCAAGAGTAGTGGAAATGGCGGGTGGAAAATCAGCCAAGTCGAACCCATCACAGGCTAGGAAGAGAATTGATGCAGTCGATTCTCGGGCTGGTTCTGGTCTTGTCCGCGCCAAAGATGGCAGTGCTTTTGCCAAATGGTTCGTTTCTCTCCCTTTACTTTCAGTATTCTTAATAGGCCTCTTGGGGTTGCTGGATCGCGTGACGTTTTCATGTGTGTGTCTCTCCTCTCTTTAGAAATTGCTTGGTTGGGTTTTCTTTCACGCATTTCTGCCTCCTGTAGTCCACTTCGATTTCTCTTTTGTGTATTTACTTTAATTTTCTTGTCGGGTTGAAGTTTTCCTTTATGTGCATTTCTAGTGTAATGAATTTCGGTTTTTTTTTTTTTAAATGTCAAGTCAATGTTGGGTGTTATAGAACATGAAATCTGTGATTTCAAATGCTTTTGTTTCTGTTCTTTGATGATCTTATTGTAGAAATCATAGAGTTTGTAATCCTGTTACATTGATATGGCCATGGAACTTAATTGGATTGTGAGTTGTGTTTACATCATATTCTAAGGGAATCAAAATTACTGGCATTCTTTAAGATGTCCTGTCAAATTAATCCAAGTCTTTTGCCGAGTGGTTTATTTTAAGTACTCTTTCTCTCCAGTGACGACTGCAACAAGAATGTTCCAGTGGCGCTCATCAGTATGCACAGTTGCAGCCTTGAAGCTAAAATTAAAATGAATCTGGGTATTATATTGATTCTTTCTCTTGTTCTGGTAGTACATATCATTGTGTTGGAAACTTTATCCTATTGGTCAATTGTATATTTATAGCTTTGATTTTATGCTTGTTCAGAGGCTCAGGTTGTGGAAAAGCCTGCTGAAGTCAAGAAGCCCGCAGAAAGGTGAATTTGCAATTGTTGGGTCTCTCTTCAGTTTGTCTAGAAACATTTAATATCTGCCCTATTAACTCTCTGTTGTCTCTGTTGTTTGAATTGGAAATTGTGCAGGAAGAAACCTAAATCAAATGAACCTAAGGCAAAAAAGGCCAAGGTGGAGAAAGGGAAGAAGGGCAAGGATCCTAACAAGCCCAAGCGTCCTCCTACAGCCTTTTTTGTCTTCCTGTACAGCTCTCTCTTTCCTATGTTTGTATTGTCAGCGATGCCATTCATATCTTTGAGTAGTTTGTTGAGTTTGGAACCTTTGTTGCAGGGAAGAGTTTAGGAAATCTTTTAAGGAGTCAAATCCTGATTCAAAGGATGTCAAAAGGGTAATGAAACTTATTAAATGGACATCTGGTTAATTAGGTCAGCTCATTCTGGGATTTGCTAATTAGCATACTTTTTGAATGAAAACCTAGGTTGGTAAAGAGGCAGGTGAGAAGTGGAAGTCCTTGTCTGGTGAGGTAAGTGAAAGATTATTGCGTTGGTATAAACTGTATAACTATTTAATAATGTGATGTTGATCAAACCTCGTTTTATGGCCATATCTGGAGCAGGAGAAGAAGCCTTACTTGGATAGAGCTGCTGAATTCAAGGCAGAATATGAGAAGGCCTTAGAAAGTTATAATGCTGCAGAAGACGAAGCTGTATAGTTTCTTTGCTTGAGTTGACATCATTGATTTGATTGTGTATTCTTCTGTCTGAAAACATGTGGCTTCTTTTGTGCAGGATCAAGAGGGGTCTGATAAAGAAGACACGACAGAGGAAGGGGGTCAAGAGGGGTCTGATAAGGATGACACGGCAAAGGAAGTAGAAGAGATCACTGATGAGGAGTAGCAGAACCTGCTTACTGTGTAAACTATAAAGATTACTCATATGCTTGCTGTTAGGGCTGTAAATTTTGAAACATGTGGTTGGAGGTTTACATTTAGATGTTACTAATACTGTTTTGCGGACTTTAAATGCAAAATCTTTTTGCGGTGTCCTCTGTTGAAAAATTTTTAAATGGTAATTAATTTTAACATGGTTCACAGTTTTCCACTAGTGAAGGGTCTGGTGATTTGGTTTTGCTTGTCGTCATTCAATCTTTACTAGAATTTATGTCGGGGCTACCGATAATATTGTTTGGTGGTGTGCATGATTTTATGTTCGATGACATTGAGGCTATCTCCTTTTTTCTTAGTCATTCAAGGCTTAAAATTTTTGGATAGGTGCTGGAGAGCTATTTCTTCTTTTGGATCTAAAAGTTTTGATATCAAGTAATGTGTTGTTTTATTCTCTTCTATTGCTCGAGTCATGCTTATTTTGGTAAGACGCATTGAGGCCGTGGGGAAGTACACTATTATATTTACTTGTACAATTGAATTTCAGATTTTTGCTTTGTAATCTGATGATAAACTAAAATGCATACTGCATAAGGTGGGCATTTTTTATTAAAATAGTATGTCACTGTAAAATGGAACACCTTAGTTTGATTAAGAAATTAAACGATACAAGTGTGGGCATTTTTTATTAAAATAATATTGTACTTAAAATGGAACATTACCAATTTGGTTAACTCAGGAAAATAATTTAAAATAATATAACTAGATAGTCCTTAACCCAGTGTGGAGCCTAATGCTCATATAACAATGGTCACAAGGCATGAACATTCTACTAGGTTGATTGAGTCAGCACCTCACTGACCTATCTTCCCATCTTTCTTTCCCTTACATGGTGGCAAGGGTTTGCCACATAAGCAAAGATTGTGAGCGTAAGCAACTGCAGGAAAGATATTGAATGGTCTAGTCTGTGGTATTTCTCCACATAGCCTGTTTGCCCTGAAGCTTGCATGCCTTAAACCAACAAGTTGTGACAAAGTACTTGGAATTTGTCCTGTGAGTCCATTTATAGACAGGTCAAGCCATTGCAGCTTCAGCAACATACCTAAACTTGGAGGGACGGCTCCCAATATGTGGTTCCTTGAGATGTCCAATCTCTCAAGTTCAATCAAATTTGAGATTGAAACAGGAATTTGACCAGATATCTTGTTGCCTCCTATATTTAGCACCTTCAGACTTGAGCCTACAATGAATTCTGGAATTTGACCTGAAATTGAATTTCCTGATACGTCTAAAACCTCCAAAACGCTGCTTGTCCTGTTGTTTATGACTGATGATAGTGAACCCACAAGCAGATTTGCATGCAAATCAATGGAAGATAGCCCTGTGAGCAATTTGATTTCAGAAAGATCAAATTTTAACTGGTTGTTAGAGAGCTTGACCTTTTGCAGGCTTGACATGTTTGTGAAGAAACCCGAAATGCCACCAACCAAGTAGTTATCCGAGAGGTCTATGGTGCTCAAAGAGTCAGGTTTGATGAACTTTGGGAGATTTCCTTTCAATTTGCACCCAGCTAAATTGACATCTTTGAGTGGCTTGCTTCTAATCCAATCAGGAACACTTCCTAAGCTGAGATTATTGTAGGACAAGTCTATTGACAAAAGAGAAGGGATGCCCTTGCTAGGGATAACTGGTAAGGGATTTGAGAGTGCATTTCTAGATAAATTAAAGTACCAAAGGTTCTGTAATCTTGATATGGACAGTGGAAGATGACCAGTGAGCTGATTACCACTTAACTGAAGACTAGTCAGGGATTTCAAAGTTCCAACCTGATCTGGGATGTTCCCTGTGAGCTTGTTATGGCTCAAGGACAAGTCTAAAAGATTGGCTAGGCTGAATAAGGAAATGGGAATTCTCCCTGTAAATTGGTTATCAGAAAGATCAATAAAGGTCAAATTTTGGAACTGCCCTACAAAATCTGGGATAGCCCCAGATAATAAATTGGAACTAAGATCAAGGTATTGCAGATTCTGAAGAGTTTTGAAAGATAAAGGGATAGGACCTGACAGAGAATTTCTTGCCAAATTGATTTGGACTAAGTGTCTGAAACTTCCTAGTGTTGGAGGAATCTGCCCTTTCAGATGGTTCCCATTGAGTGAAAGAGTCTGGAGCAAGGGTAAGCGGCCTAAACTTGGAGGGATGGTCCCTCCAAGGGAATTGTCCTCCAAAGCCAGTTGGGTGAGGTGGGTTAAATTTGAGAAGCTCTCAGGAATTGGTCCTGTTATGTGCTTCATGCCACTTATTAGCAGTACCTCCAAGAAACGCAAATTGCCCAGTGAGGGAGAAAGAGTGCCCTTCATGTAAAGGCCACTGTTCCTATCACTGTCAGGTCTCTGCAATTGCAATGTAGTGACTCGTCCTGTGGATGGATTGCACTCAACTCCTTCCCAACCACCATCGCAGCAATCTTTGCCTGTCCATGAAGAAAGGGTATCTGTTGTGTCCGTCAAGATGCTTGCTTTGAAGCCCAGAAGAGAAGCCCTGTCTTCTTCTGAACAGATTGGAGATTCCGATGTTGTCTGAGCAACATTTTCTGAGAGATGACAGAGGAATATTGAAGATATCAGCACAAGGTTGAAAACCCATTTCCGAAATTGCATTTTGGAAGGTAGGTCTTGATCAGATTGAAGCTAAAGCTGAAAAGTATTGGCAGAATCTAGTTTTCCAGTGAAATTGGGATCTGACAAGAGAAGCTCTCAGTGAGAGATTTTGAAAAAATTAAAAAAATAAATTAAATTAGTGAGATAACAGTAGCAAAAAGTACCACTCCCGACATGTGTTTATTCTATTCTTTCGCGTAGACAGGAAGGTATAATGATGACAAAGATGGTAGAAAAAAAATGAGGATATGTGAGTGAGAATGATGATTTTGTTGGAGATCTGCATGCAAGACTGAGCAATTTATAGTTGCAGAAGATAAAAGCTTCTCGTTGAAAGGAAGAGAATTTTTATATATCGCATCTGAGTTTAAAGAAGTTCACATGGAAATTTGTGACCGTTTGATGAATCACGAGGATCGCTTAGAGTACTTGAACGTTGGAGCGCACTAGATTCAAATTTCCCTTAGTTCCTTAACTTTTGTAAAAAATTCTCCTCAACACTATGCTCCTCCACAAGTTTCATGCCAAGGAAGGAGTACTATTATCATTTCTTGTTGTCTGGCTCGAAGAATATGAACGCTTTTTACATATGGATGATGGGTGAACCACAAGTTTTTTTCCCTTGTGAACCTTCACTTTAACGTCATTTTCATCTATAACAGATTTGAATAGTTTTATTGTTTTACTGCCTAGGCCCAACACGAGATTTATCTATCCTTTTTGTTGTTATTATTATTACTTAAGAGTAAGGGGTAAGAAATGAGGAATGGATAGAGATGAAACACTCTTCATTAAGTTTAGTTTAATTTTGAAAATATAGTATGTTTTGTAGGATGTAATATTAGGTATATAATGAAAAAGGGAATGAAAAAAATGTATAAAATGGAGGGAAAATGATTATATTTTTATTTTTAAAAAAATAATAAAAAAGAATAGATATTATTGCATAATAATTATAAAGATATAATAGATATTATAAAAAATATTAAATTACAAATTATATTGCATTTTTGCTACCAAACATGCCTTTAGATTGGCGTGATGTGAACAGTTTTTTAATGGTCATTTATTGATTTTGGTTTGGCATTTTGTTTGCTCTTGAATTAATTTAAGTAAAATGAAATTATTAATAAATTTTCAATTATACAAGTGAGGTATTGATACTATGAGGAAATACAATAATTCACCCTTTATTTTAAATATTTAAAAGAATTAAAAATGCAGTACTGATTTAACTTGTTATAATGTCTGAGCAATTTGAGTTTGTAAAAATTAATTCCATTAATTTTTTTTTTTAAATTAACAAGTTGCACTTGGATAACTTGGAACTTGAGAAAATATTTTAAGAATAATATTCTAAATGTATCAAATTAAGTTTATTCTTAAAATTACTTGAACTTAATTATAATATTTTTTAGGTTAAAATATACAAAATTTGCTTAAATTTTGAGTTATATATAAATAAATTTTGAAATTTTTAAAATTTGACAATAGATCCCTCCAAATTTGAGATTATGTGTACTAATCTCTTATCGTTAGTTAGTTCATTATTTTAATGATATAAGTATAGCACATCAAAAGAATCATTTGTACATGACCTAAAATTTAAATAATTATTTACACATAACTCAAAATTTAAATAAATTATTTGTAAGAAAAAGTTTAAAGATTTATTTAATCTAATGTGTCACCATTTCGTTAATTAATTAATGGATTTATAAATGGCGAGAGTTATTTATACAAAATTAAAAATTTAAAAAGATTTATTATTAAATTCTAATTAAAAGTTAAGAGAAATATCTGCCCATGATTTAAAATTTGAGAAAGTATTATTTTCTAAGAAGAAAAAAACCCATATGATGATATATTTACAAAACAACATAATGCACATCTTACCATTACATTGATGTTTTGGAATGTGCAACTTCTTTTGTGAGAGGGGTCCTGGTGGATGATTTACAGGACAGCAGGAAGCTTAAAGCAAGCTGAGAAGTGAGAAGTCTGCTGTGATTGGCCTAAGTAGGGACACCAAATAACATTAATAACAATAATAATCATGACAATAATGTTTGGCTCATATCTCTATTTAATTTTTTTTCTCAGAAAAGAAAAAGGAGTTTTCTGCAGCCTATGCCTGTTCCAAGAGGTATGTATGTGACAACTGTTAGCAGCATTGTGTGCGATTCTTGAGACTACAAAAGAGGTGGACAGTGCTGATATTGATAGCTATATGGCAAAAAGAATTGTGTAGATTATTGTTGCATTCCTTTTCAGTGACATGGAGGAACTACCAGACATTTTTTTTTTTCATTTTTCTAAAAGCAGAATGACTATTGACTTTTCCTTATTGGTAAGCATGCTCAGCCAGCTTGCTTCCTACACAAAAATGTAAACATCCCTGTTACTATATTTTTAAAACAATAAAAAAAGTCTTTGAATGAGTCCCTCTCTTCATTCCTACATTGACTTTTATATTAAGAATGGTAGACATAAGTACAATGTATATAGACAGGGTGTAACGATGAAAAAAAAAAAATTCATATATGTTATTAGTATCTTCGCCATTTTACCTATTAAAAAAAAACTTATAATAATTTTGTAGTCTAAACTTGAGAGGAGTAAAGTTAATTGGATCTGCTTTCACTTTGGCTTTTTGATCTGGAATGTGCCAGGCATGGACTACTCTCTCCTTAAGTCGTAATCTTGTAGTAACAAGTTTTTTTTTTTTTTTTTCAGTTAGTGATGTTTAGTATTAGAGTATTTTAATTTCATAAGTATTTTAAAAAATAATTTATAAGATTTTTCTAGGCATCAAGGATGTGAAAATTTTAATATTTATGTACATAAAGGAAAATTTGAATATCATATTCTTATCTTCTATTCGCCATATAGAGTAAAGAATGAATTTCAGAACTTTTGAGCTTTCATGTAAAGAAGGAAATTCATTATCACTTTTTCCCACCTCTTTTGGTGACTGGGACCTTTTTCTTTTTCTCTTTAGATATTAATTATCTTTAATTAATCTTTTCGAATATTAACTAGTCTTCTTGTCGGGTCGGCATTACCTTTTGATAATCACCAAACAACTTAATTTTGAAATTTTAACTAAGTAACCTTTTTTTTCTCAAAAAACAAAATGTTGATATATCAATGCAAAAATTTATTTTTGGATCCTTAACTTTATCTTAAATTTGACTTTCATATTTCAATTTCATTTTTGTTTCAATTTAATTTTGTATCTTCACCTTATGTATCATTTTCATTCCTTAATTCTATTTTCTTCCATTTTAATACTTTAATTTACAAAAATTATTCAAATATTTCCTGCTCTCTAACACCTTCAAAATTCTTAACAAGAAAGTTTATGTGGCTCTATGATGACTAAAATTTGACAATTTAGTAACTTAAATCTTCCCTATCATAACATTTTTTTTATATCATCAATCAAATATTGTGTTGTATTCTTTATTTTCTTGCAGAAAGAGTGAAGCAAATATGGAGTAGTTTTTATACGTTTAGATATCAAATTAAAATAAAACGATGTAGAAAGATGAAAGTGAAATTTAACATAAAGTTAAAAGACTAAAATAAAACAAAATAGAATTAAAAGATATAAATGAAACGTGAGATAAAATTAAAAGAATTAAATTAAAAAAATAAAATTAAGAGATGAAAATAAAACATAAAACAAAATTAAATGATCAAAAATAAATTTTTACCTAAAATTAATACGTTACAATAGGAACTAAGAATTATATATATACATATAATAAGAAAACAAGCTTGGGGTGTGTTAGAGAAATAGGTAAATAATTAGTGTGAGGATGAAAGAAAATGAACATAGATGAAAATAGAGAGAAAGAGAAGTGTATGTGGGGTGGGGTGGGGTGGGGTGTATGAAGAAGGGAGAAAAAACTCTGGACATGTGAAAATGAAAGGAGTGGAAGTGAGTTGGATAATGTTTAGAAGGATCCAAATTGAAAGTGGGAAAATGTTGATGATGAAGATAATGAACAAAGTGGGAGCAGGTGTGATGTGTGGGGGCAGCCGTAAGAAACCGAAATCACTCCTTAATCACATACCCAATTTGTCTTACTCACACTCCAACCAGGAATCGCAAATCCAAATGAATGATTGGTTTCGTTTTAATTTTGCATTATGGAGACAAAACCCCAACCACTTTCTACCTGGTGGCCGGTGCAAGTGGTGGCGTCCTCCCGGCCCCTCTGATTCGCCTTTACACAACATTTTGCACTTCTCCATTCCCCCTTATCTCTTTGAACCCCAAATTTTTTACGGTGCTAATAGAAAGAAGAAAAAACACACACATTTCTTCATATAAAATTCATTTTGGAAGTAAAAATAAAAGTAGAATTTATTGTAAATGTTTTGTTTTTTGTTACTGGGTTAGGAATGTGTTTGAATTATAGGAATACTAACAATATTGTAATGGTTAATGACAATTGTTACATTCAAATATAGATCAACAAATATGAAGTGAATTATACTATTTTTGAGTTCAAATTACGGAAGAAACAGTAGTGCCCACTACCCTAGACATTCAGTAATTAGGAACAATGGGTCCATCTACACATTTAAGGTCAAAGCTTATTAGGACCAGTAACTTGTTTTTTCTGTCGTTCAAAAATCTCAGTTTAGTCTCTCACACCAGCTAGCTGAGACCAAAACCATGACATTTTTCAAGGTGGTCATTAAAAGCTAAGTTTTCGGCAACGACTAAAAAAGTTGTCGCCAAAAGTCAACTTTCAATAATTTTTTTGAATCGTCGTTAAAAGTTCTATTTCTTGCAATATAATAAATTGTTGAAAAGTTTTTAATAAATTGTTCTACAAAATAAATAGATAAAGTAATGAAAATAAGTTACGTGGATTTGCCTGAAAAGTTTTTAGTAATCTCATCTTACATGGTACAAGACCACAAATTCTTCACATTTAATTTTTTGTTACAACTCTTAAGGACATTTAGCATTCTAAAGATAGATAAATTAAAGTAAAAAAGATAGACATCTAAATATATCAGAATCTATTTCATAAAAAAAATGTTACTTTACATGTTTATAATGACTACTTCTCATCGGCTTAATCCCTATTTAAGTACCTCGAATCTACTTAACAAAAAAGTGTTACATGACTGCTGCATTTCGTTTACTTAATTCTGACAAATACATATCTACCCAAAGTTTTCTAGTATTATCTGTCCGTTATAGTATACAGTATATATGGCCTTTCCATATTGTTCAGTGTAATCAAATAAAATAATTTCAATTCATATCGGATAATTTGTGGTACGTTGTACGTACTTCATTATATTGTAGAATTGATTGAATTAACAAAGCTAATTATTTATTTTATATTGTAAAAATTGTTATATATACTAACAAGCTAATTCTTTTTTCTTTAGGTAGTTAACTAGAAAAATGCAATATAATTAGTAGAGAAGCAGTTATTTAATTTTTCTTGGTTATTATTGTAAGGGCATCCTCAATTTTTATTGGTCAATAGGATATCCTCCAACTTTATTTGGACTATTTTTTCTCATAGCAATTTTAAGGATACATTTAAAATTTTATTGTCAAGGTGTTTTGAAAAAAATCAAATTGTTAAAAGAGAGATATTTCAAAATTAAAAAAAAATAAATTCACATGCACATATTTTATATGTCAGGCCCCCTTTCCTATAGATAAAAATCTCTAGTTGAATTGTCAGCCAAAAAAAAAAAAAACTCTAGTTGAATTGAATGTGCTTTAAAACTTGGATAACAATTAATAAAGACTTGTAGTTATTATATGGAATGAAAAGAAAGAGTTAACATCCAATTTCCTACTAATAACGTAATGGCAAGTTGCATTATTTCTTATTATAAATGATTGATATTAAAAGATATAAAAACATATATCTATTAGTAATAAATTAGACATCTATCAAATATTTAAATACCAAATTTTAGATATTTCATATGACTGACAGTTATATCAGTTTTGAAAAGTATTTACAAATGTGCCTGACAAAAGGCAAAAGCAGCCATGTAACTTTCCGATAAAAAATTAAAATTTTCTTATTAAGTGTAAATTTATACTTTTTACTGCTAAATTTTACTAATTATCTAAATGATAATATGATGAGTTATTAAAAAAAAATCATACAATTAAAATTCTCATATATAACTATGAGTCTATGGAGCAAATATCTCTGTAGCACTCATAAATTGAGACTATTAATATTATTTGTATGTTAATAAATAAATAATTTTTGTTTACAACTTAATATCCAATTTAATTATAATTTAAAATTAAATTACGAGATCTTGATGAAAAAATAATTACATGATAATGTTTAATTAGTAATAATACCAAAAAATGAGTTCCAGTGTTATATAACGGTTATGCATGTTCCTTTGAATTGGAGTTTAGTTTATGATTAGCAAGAAGTGATTCAAAATGGTTGGGTGAAGTGAATGGGGTTTGGTTAGGTTGCGTTGATTGCGCAAGAAAGGACACAAGTCCATGTGGGATGACGGTTTGTTGAACTGAAATTTGGATTTTGTAGACTTTTTTAAGTTGAAGATTGGAAGGACATGGTCCCAAATTTCATAAAAGCTAACATTATAGTCCAAAACTTGTGCTCCCTCTTAATTTAAATGGTCCTACATTTTATTTTTATCCTCTCACTTATAATCACTAACGTTCATGTTTCAAAAAGAGGCTTCACCATGTGATCCCAATTGCTGTGGAACCCTTTTTCCTAGGACAGACAGGCTGTAATTTGAGAAATTTGAGCAACTTGTAGGATGAACATTTCCGTCAAACAAGGTTTAACTGTTGAGAAAATGAAGATATCGAAGATGAAGTCAGAAATTTTAGCTTGTATGAATTGAATATATTCACACTCTCATCTAAAGGGACATTTTTTTTCACTAGTTGTTGCACCATTAAGACAGATTGTCACCATGATTTATTCAAAAAAGCCACTGATTTGAATTAGCAATCATGAAAATATCACCTCAAAAACTACTTTAAATCAAACAAATAAATATTCTAATGGAGAGAAAATTATGTTATTGGTTATATCTTTTGATTTAGGGTCAACACTTTTTCATAATGATTTTCCTGATCCAACCTGTCATTTTAATAATAATTAAGCTGGCAGAACTGAACATTGCTCCTGGTCATCAGGAACTTAACACGACATCAACCAACCAAGAAAACCTAGGAACTAGGATTGTTGTCGACCTGGTACTTTCTGAGATAAAGTAGTAATAATACTAGCCTAATTCAAATTCAGCTCTTTATTATTAATTAGCAGAAGCAAAGTTAACAATTGTACTATGACCAAATCACATTGCTCAAACAGTCATATAGGTACATTTCAAACATGGGCAGACTACCACAGTGATAGCCTCATTTTTTTTTGTTTTTTGTTTTTTTTGGCACTTCCTTGTCACAGATGGCACCAGGCCACCAGCGGTAACCTATTAGTTAAAATTTACAATCAAATGTCAATTTCGGTAAAAGTTGTTCCTCATACAATCTGAAAAACCATGTAGCACCAATAATGCATACTATTTCCCAAACGATTTGATATATAGATACTGAAATTTCCTTAGAATCTAGAATACAGGTGCAGCGGGAGTATAATATTTAAAACATTTCGAAAAATTTATTTGTTCTACATCAAAATTGATAGATACTAGATAGTGTTAGGATTAAATTATAAGGAAAAAAATACTCCAGAATGGAATTTTATACCAACAGACACAATTAACAAAATACAACACAAGCATCGAAAACCTTGATTTAAGCACAAAAATACGTTGATACCTACCTGGGAGGGAGGACGATGTACAGTACGCTGATACAGATACGATTATTGAGTCCACCTGGAGAATTGCCGTATTGGTGCTTCATAGCGAGTACACCTGTAGAAGAGCATTCCACAAGGGCCAATCAAGCTTTCCACAAGGGCCAGTCAAGAATGATTAGTGATTACACCTGTAGAAAAGCTTTCCACAAGGGCCAATCAAGACTGATCAGTGAAAGTATACCGCGCACACAGCAGCATTATGCCTTCTTTCAGCTACTGCTTGTAATCCACTTCTTCTCTCCTTGAGCTATTTCCTTGGAAGCTAATCTAGTATCGTGACTACACTAAACAAAATTGGAAGGGTCATGTTATAAGTTTTACATACTTACTGTTATCAGGGCAAAGGAGCTTGCAAGTTCATATTTTACACACAAATAATAACTCTATACTTTCAAAACAATTTCATAGATATCATCCCAATTCTAAAGAAAATTGTGATCAGAGCAAATGAGCTTAACAATCAAGACTTCAAGATCAAAAGCACAACTAAACCTGCAGGTTCATTAGGTCGAGAAATGGGTCATAGATCACTCTGTATATGAGGACACAAAATGTTAGTCCCTGGCAAGACTGAGAGGGAGTGAAAAAGAAGGGAGTCCTGCATTTGGAAACTGGGCTTCACAGCAAGGAATGAGTAAATCATACGATGCACATAAAACTTACTTCAAGCATGATAATTCAATTACTCCTAAGAAAGAAGAGAGCCAACAGATCCAATGTGCTGATGGACACAAGGAGAGAGCATGCAAGGTAGAAAAAGCTTTAAGAGCTGAGAGGTTGATCAGAGTTCTAGTTATAATGCAACTCTCCACTGCCCTTTGCTGCAATAAATGTCTCACTATAGAAAAGTTCAATATCTTGACGCCCTTGTCTCTCTAGATCCTCAAATTTTGTTGGATCAAGCGTCTACCATTGCACCAAAAACTCGAACTGATGGTAAAGGTGCAACTTTATTTCCTTATAGTTTTTCAAAATCACATTTGGCATTAAGGACTGCACCCATTACATGCGCCACAAGTAGGGATGTAAAACCCAAGAATCCTAAGGGTGACGCCGGTCCAGTTAAGCCAACAATATCTTCATTCTATTAATCTTATCCGACAACTGACATAGTAAATTAGCGTCTCTGGTCAAAGACAGTCCTACTATCAACACCACCAATTCACAATATCTTTGATGTAAAACCAGTAACGGAAATGGGAAGAAACAGAGAGAAACTGAGCGAGAAAGGAAGAAAGGGAGAAGAAAACTCTGATATTTTATTGATTTTCAAAAGTTGAATAAAAACTCTACAGCCAATGACTTACAAAGGAAACTATAATTGATATGCTTAGAACAAGAAATGAGAAAACAATAGAAAGAATCTCTACTATTAATTTTAATGGAAGGCATGATTTTTGCTGCTATATTTATGTCTAGCATAGGTCTTTCATTCCTTATTAGGAGCATTATCAATCTTCCTTCCTTGGCCAGATCATTTTCTTCATAAAACCTACAGATTTATGCTTACCACTCAAGAGGTCATGAATTCCATAATCAAGAATTTCTTAATTCAATCATGATTTCTCTCTAACAGCTAGAGGCGTCAATTAAACATGTTCCTATTAGTATCCCGAATCAATAACTTCAAATTATCAACAATGCATTTGCTTTCATTAACTATCTAGCCACATAATTCACGCCTAGAAGCTGGTCTCAATGATTTTAATTTGAAACGGAGTCATTATAATGTTACTATCGTACAATTCTCTTGCAGCCTGGACAAACTTCCACCAGAAGTCAGATATTGCCAATTTAATTACATCCCATGATCCCAATAATCTCCATCAAAATATAACCTGAACAGACCGAACTGACTTAATCCCCCATGCAGCATATTCAAGATTTCCTGCTGTCTGGGTCAATACCAGAAACTACGACTTTAACTAGGAACAGAAAGGTCTACAAAAAACCATGTTGCTCAATCACTACTACTATAATGAGTCCAAACAGAAGTCCATCTAATCCCTTCCTAGAATTTCCATTAAACCCTGAACTTAAGGAATATAGTGCAGTGGAATTTGAGACCAAGGAAAAGCTTTGCATGGACATTTTATCTCCAGCACTATATGAGAAGACAACTCATATACCATCCTGTCAAACATACCATCTGGTGAAGCAGTCATCTTTCAGGTCCCCATTATAGACTTGAATTTCAGAAAATCAGTTAGTATCATTTAAGTGCTTCCTCCTCTTTGATATTGCTCTAAAAGATAGCAAAGTTTCAAGGGAATAGTGATTGCACCAAAGTTGGACCCTTTGTCGAGGCAAAAATCCAATAGCCCCAGCAAAAGTGCTAGCTGTCAGTTTGTGCCTTCTAAGTTCTTGTCAGTTTTTGAAGCGGTACTGGAGCCCTTGCTTAAAGGACTAGATAGGTTTAGTCAGATGTATATTGCAACAACTTACCAACTGGGCTTGAATCTCTGAAGGGATTATTAGAAATATGGCTACTGGTAATAAACCCTCCACCATCTACCACTGGAGTTTGGCTACTATAGTTTCTCTTACTGGCCAGACATGCAGAAGGTGCAATTGTATAATAGCTATTTTTGTGCTTGTGTCATGGCAGCCAAAGAGCAGCAGAGAATGAAGAAACAAGTTCCAACTGCCAAGGAAGAGTAATGCCATGTAAGCTAGAGCTATAGTAATCAATTAGACAAATATTATAATTTGCAAAGTGGATGAATAAAATTTTAAAAGAACCATACTTGAGGATGATCATTAATTCATGATGATGTTTAGCTTTTATTAATGTGCATATGGTTTCACTCCATAATAATTTTGCTATCAAAGAACTACACTTGGACTATTCAAACTCATAAGTTTGAAGGATTAGAGCAAAGGCTGAAACATAATACAAAACGGGTGATAACATCTGAGAAATTTTAAATTAACCATATTAGAACTTAGAAGTTTATGCCAGACAGAATTATATAGAGATTTGAATACAATAATTCCCTTCCCCTTGTCCTTAGCTCCTGAGCATTAATATATCCTTGTGTCCACATATCTTATGCAGCTTTGATATTTGCCTTCCTAATTATGAAGAAACAAATTTACTAATAATGCTACATTTCTCAAATCATCCGACAGATTTTAAAGAGACTGTAAGTTAATTGAACAGAATTCTTGTATTTATCCTCTCTATTGCCTCTCTCTCTCTCTTTTGGTGGAAATGCAAGGGAAGCTAAGCCTAATTACCAAGGAATCTAGGAAAACAAACACCGGATGCATCATCCATCAAAAGCCTGTAACATCCTCTAAGGGGTCTCAGAAGAAGCACAAGACCCCTCTCAATACCATGAGCTTGGTTGGCTACCCAGTCAGCCAACCTATTTCCTTCTCTATGCGTGTAACTGAGCTTAATGATCCATTCTTTGCGCAACAGGTCCCAAATCTGGTTGATGAGCTGATAAAGAGGGTGAGAAGGAGAACAACCTTTCTTGATCAGCAAAATCGCACTCTTCGAATCAGCTTCAACCCACAGCTTTTTAAAACCCAGCTGCCAAGCAAGATCCAAACATGAGAGAATGCCCCAAAGCACCGAACATAGGACCCTTCCTGTTCCAATGTTACGAAGATAGCCATAGACCCAGCTCCTAGAAGCATTCCTTATCACTCCTCCACAACCACATTCTAAACCCCCATTCCTCACCGACCCGTCCAAGTTTAACTTCATGCAATCCCCCCCCCCCCCCCCCCCCCCAAAAACAAAAAACAACAAAAATGCCATCCAATCAAGAACTCCCTCTTCACAGCAGCAAGATTGGTAAGCATGCTCTGTGTCTCAAACAGCTCCCTAGCTCCCCACAGAATTTTAATGAACAGCTGGCTCAGACTCTCAGGATTATTATTGAAAACCACATTGTTCCTATTCAGCCAAATCTTCCAAACCCCTATACTGAAGAGTGCTTGCCAATTGAGAGATCTTTGTTTGCCCAGCTGCAGCCTGAGGTTCCTAGCTATCCAATCACATAGGTCAGTAGAGAAAAATGAATGCCAGTGGTGGGGATTTAAAAAGGAGAGCCAGAGGTCCTGAACTTGATCACAGTCACACAATGCATGCAATACCATCTCAGTGTGTGAATGACATCTTGGGCATCTGTCATTTTCAGTGAAGTGGCATCGCATCCTTTACTCATTTGTCATAATCCTACCACGGGCAGTCAACCAGATAAATGATCTAACTCTCTAAGATTCTGGTAATTTCCAAATCTTATTTCAATAAGAGGATTTTGAATCTGCAGCCTCCGAAATAATGGACTCAAGCAGATTTTACATTGAACAGATTATCCTTGAAATGAATCCAAATCAAAGCATCATTATTATTGCTACTAACAGGGGCCAGAATCGCTGCAATTCTTTTGCACAACTGGTTAGGGAGAAGGTTAGAGATGACACTCCAGTTCCACTCCCTCTCATGCATGTAAGCTTCTGAAGCTCCAAAACTTCAGCTAGCAAGGATTGATCAACATAAGTAATTAATTTGTCAATCCTTGGGACCCATCTGTCCAACCAGAAGCAGGCATTTTCTCCTGTAACAATGTTCCACCCTATGCCATTTTGAGCGTGGTGCCAAGTTTGACAAATTCCTCACCAAGTATGGGAGGAGGAATTATGCCGACAAATAAATGGGAGAGAGTCATTCCCACATTTGTATTTAGCTGTCAGAACCTTCACCCATAGGCTCTCTTTCTTCTCTAGAAGACCCCAACCCAATTTCATAAACATGAATTGATTCATTGATCTGAAATTTCACATGCCTAGACCCCTTGTTGACTTTGGCATATAAACATTATTGCAAGCAACAAGGTGTGGCCCTTTGCTATGATAAGAAGAACCCCACAAAAAATTACAGCTCATCTTCTCCATGGCCTCACAAGTACTAGCAGGAAGGAGAGAGGTCTGCATATAATAAGTCAGAATGGAATTCAAAACAGCTTGAGTCAGGGTAATCCTACAAACAAGAGAAAGCCTTTGCACCTTCCAGAAACTCAGCTTGGCATTCATCTTATCAATCAGGAAGTTGCTGGTATTGTGAGTCACTCTACCATGATGAAGAGGCACCCCAAGGTGTTTTTCAAGGTTTTGTGTCAGAGGAAATTCAGAAACTTTACTAAGATTCTTTGGCACATTATAATTAATATTTTTGGAAAAAAAAAAAAGCCTTATTTTCTCCTTGCTTACCTTCTCACCAGAACCAGCCATGAATAAATCTAGGCAATTTTTCATCACCTCAATTTGAGTCACTGAAGCTTCACCAAACGGGATCAAATCATCTCCAAAAAACAGATGAAAAATTTTTGACCCATTGCAAGCTATGGAAAATACTCTTCCACATATTTTGTCGAGCTGCCTCCTCAATTAGATGGCCCATCCTCTCCATTCAAAGAACAAACAGGTAGGGGGAGAAGGGATCCCCTTGTTGGATAACCCTAGACATATTGAAACTATCAGTTGGTTCCCCATTCCACATCACCTTCTTGCTACAAGACGTGATGCAGGACATGATCAACTCCAATAACAAGCTCGAGAGGCCAATCTCCTTAAGGGCATCCCACAGGAAATTCCAATTAAGCCTATCATAGGCTTTTTCAAGGTCAACCTTGATAGCAAACCACCCCTTCAAACCTTTCTTATTGTTCATGGAATGAATCACTTCTTAAGCGATAATAGTATTATCAAAACTATTGCAGCCCAGAACAAAACTAGATTGATTGGGAGCTACAAGATGATTTATAAAAATCTTCCAGTGGTTCACTATGATCTTGGTAATAATTTTATAGATGACGTTGCACAAAGCAATGGATTAGAATTGCCTAAGACTCTCTGGGTTCTCCACTCTAGGATTAAGCATTAAAGTGGTATCATCAATACCATTAATAAGAGAGGGTTGAAATAGCATTATTTAACAAAATCACAAACAGATTCTCCCACAATATCCCACTGACTCTGGAAGAAAAGTGCATCCAAACCATCAGGGCCTGGGGCTTTGAAAGTGCCCCCATACTAAAAACCACTTGTTCAATCTCAAGATCAGAAAAAGGGGACTCAATTTCTTTGATAGCTTCTCCATTGATAATGGAGAAAAAGCCCTTAAGTGGGTATTCACCACCACTGGTGCCCTCCTCCTCTGTATGTAAGTCTTTGAAGAAATTCACCGCCATACTTTTCACAAGTTGCTCATCAGTAACCAGCTCCCCCACATCATCTTTGATAGCCTTAATACAGTTTCTTCTCTGCCTTTAATGGCTGAAGTATGAAAATAGCTTGTATTACGATCCCCAAAACTTGAGCCAATTGTAGCGAGAACACTGGTACCACATAACTTCTTCCTGAAAAAGAATTTATTCAAATTCCTTAAGTAATTTCCTCTATAAATGATGAAGTTGGTTGTCCTCGTATAAGGCAAGCCTTTGGTCAATACCCTCCATTCTGCTCATCAACCTCTTTTTCCTCCTAGCAATACTCCCAAAAGTGTTTTTATTCCATTCCATGGCCTTAGTAGTAAAATTTGCAACAGCATTCCCCCGGTAATTATCCTTATACAAAGCATCTTTCACAAGCTTAGAAAAACCTTCATGAGATAATCAAGCTGCCCTAAAGTTAAAATGGTGGCCTCTTCTAGCCTTGTTCTCCATTGTCAGTTGCATTTGAAGCTTCAAAGGTCTGTGATCTGAGTTGAAGAAATTTAAATGAAAAAAGCTGCCTCGTCATGATCAGATAGCCAAGAAAAATTGCCCAAACACCTATCAAGCCTCTCATGGATCTGCTCATTCTCCCAAGTATACTTGGGTCCACTGAAGCCCAAGTCAATTAGATTGCACTGCTGAACATATTTCCTACAGTCCGCCATGTTGTGATATGAAGGGCTTGCCCCTCCACTTTTCTCATCCCCTGGAGGAATAGCATTGAAATCCCCAAACAAATACTCTCTATTACCTTTCTATTCACTAAAAGTTTTCCGTAAATTTCTGAAAGTGAAGTATTTAACACTATTTACATGTTCATTATTACAAAGGATAAGGAAAAAAAAAAAGTGTCATGTCATTTCAACCATAAAAAACCCAAATGGGTAAGTCCAAGCAAAAGAAATAAATTAGCAATCAAGTTTCAAAAGTAAATTTCCCAGGTTTTACAAGAACCAAGAAATTCCAATGATTCCATGTGCATCTGCAAGTTTTAGTCATTTACATCAAGATAGTTACCTTCTGTACCTGCAGTTCTCAACTCCATCAGGGAAAGAAAAAACAAAAGAAAAGCAAAATCCACAACACCCTAAAACAACGATAAACTACTTGGGTGAAAAGTTTTGGAATGAAAGAGGAAACTGGGAGCTAGATAAAGCATGGGTACCTCAAAAATAGCTATTGATACCAAAGGAGGGGTGGCTAGGAGGTGGGGAGAGGTTCCTTGCTTCTGTCCATGCCGGACCTTGTCTTCCCATCCTTGGCCATTCCCACGGCGGGGGACAATTGTTCATTGTCCCCATTCCCTGCAAGGATCACGAGGACCCTGAATACTAGCAAAAACAATCTAAAAAAGATTTAAGTAGAGTTTGCTACAATTAGGAAAATAGCAGAAATATCAATTTAAGAACACAATCTTAAATTTCAAATTAAAAAAAAAAAAAGTATAACAACTCCAAGAATTTATAGTACAATTACAAGTTCAAAGCTTCTTGTTCCATCACTTAATTTGATCAAATTCCTGAACCCTCTCTAGAGGATTGATCTCCAGAGGACATTCTACACAACAACAAAAGCATTATTTCATAAAATATTCTTTCAGCACATGTTATACAATTAAGTTTTAGCGTCTTTCAGAAAGAAAATAACTTGAGCATGTATTACACAGCATACAACAAGAATTAACAGGGTTACAGAAAACATTCTATTCAAGATTACCACACCAGAAATAAGCGCCAATGAAAATTGAGAATTCAAGGATTTTACCCAACTAAGTATGTTTGCGCATGGAATAAACTGGAAGGCAGCAAGAAACAGAGTTTATGGTCCACAAATTTCAAAATGGATTCCTTGGATGGGCAATATAATGATCATATTCGGAACTCAAAGTCCGATTACTCCTAGACTAATTCAAACCCCTTCATCTAAACCATAAACCAAAGTAAATCCGTATATTACATATTGCAATATTAATATTTAAAACTCACGGCAGTTGAAGAGTCATTAATTTCTTTGCCTTCCTCACCCTTCTTTGACACATTTTCGAACCCCCCTTCCCTCCCTCTGTCTCTCTAATAATGTCCTGGTTTTCTAGTCCACAGTCCATTAAAAAAAAAAAAAGGAAAAAGAAAAAAGAAGAAGCTAGTTCTTAATGCTTGCCTCACACAAAATGTGACCCACAATGAAATTCATAACTGATGCATGAAAAAGATCATTGAAGTACCTGCTTATGGAGATGGCGTCTGGAGAGGATGTAGGCGGTGCCGTCGACGGAGGGTGGGACGTTGAAGGAGGCGAAAAAGGATTTAAGGTTGTGAGTTGGCTTTGGCCCCTCTGCTGCCAACAATGGGGAGCGAGAGAAATTTATACCCTGCTCCTTCATCCGCGCCGACCCGCTTCAATCTTCCGAAGAATAACCGATTCTCGTTGGGTCGGGTCAGTTCGGATTTTGGGTATGAATACGTTAAAAAATGATAACGGTATTTCTAACGTCCAAGCTTCCATTTGTTTTTATTTTTTTAGGACAAGGATAAAATAGATATTCGAAGTTAGCAATAAAGGCACTAGGACCGCACCGCGTGCAATGGCGAATTTTTATAGATTTGTATTTTTCCTTTTGTTTTTAAAAGTTTAAAATTTAATATAAAAGATAAAAATAATAATTATGAAGATTGTGAGACACAATTATTTAAAAATGTTAACAACTGAAAATTTTTAATTATGTTATATAATTAAAATTTTTAAAATGTAATTTTTTTCTTATAATTAAAATTCACATCTTCACAGTTGTAGTTTTTTTATCTTTTTTATTAAATTTCAAAACCCTAAAAATTAAAAACACATAAAAATTAGTTATTGCACCGCCAAAACCTATCACAAGGAGTGCAGGGGATCCTTGACTCATTATTAGTTTAACAGCACAAACAATAATTAGATAGAACAAATAAATATATATCAAATTGTTATGAATCTATCTATTATTGTGAATATTTATTTAATTTTTTAACTTTCAAATTTATTGAAAGTATATTATGATTTTTATTTATTATGTGGACGATTATCTTTTCATATTCTTTTAAGAATTATAACTCTTTATATATTTATTTTTTATTTTTATATTCTCCTTTATAGTATATTATTTCACATTTAGCATATGACATTTTAGATTATTTGTAATTACAAATTTGTTACTATAAATAAGTACTTTATTTGCATTGAGGGTATGAATAAAATTTGAGGAGCATTTATCTTATTTTATATATTTTCTAAATCATCTTTTTTCTATTTTTTGAGTTATTTCGTAATATGTTATTAGCACACTTTTGCTCTTGATTATTTGAGCAAGAAAGGAAAGATCTTTCTATCTTATGCATTAATTTTTTTATTAATTATATCCTATTTAAATTATCATATCAAATCTTACAAAATTTGAATTTATAACTCTTAATCTTTTGGGCAAGAATTATTTTTATTGGATTTTAAATGTTGAAATTCACCTTAATGCATTGGGGTCTTGGAAACACTGTCAAGGAAGGAAACAATGAGTCAATGCAAAATTACACTAAGGCAATAATTTTTCTTTATTATCACCTGTATAAAAGGGTTAAAATTTGAATATCTTATGATAAAAGATCCACTTATATTTTAGAATAGTTTGAATAAAAAAGTTATGACCACTAAAAAATTGTTATTCTTCCAAAAACTCGTTATAATCATATGCATCTACGATTAAAGATTTTAAATTAGTTAGTAAGTATAACTCCACAATATTTTATATCAACTCTCAATTAAAGTTGTGCGGAGAAATAATTACTGAAAAAGATATGTTAGAGAAAACTTTTTCTACTTTTTATGCCTTTAATATGCTCCTGTAACAATAATATAAAAAAAAAAGATTTGAAAAATACTTATAGTTAATTTCGTGTCTTCTTGTTGCTGAACAAAATAACGAGCTATTAATGAAAAATCATGAAACCTATCCAACTAATTCTACTTCATTCTTTAAAGTGAATGTGATTATGATTGATAATAACGAACAAGATCATGGTTGTGGCTGTGGTCGAGAAAGAAATAATGCTTCTTATCATAAGAATGTTACTAACTATCAGAAGTGGAATAAGAGAAAAGAAAATCAAGAAATACAAGTGGACAAAAGAAGCATGTAAAAAATTTAAAAAATTTATGCTATCATTGTGGTATGAATGACCATTGGTTATGTACTTGTTGTAAAGTAAAACACTTTGTTGATATCTATCAAGCATTAATGAAAGAAAAGGAGCAAGATGTTGAGACCAGTTTTGTTAATTTATATAATAATTTTGCCAGTGATCCCATAAATATTACATATTTAGATGTGTCAGATTTATTTGTCAACCCATTAAAAAATTAGTGATGCTTAAAATAAGTTTAAGTATTTAAAATTGTATTTATAATTATAAGTTTATATGAAATTTTAAGTGTGCATTTTATAATATTTCTTATATTTATATTTTATTTAATTTTAGAAAATATGAATGAAAATGTATATCTCGCAAATAGTGCAAACACTCATATGATCTTAAAAAATAAAAAATATTTTTCTCAAATAAACATGGTGAAACTTATGTTACCATAATTGTTGGTAATACAAGATTAATTAAAGGATTTAAAATAGTTATTATCATATTATTGGAGGGAACGTGACTTATTATAAATAATGCTTTATTTTTCTTCTAAATATCAAAAAAAAATTATTGAATTTTAAATATATTCATCGCGATTAATATCATATAAAGACTATGTGTAAAAGAAATAATAAATACTTTTATATCACAATTATTGTTTTTAGTAAGAAAAAGATACTAAAAAAAATTACCAATTTTTTCTTCCGATTTGTACTATACAAGAATTAGTATAATTGAGATACATACAACTATAAATTAAAAGTTTATAAATTCAAAAATATTTAGCATTTGCTATGAATGGTTGGGGTATCCTAGAAGAATAATGATGCAACAAATTATTGAGAATTCACGTGAGTACTAATTGAAAAACGTGAAGGTTTTTCAATTTAAAGAATCCTCATGTGCTACTTGTTCTCAAGGTAAATTGATTATTAAGCCATCACTAATTATAGTTGAAATTGAATCTCCAACTTTTCTAGAACATATATATGAAGACATTTGTGAGCCTATTTACCCATCATCTAAATTATTTAGATATTTTATAGTATTAATAGATGTATCCTGCATATAATCTCATGTATATTTGTTGTCAACTCACAACCTAACATTTGCAACATTACTTGCTCAAATTATTTGATTAAGAGTACAATTTCTAAATTATACTATTAAGTTTATTTGATTTGATAATGTTAAAAAAAAAAATTCACAAACTTTTAATTACTATTACATATTAATTGGAATAAATGTTGAACATCTTGTAACTCATGTTCATACACAAAATGATTTAGCTAAATCTTTTATTAAATGACTTCAATTAATTGCTAAATCTTTACTAATGAGGACAAATCTATCTGTTTTTGCTTAGGGACATGTAATTTTGTGTGCAACAACACTTATACACATAAGACTAACAAAATTACTATAAATACTCCCTTTACAACTGGGCTACGGTCATGAGCCAAATATTTTTTATCTTAGAATTTTTGGATGTATAGTATATATTCTAATAGCTCCATCACAACATATTAAGATGAGATCTCAAAAGAGGTTAGAGATATATGTTGAGTATGATTCTCTTTCTATTATATGATATCTTGAGCCAGTGATAGGAGATGTATTTACATCAAATTTTGTTGATTGTCATTTTGATGAGCTAATTTTTCTAACATTAAGAGGAGAAAAATATAAACAGTTGGTCAAAGAAATTATGTGAAATATTTTAATATATCTTGATTCTCGTACAAAATAATATGAACTTGAAGTTTAAAAGATAACTCATTTACAAAGTATAGCAAATTAACTGTCAGATATATTTATTGACCTAAAGAGAGTGATAAAGTCACATATATTAGTTGCAAATACTTCTATAAGAATTAAAGTCCCTAAAGAACAATCTGTAAGTGAAATAGCGAATAAGTTCAAAGTATGCCAAAAGTGTGGTAGATTAATTAGTTCAAAAGATAAAAATCCTCACTAAAGGAAAGGAACAATTATTTATAATTAACCCCTTAAAGAAACAAAATACTCCTAAAGAATTTAAAAAATATAATAAGTAACATAACTTCAAAAAAAAGTTCAAGTATCTAAAACAAAAAATAAAGAGATTTTAATAAATTATATTTCTATGAGAAAAAGATTCAACCGTAAGGAAATAGTTATTAATAACACTTTTGCATACTCTATAGTGTTTAATGTTATGAATAATAATGAAAATTATAAACCTACATCTGTTGATAAGTGTCAACATGAATGTGATTGGCCAAAATAAAAAGATGCAATTTAAGCATAATTGAACGCATTTGAAAAACATAAGGTTTTTTTTTACCTATAGTCCGAATAACTGAAGGTATAATATTTGTTAAGTACAAATGGATATTTGTGCGTAAATGAAATGAGAAAAATGACATTTTGAAATATAAAGTACAACTTGTTGCACAAGAATTATTACAAAGACTTGGAATTAATTATGAATTCATTTATTCTCCTGTGATGAATATAATCACATATCGTTATATTATTAGTTTGACAGTGCATAAAAACTTGATATACATCTTATAGATGTTGTTATAACATATTTATATTGTTTACTTGATCATGGCATCTACATGAGAATCTTATAAAGATTTAAGATGTCTAAAGCATATAATTCAAGGTCTTGAGAACTTTGTTCAATTAAATTGTAAAGATCTTTGTATAGACTAAAACATTTTAGATGAATACGGTATAATCGTTTTAGTAAATATTTGTTAAAAGAAGAATATAAGAATAACTATATATGTCCATGTGTTTTTATAAAATGAGCAAATTCAGAATTTGTAATAATCGTTATATATGTTGATAATTTGAATATTATTGGAACTTTTGAACAAATTCTAAAAAAAGAATTTGAAATGAAAGATTTTAGAAAAATAAAGTTTTGTCTTAACCTACAGATTAAACATTTGAAAGATGAAATTTTTATATGTTAATCAACTTATACACAACAAATTCTTAGAAGATTTTACATAAATACAGCACATCCATTAAGTACCCCAATAGTTGTTCAGTCATTTGATGTGAAAAAAATATTTTTTGACCTTAAGATGATAATGAAAAACTTCTTGACCCTAAAATACCATATTTTAATGCAATTAGTGCATTACTGTATTGTGCTAACAATACAAGGCATGATATATCTTTTAATGTAAGCTTATTAATTAGGTTTACTTTAGCGCCAACACAAATATATTAGAGTAGAGTTAAACATGTTTTTTGATATCTTCGAGGTACTATTGATATAGGCTTGTTATATACAAATAAATCCAGATCAAAACTCTTGAGATATGAAGATGTTGGATACTTATATGATTCATACAAAGCTAGATCTCAAATAGACTATATATTTATAAGTGAAAATATAGATATATTATGACATTTTACCAAGCAAACACTTGCAGCTACTTATTCGAATCATGGAGAAATTATAGCAATTTATGAAACAAGTCGAGAATGTGTTTGATTGAGATTTATGACTTAATATATCCGAGAAACATATAGGTTATCTTCTTACAAGAAAACTCTGACTGTATTGTCTGGAAGATAATGCAGCATGTATAACTTAGTTGAAAGAATGATATATCAAAGGGGATAGAATAAAACATATTTCACCAAAATTCTTTTTCATTTATGATCTTCAAAAGAATAGTGATTTGATATTTAACAAATTCGTTCAATTGATAATCTAGTCGACTTATTTACCAAGGTATTATCTACTTCAACATTTCAAATATTAGTACATAAAATTGAGATACATTGGCTCAAAGATCTATAGTGATATTCTAAACAAGAAGAGTGTACAAAAAATGATGTACTCTTTTTTCTTTATTAGAGTTTTTTCTCAGTGGGTTTTTTTCTAATAAAGTTTTAATGAGATGTATTCCTTGTACAATGGATATCCAAGGAAGAGTGTTATAGATTTATCTATTATTGTGGATGTCCATTTAGTTTCTTAATCTCCAATTTTATTAAAGGTATGTTCTAATTCCATTCATTATGTAGATGACCACCTCCTCATATTTCTTCAAGAATTGTAACTCTTTAGATATTAAATTTTCATCTTTATATTTTCCTTTGTAATATATTACTTTACATTTAGAATGTGACATTTTGGATTATTTGTAATTACAAACTTGTACTTATAAATAAGCACCTCATTTGTATTAGAAGGTATGAATAAAATTTTAAAAATATTTCTCTTATTCCATATCTTCTCTAAATCCTCTTTTTTTTTATTTCTTAAGTTATTTTATAATACATATATATATATATATTTATCAACACTTTAGTTTTTAAATTTATTTATTTTACATGAATTAATTCATCAATAATTTGTTTTTTAATCATTACCCCCTTTGTTATTCATTACTCACTTTATTTTTTAATCAGGTTAATTTTTAATAGCTACATTGAAGTGAAACACTATGTACTAAATTGAACTGATAATAAATAATGTAACAATTTATCCACCTAGTATTTTTTATGTTCTTTTACAAAAAAATAATAATTCAAATAATCTCTTATTCTATGCATTATTTTATTAGAAAGAGATAAAGAAAGTATAATATAAATGAGGAAAATTATATATATAACTCATTTTTTTATCTATTTCTTATTTTCTCTGTTTTGCTTGTACTGAATAAAAATGATCCAAACTCCAAAAACAGAGCAACTCTTTTTCATTTTCCTTTTCCATAGTCCAATTTAAAGTTTATCAATTTTGGCTCAAAGCTCCATCTATAAGGCACACAAGCTGCCATAGATTGTGCATCAGATGATCATGTATTCACACAAACTACAATGTTGGGCGAATAAAATTCCATATGATTATACCATCCAATTCCAAACCCTTGTTGGAATAAAAAAGGGGGTCCCACACACCAAACCCATGATTTCTTTCTTCTTCTTCTTCCTCCATTTTTTTTCACCGGGACCCACTCACCAACATGCCATCTGGTGGAACCCCTTCCTTGCTTGTTAAATGATGCCCATCCATGCACGATGATTTAACATTTGGTGCAAGATATAACTGATATGACCCTACAAATGCTTAAGAAAATGTGCCTGAGAAATTCAAAAGCAAAAGTCCCAAAAAGAGAAACGGTTGGTAACCACAGCAGGAAGAGAAACAACAAAAGGAAAAGCTGAAATTTGAAATGTGTCTCTTTGGAGGCATATTGTCTTTGCCCTACACTCACACACACATGCCTTTATTACATGTAACAGCAGCAGTATGATATGATAAGTTTTCTAATTATTTATTCCCCCACATGTAAAACCAAGGAAATTAGTTAATTCAAACCATAGAAAAAAAATAAAAAAGTGAATCCAGTTTCAGAATCCCAAGAAACATGATCCACTTTTCTTCTTTTTCCATACCCCTTGACTGACGTTTACTATTGCTGCTTCTAAAATACTAAAATTTTCTCTTTTCTTTTCTATTTTCTTCCACAACTTGTACATAAATAGACCCAACCCATTTTTCATCATTAGTAGGCACACGAAGTCACACACTGTACCCCTACTCCAAGATGAGTGAGCTTCACTCCCTAGCTTATGCTAGCAGCTTCCATGGGTGTTCCCTAGGTTGGGATTATCACAATCTTGGAGTTCTCAACACTGAAATACCTTTAGGTACCACTTTTGTTTTTCCCTTTATATTCTCCTGTTCTGGTCTCTATAGACTATAATGCTTCTTGGGTAACGCTATGCTTATAGTATCATTACAATGATGGCTGATATTCAATATGCAGTTATGGGTGGGAATAATACTGCACCATCGTTCTCACCTCTAGAGTCTGATTTCTCATCTGGGTACTTGGAAGATGCTTTAATTGAATATACCTCCAAACGTCGACGCTTGCTGCCTTATACAGATGAACAAAGCATGAGTGTGATTGATCTTCAAAAGGTAGATCTCCTCATCTCTGAATATTTTGTTTTGTTTTCTCTTTTTTTTTTTTAAGTTTGAATCTCTGCTTCTTAATTGTTCTTTAAATGATTCTAAATTAATGTATTATCTTCAGAGCTTTTGGAACTTTAAACCCATATGGCACCAGCCAGCAGAGAATTTCTATTGTATAAGCATGAACCAGATAGAGAGCAATAGTGGGGGATTTTCAGGTATATATGTGCTTCCCAGGCATTCATGAACTGCATGGAATAATTATGTACCGCTTGTTACATTCATGAGATAATCAATTAATTTCAAAACACTGCTATTGCATTCAAATTATAAAGTGCTTTTATTGTTGCAGTTAATCATACTGAGGACCAAAAGCATAATTATAAAGAAAAAGAAAAGGAGGAATGAAGAATATTGAATCATATATGCCATTGCTATGACATCTCTTTTTGTTAGTTTTGCTGTTCCTGCTATGCCACTTTGAGATGCTTATTACTGCTTATTTCTAGATGAGCATATAAGCACGTCCATGAGCAGAATCAGAGAGGAAGCAAATATTCAGGCAGAGACAAAAAGTAAAGAAAAGACAATATTACCAGCCTATGAATCTCCTGATTCATCCTCATCTTCCTACAAAATCCCAGTTACATCCACAACCACAAAGAACTTATTCTGCATAGACCCCACAACTATGTCAGCAGGTATATATACACTTTCACTTCATTATTAAGGTATGGTCAAGGTAAAAATATTAATTATTAAGAAAAAATTTGTGTATAATTTTCATTTCTTTGCTATGAGATTCTCTAATAAATAAGAGAATCTAACAAACATTTAATGAACTTTAGTCTAGTCCTATAACCATTATATATGAATTTGTCTGTAATTTATGTATAGGAAGTAGCAGTGAGAAGAGGAGGAAGAGAGTGGTAACAAGAGTGGTATATCCATTTGCAATGGTGAAGCCAGGAGGGATCAGAGAAGGAGAAATGACTTTGAATGACATAAATGAGAGGATCTTAATGCCTCCCACGAGGCCAGTGAGGCACCCTGTCGGCGACTTCGCGTGCCGGCCATGCGTGTCGGCCAACGGCGCAGGCCTTTCAGGCAAAGCAGTGGTGGCCCTTACTAGGATTCACACTCAAGGAAGAAGGGGCACCATCACTATTATCAGAACCAAGGGTTGATCACAACAACTTCATATACTTGAATTGAAGCAGCTTTTTTGGCCCTCAACTATATATATATATATATATATATATATATGTGTGTGCTTTGCTTGTTTTCGTCAGACCTTCCAATTGTATAGATGGAAAGCCAAATATATAATTATGTATGCTTGTATATTATTTAAAGGTCGTATGTTCTCAGATTTAATTTTGAGGTCCAAACAGGAAAAGTTATCTGAGCTGGATTGATGAGAAGAAAGAAAAAGGTAAAAAGAATAGGAAGGAAGAGAAAAAGAAGAAGAAGAAAATAATGGAAAAGATAGCTAAGGTTGTCATTGTCTAGGGCTTCTGGTCTTTATGACAAAGACGCAAGAAGAAATAGCACTCTTTATTCTGCAAAAACCTTTTTTTTTTTCTCGCTGAGGATTGAGAAGATATAGAAATATATTGGTAAATTGAAGAAAAAGCTAATGTCCTGCTTAATTAGCTACGAAATACTTATATTCTATTCAGATACAGGGAATCAGAAATTAATAACATTTTCTCTCTAAAAAAAATTCGAAGCAAACAACTTTCTCTTCTTTTTTAATTAATTGATCAACGGTCGAATTTAAAATATACTATTAAAAATAAAAAGAAAGAGAGAACTGTACATATATAGTTTCATATTAAACGATTTAAATTGTCCTTTGGTATGTACAGTTCACTACTTGTAGCTTTTTTTCTTTTTTGGGGTAAAGAATGCCCTTTATTAGTATAAAACACTACCTAGAACTTTATTCCCCTCCTATGCATAGTCGTACTTGAGGGCAACTCAAAGTACAAGACATAAGTAGAAAGAAATGGAGGGAAAGGGATTGTTAACAATAGTTTCGTCGTCCTTTTTTATTTTAAGGCTTATAATTTACAACACATAAACTAAAATGTACACTAATAAATAGATAACTATTATATGTTTATAGAAAATTTAATTTATGATATATCTTTTGTGTACAGGTCTTACATTGTTCATAAGATTAATGATGTTTTTTCTTTAGTCTTCAAGGTCTTATGCCATAGTGGTTAGAGTTTTATTTAATTAATGATTACATGGCCGTACGTACCATTATTTTTTTTAAAAGAAAAATTGCAAGTCTTATATTAGAATCACTTTACCTAAAATATAATTTTGATTCTTTATAACTCATGTATTATTTTTTCTTGAATTTATTTTATTTTAATTTTAGTTTCTTAATTTTATTTCAAATTTTATTTTGTCCCTTAATTATGTTGTGTTCCAATATAGTGCTTAATTTTACTTTAAGTTTTATTTTTATTTTTTAATTTAATATAATTTTAATTTAACCTCTTAATTTTATTTTAAATTTTATTTTTGTCCTTTAATTTTATTTTATTCTAATTTATTATAGTCTAACTAATGCTTTCATTTTTATTTTCAATTTTATTGTGTATTGCCCTAGGTAGATCAAAGCCATTGCCCATGTTTGTAGATAATATACCAATATTATGCCAGATACACAAAATATAGTAAATGGTGATAAAAAAGGTATTATATAACAAGTAAATTCAAGTTGGCAAAAATTATTGAAGTTAAGTTACTAATGAATCACAAAAGATTTTTTGTGTGAAGCATTTTAATTTGATGTTGTTAAATGGGGAAAAGAAAACATTTTAGTAGTTTTTTTAAAGTTAAAGGATAAATTAGAATAAAATAAAATTAAAGAATAAAAATAAAACTTGAAATAAAGATAAAAGGTTAAATTGAAATTAAATAAAATTAAAATTAAAATTAAAAAATTAAAATTAAAACTTGAAAAATATAAAAACTAAATTAAAACTTAATAAAGTTAAAGGATGAGAATGAAATCTTTAATAAAATTAAGAGACAAAAAGTGCAATTTTGTTGTCATTTTATAATTGTTTCAGAAAAAAGTTATGACACCAATAATGTATTAAACAAGGTCTTAAAAAGCAAAGCAATGATATTATAAATTCATATTTATCATAAACTCTATACAATGCAATAATTATTACATATAGAGTACTATTTTATGCCTAAGGTGTATCATAAACACTAATAATCATAGCTCGTTAGTTACATAAATCAATTCTATAAATATCATGGATAAATATGATGATAATAATAATAATAATAATAATAAATCTATTAAAATTGACATGAGAATTTATATATTTGATAATTTATTATTTCATAATTAAAATTTATAAGAGACTTAAAAATTCAGTATCACCACTCTTCAATTAATTAGATGGTTGGACCTATTGGACAAAAATTCCAATGGATTAATGTCAAGGTCGCTGCATCGTAAGATACTTTGATTTGTTTAATGTCCCATTTTTTTGTTGTTGGATATATTGGTGTACTTGGCCCTTGACTTTCCCTTTTCCCTCTTATTCTCATCACCCTTGTCTCAGTTTTTTTTATTATCAGGTTGTTCATAATTTATCTGATTAGGTTTCATAAAAATGGTAGGCCTTGTTTCAATATTTTTTCAAAATGAGAGATTTCAAAAGACCAATTTAACCCACTGTTATCTTAAAAAAAAAAAAGTATCATTAGAATTAAATAAAAATCTAAATTAATGCTTATGAGTTTATGGATTTAATCATGCGCGCTTTTACCTATTCATTAACTTGTTTATTTAAATTATTAAAAAAACTCTAGAATGATTATAAAATTCTTCAATTGAAAAACGATACATAAGGATTTTTTATTGTATACAGCTATATGATTAAATCTTTTAAAAATAAATTTATATCTTATGTACTAAATAAAAATTTTTATGTAAGTGAAAATATTTCACCTAATAACTAAACTCGATAAAATTTTTATTAAAATTAAATTTTTTTAAGAGATAAATAAATAAATTATCACTGGTAATTTTTAAAATAATTATTTATATTTTTTAAAATTATAATTTGATCATTTCGATGTTATAAGAGTATTTTAAATTTGTTATTATTTTTACATAAAAATATTCTTATAAGATAATATATATATATATATATATTATAATTTTAAAAAATATAAATAGTAAATTTAGAAAGCACTAATGATAACTTATTTTTTTTGGTCCTTCAAATGAATTTTAATTTTTAAAGTTCTTTAGTAAAATTTTTACTAAGATGTAATCTTTAAATAAGTATTTTTAAATTACTCTAAAAATTATTATTTTATTATAAAATAAAAAACAAGAAGTGAAGCCGTGAAAGGCGTGTTAGCAGTCTAGCTCATCGTAATAAATTAATATTTGTTTGGTGGTAAGGGATTTTGTTTCACACTCCTCAGTCCTCACCAAACCATAAAGACGCTTAAAAGAAGTCAAAGTTTTCCTGTACGGTACAGTATAGACCTTTTCAGCTCCGCCACGTAAGCAAATATGACCTTTTACGCTGCTGACGTGGGATGTTATGCTTGCTGGTTTTATTTTCATACTCTATTCTCTTCCGCATTCTCCCATTGCTCTCTCACACACGCGTTGGACGCTTAAATATTTCTCCTTTTTTTTTCTTTTGACTCAGTAAACAAATTACTGAATTTTCTGTAGTTTAATTTCCGAAATCATACATTTTCAAAAACTATAATATTTTTAAGAAGATACAAAGGAATGAAACCGAGAACAAATATCAATTTAAACTGAAATAAATTGACATGGATTATTATTGATTAAATTCTTACCTTCATTTATATGGATGACCTATATATATATATATATAAAAGCGGTGACGGAGTCGCATACTGATAAGGATGAACAAATGTTTTTTTTTAAAGATTATATATATATATATATAATATTGAGCATTTAATATTTATGTATAAACCTCTCCTATGATTGAATTATGTAATTTTTTTAAATATATTACTTTCACTAGCTTTAAAGTCCTAGCATTGTATAAAAACAATTTTAGTTAATAAAAATTAATTGTCATTACAGATTTTTAATATTACATTTTTCTTTCAGTCATCTAAAAACAATATTATTTTTACTAATTCAAATATGCCACCACGATATTTGTCTTAAAATTTTTAAATTTTTTAATAGAAAAATTATGTATGTGACAATATATTAATAATCAGAAGTCTGTTTTATGCATCTTGCATTGCTCCAAAATTTAATGAGGGATTTCCATAATTACAAGCCATGTGCCAACTATTGATCCCGTGAAGGCATTCTTTACTTTGAATTTTCTGAAACAGCGACATGTAATTACATCTAAATTTAACATAAAAAGGTAAATGATGTAATTTTGGTTTATATACAATTGCATAAATTAATTATTATAGCGCATAATTTATATTAAAAAATATAAAAAAATTATGTTTAAAGATCCAGAAACAAAAAAGTTTATTTATAAGAAACTATTAATATTAAATTTAATTATTTGTTATTAAACGATAATTATTGTAAAATAAGTGATAATAAATGTTTAGAAATAAATTTTTTTATTTTTAAATTTTTTATTATAAATCTCTCAAAGTTACATACGATCAGCGTCACTCCCCGCCAAGCCGCGACGCAATCATGAAAGATCAGTTCATCCTGACCCTCGCACGTGTGGCCTATCGGAATCTATTGGCCAATAGTTAATAATAAAAACTCATAAACGACGGAGTTTTGATCCTTTTTCCTTTTATTTTATTTTTTAAAACTCAAGTCGTTCGTGCTGTGTCCAAGAGGAGCCGCCATTGGTACTGGATTGAAACAGAGTAGCAGAAGCAGATAGAGAGAAAGTACTGAGAATACATAGTCAAACACTTGGCGAATTCGTTAAACAATTAAATTCACAAGCTAAGCTTAAAGAAAGAGAAAAAAATTCAAAATCTCATTAGTAAGAAATTTGAATTGACGACATTTCCTCTCGCTAGCCGGGAATCAAAACACAGAAAAGGAGCTATTTTCTGTTATTAACAAGAACGCAAGACACAGTAGTGAGATACAGAATGAAAGGAACCTAACCATCAGCTTAGCTAACTACAACATCAACTAAAGATCTGGCCGTTATATATAAGTTTCTGGTTCTGCAATACTCGGACCACGTGTGAGAAAAAAAAAGACAAAAAAATGAGGGTATCACGGGAGAGGCTAAGCTGGGAAAACCGACGAAGAGGAGGTTTTATTTGGAGGTGGAAGACCTTGATCAGGAGGGAGACAGAGGGCACATGAAACCATCATTTTGAGGATTCTTTTGAGAACCTGACCTCGTATCGGGATCAAACGCGGTGGTGCTCCGGTGGTCACTGGCGGTGGCGGACGGTGGCGCCGCCAAACATGGTGGGCAATTTGGGGGGCAGCAGCAGCCATGTTCATGATTGGTGAGATTCTAGAGAGAGAGAAAGAGGGAGGAAGTGAGACAAGGAGGAAGTGCCGACGAAGAGATGATAAAGAGAGTGTAGAGACCGCGTAAGCGTGTAGGAGGCGCGTTTTAAGAGGAAGAACCGGGGGGGTTTTGGGTAATTTGGCGAGTATAAAAGAAAGAAGAAGACCTATTCCAAATCACATCAAGAGACTAGCAGAAGAAGTAGCTACTATTGTTTTCATAAACACAACACTCTTCTCTCTATTGCTGTAGCTACCTGCTCTCCCATTAAATTGGCTTATACCTTATTTTCTTTCTTAATACTCATTCTTTATTTTTTCCCTCATTTTTCTTTATCTGTGTGCCATACACTCAATTGTTCACTGAAAAGGAAAAAGACCAAAATGCAGTGCTATCCATGGCTCAACCAATAGGTCCTTCTTTTTGGCTGATCAATACTTTGAAGGCCAGCAGCCAACAAAAGCAATTTAGGAATCTAATTTCACTCACTTCTAGAAAACCTTCCCTCAATATTGCTCATTCGTATTTACACATGCAGGTATTAAGTATGCATACGAGTTATAACGTGTTTATTTTCATTTTGTTAGTTACTGTCTTATTGGAAGGCGCCACAGATATCTATATATATATATATATATATATATATATATATATATACACACACATGCATGTATTAGCTTTATTGGTTTATACTGTGATTGGGTAATGTCAAAATTTATTTGATGTGCATTTAAATGAATTTATTTTTATTTTTATTAAAATTTAAATTTGCTATAATGTACCTAAATATACTTTGATTAGACTCCATAAATTTAACTTCAACGAATCTAAGATAATGTAAATATATTAAACAACTCCTTATGAAAAATAAAATCAATGTCATATAACCTATTGAGCTGACCCTCATGAAACGCGCTTTTCGCCTTGTTATAGGAAGGAAATGGAGGGAATGCATGATTGAAGTTGAAGTATTTTGGATAGCCAAAAGGAATCTCGCAACTTGTAGTGGAGTTTCAACTTTGAAACAGTCAAACTGCTTTTGTTTTAATAATGCATAGACATTCTTTATATTTTAAATTATTTGCAAATAATTACTATATACTTTCAAATCTATATGATAAAATTTTATATTTTAACATACTTGAAAGCAAATTATTGCATTTAAATTTTTGTTAAATATTTAAGAAAAATTTTATATACAGTATTTGGACGCACACATAACGTGTCTTGATTAACCAATATTTTTGAGAGAAGATTATATTCAAGGACCTACGTTTTAAAGGATTTATAATAAAATACTTTAAAAATTAAAATTATCTCCAAAATGACCAAAATTAATGAGACTTACTACTAATATTAAGAAAAATTATTATAAAATTTTATGAAAGTTATAATTTAAGTAATTTTGATAATAATTTTTCTAAATTCTATATAAAAGTTATAATTTAAGTTATTTTTATAATAATTTTTCTAAATTCTAGTAATAAGGTTTTCAAAACCTAGTAATAACTTTGACTTTTAGGAATAATTTTAATTTTCAAATTTTTTTATTGTAATTTTTATAAAATTTGAATTCTTAAATATAATTTTTTTTATTTTTAATATATATTTCTTGTTCATATTCTAGCATGATATTTATACTTTATAAGTTGCAATTAATAATAAAATAATTAGAAAAAGAAGTAGAAAAAAAGACTGAACAAAGATAATTATAAGCGTCAGCCAATCACAATGTACATGTGAGATTTTCCTTAAATATTTAACAGAAAGTGAATGAAACTACATGCTTTCAAATATGTTTTAGGGTGTATGGATTTATTATGCAAATTTTAAAATACATAACAACTGTTTATAAATGGGTCAAAATATAAGATGTTTCCGCAATTTTTTTTTCTTTCAATATGTAACATGATGAGAAATAAATAATTTGTTTATCAGTGGGTGCAAATGTGTATATCTACTTCGTTTTGCCTACGTATGTTGTTGTTTTTGATAGGATACCAATTTTGCAGACCAAAGTTTATTAATGTTGTGAGTCTTCTAAATTTGGCGTTACCTCAAAAAGTCCGAACATGTTCCGTCATTATCTCCAATTCAAATACTCCATCCATATTTTAGAAATAATAATAGAGTTATTTATTCTATTAATTTGTGAAAGATTTCAATGATATTAATTTTGTTTTTATTTTATTTTAGTAATATTAATTTAATTCTAATATTTTTAAAAATATATTATTTTGATTCTTTCTTTAGCATAATTATGACTGAATTAATGATAATAAATTTTTAAGTCAAACTTAAATTGACAGTATTGGATTAAATTAGTGGTAATAAACTCTTAAAAACTAAATTGATGTCAACAATATCTTCAAGGACCAAGATAGTGATTTACGTTTCTATTAAATTATATAATTATATTTAATTAAAGAGTTCAATATTTTTGGTTCCACCCTTAATTTTATGACGATGATGATATACATGTGTGGCGTATTAGAAGAAGCGAAGGAACCAATTCAAAGTTCTAATCTTTATGGATTTTTTTTTGGGGGCCAATTTAGTCTTTATGTACTTAAAAGCCTAAGTTTTATTATACGATTTAATCGCCATGCATGGTTGTTATTATCCACTTTAAAATGATTTTCATACCCAGATAAGGAAGCAAAATGAAAAGGATAATTTTTGGAAGAACTTGACTTTTTTGAGGGATTGAGTTTTTCAAATATTAAATCTTTTTAAAATCTATATAAACTAATTTTTTATTATTATACATATATATATTTCTAAATAATTTAAAGATAAAGAGATCAACTTTTGTAGCAACAGCAAAATCCAAAAGTCAAAAGTGAAATATTATCTGATTTTAGAAAATATAAAATTAAATTGAAATAAATAAATTAATTAAAACTAAACTAAAATTCATTGCAAATTAAAAGATGAAAAATCTCTATTAAGTTATTGGAACACAGTAAAAATTTTTTGGGTTAGGTGGCATATTTTTTTATAGATAAATATTTAGAAGTCATAATGTAAATATGTTCAATTTTTATCTCTAACTTTTTCTCATTCTTAACAAAAAGGTTTTATATCTCCTTTATATATATATATATATATATATATATATATATATATATATATATATATATATATAAGAATAAGTTAAAGAAGCCGGCGAGAGGGGCAGTGGATGTGCCTTCATCAGATCCAGATGAAGGTGGATTTGACAGTGATATCTACCTGATTTAGTTAAATCATGTAAAGAAAAAAAATATGTGAAATAAAAAATAATTTTTATATCTTTATTTTTAAAAAGATAATTTAATAATTAAAATAATAATTTAATAAATAAAATAATAATATATAAAATATAATAGACATTAAATATATGTTCATAAAACAGCAAATCAAACAATTCTTTATTATATTATCAACAGTAATTGGTTTTAGAATTCTTTTTAAGGGATTAAAAATAATATAGGGTATCTAACTAAATTACAATTAAAAAATTTAGTTGTGAAAAAATATTATACTAAAAAAATTTTAACTATATAACTAAAAAAAGCCTAAAATCAATTATTGCACATGATATAGTATAAATAATAATTGCAAAGGATCTCTTCTAAAAACACAAAACAAAACACCCTAAATGTAATTATTGCTTAATTACTCAACTCAAATGTCTTTCAATAACATATTTATTTATCAAATTATGCAGCAATTCAGTATGTATCAGAGTTTAATTTAATTATTAACATTTTCAAATATTTTTAATATTATAAAAAATATTATCCTTAATGAATTTAAAAACAAATGTGATAAATGGAAGATGACAAACAATAAGAAGACAGTAGGAATATTCATTTTCATAAGGGACAAAAAAAAAAATACATGTAGCGAAATATATGATTTATTGAATTTATTTTTTAATTTTTTAAATTGAGAAATGACCATATAGAAATGACATAATTGAAAGATATACGTAATAATATATAGATAATATGCTATTCCTACTTTTTTTTTTTGTAAATAAAAGGGTAGTAATTTTTAAAATGCATGATTGGTTTTATTAATTATGCATACAAGTTAAAGCTAGAGTTAAAACTTCAACAACAATTTTAATATTCATATTATAATAACAAAATTTTGCAAAAGCGAAAATCATAAATCATAGAAGAAGTTAAGAATGATGTAGAAGCAAAGAAGATTTAAATTATTTGCCAAAATAAAATTCAAAAAATAAAAATAAACTAGACGTACATTGCTATTTTAATTATATATTTGCTCATTGACCTCAGATATCTACTGGTTATCTTTCGCATCTGAGCGGAGAGAGGGGGTAAGTGCATCACGATATGGAGAGGTCTTCTTCGATGGTTCTCGTTCTGGCGATTTTGATCTCCTGCTACGGAACCCATGTGAGATCGGACGCCTCTGATCATCGTTACAAGGATGGAGATTCCGTTCCTCTCTACGCCAATAAGGTCGGTCCATTTCACAACCCCAGGTAACTATCGAATTTTCCCTTCTTCTCGTAAGTTTCACATTTGGGTATTTTTGTAGTTTTCTTTCTTTCACGGATCCGGATTTGGATCTGATTCATTGAGGTTTGATTAAGCAAGGCCCTGTTTGGATGTTCTCTTTATGGCATGTTGTGTATTGTGATGAGAAAAAAGTAATTGGGAAGGAGAGTTATGTTTTCTGGGTGATGAATTAATTATGTAGTTAAACATGTCGTTAATATTGTTCCAAGTATCTGGTTTGTTGCGCGGCTTCGGTTACTGTTTTTGGAATGTTTTAGTTGGTAGGTTACGTTCAAAATCTTTTTTTTTTTTGGGAAATTCATATGATATGTGTTAGTTCTTTTGTTCTACATATTGTTAGTATGAGATAGCGACATAACAAGTGAAGTATATACGAGGGTGTTATAATCCGTTTTTATAGCTTGGTAGGAACAATGAAGACGGGTATAATGCTATGATCATTCTTTTTTTCGTTTTTCATTTTTTTTTTTGGTTTGATTCCAGTGAAACGTATCGGTTTTTTGATCTGCCCTTCTGCTCAACAGGTCAGTATCTGAAATCAAGCGTTGACCTTTGCGGATTTTGACTTACATAATACTTTCATTTACTTTATTCATATGCATTTCTCTATAAACTAATAACTCAAAATGCTTAAGCTTTGAAGAAAATGATTTTAGGAATGCAGAGAGCCCTCAGTTGTTTTTCTAATATATTCAAACAACTGGCTCAACTTTTTTCTGTTTTATGCAAGTCCTATGTTTTGGACTATCACTGCAAAGAAAACGATGCTTTGTAGCTTTCCTTATTTTTTGTCCCCTACATGTAAAGAATTGTAATCAGTGGCTTCTTAATGTATTTGATTTCAAAATGAGCGAGTACCTCTACATGCCAGGTCATGAGAGAGAGAAGAGTGAAGCTCTTGGTGAGGTCTTGAATGGAGATCGCCTAGTGAGTGCTCCTTATACACTTGATTTCAAAAAGGAGAAGGACTCTGAGGTTGTGTGCAGGAAGAGGCTCACAAAGGAGGAAGTTGCTCAGTTCCGAGATGCAGTAAGAAAGGACTATTACTTCCAAATGTATTATGATGACTTGCCAATTTGGGGATTTATTGGAAAGGTTGACAAAGAAGGCAAAACTGACCCTAGCGAGTACAAGTATTTCCTTTACAAGCACATACAGTTTGATGTTCTATACAACAAAGATCGTGTGATTGAAATCAGTGCTCGGATGGATCCTCATTCTGTGGTAGACCTGACTGAGGATAAGGATGTTGATGCTGAGTTCATGTACACTGTAAAATGGAAGGAAACTGATACTCCTTTTGAGAAGAGAATGGAAAAGTACTCTCACTCTTCTTCTTTGCCACATCACTTGGAGATTCACTGGTTCTCAATCATAAACTCCTGTGTGACAGTTCTTCTTTTGACTGGTTTTCTGGCAACCATTCTTATGCGAGTCTTGAAGAATGATTTCATGAAGTAAGATTTACTTGTGCATGTATCACCAGATCTTCATCCAATTTACCCACAGCATTTTGTTGTTTTTATTTTTCTTATTTGATTTAATTTTTCTCCAGATATGCACAAGATGAGGAGGCAGTTGATGATCAAGAGGAGACAGGATGGAAGTACATTCATGGTGATGTTTTCCGGTTTCCAAAGAACAAATCTCTGTTTGCTGCAGCACTTGGTTCTGGCACTCAGTTATTCGCTCTGTAAGGATCTTCTTTTGTTGCCTTTTGTTTTCTCCTCTCTTCTGTGTTGAGTTTAATTTTTTTTCCTTTTTTTCTTTAAATGAAATTAAATGCTTCACTAGATGTTGTCTTCTGATCTTGTTATCTTGTATGCTTGTACAGCACGGTCTTCATCTTTATTCTTGCACTGGTTGGTGTGTTTTATCCATATAACCGTGGAGCTTTATTTACTGCATTGGTAGTCATATACGCACTCACATCAGGCATTGCTGGCTTCACTGCTACTTCATTCTATATTCAGCTCGAAGGGACAAATTGGGTACATATGGATTCCTTTCATTGAATATTTCTGAGTTTGGTGAGTGCTACTATAAAGCTTGTGAAATGAAATAGTTTATAAACTAGTTTTCTTCTTTGACAGGTGAGAAACCTACTGCTCACAGGATGCCTCTTTTGTGGGCCTTTGTTCCTCATGTTCTGCTTCCTCAACACAGTTGCAATAGCTTATAGTGCAACTGCAGCACTTCCTTTTGGTACAATTGTGGTGATTGTCCTCATATGGACATTGGTAACTTCACCATTACTTGTTCTGGGTGGTATTGCAGGTAAAAATAGCAAAGCTGAGTTTCAAGCACCTTGCCGCACTACAAAGTATCCCCGAGAGGTTCCTCCTCTGCCTTGGTATAGGAGTACTCTTCCCCAGATGGCAATGGCTGGATTTCTTCCTTTCAGTGCCATTTACATAGAGCTGTACTACATTTTTGCTAGCGTATGGGGCCACAGGATTTATACTATCTACAGCATCCTTTTCATTGTCTTTATCATTCTGTTGATTGTCACTGCATTTATCACTGTGGCTTTAACTTACTTTCAACTTGCTGCTGAAGATCATGAATGGTGGTGGAGGTATGTAACATATCTTGCATTGCCTTCTACTTTAGTAGAGTTTGTATCACTTATGTTACAAATTTCACTACATATGACATTGTATATAGTTGACTCAGTAGTTCAAGTACTTTTGATATGGGCTGTAGTTTAGGTTGAAGAAAATGGTCAAAAGCTAGAAATAGAAGGGGAAAAAAAAATTAAAGGCATGTAGTGTACTTGAAGAAGGAATCTTCGTTATGCAGCTTAGGTTGCATTTTTTCATCTTATGGGCCTAGATCCTATTGAGCTGGACATATCTCCAGGATGATGTAAATTCTAGAACAAGAAATTTGTAGGGTGCTATAATACTATTAAGTTGTTACTATGCATCTATTGCCCTATGCCTTAGTAATGCGTATCTATTGGTATTTTGCAGAGGTTTGAAAGCCCTGAAAGTATTCATGAGTTACTTTATGATTGCAACTTACATAGAGTTGTGGATATTTATGTCTTATATATTTGCACTTTTGACTTCTGTAAATTGAATTGGAATCATGGATTCTATGGCCACTGAATGTTTGGTTTTGACCAAATCTTTAAGTTAATGTCGGTCTAACCCACTACGTGGGTTTGTTTGGGTCCTTTGATTGATATGCTGCAAATCCCCCCCCCCCCCCCCTTAGATACGCATTTTTGGGAACCATTATCAAATATTACTAAAAAAAATATCAGGTTTCCTTTGTTGAAAAATTATCTTTAAAGTTACACTAGTTTTCTCAGTTGCATGCGCGGATTAGAGTGTGGCATTATCATTTTTTTTAATACAGTTACCTAGATTTTGATCCCATCATAGATAGTGGAAAATATCCTTTTTTTTTTTTAATTTCCTCCTTTGTTTTTCCTTTGGAGCTTTGACAAGTAGGGCTTCTCCTGCTCTAGATCTATTTAGACTCTTGAACAGGAACACATGCTGCTAATTGTTTCAATGGGCCAGCCACAGCATTCTTTATCGATAACAATTCTGCAAAATTGTCAAAATTTTAACCAATAATGATTACTTTTTCCTTCTGTATTCTTTTATAATTATTTTCAAGCATAATTTGCTCTGAATCTTGTTAAGTATAGGGGTACTAATTTTAAATACTCACATTCTGATATTGATATTGTTGTCTTTCAATAGGTCTTTTCTTTGTGGTGGATCAACTGGCTTATTTATCTATGGGTACTGCTTGTATTACTACTATGCACGATCAGATATGTCTGGTTTTATGCAAACTTCGTTCTTCTTTGGTTACATGGCTTGCATCTGTTATGGCTTCTTTCTCATGCTTGGAACTGTGGGTTTCCGTGCATCCCTGCTCTTTGTGCGTCATATATACAAGTCCATCAAGTGTGAGTAGCTGTCTGGTTGAACTTTCTGGCAAATTTACCCTTCTTCTCTGTTTCTTCAAGAGAGAAAAAGGGTCTAGGAATTTTTTTTCCCCTTGAAAGGTAGGTTATACAGTGTACCTGAAAACAAAGGAAGCATTGACTCCGTCCCTGGAATTGGTGTGTATGTGACATCTGTTGTTCCATTGCCTAGGTTAGGGGAAGATTTTGGGAACCGATGGGATTTATTTAATCTTTGATTACTGTAGTTACTGAAATTTATTTGAAGTAGCTTGTATCAGTGAGTTAACCTCTGCTGGTCTGCTCTCTGAGAATGACGTTTTTAATATAATTAAAGTCTGACTGAGCTGGATATCCTTGTATGAGCTTGTGTTAGTAATATAGAAATACATTGTCTTCCATGCCAATGATTTGAAATTTAATAAAAGAAAATGGAGGACGCAGAGACGAGAGAGAATGTTCCGTACACTTGGTTTTCATAAAGTAAATAGATTAAGTTGATTATGAATATGTATGTATGTATGTATGTAAGTATTTTAAATGTAAGTTTCATTGAAAAGTTTGCCTGAAAGATTTGCATGTTTTTTTATTATTGATTTGTTCTCCATATCATCTATAAATTGAATTTACTTATACATTATAACTAGAGTTGATGAATATTTTGATATATCAATAAATTTCGCTGTAAGTGTCATTCTCATTTTCCATGTACAGGTTCGTTAAATATTTTCTGAAGTTGATACCTCAAAGACCTAATTACGTGTTACAAATAAATAATTAGAGTAGATTATAGTGATCAGGTTAAGTAAATGATTTCATGGATCACATGGTTATTTATACATTCTCGTCTTCCAATACAGGGAGCTGCGTTTCAATCGCCCCCCTCATGTATATGCTCTTTAGTAGAGTTTCACCGAAATACCAATTTTTATTATTTTCCTGAGACCGAGTTATTGAACATTAAGGGGAAAAAAAGGTGTCATCACAGTATTCTGAGCTTAGGACTCAGATTGAGGATCCTCACATAGAAGTCTAAAGATGAACTTTATCAATCTTTTTGAGGTTTATTGAGTGGAAACTGACACTTCATTCAATATTATTATAGAATGCAATACATTCCTCAGCCAGTACATCCAGTGAACAAAATTAAAGAAAGCTAACAAAAGAAATTAAGCATGATAAGACGAAGCTTTCAATTATTTTAAAGTAAATAAACATTTGTAATAAATGATATTTTAGAGCCATACATAAACTTAAAAGAGTATGGCCCTCTGAACTTGGGATTGAGGAGCCCCGTATACAAGCCTAGAGATGAAGTCATCAATGCGCTTATCAAAACTGCCACCTTCCCTTAAAGCCTCCTGAGCATACTTTTTTAACTCCACCATATTCTTCTTTACTTCATTCCCTTTCTCCTCATACATCAATTCCATTAAACATCTTTTAATGTCTTCCTTATTAAGCACTCCCTCCTCATCCTCCTTAGGATTAACACCCGCTTTCCAAGCATTCTCAACAAAAAATGAATTGGGTATTTAGTCAATGAACTTGGGCATTCCTACCATTGCAACTTCAAAGACTATTGCCTCCATTAGGGAATTAGCTCCACAATGTGTTACAAAATATCTTATCGTAGGGTGAGAAGCACATGCAACTGAGGGCACTATGTCACAAGCATCCCCTTCTCTGATGTTTCCTCTACGAAGGTCAATGGAAGGTTTGGCATTTCAACTTCATCATGAACAGGAAATTGCAACTTAGGTTTTTTAGTGCTATTGCTATTTCATTAATCTGTTTGAGGTCTATGTAAATGGGTTTAGGTTCCTTAGTGTTTCCTTAATCTATTTTGCTGTATCAACATAAAGTACAGTGTTAGGTTCCTTAGTGTTGAGCCGTTCCAGCCATGTCTTGCCGTCTGGTTTGTTTATGTTGAAACCATAGTCTATGTTGTCTTTCATTCTTTTGTCAAGGTATGTCGACGGAATTTATGGATCTATTGCTGCAATGGTGGGGCTAATGTTCTTCATCCATGCTAATACCTCTATGTTCACCAGTGTTGGTTAGTAACGTTTTAGGTGTCTAAGTTCATAACTTATCTAAATTTCTAAGTGTTGAAGTTCAACGTTTGGTTATATATAGAATGTTCAAAGTTTGGGATTACTGTGGATTACTACTTAGTTCGAAACTGTTTCTTTCCAAATGAAGTTTCAAAATAAATAATGCGGAAAAAAGTAATCTGTAATTGATAAAATCATTTGATAAGCATTTTTCTAAATATTATGTGTTGGACAAGCCTTTCAAAAGAGTTGGTTTTGCCAGTTAAATTACTTAGAAGGCACGTATTTAAGAGGATAAGTAAAAAAGATAAAAGGTAACTATGGAAATTAATTATTTGAGTAAATTATACAGACTACTTCAAAGTTTTATTAAAATTATATAGATCTTTGTCTATTTTCAAAACCAACACAAACCACCCCTTAATCTTGTTGAAATTATACGGATCTCCTTTTATTTTTAATACCAACATAAACTTTCTCTCAATTTTGCTAAAATTACATAGATATCTCTTAAGTTTTGTTAAAATTACTTATTTATCTCTTTTATTTATATACATAAAAAATTATTGAAAATAGAGGATAAGTTTGTGTAATTTTAGTAGATTCAAAGAAAGTTTATATAATTTATTCTTTATTTTAAAGAAGGTTTTGAAAATAGAAAAGAGATATGTGTAATTTCAGAAAAAAAATTGAGGAAGAATTTGTGCTAATTTTGAAAATAGAAGGTAGTTCTTTGTAGTTTTAGTAAAATTCAAGAAAAATCTATATAATTCACTCAATTATTTTGAATTAGGGTACTTTTGTCTTTGAAAAAATAATTTTTCTTTTTACTTTCTTGTCTTAGCAAAAAAACTACTATTATTACACAAAAGCAATTTATTATTTATTTATTTATTTTTCTCATAAAAATTTTGGCAAAATGCTTTATTTTTTCAGCATAATTTTTTTTTTTTTTAAAAAGCAGCTTTTACCCTTCCATGAGAATGGATTCTCTCAATTTCTCCTCCCTTAATTTCATGTCAATTTAGAGAGAAAAAGAGAGAAAATCCAAAAGGAGAATGAATCCCCTGGTTATCCAGTGCTAACATGATGCTATTATGTCGGGGGAGAGAAAGACTAAGGATATGGAGTCCAACATTGGTGTCAAGCTTCAAAAGCTAAGATGCAACCAACACAGAATACAAGGAAACCTCAAACCCATAAGCTTGACAAACACACAAATCCATATTTAATTCTGCTACACGATCAAATTTCATAAAACATTTCTGAATTTGAACACAATTTCATAAGTCTATTTGATCTATTTGAGGATTATAATTTCACAATTTTACTATAATTTACATTAGAATCACTATTAGCTTATTATAGGAAATTTTGCAAAATTTTTCTTGAAATTGGAATATCCTAAATTACCTACAATTAGTCCAACTAGACATAACAAGAGAGATATAACAAGAGAGTTCCACTCTCAAACATTAATGAACATCAAGACATAAATAATAGGATAATGATCTTGTTTGTAATTTTTGGAGCTGATTTTAGAATACAAATATATATATATATATATATATATATATCTATATAGGACAATTAATCTATAGACATCAAATGAACCAACTGTGAACTCACCACTATCGCTGCTCCTAAGCTAAGTTGAAGGGAACAGTTTTGACATTACTTTTCTACTAGGTTATATAGTTATTTATCGTTTAAGTTATATATAGATATATGTTAGTAATTAAATTTTTACACAAACCTTTTAATAAAAATGTTTTTATACAATTATTTCTGAAATGATATTTAATCATTTTTTAGTACTTAGTTTTAAAATGGGTTATTTGATCATATTTAACTTCACTCGATGGTTTTTAATATATAGGGTTGTATTATATATTTATTTCTTATTACAATTGGTTTAACTCTAATCATAAATTTTCTTCATATGCTTTATATTTATTTCTTGACTACTTTCAATATCTTCATGTAAGTATTTTTCTTTTACTCTTTTTCAATTATGGTATCATTAACAAATTTTCACAACAATAGTTTTAAAGAACTCATTGTGTTAATATTGAAATATTATTCTCATCTAAGTTAATTTCATTCTTAAATCTCCTCTAAACTATTGTTACAGAATGCTCCAACAAAACTATTTTCATTAAAAAAAACTTTATGTTCACTAGTCTTTTTAAAAACCATTCAGTGAAGTTAAATATGATCAAATAACCTATTTTGAAATTAAGTACTAAAAAATGATTAAATATCATTTCAGAAATAATTATATAAAAACATTTTTATTAGAAGGTTTGTGTAGAACTTTAATTACTAATATATATATTAATATGAGCACATAATTTAAGACGATAAATAACTATATATCCAAATATGATTACCTAATCCATAATCTATCAGAGGACGTCTACTTCTCTATCATAGAAATCACATGATAAAATCTAGAGCACACAGAGAATTAATAAAACTACACACATGTAAAAGCTTTAAATGTCATGTATACAAAGCTTATTTGAATATTTTCCGTAATTGTTACTATGGACATTAATATGTGGTTCATAAATTTCATATTGATTATTCAATATTAAATAGAATAGGTAGGTTTTCATATATCATTATTTCTAGACCATTTCCTTTTATATAATTAGGTTATTAACATATTTTACAACCATTTACAGATATCATTATCATTTTGGCTTTTTTAAACTCAAAATAATAAATTCATACACTTCTAATATTCAAATTAACAACCTAAATAAGTTTAACATATTGTGATACTAACATATAATAGATGCCCATCCTAGGAACACTATGAGTATGAATAGGAGACAGAAAGAATAAAAACAAAAAGAAAAGTTAAAATATATCATATTTTATAATGGGGGAGACCACGATCAAATTCAGCATAAGTGTCAGCCTTTCAATCACTGAACCACAATCAAATTCTTCCAATGGGGGAGACCAAGTATGTTCCTAGACACAATTACAACAACATTTATAAATGCAGGAAGCGAAGCAAAAATTTCCCTTTATCCTTGTGTCATCAACTACCCCATCCAAGAACAATTTCCACTCCTACCTTAACAACCACCATGTTTCGTACATTACTTAGTTTACTTTACTTGTCACTTGCACCAACTTAGATTATAGTTATCTTGGTCGCCACTTTGAAGGTTTTAGAATTTACCTCTGGAGTTAAGGTTAGGAGTTGAATCAAGCATCTACACCTAGTTTGTGATCCAAAATTAGTCTTAATGGTTTTATTCTATATATATATATATATATATATATATATATATATATATATATATATATATATATATATATATAGTTAATTCCCAACCCTAGCAACCTTAATTTTTAATGTTCAATTTACTTAAGTTGATTATTTCTTATTAAGTCCCCATTCTCGATATTAGCATGACTCTTAATTATTCATTTAATTAATTTATATTGTTGCAAGAAAACGTCAAGGCTTACCTTAAAGGGTCTCGCATGAAAAATGGAAATTAGGTGTAGCTCCTCCATCACCAAGTTGAATAATTTCCTTACGGGATTTCAGTGGAAGGTTGGGGTAAGTAGGCATTACGCTCAGATGCCTGCTTAGAGACTCTTCAAAATTAGTAAAACTCAGATTTCCAAAAGGGGTTCAAAAATGCTGCTGCACCCCAACAATTCTCGAAGTGCCCAAGGCCCACAAATCAGTTGCTAGAAAGCTAACTCATCCCTGCAAAGAGACACCCATGGGATCGCTGGAGTGAAAGAACGAGTTTTAACAAAAGAAATCTCAAAACTAACGAACATTAAGCATAAGAATGGCGAAAGAAGGAAAAGAGAATTTGATGAGAGACCCTCTAGAAATCTTGTCCTAAGAATCTTCAACAAGATGACACTTTGCCCGAGACCGGTTAGAATACAAGAATGTTGGTCAAAGGAAAGACCCTAAGAGAACTTGTCTCTTAGAACCCTAGCCTCAAGACGCCACAAAGGAAGACCAATCCTTTGATAAGTCACGTGAACTCTCAGAGAACACAAAGAAACAAAAGCCTCACAAATAATTGATTAATACTCAATTTCATTCATGTGTAAAATAGAGTACAATAGGAAGCCTTTTATAGGCAAAATTTTCTAGAGTCCTAATTAAAGTAAAACTCTAAAACCTGATTAGAAATATTTTAAATGATACCTAATATATATCCTAATTAGATTAGGATACTAATCTTAATTTGATCTCCAAGATAAGCTCTTTGACCAAGTTCAGAAAATAATAAAATAATAAAAAAACGAAATTCAAAAAGAATCCTAGTCAAAACTAATTAGCTTCTTTAAATTGTCACATGGAATGCTCATGTTTCATTAAAAATCACATGATTGACACATGATTCTTAATCTCTTGCAATTAGACTCCAATTGGGCCTTAGCACTCCTCTTGTATGTGTATAGTTCATTGGGCCTTCAACATGTTGGATATTGAATTTAGTTGCTCCATGGATCTTCTTAAGACATTGAGCTTCCACTTTTGCATCTTTAAGGAGATCTTGATCAAATATGAATCTTGGGCTATAAATTTGGGTCGACGTCCAACATAGAGATTATTTTGAACTCTTTGAAGTTTTTGGATATACTGGCACAATTTGGGCCTCTTGAGGATGGGCCATCTCTTTATGAGCTATTTGGACCTGAATCATACCCTTTTGAATGATTTGAGTTTCTTGATGGATGAGGGCTTCTCGAACTTGTAATGCTCCAATGGGTATGCCTACTGGTATTATATCAGAATTCACGGTAGAAACAAGTGTGAGGACCTCAAACCTTGAATGGGTGTTTAGAAGGGATAGACTTGCTGTCACAAGCACCAAGAAATGAAGCTCAAATATGTCATCCAACCTATACTGGGATCTCATTACAGAACAGGGAGTGTCATCAACGGAAATTGATGAAATCTTGGGCAATAGTATTGGCAATCTGAAGTAGAAACAATAGAAGGTGCAGGAGGAAGAATCATCACCAAACAAGGACCTACACTTACCCATAAATTCTGCTGTGCTGATGCTAGAAAGCCACGAGCAAAGCTTCGGCTAGTTGAAGACTTGGAGAATCGAAGTTGAATGGGGAGGCTCTCGGTATCTGACAACCCACGAAGAAGCAGCCCCAGAGCCACACAATGGACGAAAGACATAGAGACTCAGGACAGAGAGCATAGATGACAGAACAGTGTGAGCACAAGCGGGACGAGGCAACTCAGAGAATGATACGTGTCATCTAGGGACATGTGAGCAATTTAAGAAAGAGAGGGGGCTGAAAACAATAAAGATTTGCATCTTGGCCCTTTGGACGAAGCTACAATTGACCGTCAGAAAACAAATGGAAAGCTTATGTTTGAGTTTTCCTCAACTAAGTTAATGTTTTTCACAAATTTTTATTCAATTTAATTATTATTGTTATTATTATTTTAAAATCTTATTAGTTAAGTTTTCATTACTATTTAAATTCTTATTATTATAACATTGTTATTTTATTTTATTTTTTAGTAAATATTACACTTGGAAGAGGGGAAGGAAGAGTGTTAAGATTTACATTTTTTAATTTATTTTTTTCAGACATAATAGCGTTATTGCTAACGCTAAAAAATAAAAAGATATAAATTCATTCAATAAAAAGAAGAAAAAGTGTATAGATTCTTTTTATTGACTCTCATTTCAAACTCTTTTTTCTTCTTTTTAAATTAACAAAAAATTATAAAATAAAAATTGAGACAGTCCAAATCTTTATAAACTAATATATATAGCATTTATTTTAGTTTGACCCAAAAGACTCAAATCTGCTCAACTCGAGACTAAGGTTCCCTTCAACTCGGCGCCCGGAGATGGATTGAAAAGGTACATTTAGATGGCGCTGCACCTTTGAGTAATCTCCTCAAAGAAGAACCAACCAAGTCAGGTCGTCGTTTACGTCGGTGAGTGAGGTTTCTGTTCATATTAAAATATCATGTAACTGGGCATGCCACATATTCGTCCATCTAGTCACCCTTTGTAGTACAGATTCTCCATCTTGTAATCGATGTATCAATTAGCAACATCCAATCGCTAGATGCCACATAATATGATTCAAATACCTTTAAATTTGTAAATAAGACTGCCCTGTGCATCATTGAAAATGTCATTACATTGATTTACATTTATTTGTTTCTGTTAACATATGATATATATTGTATAATCATTTTTTAAATTTATTTTATGTTAATGAAATTATTTTTTATATAATATGATATTATAATTTTATTTTTGATATGATTAGAAAAATAATTAAATAATTTTATTTTTAAAAGAATGCTTAATAAGTAAAAAAAATTAATTTTATTAATAGAAAATAAACTAAAACACATTTTTACAATATTTATCAAATATCAAAGAAGTTAAAAAATAATTTTTTAAATAAAATATAACTTGATCATTCTCTAAAGAACAAGTTAATGTAACCAAGCAAAAGGAAAAAAAAAACTTGAAAAAATATTCTTTAAATAAAAAAAAACAAGGAAGTTGAATGAATTTTGATCTCACGTTCCATCTTATTAAAAGTGAGAGAAAACACTCAATCAACTGAGTCGAAAGTTATCAAATTGTCTCAACATAGTCCTAAGTTACCTAACCTTGAACCTTCCATAACCGGTGAAACCCCAGTAATTGAAAAATTTGGTATATCCAAAGTTGGCACTTATAATTTCTGCCCATCTACCTTCAGATTCAATATATAATAAGCGAGATAGTTGTGGTGCTGTTTTGGAACCTTTCAAGAAAGCCCATAAACCCACCCAAGCCTCTACTCCCACATTTTTGTGATGTCTTTGTAGTTTGATAAGAGAGATATTAGGTCACTCCCACGTTGAATGGAATTGATGGCAGAAAGTGAGGTAGTGAAGGTGACTTTGATCCTTTTCTATGCCAAACAACTTGTTTTCAGATTCATTATGATTGACCTCTCTCACAATCCTTCCTCTACTAGTCCTTAATTTAAAAGATGGAAATTGAAATCAAGTATTAAGAAAGTAATCAATAAATAAGGAGACTTATTACTTAACGTAACTAATCAGACTAGATTCAATATCCGAGATGGAAAGTGAAGCAAAGACGAGACTCCAATGGTTTTGGTTGAAGCTAAAGACAAAGGTTTGGGAGACTAGATTCAAAATCTGAGTCGAAGAGTGCATAAAGAAGAGATTCCATTGGTTTGGGAGAAGTTGAAAGCGAAAGCTGATGCAATGAATTGTGATAATAATGCCTTTTATAAATTGCGACAAAAAATTTTAAGTTGAGATATTCAACTTTAATTTTTTTTGGTTAATTTTAATTTTTTGATCGTTAAATCTTTTAGAATAATGTTAAAACTCAATGTCATTTCTTGTAAATATATTTAATATAAAGTTTTCAACTATAATTTTTTCTTTTAAAATTAGAGTCATATTGAGGCACCATATGATGGCATTGTTATCCCTGAAATATTTATTTATAGTTTTTTATTTATATTTTTATATATTGAATAGTATAACTTTAAATAATTTCATATATGTGATGTAAAAAAAAAAATACATATATGATGTATCCAAATTAAAATTAAGGTAAAAATGAAAGTTCTAACTCTTAGACATTGTTTGATAAAAAGGATTAAGAAAAAAAAAGAAAAAAAAATGGTAGACATAATTGAAAATTTTCATTCCTCAACTAGTACATTCAACCAACAAGATTAAAGGAAGATAACAACAAATTAAGCAAGAAAACTGTTTGAATTTAGGCTGTTTATAATAGGTTGACTTATAACTCAATTTCATGATTAAATTAAATTAAATTAGTTAATTAATTAATTAAAATTAGTTTTATTAATTGATAATCAAATAATTTGATTTTGAATTTTAAATTCAAATAGTTGTGAGTTTATATGGGTGGGTTATTAAGCTTTTTTTTTTAAGTGAGAAAAAAACACAAGAATTGACTTTTAATGCAGCAGTAAAGTTTTCTTTTTTTAAAAAATAAAATATATAAAGTATAAAATTTAGATATAGTATCCAAAGAGAAAAGAGTCTCTTTCTAATACATTACATTACAACCATGCTCTCAAGATCATGTTGTTTTTGTCATAAACAAGAGGCCAAATTCCTTCTAGTAATTTAGGTCCAAACCATGCAGGATAGGAAAAATTCACAAAATTTGTTTCCATACATATAAGTAGCTTCAAATTCTTTTTAAGACAAAAGTCGAGTTTTCAATTATTAGAATGTCTTATATATTACACAATCTTTTATAATCATATCCAAATTTCAAAAACAATTCAACAACTTAAACTTAAGGTTGAGGAGCTCCATATACAAGTCTAGAGATAAAGTAATCAATGTGCTTATCAGAACTTCCACCTTCACTCACAGCCTCCTTAGCAAACTTATTCAACTCCATTATATTCTTCTTTATTTCATTCCCTTTCTCCTCATACATCAATGCCTTTATACATCTTTCAATTTCTTCCTTACTACACACATAGCCTCCTTATCCTCCTAAAGAATAATACCCACTTTCCAAACCTTCTTAACAAAACACAAATTGGGTATTTGGTCAATAAACTTGGGCATTCACACCCTGGGAACTTTAGAAACTATTGTCTCCATTAGGGAATTAGCTCTATAACGCATTATAAAATACCATACTGTAGTGTGAGACAACACTTACAACTGAGGGCACCACGTCACAAACATCCCCTTCTTTAATGTTTCCTTTATGAAGTTCAATGGAAGGTTTGGCATTTCAGCTTCCTTTATCACCTAGAGGAAATTGCAGCTTAAGTTCATCAGTGCTATTGTTGTTTCCTTAATCTGTTTTGGGTTTATGTAAATAACACTCTTAACTGCAACATAGATGACTACAGAATTAGGTTCCTTAATGTTGAACCTTTCTAAACATGTCTTGCTGTCTGGTTTTTTCATGTTAAAACCATAGTCTATCTTGTCTTCCATTATGTTGTCTGAGTAAGCTGATGGTATTGTTGGACCTATTGTTACAATGTTGGGGGAAATGTTTTTCATCCATTCCAATACTTGTATATTTACCAATGTTTGGTTATGTACTGAGAATGTTCATGTACCTAAGTTAATGATTTATGTATTAAGAGTACGAATTAGTGCTTCACATAGAATCAAATAAATTAATAGGGAAAAAACTTGAAGTTATCGAACTGATCTCCTGAGGTTCTATCTTAGTAAAGGTGTGAGGAGAAACCCAATCTGCTTTGTCAAAGGTATCAAACTTGCTCAACTCATTTATGAGATTTTTGTTAGACTTCATGGATATATAAAATCACATTTATAATATCCAATGCAAGAAAAATGGATTGAAATGTTACCTCCCGCCATTGCTTGAATACTTTGTTTTTTAATGAGAGTTTTGTCGTATGAAAGTCATAGGGGATGCTTCCAAATTCTGGTTAACACTTTATGATGGTGTTTTGTTCAGAAAAATTGTCTTAACCGAGCTTGGGGACCCCTGTATTTATAGGCAAAGTTTTCAACGGCAATTCCATCACATTACTAAAGAAATTGACATGTTCTGAAACATGGGAAATCATCTCACGAAACCCATAATTTTTGGACCATAATGGAGTTGTTGTTAGCCAACGTGATTTGTTGCCTTGATATGCTTCTCACATTTTGCATTTTTTCTCACTTTCTCACGTTTCAGATGCAACATTCCACATTCTAGCACTTGGTTCGAAAATCTTTATTTATAATGGCTTCTTAAGATTCAAATATTTAAGTGAAATATAAATGTATGAATCATAGTGGTAGTTCCTCTATAAGTGAGTAATACCTTCCATATATCACAATGCATTTTGTTTCCTTACCTATTATATATCAACTTTATGAATAAGCCATATGCTTATTCTGGGTCTTTTTAATGTTATTATTCTCAAACTTAATGTATACGCATAAATAAGAAGACAACTTAAAATGAATAAAGGCTCTATTACAAATGATATATATAATATATACATCAATAACAAAAAGTGGAACTAAGTCCCATTCTAGATACATGATTCCTAAACATTACTGGTGACATGCCTTTTGTTAAAGGATCAGCAATCATTAACTTAGTGCTAATGTGTTTAATAATAAGTTTATTTTCCTTGACACGTTCACGAATGGCTAAGTACTTAATGTCGATATGCTTACTTCGACTTCCACTTTTGTTGTTCTTAGCAAAAAAAATAGCAGTTGAGTTGTCACAATATATCTTCAATGGCCTAGGGATAGTGTCGACAATTCTAAGCCCAGATATAAAGCCCTTAAGCTAAACACCATGTGAAGTTGCCTCAAAACAAGAAACGAACTCTACCTCTATAATAGAAGTAGCAGTCAAAGTCTACTTCACGCTTCTCCAAGTTACGGCTCCGCTAGCTAACATGAAAATGTAGCCTGATGTTGATTTTTGTGAATCAACATATCCAGCGAAATCCAAATCTAAGTAGCCAACTACCTCAAGGTTTTCAGTCTATCTATACATTAACATGTAGTTCTTGGTACCTTTAAGATACCTCATTACTTTCTTTGCAACTCTCCAATGATCTATATCTGGATTACTCTGATATCTGCCTAACATTCCAACTACAAATGCAATGTCAGATCTTGTGTAAACCTGAACATACACAAGGCTTCCAACAGCAGAAGCATATGGAATGTTATGCATATGTTCCTTTTCTAAATCATTCTTTGGGCACTGGTTCAAATTGAACTTGTCACCCTTCACAATAGGTGCTACACTTAGTGAATAATCTTTCATCCGAAATCTCTCAAAGACTTTATTGATATAAGTTTCTTGTGATAGACTCAAAATACATTGAGTTCTATCTTGATGGATCTTAATGCTAATGACATAAGATGCCTCACCCATATCCTTTATATCAAAATTCTTAAAGAGAAATTGTTTCACCTCATATAACAACCTCTTATCATTGGTTGCAAGCAATATGACATCCACATACAATACAAGGAAACAGATTTTATTCCCACTGACCTTCTGGTATATACATTGGTCCATGACGTTTTCCACAAATCTATATGAGGAGATAACATCATGAAATTTTAAGTACAACTGGCGGGAGGCCTGTTTCAATCCATATATGGATTTCTTTAACTTGCACACCAAATGTTCACTTGCACTAGAGGGGAATCTTTCAGGTTGTTTCACATATACCTCCTCATGTATACCTCCTCATGTAGTTTCCCATTGAGGAATGCTGTCTTCGCATCCATTTTATGTAACTCCAAGTCAAAATGAGCAACTAATGCCATTATTATACAGAGAGAATTTTTCTTAGATACAGGAAAAAAGATTTCTGTGTAATTAATTCCTTCCGTTTGAGTGAATCCCTTGTCCACGAGTCGTGCTTTATATCTCTCGATGTTGCCTAATGAATTTCTTTTCATTTTATAAACCCATTTTCATCCAATAGCCTTAGAGCCATTAGGCAACTTAACGAGATCCTGGACCTCATTAGACGCCATAGAATCCATCTATTCTTTTATGGCATTGTGCCACAATTTTGATTCTTTGCAACTGATGGCTTGTGAAAATATTTTAGGGTCATTCTTAGCTCCTATATTGTAATCAGATTCTTATAGATATACAGCATAATCAGTAGAAATTGCTGACTTCCTCATCCTAATTGATCTTCTTAATGTTGACTCAATATTCTCTTGGGGTGCATGTTGTTCAACTGTTTATTCAACAGTCCTTAAAGGCTGTTCATTAACTGGATCAACTTGGTCAATGTTAACAGGTTGTGGATCCTGAATTATTAGTTGTTCAATACTTGTTTGGACTTGAGGGGCATGAATTACAATCAATCTATCACTTGATATAGGAATTTGAATATTAGTCTGATCATTTTCAGAACTTAAGTTTTGAATTTGATCACTCTTACTGATCAAGTCATTCTCAAGAAATTTTGCATTCCTTGATTCCACAATCTTAGTATTGTGAGATGAACAATAAAATTTATAACCCTTAGACTTTTCAGCATACCTAATAAAGTAGCCACTAATAGTCCTAGGGTCCAACTTCTTCTTTTGTGAATTGTAAACCCTAACCTCAAATGAGCATCCCCAAATACACATATGTCTTAAACTTGGTTTCCAACTCTTGAATAACTCAAATGGCATCTTTGCAACAGCCTTGGTAGGAACTCGATTAAGAATATATATTGCTGTTTTAAGGGTTTCAGTCCACAAGAATTTAGGAAGTTTGGAACCATGTCCAACAATGTTCGGTTTCTCCTTTCAGCTACACCATTCTGGTCAGGTGACCCAGGCATAGTGTATTGGGCAACAATCCCATACTTTTAAAGAAACCTAGTAAATGGACCTGGTGTTTGTCCATTTTCAGTGTATCTACTATAATACTCACCAACTCTATCAGATCTCACAATCTTAATTTATTTACCACATTGTTTCTCTACTTCTGCCTTAAATATCGTAAAGACATCCAGTGCTTCATTCTTATTATTGAGCATATAGAGATACATGTATCGTGAGTAATTATCAATAAAGGTGATAAAGTATTTTTGACTACTAGAATCCAAATCTGAATTACAAATATCCGTATGTATGATTTCTAATATGTTAGAACTCCTCTTAGCACTTCTCTTAGTCTTGTTAGTCTGCTTTCCTTTAATGCAGTCTACACAAGTGTTGAAATCAGTAAAGTCAAGAGTATTGAGTACTCCATCTTTTACTAATCTTTTCACTTTCTCTATTGAGATATGACCAAGCCTACGATGCCATAACATAAAGGAATTCTTATTAGTAATATTTCTCTTAATACATATACTATTAGAAATATGTATTGAGTCATAAAGGTTACTATTTTGTAATTGAATTTGGAATAAACCATCGTAAAGTATACCATTGCCAATAAAATTAGATTTATAAAATAATTTAAATTCATTACTTGAAAATTCAAAACAATATCCCAATGGTATAAGTTTGGAAACTAAAATCAAGTTCCTAGAGAAACTTAGTACATAATATGTCTTCTCCAAATTCAAAATAAAACCAGAATTAAGAACTAATTTGCATATTCCTATAACTTCAATAGTTGAGCCCCCATCTTATTTTCTGAATAGATGTATTGCTCACTACCCATCGGCTTCCTTTAATTTAAAAAGCCTTGCAAGGTATTAGAGATGTGAATTGTTGAGCCATAATCAATCTACCATATGTTAGTACTAGTGTCTACCATATTAGATTCATAACAAAATTATGAGATTGAGTTACCTTTTTTTTGAAGCTAAGCCTTGAATTTGACACAATCCGTCTTTATGTGTCGTTTCTTTTTACAAAAGAAACACTTGGACTCTTTCTTAATGTCCTCAAGGATGGGAATCTTGCCATTCCCTTTTGTCTTGACATTTCTTTTCTTCCATCCTTGTGTCACTGTATGTACACTTTCACCTATCTCTGCTATGAGTCTTCCTTCTTCTTGTACACACATGGTTAGAAGTTCATTGATTGACCACTTCTCTTTATGAGTGTTGTAGGAGATTTTGAAAGGCCCATATTGTTGTGGCAGAGAATTCAGAATGTAGTGCATGAGAAAAGAATCTGACATCTCAACTTCAAGTATTTTCAATTGAGCTGCTATATCCCTCATTTTCATGATGTGTTCTCGTACACCTCTTATACTAATAAGTTTTATGGATGATAACTTTGTCATTAAGGTGCTTGCTAAGGCCTTATCCGAAGATTTGAATTGTTCATCAATAACCTTAAGTAAACTTCGAATGTTTTGATGCTCTCCAATAGACCCACGAATATACTAGCTGATATTTTAGTTTTAATGTACATTATACTAAGGCGATTGGATCGCTCCCAATGTTCATAAGCATTACTTCTTATGTACTACTAATATTCGTGGGTTTAGGAGGTTCATCTTTTTTGATTGCATCATCAACGTGCATCCACCCTAATTGGAGAAGTATTTTATCCTTCCAAACATTATAGTTATCTCTAGTTAATTCAGAAATTTAAAAATCAGAAATATTCAAAGGTTGAAAAGCTGTATAATTTACATGCTATATTAATAATTTGAGACAAATAAATATTCTTAAATAATATGTCATACCAATGCAATGCATATCAATTCAAATTATAAGCCTAGTAACAAATAAAATTACCTGTGGGCTAAATTTTATTTAATTAGACTCATATACTAATGATAAAACTAGTAAATTATATTCTTTTCTTAATTCCTGCGGGTAAATCAAGAAAAGAAAAATTTGCTATTCTATCCTAATTAATCACATGAAATATGATAATATTCTTGTAGGATAATAATTATCATATTAAATATAATTAATTACAATTTGATGTCATTTTACTTTATATGATTATAACACTTAATGCATAATTTTAAAATAATTAAAAGAGCTGCGGCTAAACTTTAATTAAATTAAAAATACACAATTCACATGACATCTAAATAAAATTGCATGTTTGAATATAATTTAACATAATGCATAAACAAGTATACATAATGAGAATATTAATAATTAATCAATTAATAAAAAATATGATTAATTAATTTAATTAATATTCTCCCTTTAAATTAATCTAAATGTGACATAAATATTGCCTAAAAATAAAAATTAATTATTTTTGTAAATTTAGGCATAAATTAAATGACACTATAAATTAATTACTATTTCTAAACATGCTAAAATTGCCTAAAATTAATTAACATTTCAAGATTTAGACAAATTTTAAAGGCATAAAATTAATTTCACAATTATTTTGACAAATAAATATTGTCAAAATTAATATAAATTTGTCCATAATAATTTTGCCAAAATTTAGACAAATTAAAATGTACTTAATAATTTTAAACAAAATAATTGGCCAATAAAATAAGTTACTATTAAATTTTAATTAAATATTGGCCAATAAAATATTTTTGGTCAATTTTTTTTTTAATATCAGAAGATAATATATATAAATATATATAAATCATGGGAGAAGAAAATGTATGAAGTTGGTGGAAATGCCATAAAAGAAAACGTATATATATATATATATATTAAATATTGCTTATACAAAACAACAATGAAACTTGGCTTCAGTGGCTAAGACTCGTGGCTTCATATTGAAAGTCAGGGGTTCGAATCTTCCTTATGCCACAGAAGCCATTTTATTGAAAAAACACAAAACGACAAGTCGTTTGCACTCAGATGCAACATCAAACCAAACTACAAAATGACATGTTCTTTATAGAAGGCTTAAAACGACTTGTTGTAAACAAGTCATCCCTAACCTCCACTCGGGTCGACTCGACCCAATTATGATCCGTTTCAGACCCAAATATAAACCCGATCGTTTTTTGAGTTTCTGAGCTCCGTTTTGGATGATCCAGGATTTCATTTTCATCAGAATTTCATGTAGATTCTATTTTTGATATCAAAATGATGAAAAAAATGACTCTATAAATCAATCCAAATTCACCAAAAATTTGATATTTTTGAGATCAAAAAACGTAGCAAGGCAGAGGCATTTTATGTTCTGATACCAATTGTTAGACTTCATAAATATATAAAATCACATTTATAATATCCAATGCAAGAGAAATAAATCGAAATGTTACCTCCCACCATTGCTTGAATTCTCTGTTTTCTGATGAGAGTTCTATCGCATGAAAGTCACAAGGATGCTTCCAAACTCTGGTTAACACTTTATGATGGTGTTTTGTTCAAAAAAATTGTCTTAATTGACCTTGGGGACACTTGTATTTATAGGTAAAGTTTTCAACGATAATTCCATCATATTACCGAAGAAAATGATATGTTCTGAGACGTGAAAAATTATCTCACGAAACCCATAATTTTCAGACCATAATGGAGTTGTTTGCCAGCCAACGTGATTTGTTACCTCGATCTACTTTCCACGTTCTGCATTTTTTCTTACGTTCTCATGTTTCGGATGCAACATTCCACAATTTTTACCCAAATAAAAATATCAAGTAACTGGGCATGCCAGACATTCATTAGTCTAGTTACCTTTTGTTATGCACACTCTCCATCTTGTAATAAATGTACCAACTAGCAACATCCAATCACTATACCTCTCAATTTGCAAATAAGAATGTGCTCTTACATCATTGAAAAAGTCATTATATTTTGATTAAATTACATTCATTTGCTTCTCATAACATTTTATATATATTGTATAATCGTCCATTTTAATTTATTTTATGTTAATGAAGTTAACTTTTTACATAATATGGTATTATAATTTTATATTATTGATATAATAGTAAAAATAACTAAGCAATTTTATTTTTTTAAAAAGCATATAGTATGTAGAAAGTTGATTTTGTTGATAGAAAATAAATTAATAAACATATTTTCACAATATTTATCAAATATTGAAGAAGTCAAAAAATGATTTTTAAAGAACAAGTTAATGTAATTCAACGGAAGAAAAAATAAAAAAACAAAGAAGTCGAATGAATTCTAACCTTATGTTCCATCTTATTGAAAGTGAGAAAAAATTTTATTCAAAAAAAAAAAAGTGAGAGAAAATATCCAATTAATTGAGTCAAAGTTATCGATGTGTCTTAACACAGTCTTAAGAATAGAGAAGATCTCAAGGTGAAGTCCTAGTAATTGAAAAATCTAGTATATCCAAAACTGGCACCTCCAATTTCTGCCCATGCACCTTCAAATTCAACAAATAATAAGATGCAGTGGAACCTAAAAACTCCTTTGCAGTATCTAGAGCCCATTGAAGCCCAGAATCATACACCAAGCACTTCACCTTCCTCCTCTCATCTGCTTCCTCCAAGCTCTTCTCAATCATATCAATTAGGATTTTCGTGGTGTTATTTTGAAACCTTTCAAGAAAGCCCACAAACCTACCTGGTCCCATGCTCCCACACTTTGTGATGTCATCATAAGTTGATAAGAGAGAGATTAGGTTACTTCCAGATTGAATAGAATTGATGGCAGAAAGTGAGGTAGCGAAGGTGACTTTGATCCCTTTACATGCCGAACGCCTTGCAAATTGTATCATAGGACATATGTGGCCATACCCAGGAAAGCACAGCATCACCACATGGGCTTTTCCTTCATTCTCTCCCATGATCTCAACTTAAATCTTACAGGTTGCCCTGCATTTCATTATCAAGTATATAAAACAAATGATTAATATACTTTTAAACATTAAATCATATTTTCTTAGTGAATTCAAGGTTTTTCAAATTTATTGTGATTGATCCCCCTCTTTGACTACTTCTAAATTTAGGAAAGCAAAAGTGAAATTTTTTTAAAATACACTTATTCCAATATTATTAGTCAGGACACTAGTGGCATGTTTGGACCTCTTTTCATCCCCGTACTCATTTTATGAATCCCGCGACATCAATGTTCAGCACTTTTAAAATAAAGATTGACGTAAAAGTGGGATTTACTGAAGAGAAAACAAAAACCCACGAAATGTGATCCTCTGCACCCCTCATCTGACAAAGTGGATTGTGAGAGAATCTCACTTTCGCTCTTCCTGCTTGTGTTGTGTGATGTGAGAGCTTTATATTTATGTGTGTTTATGGTGAGAGGGACGAATGGCTGTGGACAATCCTTTCAACTATGTGGCACTGGAAAACATGCTTTATATATATATTTATATATATATATATATATATATATATATATTTATACATGTATATACATGTACATATATATATATATATATATATCTGTATATGGGTTTGAAAACAAATTCAAATTCAAAGAAAACGACTTTCTATTTTTCTCCATTTCTCTCTTTTTTCCTCACCCTCATCTCAGATATCGCAATCCCTTTGAATGCAACAAATTTTAGCTAGATATAAACTATCCAAGTGAAATATTTAGCCACTTTTGACATATATATCTATATACAAATACAGCTGCTTCTCTTTAATTTCTGCCAAATGTATTATTCTTTCACAGGTAATATATCATTCATATACCTTGATATATTTATGATAGATATATTGCAGCTTTTGCAGTGTACTGCTATTGTAAGCTTCGCAATGGTATTATTTAACCTTGTGATTGTCGTCTGCTATATATATATATATATATATATATAATGTAATTAACACCGTGCATTTTTGTCTGTATATATTTTTTTTTTTTACAGACATCAATCACAATCACTTCTAGAGCCCAAACACTGACCTAATTTGTAACTTACTCAAGGTGCTCACAATGTTTATTAACTTTATTCCATTACTGAGACTTTGAAGCCTATTTGTATATTAGATCAAATCTAATTTTTTAGGGCAACAGGTACAAAATTTGCAACGGAATCCAACTAGTTTCTTTCCCTTTTTTTTCCTTCATCTTTTTTTTTTTTAAATTAATTGATTAGGATTTGAAGTTTAAAAGTTTTAGCCATAATTAATACTACGTTCCTCTTTCATACATTTTAGCCATATCTAAAAATGGGGATGGCAATGGGACAAGACGGGATGGATTTGTTAGTATCCATCTCTGTCTCATTTTTTTCTATTTTGCCTCATATTTGCTTTATAACTTTACCGGTTTTTTCTTTTTGTCCTGTATTTGAACTTGCAGGTATTATATTGCTTTATATCTATTAATTAGACAACAAACTACTAAAACTTCATAACATAAATTATTTTTAAAACATATAACAATATCTATGAAATCAATTAACACGATTATCCAGACACATAATTAAGAAGCAGACAACAAAAAATAACATAGAAATAATATCCAATTATCTTAAAAACCAAATCAAAGTTATTTAAACATAACATCCAACTCACTGGCCATCCAACTCAATCAATCTTTAATCATGCTATTTTTTTATTTTAAATATTGATCTACTTCATTTCACTAGCCATCCAACTCAATCAATGTTTAATCATTTTACAATGAAGCTTCATTATCTCGTAAATAATCCTCTCTAATTATGTATTCTGCCCCTCCTAGCGAAAAGTGCTTATCTTTCTGAACTTTTCTTAAAATCTCACACTCATCAAGAAATCCGAGAGATTATCCTGCAGATTGTATTGTATATTCAAAGATCATAAAAGCAAAGGCACTGAAAGTGAAAGCTGAAGCTCAAAACTTGGCATTTATGTTATAATCTATGTACGATATGCGTTTCATTGTAAGTTATGCAAATTAATTAATGGCTCCAAAGAATAATGAGTACTAAAGGAAAATGAACTGGGTACTCCATAAATTATTTAGCTTCATTGTACCCAATAGCTAATCCACTTAACAAGAGCGTGAAGACAGATTAATTAGTAGTTTCTCTTTTGTTCGGGTAAGTGAAATTTCCAACTTGGACAGAAAGCAGAAGATAGATCAGAAGCAAGCAATGAAGCAGCAAAGCATGGACATGTTTAGTGAGCAAGAACTTGATCTCTTCATCGTAATAATTCTAATTTCCCAATATCTCTCTCTCTATATCTCACTCTCCCTTGATCTCACAGTCTCACGAATATTTACACAGAAGTCAATGAATGCTTGAGCGGATCTGATGGAGAAATGGGCCAAATACTACCAACTTGAATTCTCTGTTGCGTGCTGCTTCAAAAGAAATAAATTTGAATCGTTTTGATTTGATTTGGTTAATTTAAATTTAAATTTTTATTCTTTTATTTTGATTTTTTAAAAAAATTTTAAGAAAAAAAATATAGGTTGACAAATCTGCTTGATAAAAATTTGAAGATTATCCTTATCTTGCATTTTTTTAAGATAAAAAAATCAAAATAAAAAATTGCATGATTGAAAATAAAAGATAAAGAAATTTAAATTTTAGACAATTTAGATCTGCATTCCTTAGAACGACAAAAAATCCGAGCACCAAGTACTATTCAGGCATTTCAATGTTTAACGATTCGACTGTAGAGCATGTTATCAGCTGCCCCTTAGATTCTCTGTTCAAGACAGTGTGTTGCTCCAAGGGAGAAATCTATGTGGTCTATATTTCAGAATTTTTTATTTTTTTATCTTCGATTTTTTTTAATTTTGATATATATTTTTATTATTTTAAAGAAAATAAAATATAAGATAAAATTTTTCAATTTCTATCGTATAAACACTTTATTTGATGAAAATTAAAAGATTAAATTTATCTTATATTTATTTTTTCAAAATAAAAATAATAAAAAATTTAAAATTTGGTAGACCTTCTCCCACACTAACGTAGGTCATATCAGCTGACCTTGAAGGGTCTTAGAATGGTGGACATTTCTCTGTTTGGGACAAACACTTGCTGTCTTAGCAAGAATATTTAAACCTTAAAAAAAATAAAAAAATAAAAAAAGTATGAGGGGTCCAGTTCCTTAGAACTGACCTGAACAGATCAAGGCTAAAACAGAGCAACTCTATGGTGGAAGGAATTTGAACCACTGTAAATTTGATGGGGACAAAAAATATGAGCAGAAGAAACTCAAGTTGCTGACCAAACAAGCAGAAGAAAGAAGCCACCGGAGAAGGAAGAGAAGTCGCTGGAGAAAGAAGAGAAACTCGTTCATCTAGGGAGGACGCTGATTGATAGTGAAAACTTCGGCCACAAAATGACAAAACGGGTACATTGAAAGTATCAAAGTAGAAGGAGAAGGAGCTCACTTAAGAATGGAAGAATCGAAGCATAAGAAGGCTTAGGGTTTGCTTCAACGGAAGCTACTCAAGGTACTCCAGCACAGATGAAGAACAGAGGCGCAGATGAACCAAGTAAGCTATTTTGCTGTTGGTGTTTTGAAAGTGATGAAACACAGGTTGCATGCGTTTTGAGGAAATATATTACTTAATGTATATTTTTATATATAATGTTTTGCATTTATATAAGAAAGGTGAAGAGATGGTGTCTCCATGTCACATGATGATGGAATCTTACCATGAAATTATACAGTTAACTAGATGTCATCTTCTGATCTTGCATGCTTGTACAGCCCGGCCTTCATCCTTATTAGTTTGATTAAATTAATTAAGTAATTAATTATTAGTTTAATTAATTAATTAATAATTCAATAGTTTGATTTTGAATTTCAAATTCAAATGGTTGTCACTATATGGGTTGGTTATTAAAGTTTTTTTTTTTAATGTGAGAAAAAATTGACAACAACTAATTTTTAATGTACCATAAAAGTCTTATCTCTTAGAAAAAAAAATATACAAAATATAAAATACAAATACAAGACCTAGAAAGGAAACAGTTTCTTTCTGATAAATTACGTCACAACCATGCTTTTGGGACTATGGTGTTTTTGTTGTGAACAAGAGTTTGGACTCCTTCTAATGATTATGCTCTACTGTGTGGGATAAATACAATTTTCAAAATCTACTTCCGTACAAATAAATACCTTGAAATTCTTTGAAGAGCAAAACTCGAGCTTTCAATTATTAGAAATGTTTTAAATAAACACAATAATTCATAATCATATCCAAATTTTAAAAATAATTCAACGGCTTAAACTTAGGGTCGAAGGGCTCCCGATACAAGCCTAGAGATGAAGTCATCAATGTGCTTATCAGAACTGCCACCTTCATTCACAGCCTCCTTAGCAAGCTTCTTCAACTCCATTATATTCTTCTTTATTTCATTCCCTTTCTCCTCATACATCAATTCCCTCAAACATCTTTCAATTTCTTCTTTACTACACACACCTTCCTCATCCTCCTTAGGATTAACACCAACTTTCCAAACCTTCTCAATAAAATACGAATTGGGTATTTGGTCAACGAACCTAGGCATTCCCACCATTGGAACTTCAAAAATTATTGCCTCCATTAGGGAATTAGCACCACAATGCGTTATTGTGTACCCTACCGCAGGGTGAGACAGCACTTGCAATTGAGGGCACCAAGCCACAAACATCCCCTTCTCTGATGTTTCCTCTATGAAGTTCAACGGAAGGTTTGGCATTTCAGTTTCCTTCATCACCCATAGGAAATTGCAACTTAGGTTCTTCAGTGCTATTGCCATTTCCTTCATTTGTTTTGGGTTTATTTCAGTGACACTCCCAAATGCAACATAAACTACGGAGTTTGGATCCTTAGTGCTAAGCCACTCTAAACATGTCTTGCTGTCTGGTTTGTTCATGTTGAAACCATAGTCTATGTTATCTTTCATTCTGTTGTCTAAGTAAGCTGATGGTATTGTTGGACCTATTGTTGCAATGTTGGGGCAGATGTTCTTCATCCATTCCAATACCTGCATATTCACCAATGTTTGGTTAAGTATTGAGAATGTTGAAATCCAAGTACCCAAGCTAGTGATTTATTTATTAAGAGTATTAATTAGTGCTTTACATAGAGTCTAATAAATTCATGGGGAAAAAACCTGAAAGTTATCAAACTGACCTCAGGTTCCATCTTATCAAAGGTGTGAGAAAAAACCCAATTTGCTTTGCCAAAGTTATCAAACTTGCTCAACACATTTTTGAGAATGGGGGAAAGCTTATCTAATCCTGGACCATCTACTACACTTGAGACTCCAGTGTTTGAGAAATCTGGTATATCCAAAGGTGGCACCTTCAATTTCTCATCATGCACCTTTAGATTTAGCATATAATAAGCTGCAGTAGAACCTAATGTCTGAGCAAGAAACGTAGCACTCTGAATACCCATCTGGTTTGCAATATCCAAAGCCCATTGGAGATCAGAATCATAAATCAAGCACTTCACCTTTCTCCTCTCATCTGAGTCCTGCATGCTCCTTTTGATAAGATCAACTAAGATTTTCGTGGTGCTATTTTGGAACCTTTCAAGATAGCCTAGAAGCCCACCTGGGCCTTTGGGCCCCCCTTCTGTGATATCATCGTAGATGGATAAGAGAAAGATTAAGTCATTCCCAGTTTGAATGGATTTTGTTGCGGAAAGTGAGGTAGCGAAGGTGACTTTGATCCCTTTCCATGCCAAACGCCTTGCAAATTGTATCAATGGAGTTATGTGGCCATACCCAGGAAAGCCTAGCACCACCACATGTGCTTTCCCTTCATTCTCTCCCATTTTCTCAACTGAAATCTTGCAAGTAGCCCTGCAATTTCTTTATCAAGTATATACAACAAATAAATATTAGATTGTTAAACATTAAATCATGTTTTTCTTTCTTTGGAGTGAATTCAACGTTTTTCAAATTCATTGAAATTGACTCCCTTTGTGACTACTTCTAACTATAAAAAATGTGATTTTTTTTTTTCAAAGAATAAACGTATTCCAATATTATTAGTCGTGACACATATATGGACCTCTTTTCATGCCGTACTTATATTGTCAATTCCACGATATCAATCTTCGGCCCGTTTAGAGTGAGGATCGACATAAGAATGAAATTTATTGAAGAGTGAGCAGAAACCTGTCCAAAAATTGCGAGGCAAAAGGATGTGACTGAAAATGGATGATTGTCGTCACAATATCCTGATAACATTTTGTTTTTTCATTTGTGAAAGCAGTAATGAGGACAAATTCTCATAATCTTATTAATTAAAGTATTAGTGATATGTGTGAGATTTATTTTCAATGTATACATAATTTGGTATTTGAAATCAATCAAAATATAATACAATGTCTGATACAAGCATAAAGACAATTTTGAAGACATGAAGTTACGAAAAGGGGATAATTACCTGATTAATGAGAGCAGCTTTGAAATCCGAGATGAAAAAGTGACGCAAAATAGAAACTCCAATGATTTTGGGCTGAGAAATTTATGTTAGAGAAGACGTTTGGGATACGAAGGGACTGATGATGTTACATTTATAGACTAAATACTGGCATACTACCCCTAATGCTTTTTCCGAAAAAAAAAAAAACCAAAAGCCGCGAGGCCCTCATGTCTAGTTTTGGCATCACCACGTTTCTCACACCGCACTCACTATTAATAAAATAATATAGTCGACAGAGCATGAAACTTGAAATTTAGACTTTTCTTTTTTCATAAATATATTCAATCAAGTCTAATAATATTTACGATAATTACACAATTTACAATAATTAGACGTTGCTGAATAATAAAAATAAAAAATTATTATTTATTTTATTATTTGTTGAAGTTTATAATTTTATAATTATAATAGTTAAATATCTTGATAAAATTTAAGTATAGTTTTTAGGTCTTCGTTATTATGTTTTATAATAAAAATATAATAAGTATATGTTTTTTTTAATAATTTTAATATTACATAATTTGATTTTTTTTAAAATTTTTTTAAATATTTAGAGAATTTGATAATAAATATTTAGAGTACTTTATTTAACTCTAATTTCTTTTGGTGAAACGAACATCTAATCCTTTAATATTAATCACTAATTATAAATCCTGGTGTGATATTGGGTTTGTTGGAGAACCTGGGAATATCATATATTTTTATTATGATGCAATAATTATTATATATGAAACAATGTTTTATTAAATATTTTATGTTTAATAACTTAAATATTAACTTATTTAATAATTAATAACTCTAAATGAGGTTAATTTAATTTTTGTGTAATAATGAGTATAAGTATAGTATTTAATCTAATAAAATAAAAAAAATATAATTGTATATTTAATAATTATTGCATTATAACTAAAAACATGATATTTTAAAAATTCAAAATATCGTCATTCTTTCACTGACCATGAGAGGCTCTTTGATGATGGGTAAAGACACAATGTTTATTAATCATTAAGATAAGTGAATTTTTTTAAGTCATGTGAAAGAAAACAAATAAAGACAAAAAATATTAGACCTACATATTCTATAAAATCTATCATTTAAATAGAAATCTCGTTGGGTTTTGAAGTGAATAATTAATTCCATTTTAAAACAAATCCAAAGCAAAAGTACCCGTGGACGATTATAGAAAAGGAAAGTGAAAGTTGGAGAAAATTTTAATTTTAATTTTATAATTATTATTTAATATTATCTATTAATTATTATTTAATTATTAAAAATAATAATATTATAAATATTTTTTTTTATAATTTTTTTTTATTTTCATACCTAATTTTTTGGGTATCAAATAAACTCTTGTTCTTCTAGCTTTATCTAAGTAAAATATTTAGTCACTTTTGACGTATACGTCTACTGCTTGTGCTTCTCTTTAATTTCTTGCACTGTCCACATCTGCATTATTCTTTGCAGGTAATATATCATTCATAAACTTTGATATATTTATGATAGATATATTGCAATAGCTTTTGCAATATGCTTCACAATCGTATTACTTAAACGTTTTGATTGAGGTCCGCAATATATATGATACAAAAATTAATTATTTGCATTTTTCTCAGTATTTTTTTGGCAAACATCACAGATAAATTAAACTATAATCACAGTCACAATTTAAACCTTAGACGATATCACCGACTACCGGTACACTGCCATACTTATTAGGTTCTGATGAAGGCTCTTACACTTGAAGGATGTTCCAAGAACCTAGAGAACCCAAACAATGTTTATTCCATTACCGTGACTTTGAAGCTTATTTGTATATTAGATCGAATCTAATTTTTCAGAGCAACAAATACAAATTTGTAATGGAACCCAACTAGTTCTTTTCCTTCCCTTTTTTTTTTTTTTTCTCGTCTTTGTATAATTAATTAATTAGGAATCGAAGCCTAAAAGTTTTAGTCATAATTATCTCTACGTACTCCTTTCTTACCATTTTAGTCACACATAAGAATAGTATCCAATCAATCATTGAACAAAAAATATATATATATTAGAAAACAAAAGAAAGTATTATGAACGTGCATGGAACGTAAGCTAAAATTAACAAAACAGGTTACAGCTCTTCTTCAATCAAACATCCATCAATTAATTGTCAGAATCAGAAACACCTAGATATTTCATCTTGACAACAATAAAGAATAATTAAGAAATCTTCCATTCAAGAGAAAAGCAAATGCAAACAACGAAAGAACCATTTTGTTCTTGTTAACTTAATTTTCCTGCAATATTTTTTTCTCTTTTTTTTAAAAGATTTTTGTTAAGGTTTTATTCATAGAAAAAATTCAGATGAATTTTTATTTCATACATTTGTTTTTAGGTTCTCCAATTAAATATATATATATATATATATATCATGTAAAAAAACTTTGATTTCATTGTTGTTGGATACCTGATAACAAATACTTAAAAACCATACCTAATGTTATTGATTCCCTTCCTCTTCACAGAAGGGTGCACATTTCTGACACCCTTCTTTTCTTCTCTTCTATTCTCTTTACTTCTTTCACTGATACCAACAAGTAAAGGCCCTTTTATTGAAGCACACATGCCAAACGTCATTGAGCATCTCCCAATACTTGATGGAAATCCATAATTCCTCTCATGCTTGCCTGTCTCTTCTCATATGCAGAATATATTTTGTTTCTAACAAACCAAACACGCGGCTTTTATATAGCCCAGCATTTACTTTATTTTGTTTCCATTCATTTTATATACTGGGTACTATAAATTCATTGTCTGTACCACACAAAAATATAATAAGAATTCTTCCATTTTATGAATCAAAGCATGGTATCAAAGCCAAAGCCGTAGCAGGCAAATGGCTGATTCTTCCTCTTTCACCACAATACCAGTCTCTGGTGTTAATACTTCAACGTCGTCTAATTCATCACAATCTTTTTCTGTTACATCCCTACCACACTATGTTACTATCAAGCTCAACCATGAGAACTACTTAATCTAGCGTGCTCAGATAGTTTTGTATCTCCACGGCCAACAAGTTTGGTCACATCGATGGATCTACTCCACAACCACTTTTTTTTTTATCTTCTGGTGAAATAAATCCTGAGCACACAGAATGGTTTACATAGGATCAGTTAATTTTGTCTCTCTTAATATCCTCTTTAACAGAAAAGATCATTGCATAAGTTCATAAGCATAACACTGCCATGACCATGTGGAATGCTCTTGAGGTACTATTTGCACAGCAATCTCATGCAAGATTTGCTCATCTGCATACCCAACTTGCATCATTGAAAATGGGCTCCGATACTATATCAGAATATTTTCATAAAGCTACCAATCTTCATGATTCTCTCCCAGCAGCAGACAAACTACTATCTGACATTAAATTTCACACTTATATCCTTGCTAGTCTTGGTACAAATTATGACCTAATAGTTACATCTTTGACCACCCATACGGAGCAACTAACATCTGAAGAACTCTTTAGTCATCTTCTAACCTATGAAGCACGTCTCTCTATGCATCACTAAGTACTACCTGCTACTACAGAAATCTCAGCTAATGTTTCTGTTAAGCAAAACTCTGGTCATGGTGGTCGTGTAGCTACAGGATGAGGTTGTGGTGGTCGGGCCTCCTTCTTTCATGGTGGTAGGGGTGGCCGATTCTTTTCTCCAAATGCTTCTTGGCCAATTTGTCAAGTGTGCCAGAAGCCTAGACATACAGCTTTAATGTGCTTTCACTGATTCAACCATGCGTACCAGTCTCCATAAACAAATCCTTGGTATCTCGACACAGGGGCCTTACATCATATTACATCTAACCTGGCAAATCTTAACATTACTTCCTCTGAATACTCTGGAGATGATTCCATTCATATTGGTGATGGCTCGACTCTGCCTATTCATCACTATGGTTCAGCTCATTATTCAACCACCTCTGGCAAATTTCTTCTCTCTAATCTTTTTCATGTTCTTTCTATGTCAAAAAATCTAATTTCTATTTCTAAATTCTATCTTGATAACTCTGTGTTCTTTGAATTTGACTCTAATTATTTTCTTGTGAAGGACCTTTAAACTCGGACCACTCTTCTATAAGGAACCGCTCATAATCATTTGTACATTTTTTCACCTTTTTCTCTACCACAAGCTCTCATTGGTGAACGTATAACTTTTCATCAATGGCACAGCTGCCTCGGGCATTCAGCCTTTCATGTTGTCAATCGCATTCTCTCACAGCATTCTCTCCCAGTCTCCACCAAGAAGCCGTCATCTCTATGTCCAACTTGCTGCACAACAAAGTCTCATGCTCTCCCTTATCCTACTTCTCCAAATCGCTCAACTAAACCTTTTGAATTAGTATTTGCTGATGTATGGGGCCCTGCCCCTATGCTTTCTTTTTCTAGGTATCGCTATTATGTACTCTTTGTTGATGACTTTAGCATATACTTTTGGCTTTTTCCTTTCCATGTAAAGTCTGATGTCTTATCTATTTTCACTCATTTTCATAAGAAAATATAAACTACTTTTCATTATAAAATTCAATCTCTTCAAACTGATAGGGGTGGTGAATTTCGCTCCCTTCATTGATATCTTGAATCTTTTGGAATCACTCACCATATTACATGTGCCTACGCTCATTCTCAAAACGGTTCTGTAGAACGGAAGCACGGGCATGTTGTTGATATAGGTCTTGCCCTCCTCCATCATGCCTCTATCCTTGAATGTTTTTAAGCTCATGCATTTGCCACTTCGGTTTACTTAATAAATCGAATGCCCACTCCCACATTAAACAACCAAAGCCCATTCAGACTCTTATTTAATCATGAGCCTGATTATTCCTTTTTATTGGTTTTTGGTGTAGCATGTTGGCCCAACCTTCGTCCCTATAATAACACTAAGTTTCAGCTTTGGTCCACTCTCTGTGCTTTCTTAGGATACAGCTCTGACCACAAAGGTTACATCTGCTACGCTATTAACTCTAATCGCTTTTATGTGTCCCGTGATGTTATCTTTGATGAAAATACTTTTTTGTTTGCACAGCCTTCCTTTTCTTCTCCACCTTCCTCTCCTTTTGACTCTGTCCTTTTACCCCCTATTTCTTTACCTTTTCAGCCCTCTTTACCTTTTATCTCTTCTTCTTTTGAGTCCCCTTCTTCCCTTTCGATTCCTTCTTCTTCCCCTTCTAACTCTTTTTCTCCTTCCGCTTCCTATACAGGGCCTGATTCCTCTTCTTCTTCTTTATCTATTTCTTCTCCCTCTCCACTTAATCTTCATCCCATGACTACTCGGTCTAAACATAATATTTTCCAACCAAAACACTGTAGTGATGGTACTATTGCTTGGCCTCCTCCTCGTGCATTCTCTGTCACTGTTTCTTCTCTACCTTTAGCATTTACCTCTATCTCTCATACTCTCAAATATCCTGAATGGCGTACTGCCATGAATAATGAATTTCAAGCTCTCTTAGCCACTCAGATCTAGACTCTTGTTCCACCAGATTCCTCTCAAAATCTTATTGGCTGTAAGTGGGTGTTCTGCACAAAATATCAGGTTAATGGTTCTGTTGACCGCTATAAGGCAAGGCTTGTTACCAAAGGCTTTCATCAACAAGCTGGCATTGATTTTCATGACACATTCTCCCCCATCGTTAAACTTGTTACTGTCAGACTAATACTTTCTCTAACAGTGTCTCAGGGATTGTCTCTGTAGTAGCTCGACATTCAGAATGCCTTTTTCCATGGCTCTCTTTCTGAAGCTGTCTACATGGCTCAACCTCCTGGCTTTATTCATCCCGATTATCCTCATTATGTATGCAAGCTTCAGAAGGCTATCTATGGTCTTAAACAAGCTCCTCAAGCATGGTATGCCAAACTCAGCTCCAGACTGTCTGAACTTGGGTTCATTATATCTCGTTCAGATTCCTCCCTGTTCATCTCTCATACTACTTCATGTGTTATCTATGTTCTTGTATATGTTGATGATATTATTATCACTGGTTCTTCTATGGATGCTGTGCACTCCCTGATCACTACATTGGCCCAATCCTTTCCTATGAATCATCTTGGACCTCTGCACTATTTCCTTAGTCTTGAGGTTCATTCTTCTGCCAATGCTTTATTTTTGTCACAACAGTGACCTTTTAGATCGTACTGGCATGACCAACTGCAAACCTGTTCACTCCCGAATGGCTCCATCTACTAAGCTCTCTGCAAATAATAGATATCCCTTTGATGATCCTCAAATTTACCGAAGCATTGTTGGGAGTCTTTAATATCTCTCTTTTACGCATCCTGATGTTGCCTTTGCTGTCAATTGCGTCTGCTAGTATATGCACTCTCCTCGGGATGTTCATTGGAAGGCTGTCAAGCGCATTCTTCGCTATCTAAGGGCTACTCTTGATCATGGTCTTTGGCTACGCTTATTGTCTACCTTTTCTCTTGCTGCTTTTTCAGATGCTGACCAGGGAGGCTGTCCTAATGATCGTCACTCCACTGGTGTTTATTGTATTTTTCTTGGCTCTAATCTCATTTCTTAGAGCTCCAAAAAGCAATCTATCATTGCCCATTCTAGCACAGAAGCTGAATACAAAGCTTTAGCCTTAGCCACCTGTGAGTTAATCTGGCTCCAATCTCTCCTTAAAGAGCTTGGTATTTTTCTTAAGGAACCTCCTGAACTCTGCTGTGATAATATTGGCGCCACCTATCTTGCAACAAACCCAGTTATGCATTCTCGCACCAAGCATGTTGATCTGGATTATCACTTTGTTCGTGAACATGTTGCTGCCAAGTCTCTCTGCCTCCGCATTGTCTCCTCTAAAGCTCAACTGGTAGACATTCTCACTAAGCCTCTTTCAACTCCTCGATTTACTCTTCTTTATTCGAGCCTAGCTGTTATGTCTCGCTAGCTTGACTCACGGGGGCGTATTGAAGCACACATGCCAGACGTCACTGAGCATCCCCCAATACCTGATGGAAATCCATAATTCCTCTCGTGCTTGCCTCTCTCTTCTCATATGCAGAATATATTTTGTTTCTAACAAACTAGACATGTGGCTTTTATACAGCCAGCATTTACTTTATTTAGTTTCCATTTATTTTATATACTAAGTACTATAAATTCACCGTCTATACCACACAAAAATACAATAAGAACTCTTCCATTTTATGAATCAAAGAACCTTCCAATTCCAATTCTAAAGCCACAGGGAAAATTAGGTCATAACAAACATATAGTTTTCAAGCTTTTCTCTAATGGATCATCATGATTTCCTAACTCACGACTCTTAATTCAGTATTCAACGGGCAACTTTCCCCATTAGGAATGTCCTATTTTTGCCACATTTCAACCTCTTCTTTATATATGCCACTTCTCCCACTCAAGTTCCTTCAAATCATATATCTTGAGATTTGGTTCAAGTGATATTATACTTAAATTTTGTTTTTTTTTTTGTTTTTTTCAGCTTATCACATAATTTTTGCATTTTACTCACCAATAAATAAGAATTAATAACAAAAAATTACAACTTCATGTAATAAAACTTCATGAATGATACATGATAAATACATGAACTTGTGAAATACAAAATACGTTGGTCTTAACCTTTTTTTTTTTTTGTGTTGATCTACCCTTCTGCTCAACAAGTCAGTATCTGAATTCAAGCTTTCACGTTTGCGGATTTTGACTTACATAATACTTTCATTTACTTTATTCATACGCATTTTTCTGTTTTATATGTAAACTAACAACTCAAAATGTTTAAGCTTTGAAGAAAATTAGTTTAGGAATGGAGAGAGTACTCAGTTGTCTTTCTAATCTATCCAAACAATTGGCTACACTTTTTTCTGTTTTAGTGCAAGTCCTATGTTTTGAACCATCTCTAGAAAGACAATGATGCTTTGTAGCTCTCTTTATTATTATTTTTTCCCTCCATGTAAAGAATTGTAATTAGTGGGTTCTTAATTTATTAATTTGATTTCAAAATGAGTGAGTACATCTACAAGTCAAGTCATGAGAGAGAGAAGAGTGAAGCTCCTAGTGAGGCGTTGAATGGAGATTGCCTAGTAAGTGCTCCTTAGACACTTGATATCAAAACGTAGAAAGGCTCTGAGGTTGTGTCCAGGAAGAGGCTCACAAAAGACGAAGTTGCTCGGTTCCGATGTAGTAAAAAAGGACTATTACTTCCAAATGTATTATGATGACTTGCCAATTTGGGGATTTAGGTTGACAAAGAAGGCAAAACTAACCCTAGTGAGTCCAAGTATTTCCTTTACAATAGCTGGATTTCTTCCTTTAAGTGCACTTACATAGAGCTCTGCTACAATTTTGCTAGTGTATGCGGCCACAGGATTTATAAGATCTACAACATCCTTTTCATTGTCTTTATCATTTTGTGGCTTGTCACTGCATTTATCACTTTGGCTTTAACTCACTTTCAACTTGCTGCTGAAGATCATGGTGGTGGAGGTACATAACATATCTTGCATTGCCTTCTACTTTTGTATCACTTACTTTACAAATTTAACTACATATAACATTGTATATAGTTGAATGAGTAGTTCAAGTACTTTTGACATGGGTTTTAGTTTAGGTTGAAGGAAATGGCCAAACTAAAAATAGAAGAGGGGGGGGGAATCAAAGGCATGTAGTGTACTTGAAGAAGGAATCTTCCTTATGTGGTTTAGGTTGCATTTTTTCATCTCATGGGCCTAGATCCTATTGAGCAGGACATATCTCCAAGATGATGTAAATTCTAGAACAAGAAATTTGTAGGGTGCTATAAGACTATTAAGTTGCTACCATGCTTCTATAGCTCTATGCCTTACTTTTAGTAATGCGTATCTATTGGTATTCTGCAGAGGGTTGAAAGCTTTGAAAGTTTAATGAATTACTTTATGATTGCAACTTACATAAGGTTGTCAATATTTATGTTTTATATATTTGCACTCTTTGACTTATGTGAATTGAATTGGAATCATGGATTCTATAACTACTAAATGTTTAGTTTTGACCAAAGCTTTAAGTTAATGTCAGTCTAACCTATTATGTGGATTTGTTTGGGTCCTTTAATTGATATGCTCCAATATTTTTTTTCTTTTTTTTTTTGTTTCTTCCTTTTTTTTTGGGAGGGGAAGGGGTTGAATTGGGAGCCATTACCAAATAGTACTTAAAAAATATCAGGTTTCCTTGCTGTAGGACTACTTTTAATCCTGGTAGCAATAGTCACACTTGTTTTCTCCATTGTGCATATGAATATATATGTAAGCATGACAAATATAGGTTCCATTGAGAAGTCTCTACCTAAAATATTTGCATGTTTTTTATTATTGATTTGGTCTTTATATCTTTTATAAATTGGATTTACTTAGTATGACACAGATCCATTGAATGGTCTACCTAAAATATCAATATACTTCGCTATAAAACTGTCATTCTCATTTTTCTATGGCACAAATCCATTAAATATTTTCTCAAGTTGATTCCCCAAAGACCTAATTATGTGTTACCAACAAGTAAATAATTAGAGTTGATTACGTTGATCAGGTTAGGCAAATGATTTCAAAGATCTCATTGTTATTTATACATTCTAGGTTTCCATTACAGGGAAATGAGTTTCAATCACCCCCCATCATGTGTACCCTATTTAGCAATTAGTTGCATTTATTTTCTTACAATTTGGGCTCACTTGGTTTACAAAATTGTCAATTATGTAATTGAAAAAAAAATGTAATTGAATAAAATTACTCTTACTATATTTGGTATGTCATTGAATTAAATGAGAATACATTTACGTTTATATGTTTGGTTAGATAAACATGTTGGAGGAATGGAAAACAAAGTTGCACAAATGACCAAAATGCCCTTAAAAAAATAAAATAATTTAACAAACACGTTTATTTTTTTTTTATGGCTTTTTACTCCTTCGATTAATCTGTCTTTTTCTTCTGACTTCCAAATCTCTTCTTCTTGCACCTTTGTCTTCTTCCTGCACCTTCGATGGCATTCAATGATGTTTGTCCCTAAAGTTCTTTGTCTCGGCCATGACAATGCTTGTGACCTCCAGATCAAGCCAATTAAATCCAAATAATAGTAGATTCAACAAGCAGGGCTTGCAACGAGGCCGAACAATGGAAAGAAGTGAAAAATAGTGAAGGACAAGACATTCTAGTCCAAGGAACTAGTGAAAGAAGGGAGCTCGAGTTATGTCAAAATACCAAGAGCATGTTTAACATTCTAACATTTTGGCTTTAATGAAGATTTCTTTTTGTAGGCTATAGTGGCCACTATCCTTTTTCAAGCGAGATTCCTAACCTTCATTTCACTCAACTCATGTACTAAAGACATTAAGCAAAGGAATCCATTTATGTTTGAGCCTCACTTAACCAATTTTTATTTTTCTTATGAGACCAAATTATTGAAAATTAAGGGAAAAAAAAGATGTCATCGTAATATCCAGAACTCATTAATCTTTGTCAAAGATTTTATCTTTGCAATTTATTTAGTGGAGATTGACACTTCTTTCAATATTCATCTTGGAATGCAATTCATCGCTCAACTAGTACATCCAATGAACAAAATTAAAGAAAGCTAGCAAAATAAATTAAGCATGAAGCTAAAGGATCTTTCAACTATTAAATAAAATCAAAATTTGTAATAAATAATATTTTATAGTCATACACAAACTTTAAAAACAAGAGTTTCACCCTTTGAACTCAAGATTGAAGAGCTTTATATATAAGTTTAGTGATGAATTCATCAATGTGCTTATCAAAACTTCCATATGCACTTATAACCTCTTTAGCATACTTCTTTAACTCCATCATATTCTTCTTTAATTCATTCCCTTTCTCCTTATACATTAATTCCCTCAAACATCTTTCAATTTCTTCCTCGCTACACACACCCTCCTCATCCTCCTTAGGATTAACAGCCACTTTCCAAAGCTTCTTAACAAAATACAAATTGGGTATTTGGTTACTGAACTTAGGTATTCCCACCATTGGAACACGGAAGACTATTGCCTCTATTAAGGAATTAGCCCCACAATGGGTTACAAAATACTTATCGCGTGGTATGACAACAACTACAATTAAGGGCACCATGTCACAAATATCCCCTTCTCTAATGTTTCCTTCATGAAGTTCAATGGAAGGTTTGGCATTCTAGCTTCCTTCATCACCCATAGGATATTACAACTTAGGTTTTTTAGTGCTATTGTCATTTCCTTAAACTATTTTGGGTTTATGTAAATGGCGAATGGATCCTCTGAAGTTGTATCTGTCTGAAGTGCAGTGAAGTGTCTTGCATTTCTTCTTCTTTCCTTTTTTATTAATATAATTTCCTTTTTTTTAAGAGAGAGAAATCTTGGTTTGTAGGCAACTTCACCAACTTCAGAGAAGTAGAACTTCAGAGGATCTGGATCCATGTAAATGACACTCCTAAATGCAACATAAACTACAGAGTTAGGTTCCTAGTGTTAAGCCATTCTAAACATGTCTTGTTGTCTAGTTTGCTCATGTTGAAACCATAGTCTACATTGTCTTTCACTCTTTTTTCAAGGTAAGCTGATGGAATCTTGGACCAATTGTTACAATGGTGGGGCATATGTTCTTCATTCATGCCAATACTTGCACATTCACTAGCGTTAGTTAGTAAATTTTTAGGTGTATAAGTTCATAATGTTTTGGATTTGCAAGTGTTAAAGATCAATATTTAGTTATATATAGAATATTCAAAGTTTAGAATTATAATTTTTTAAATAAAAAATAATTTAATCATTTTTTAAAGAACAAGTTAATGTAATTCACCAGAAGAAAAAAAAAACTTGAAAACATATCTTGTTAAAAAAACAAGCAAGGAAATTGAATGAATTTTGACCTCATATTCTGTCTTATCAAAAGTGAGTGAAAACACCTAATTAACTAAGCCTAAATAATCAAACTATCTCAACATAGTATTGAGAATAAAGAAAATCTTATCCAACCCTAGACCTTCCATTGGATGTGAAACCTTAGTAATTGAGAAATTTGGTGTATCCAAAGCTGGCACTTTCTATTTTTGCCCATGCACATTTGGATTCAACATATAATAAGTCGTAATGTATAACCCTTTTACTAATGTTAATTAACCTAATAGGTGGTATGCATAACAAACATTAAAGCATTGAAGTAAAGAGATCACATGCATTCATAATATAATATCTTATAGTTTCTACTATTTTATATATCTTAGATTGTCTTAGTAAGTGTCACACTAGTTGTCAGTCAAAGTTCCAGCTAATCACAGTCATACTAAATAGTCTTAAGATCAAAATACTATTTAACCATGGAGCTAATTTTTAGATTTATATATAGTCATAAAGGCTCCATAAAGTAGAACTATATTACTTAGTACATTGCATCTGTCCCTACATAACTAAGTCATTAGTAAGGTTGGAGGAAAATGAGGAATTGATTGGGAGTCTTTTGTCATAATCACAAACTTCATGTTTACTATCACTTATACCCTGCCTACTTCCAGTATGTCTATGTAAACCCACTCAACTTTAACTATATAACGTGTCACTGACATTTTTATTATCTAAACACATTATCCAAATAGGTGAGAATTCAATAATTCTCATTAAAACATAACAAAAATTTTGAACATAAGTAATGGTTCAACTAACTTATGTGCAAAAAATATTTTTATTTAAATCCTTTGTCTACCTAAGAAATTAACTCAAGAAAAAGCAAACAATAGCAAATAGGAATGAATCTAATAATATAATACTTTTAACAACATAACTTGTTTGACTATAAACCATAACATAATGTCATGAATTAGATAAACAACTCATATACATTGACAAATTGACTAGATAATCTAATTAAAGAACCAAGTTTAACAAATCCAAAAAATGCTGGTTAAAATTAGAGAAAATTCCATAAATACTGTATTAAATATCTTATACTATTTGACTCAGACCAAGGATTTTAAATTTGAAGGTGTCACATCAAGTATCCCATATAACCTAATATAAAACCTAATTTTTCATCATTTTTAAGACTGAATAACTATTTTCCTTAATCTTGCGTCTCATGAAATATGTTAGTATGATCAATATTAATAGCCTTTCATATCATAATTGCAAACTAAGGCATCCTTTAATGTGAATCCACATCTTACATACAATCTAAAATCTGAGTGGAACGTTAACTCTCAAGACCATCCTATAAAATATAATATTAATAGCAAGGAACTCTAACCCTTGATTATGCACTAACACCAATGATATAACAATAGCTTATAATTGTCTAGTTTACCACTAATGGGTAAATGCCATCTATGCAAATAATTCTTAAGAGCTGTAGGCATTAACAGTAAATTACATACAAGGCATACCAAACAAGTCATAAGATTAACTAATAATTTGCTTAAATCAATTCTTATGGAACTCTTTGTCTTATTAACATGTCTTTTAAATATCTTCAATATCTTAAAAGACTAATAATTGATCCATGTCAAGGTATTTCATAGATAAGGACATTCAAGCATAGGAATAGTTTGAGATGTAATCATCTATGGATAGGAATTAAATTTTAATCAAGGTATTTCATTTGTCACGGTCATCCATGCATAAACATCGTTTCATGTTCAATCATCTATGCATAGGGTCCAACAAAACATCATTGCTCAAGGAATAAGTGACAAATTATTTGAATTGACAATTATAAGGTTCTAGAAGAATTTACAAAGCAAGCATCTCTATAAATAGTTTTTCATGAAGTCAACCATATATCTCATGCTTATAACACAAAAAGTGCATAAAACTCTATAAATGCATTTTTTGAATGAGAGAAATGGTATATTTTGTGCTTGGACAGAGCCCAACACTACTTGCCCATGTGGGAACTAGAATCCATATGGCTTGGTCATGTAGAATTTTAGCAACATAGAACTGGACATTGGTTGTGCTATTGCATATAGCCTACCCATTTCCAACACCATTGTTTCACAAAAATTGTACTATTCATCATCTTTTTCATGAATTCCTTTAACCAAACTTATGTAAACACTCAAATCAACATTTAAACAACTAAAATGAATTAAATCTTCACTAACCCAATGATTTTTACCTTCCCAAACCCTTTACCAACATAACTAAGATTTTTTCTATCTTAACCAACCTTTAAGGAAAAGATGAAGAATGTAACAGACACAATACTCAAGCTTCTCCAATTAGCATATCAACACCTCAACAAACATTTAGTAACAATAATGTTAAGCTTTAAAAAGTTTAATGGTCACTTCCCAAGAATTATCTTACAAGCTTTTTGCATGAAGAATGAGGAGAAAATGAGACGAGGATAAAGATGGAAAAGATGAAGAAGAAGTGGAAGATGCAGTACAATTTCTCAACAAAACAAGGGTTTTTGTCTTACCTAAAAGTTGATTCAAGAGTCTTCTTCTTCCTCCTTGCTCCTACTTGTCTCTTGCTTTCCTTTTCATCTTCTCACACACTTTCTCTCTAAGTTATCAAAATGACATAGTTTTAGGGTGTAAAGGGTGTTTTATGAATGAGTGAGTTATTGCAGAAGGCTAAGGATTGTATATGTAGATGAGGACTAAAAGGCAATGCTTCTGTTGCATCTTTTCTTTCTCTATACAACTTTTCTATAGCTTTGGAATTTAATAGAAGTGATATTTATAAAAGTTATTCATGTGATTGCTATGATCATTTTCAATTGATCTAATTGTCCAAACTCTATCAAACTTCATTTTAAGAAAATTATATTTTAGCCTTGGGAAAATTGCACTTTGGCCTTGGCTAAAATTGCATTTTGGAATTTAAACTTTTACTAATTGTGTTTTAGCTTTTAAATTTTTCCTAAATATTTTTATTTTTTTAAATATTTATTTTATAATTTTAAGACCCCAATGGCTTAAGAATTTCCTAAAACTTTATTTGCTAAGAATTTATTCTTTAACTTACTATTATTTAATGAATTATTTTTATTATATATAAATATTATAAATTCTTAAAAATTCCAATTAAATTCTTAATAACTCCAAAAAAAATTGTTTTCTTTCCAAAATTCATAAATCCCTAAATTTTTATATTAAGACCTAATTTTACTAATTTAATATGTTCAAATTTAGTTAACTTAATTTAATTGTATTTTGAAGAGAATGTTACACAACCCAGTGGTCGTTTAACAATCACAGCACTCTGAATACCTATATCTTTCACAATATTCAAAGCCAATTGAAGCCTAGAATAAGACACTAGACACTTTACCTTCCTTCTCTCATGTGCTTCTTCCAAACTCTTCCAGATCACATCAATTAAGATCTTTATGGTGTTGTTTTGGAACCTTTCAAGAAAGGCCACAAACCCACTTAGGCCTTAGCTCTCACCTCTTTGTGATATCATTATAGGTTGATAAGAGGGAGATTAGGTCACTCCTAGTTAAAATGGAATTGATAGTAGAAAGTGAGGTAGCAAAGATGACATTGATCCCTTTCCTTGTCAAATGTCTTGCAAATTGTATCATAGGACATATGTGGCCATACCAAGAAAGCCCAGCATAATTACATGGGCTTTCTTTTCATTTTTTTCCATTTTCTTTCTCACAATTGCCTTACTATTTCAATAGAAGTATATTATTGTTGAATTTTTAATATGGAGAAAATTACATCTAAGAACTCATATAATATAAAATTTACAATAAAAACCCTTAAAAATTAAAATTATCATGAAGGACCATTATTACTATAAGGTTTTAGAGGATTTATTACCAATTTTAATAGATTTATTATTGGGCGTGAGAAAGTGCTGAACTTTTTTACACTTAGCAATAAAATCTTTTGAAATATGATAGTAATGATGGTCCTTGAAAATAATTTTAATTTTAAAAATTCTTCATTGTAAATTTTATATGATATGATCCTTAGATGTCCTTTAATGTACTACTTTTATAAATAAAAAGCTTTTTAGATTAATTATGATTGACCTATTTCACAACCCCTTTCATACTAGTTCTTAATTTAAAAGGTGGAAATTAACATTAAATATTAAGAAAGTAATCAATCCAAAATAATACTTATTAGTTAATGTAACTAATCAAACCATATTCAAAATTCGAGATAGAAAATAAATAAAAAAGGAGACTCTAATAGTTTAAGAGAAGTTGACAGGGACTGCTAACATAATGAATTGTGATAATAATACTTTTTATGAATGAACGATTATGTATGAACCACATGTCCCTCACTTTATTTTAAAAATGAGATTATGATGAGCTAAAATTTTAACCGTGAGATGACATTACCATTTTTTACATATTTGTTTATAGTTTTATTCATATTTTTATATGTTGAATATTACAATTTTAAATAATCTAATCTAATCTAATATAATATATCTAATATATATCTTATAAATCTTTTTTAGTTACACTATTCACAAGTTGGGAATAGTGGATATGTTTTTTTGGGTTGTGTGTTCTCCTTGGCTCTTTTTTTTTTTTTTCTCTCTCTCTCTCTCTCTCTCTCTCTCTCTCTCTCTCTCTCTCTCTCTCTCTCTCTCTCTCTCTCTCTCTCTCTCTCTCTCTCTCTCTCTCTCTCTCTCTCTCTCTCTCTCTCAATGTCAAACATTCATGCCTACAATGGTATCAAGACCTTATATTAGGGGTGGTCCTCTTCATATCTTATCTTTATCATTAGAATAATAAGATGATCATTTATTTTTTTGAGTTTGATAACAAATTTTTTAAATTAATTTTTTTTAATTGTTGGATAATAGAGCCATGAGGCCTAAATGAAGATTGTTACTCTAATAACAAATGTCTTTTTAAAATTTTTTCTATTTCCTACTCACAATCCAAAAAATTTACAAACTTGCTTACTATAAATTATATTTTAATATAACAAAAACTACAATTAAAAATAGCCAAAAATATCACAAATCATAATTAAACATTAAACAAATGTATCATAAAAAATGAATTAAAATTTATAATATTAATATTAAATGGTGTAAATTTTAAAAAATAAATTAAATGCAAAAAATATTAATAATTTAATAATTTTTTTTTGAAAAAAAAATAACAATAATAATATTTTTATAAAAATTATATACATAATACATGTATATAAATTTATTACTTTCTTCTAAAAACATATATTTTAATCATATATATATATATATATATATATATATATATATATATATATATATATATATATATATATATATATATATATATATATATATATATATATATATATATATATCTAATGCCAATAAATTAAATTATAAAAAATGAGAGACATAATATCAAAACTTAATGATATGATTCAATTTTTAAAAATTTAAGTCCCCTTTACATGCATGTGCTTCAAATCTCCAGGGCAGGGTCACTCGATCCCAGCAATAAATCTTCCAATCTTCTTCTCCTTCTGAGGTAGTGTCACAAGATAAGCAGTGAGTATGTTGTATTTTTCTTCTCCTTGATCCCTAAGCCCTTCCACTCTTCACTTCCGCGGCTCTTCCCTTCGCCACTCTCTCCACCACATCCTACTCCTCTCACCGTGAAGTACCTGGTATCGGATTTTGCCGCAGCAACGTTGCCCTTGGATGTTCTCGCGAAGAAGCTGGCGAGGCAGCTCGATTTTACGGGTTTTGGTGCGATATCCGGGCCGTGGCTTTGCCGGAACATCCGCAATTGGAACTGCAGCCTCAGTCACGCCCATAGTCACTGCCTCAGGGACTGACACAGCATACCATGGTTGCGATTTGGGTATTTAGACTATTGATGGAAAGATATGCTGAGCTTGTGGGGACAACAGTTCTTTACTGTTATGAATTTGGATATAATTAATCTTTTCCTTTATTTAGCTCTGTTTAGGCGTCGTGAAATTAATTGCTATTGACATAATTGGTTTTTGTTTGTTTAATTTGAGTATGTAGACTGATGATGTAAATAGATGGATTGCTTGTCATTCAAATTACCATATAATTAAGGCCGCAAGTAAAATCATTTTGTAAATTGTCTAATACAAAAGGATTCAACCAAGCTTAACTTTAGTAGGTTTACTTACTAGAGTTAAGCTTGTTTCTTTACTAAAGGATTCTCATCTTTTCTCTCCCTCTTCTCCATTTTAGCATTTTTTGGGAGTAATGTTGCCATATATACCACTCTCTCTTGACTCTATGGTTCAGGACATTTGATGATTTAAAAAAGGCAGAAGCAGGTACCAGTAACTGACATTGTAATTGGTTTCGGCGGATGCAATGCAATTACAATTTCAGCTTCAGAGGAGCGGACCTGTAAGGTTTGGTTTGCAAGAAGAAGTCAAAATGACGGTTGAGTCCAATTGCTTGCGTCAAGCTTGAAGGATAACAGAATAGGAAAGATTGAAGAGGTTCACAAAGAGGATTTGGAAGCTTTTTACTACTATTCATGTTTTTTATTTACACTGTTAGGCGATTTAAGTGAAGAATTGGTTTGACATTTTTCTTTCCAAATCTCTGTCAATGATACATTTAAGACCTACATTTTTTATGCCCTTATAAATTGTTTATTACAGGGCATATGAACTAAATTATCAATATGTTAAGCTGTTATTTAATTCCTGTTTGCTATATATTCGGTACTATAAATTAAGAAAGGTTGGTGGTTGGATCAAGTAAGTGACATACACGGTGACCATGGCTGGAATCATTAGTGAAAATGTATGCATTTACAGAAGAGAAATATTGACGGGAAGAAAAGTCATGATTTCCTTTAATTTAAGTACAGTTGTTGCTTCTGGAGCAATTGCAGATGTTTTGGCCATCACCAAAGTGATGAAAAACTATGGAAACAGCGCAGCCTTGTGATTTTATAGAGGCAACCAGTTAGACTAAGCTTGCTAATGATCAGAGCAGAGAATGAACTATGTGCCGGATATATCACGTAATCATGTGACTTTAAATGTGTCAAACTGCCAATAATATGCTATCCTGCATATCCTTGTGCACAGGTATATTAAACATGTATTTGTGCCAAGGTATTCTTTGCTGCTTCCTTTCATTGAAGATGGCATTCCTTTAGAAATTTAGGAGACTTTGTATTGATAGCAGAATTCACTTCATAAATCATACGACTGAGATCTTTAGGAGCTCATAAATTGTGTCAAAAATCTAAGGTTATATGATCTGGATTTAGCCTCAAACTATAAATACGAAAAATACTTTGTTACATTGAATATACGAATTAGTAGTTTCAAAAAATTTAACTTTTTACCAATTCCCATCAGGTCTTCCTCTTCCTCCTTGCGTTGTCCGAGTTTGTACACTTACAATGAGATATATGCCACAGTATTATACTGAAAACAAAGTCTGAAGTTTTAAAATTATGGTTGTCTTTATTCCTTAGCAATTTTGAAGTATATGTTAGTAAAGTGTCCATGGCTTTGGTCAAAAGCCCGATATAGCTTCTTATCTAAGAAGGGGAATAAGCATGAAAACTAAGCTTATCAGTCGCCATATTCTCTGTGACTTACTGATGTACAAGGCATAATGAATCTGGCAGAATGACATGGATCTATCACCTTGCATTAGACAATCATATCAAGTAGTGATTTTTCAACTAGAGAAGGTCATTTCTTTATATGGTTAACTTTATGAGGCCTTCCTTAAACTTTTTGCCATGGTTTTTGGTTATATATGAAAACTATAACTTTGTGTTTCTCTTTTGAAGACAAGAGAATGGTCCAAGGACTATAAAAGATGTGAAGTTAATTAGCGCGGGAAAAATACTGGAAAACAACAAAACAGTCAGGGTATACCAGAGCCCATTATGTGATATCCCTGGGGGAGTTACAACAATGCATGTGGTTGTGCCAACGCCGATTGTGGAGAAAGGTCTAATATTTCTTTCCAATACATGCCAAATATTTGTCTGCTATACTTGGATACACAGTTTCAAGAGAGGAAGATTCTTTTTAAGTTTTACTGGAGTAAGTTTGAAGTTATTTTCAGTGCAATAGCAAAACAAGCTTTTATAAATTCTATTTCTTATATTTTGTGTTAAAACCAAGTTGCATTGCTGCTGGATTTGGCTCAGCTAATATACTTTTTTATATTAAATAGCATCTTTAATGCAAAGACCATTCATTTGTGAAAAGACCATTTGTCGATGGGTTTTCCAAAAGAATCCAGTAGCTCAACTCTCTTTGAGAACATTTCAATCAACGGTTAATATCGCATTTTACATCAGAAAGTGCAAAGCGCTCTTCAGAGAAATCTGCACTGCAGGCTTCTTATCTCCTTCAGAATATTATCTGTTCTAGTGCAATTATCAAACCTCTTATTTTGGGTTTGAGGGAAACCTCTCACACCAACTATTTGCTTGAAATACAAATTCAAATTGCAGGAGTTTTTTAATCAAATTTTGGGGTTAGTTCGATTTGGTGACTTTATCTAATCCTATGATCTTTTGTTTTTTTTTACCTTGATAAAAGTAGGAAAGCAGAAAGATCAGATTGTGAGTAATAGTCCTATATATTGACTCTCTTAGAAAACATTTCCCTCAAATTTTCCATTTCCAGTTATTAAAGTGCACTATACTTAAAGTGCTAGATGATTTTCAGAGAAGCCAAAACGGCACCCTACTGCTCTCCCACTGAGCATTGACAAATACAGTTATCAAACTGGCAGTTCTGTTTCAACTGTTGAAGTTAATTTTGTTTTGGCGCTTTATCTGATCCTTACTGACTTTCAGTCCTCTTCTCTTGAGACAGAGAAGAAAGTAGGAAGTGAAGCAAAGCAGAACAAGTGCGTCTGTTATATTGTAGCAATACTGTAGCATCCAGAGACTGGAGTGAATAGAAGATAGGATCTTTCCTTGGTCGTTAAGATATTTACATTTGTATTCGTTTCTTAACATAATCTTGAGGTTTCTGAAAGAATACCTCATTTGCAAGTTATTTGATTTCATGTCTCATTTTACCATAGGTAAAGAGTTCTTGGCTCAGTGAGGTGTGACGCCAATGCCATTAGTAAGTAGTTTCTTAATTTAAATACTTGTACAATCCACGAGTGTGTAACTAATTTTATATAATATATGTAATATAAAAAAATTTTAAAATAATACATATATAACATATCCAAAGAAAAATTAGTGTAATATTGAAAGCTCCAATTCTTATACATTGTTTGATAAGAAGGATTAAAGGAAAACAATGAGAAAAAATGATAGATAAAAAAAAATTGCATTCCTCAATTAGAAACCAGAGAGAAAAGAGTCTTTCTTAGATAAATTACATTACAACCATGCTCTGAGACTATGGTCTCTTTTTACTGTGAGTAAGAGACTGGAGTCCTTTTAGTAATTCCAGTCTAAATTATATGAGAAAAAAAATTTATAAAATTTACTTCTACGCAAGTAAGTACTTTAAAATTCTTTCAAAGACAAAACTTGAACTTTCAATTATTAGAATATCTTTAATAATGCATAATATTTATAATCATATCCAAATTTCAAAAACAATTTGCGGGAACTCAGGGTCGAGGAGCTCCGGATATAAGCCTAGAGATCAAGTAATCAATGTGCTTATCAAAACTTCAACCATCACTCACAGCCTCCTTAGCAAACTCCTTCCACTTATATTTTTCATTTCATTCCCTGTCTCCTCATACTTCAATTCCCTCAAACATCTTTCAATTTCTTCCTTACTGCACACACCTTCCTTATTCTCCTTAGGATTAACACCCACTTTCCAAACCTTCTCAACAAAATATGAATTGGGTATTTGGTCAACGAACTTAGGCATTCCTACCATTGGAACTTCAAAGACTATTTGCCTCCATTAGGGAATTAGCCCCACAATGTGTTATTGTGTATCCTACAGCAATGTGAGATAGCACCTGCAACTGAGGGCTGGTCACAAACATCCCCTTCTCTAATGTTTCCTCTATGAAGTTCAATGGAAGGTTTAGCATTTCAATTTTCTTCATCACCCACAAGAAATTGCAGTTTAGGTTCTTCAATGCTATTGCTATTTCCTTCATCTGCTTTGGGTTTAAGTTAGTGCCACTCCCAAATGCAACATAAACTACAAAGTTTAGTTCCTTGGTGTTTAGGCATTCCAAACATGTCTTGCTATCTGGTTTGTTCATGTTGAAACTATAGTCTATGTTGTCTTCCATTTTGTTGTCTAGGTAAGCTGATGGTATTGTGGGACCTATTGTTGCAATGTTGAGGTTGATGTTCTTCATCCATTCCAATACCTACACATTCACCAATGTTTGGTTATGTACTGAGAATGTTGAAATTCATGTACCTAAGTTAGTGATTTATGTATTAAGAGTATTAATTAGCAACTTCACTTAGAATCTAATAAATTCAAACGGAAAAAATCCTAAAGTTACCAAACTGACCTTAGGTTCCATCTTATCAAAGGTGTGGGAAAAAACTCAATCTGCTTTACCAATGTTATCAAACTTGCTCAACACTTTTATGAGATTAGGGGAAATTTTATTTAACCCTGGATCATCTACTACACCTGGCACTCCCATGTTTGAGAAATCTGGTATATCCAAAGGTGGTACCTTTAATTTCTCACCATGCACCTTCATATTCAGCATATAATAAGCTACAGTGGAACCCAATGTTTGAGCAAGAAATGCAGCACTTTGAATATCCATCTGCTTTGCCATATCCAAAGCCCATTGAAGATCACAATCATAGATCAAGCACTTAACCTTTTTCACATCTGAGTCCTACATGATCTGTTTGATGAGATTAACTACGATCTTCATGATGCTATTTTGGAACCTTTTAATATAGCCTGGAAACCCACATGGGCCTCTGAGCCCACCCTCTGTGATATTATTCTGGATGGATAAGATAGAGATTAAGTCATTCTTAGTTTGAGTGGATTTTAGTGCCGAAAAGTGAGGTAACGAAGGTGACTTTGATTCCTTTCCATGCCAAACACCTTGCAAATTGTATCAATGGAGTTATGTGGCCATACCTAGGAAAGGCCAACATCACCACATGTGCTTCCCTTCATTCTCTCCCATTTTCTCAATTTAAATCTCACAAGTTGCCCTACAATTTCATTATCAAGTATATACAACCAATAATTAATATATTGTTAAACATTAAATCATGCTTTTTTTTTTGGAGTGAATTCAAGGTTTTTCAAATTCATTGTGATTGACCCCCTCTTCGACTACTTCTAAATTAAAGAAAAAAGTAATTTTTTTTTCAAAATAATAAACTTATTCCAATGCTGTTAGTCATGACATTAGCAGCCTGTTTGGACTCCTTTTCATCCCCATACTCACATTGTCAATCCCATGATGTTCTAACACTTTTAGAGTAGGAATCGACATAAGAGTGGGATCTTTCGAAGCGTGAACAAAAACCTGCCCAAAAATTGCAAATCAAGGGATGTGCCTGAAGATGGATGATCAGCAATACAAGCTCCTAATAATTTTTTTTTTATGTTTGGAAGCAGTGACGTGAATATATTACTCTAATGCTATTAATTAGTGTATTAGTGACGTTCAGATTTATTTTCAATTTATACATAATTTTGTAATTTAAGTTAATCAAAATATAATATAATGTCTGATACAATCGTAAATACAATTTTGAGGTATTGAAAAGGGTATAATTACCTAATTAATGAAAGCAGATTCGAAATCCGAGATGAAAAGTGAAGTTAAGAAAGAAACTCCACTGATTTTGGGCAGAGAAATTAATGTTGGAGAAAACGTTTGGGATATTGAAGAGACTGATAATGTGATGCAATTTAATGAAGTACTGTTAATTTATAGATTAAGACATCTTTGATTGGAGGATGGACTGTGGAAAAGGATAAATACTTTCTTTTATTTATCATATTTTTGTTATCATTATGTAAGATTTTTTTTTTTTGTTATTTTTTAAATAAAGACATAAACATTATTTTTTATTTATTTTTATTTTTATTTTCATATCTAATATTTTATATATTTAATAATCCATAAATAGAGGCATAAGACCCAATGTGCCTTTCCTGAGAGTAAACCCAAAAACGCCTAGGCCCTGGGGCATTCACTCATTATTAAATTGTTTTTGCACCACCACGTTTCTCACGCCAGCTATTACTAAATTAATATAGTGGAGAGAATGCGAAACTTGAAACTAAAGACTTTTCTTTTTTCATAAATATATTCAATAAAGCCTAATAATATTTACAATAATTATACAATTTACAGATTTGATATTAAAGTAAAATATTCGTTCTTGTTATATTAAGGACAGACAAAAGCCCTGTTGATCCATTTTTTGGGATTAAAATATATCAACGAGGCAAATATTTACGTTCTATTTACATATCAAATCCATGAAATTTTCTAGTTACATAAAGGCCTTGAAGTTTAAAAATATGAGCAAACCAAAAACTTCATCTAATTGAATATTGATTCGTGGACCTAGACTAGTGATGCGTAATAAAAATGAAACATTATTATTTATTTTATTATTTTTTGAAGTTTATAATTGTGTAATTATATAATTATGATAGTTTAATATCTTGATAAAATTTAAATATAGTTTTTATATTTTCATTATTATGTTTTTCAATAAAAATATAATAAGCATATATTTTTCCAATTCAATATTGCATGATTTGATTTTTTAAAAAAAATCTCTAGATGTTTGAACAACTTAATAATAAATATTTTTTAAAAAAGCTTTACTTAGGTCTAATTTCCTTTGGTGAAACTAACTCCAGTCCTTTAATATTAATCACTAACTAGTAATTCACCAGTGTATTGCACGAGGTGTACATATAATATAAATTTACGTTTAAATAAGTTTTATATGAATAGCAAATAAGAAATGAGAATAATAAATTTATGTTTAAATAACTGTTATGTAATAGAAAACAAATAGTATAATTTTCAATGGCAAATTTTGTTGTATAAAAATCATGAACAACATTTTAAAAAATAACATATTTTTTTAGTACTAGAGACGAATAAGATGTGATATTATTATAAGAAAAAAATTGTATGTAACATAATGATCGTACAATGCCAACATAATGATCTTACTGATTTGCATACCTTTTAGTACCAGAGACCAATAAGATATGATACTATCGTAGAAAAATTGTATATAACATAATAATAAACTATTTCAATATAATTGAAATAATAATAACAAAACACATAAACTATATATATATATATATATATATATCAAATTATTTTTGAAATATTATTTATCACAATTCTATTATAACATTATTTAAATAATAATATCAAAACACGGTACCTAAAACCATAACGTTACAAAAAATTATTGTTGAATTGGCCATCAAGATATGTACTTGTGTTTGGAATAGATAAAACAAATTAGTAAAATAATAAAGTTAAATGGATATTATAATGAGAAAAGATTATGATAAACAAAGAATTACCCAAGACAAATTGTTGAATATTTCTTTGTAAACAACATTATAGGTATATGATTTGTTGGATTTTTAAATTTGTCAATAATAAAAAATTTTAAACCACTTTTACTATGAACTCTTGAAGTAGCAACATAAAACAGACCATGAGTGAATGAGAGGCCTTATAGATATAAATCAACATTTGATAGAGACTTACCTGATTTTTATTTATAGTCATTTTGAAACATAATACCAAAGAGAATTGTTCCCTACATAAATTAAAAGGAAGCTTAAAATCAAAAGGTGTTATAACCATTTTTGGAATAATAATCTTTTGACCAACGTTAGTTATAGAAATTACTTTTACTTCTGCAACGTGCTTTTCCAATTGATTGATAATCATTTTGTACCATTAATATTTATGAGTTAAATTTCAAGAACACTAATCTTTAGCTTTAAGATATGATTTGGCAACCCAGATAGCTTTGATAAAATTTAAGAATTTAGTAGTGCAAAGATAATTGATGGTGTCAACATTATCCACTTTGTAAACACTATCCAAACTTGAGTGTATCTTCTCTTCTCCTCCTGGAATCATAGAAAGCATGTGATCATTAACAGCTTCAATGTTTAATAATGAAGGGTACAGGAAGCTCTTTCTTGAAAATAATTGAGCCATCAAGATGATTTAATAGATTAGGATAAATATTGTGGACCATTGCCTTCACAAGAAGGTCATTTTGAATGGTAACATTGGCTTCACCATCATTTTCTTCTTTTGTAGATCCTTCACCTAGTGTAGTTATCCAATTCAAAAATCCTTTAACTTTCTGATTCATAACACCTACAAAGATATTTGAAGTCTTATATTTTTTGTCAGCTTTAGTAATTTACAATAATCCCATATATATGAAGAATTTATTGTGGCAAAAACTATATCTTGGCTTGTTCCCTTTGAAATAATTGACAAAATTTATCTAAATTCACCTCCAAAAACTATAACATTTCCTCCGAAAGGAAGATTATCTTGGTTTTTCGCATGTCTTCATATTACGTTTTCCGACTTTCTCGATTTTCCGTACATCTTTATTTAATTTTATCATATCCTTTTCAGCATATTAGAATGGAAGGGTAACACTTTATTAATTTTTGAATTATTTTAACACATATGATTGAACTGATTTGTGGGGAAAATAATTCATGTTAATTTAGAAAAATTGATTTTGTTGAACTCGTTTAATGCACATAACTCAATGTGAAAAGAAGAAAAATAATTTAGAAAAATAATTCTTGTTAATTTAGAAAAACTGATTTTGTGCAAAATTATTAATATATTGTATGGCTAAATCTTTATTACCGATAATTTTTATTAATCCAAATAATGTACTTCTAATTAGTTATACATCACATTTATAATACACGTTGAAAATTCACGAAAAGAAGAAAAGAAGAAAAGAGAGAAATCGGAAATTTAATAAAAAAAGCATTGGTGTGAGGAAATTATATACATCTATTATTTGAACATAACTATTTACTATTACATATGAATGAATTTTATTTTGTATAAAATTCATGGTGAGGGTAAGTAAAGTATGTGAAAATATTAAAAAGAAATTAAATATCCTTATTTCTATTGAAAATCATTACCTTAATATAATCACAATAATTAAAATTTACAAAATACGAACCACAATTTATGTAGTAGTTAACTATGAAGTTTACAAGAATGTATGAAATAATAAAACTCTAATAAGATAAATGTGAAACAAATAATTTATCTCATTTAAACAACATAATATAAAGTAATGTTGTCATAAATTGTAACATTGTCACAACAATGCCAGTGATAACAAGGAAGGTTTAATTTTTTATCCAAGATACTATATGAGGGTTGAATTGATATGGTCTATGTAGATGCTAAGTTTGGAAGTTCTTGAGAGTTGCTCAAAGTCTAAGGCAAACTAAACAAATTTAGAAAAGTGTGAATTTCTTCCGTGACTCAGAAAGTGTGAATTTTTGCATTATAATAATAAATTATAATAGTATAATATATTTTTTAGTGGATAAAAATATCATGTATAAAACTTAATGTATAACAATATAATGCCTAAACTTATGAAGCATTCATCTATTTTAATGTATAATAATATAATGTAAAAATTCAGTCAGATAAATATTTAATGTATAATAATATAATATATTTTTTTTATCATTGGTATCTATTTATAATGTATAATAGATTATAAATATTTAGTACTATAAACATGAACTTTTTTAACATTAAAAATATGTAAAATTGATTTTTTTAAAACGTATGTGAAATTTAAAGGCCTTTAATAAATAAAATTTTACAATATGTGAAATTACCGTATATGCATATTTCAATGCAATGAATTTTTTTAAAATATTTTAATCACTTTTATTTAAAAATATATATTAAAACAATAATGTTAATTGAAAGAATATTTTACGGAGTATAATTGTAAGCTCAACTTTATATTTGATTTTTTAGTTTTAATCCTTTTGATCTATTTTATTTAATAATTTATTGCAATTAAGCATTAATTTAATTAATAAAAAAAATTTACAACACATTTGACTAAAAAAATAGACGTGGGCCCATGCAATTGCATGGGACCCATGTCAATTATATGACTTAGTTGAAATTAAAAAAAAAAGAAATAGGAAAAATTAAAAAAAAAATTAGAGAAAGTTTTGAAAAAAAGAAAAAGTGAGATTCAAAAACAATTTAAGAATAATATTATACAGTACAGTTCATTCTCCTTTTATGTGTGTGTGTGTGTATATATATATATATATATATGATTTACTAACTCTAACATATTGCTAAGGTGTCAGATGATATTAGCAAAACGGAAAGATATAAAACAATTACATCAAACAACCATCAACATATCCATTCATTATATTAACCAAAAGGATTCAAACGATAAAGTGGCATACTTAAATTTAGACGAAGAATATCATGGATTGACAAAATATAAAATCCATAACTTATTCTAATTATAACTGTCAGCTCAATTAGTTAGGAAAGAAAACTACATTTCAACTTTAATGACTACTTTCTTGTCATTGGAAGACAGTTGCATAACTAATTCCCCGTAATCATCATAATCAGTTCCTTTATCTTCAGATCTATGCTTCACAGGCAACTAAGACATCATTTGAGGACCTCTCTAAATTGATAGGGAATTTTGTTATTCCTTCGGAAATGTTGCCCACTTCAAAATCAACCATTGAGGATGTCAACGCCTTGTCAATTGCTGTCATCATCACATAAATATTGGGAGGCAATTGTTTCTATAATATGCTTCAATCAGATCTCGATCGTCAACCATATACATGATAAGGTACACATTATTATAGTCATGTATATTCTTTTCAGTAATCTGTAGCTTCAAAACAAACTTCTTCTCAAAAACTTGGTCCAAAAATCAGAAATTTAATTAATATCACTAGAATTCTACAGATCAAAAAGTAAATATGTGTGTGTATGTGTGGAAGTAATGATTATATATTATACATTATGCAGTGAAGAATGTAACACAACATGGATGTATCAAACATACAAAATCTCTTAATTCAGCAGTGAAGTATTGAAGAAATCTAAAAGTTTCTTTATCAAAGACAATAAAAGCAGCATTTTCTGTATCATCAATAACTCTCAACTCAATCTTAAACCTATATATATAGAATAAAACATATTATTATAAATAATTCGTTTTGTAAAAAATAAAATCAATATAGACATGTTATACACTTGACATGGTATAACATGTTAGCATAAATAGTTTGTCTGTACAAAGTAAAATGTATATATAAATAGTATACACATTACCTAGGTATAACAATTTTAACAATTCTATTGTATTTTTCACAGTAAAAACCAGAGCCATTTGGAACAACCTCCTTAATGCATTTCTTACATAAGTTATAAAACCGTACTCTGTAAGTATCAATGCTCATTACAGTTGCGATTGTTACGCATGTATTTTCCTTAACAAAAGAAGTTAACAACAGTTAAAAAGGATAAAAACAATAGACAAACAAAAAATATACTGAATATTAATTTGAAAAACAAACAATGCAACAGTCCTTCATTTCTTCCGATGTTTTCTCGTCATGAACTTGCAATAAATCTTCTAAAGTTGCTAGATTTGAATGACTACTAATCTGATTGGGTTGTTGTGACAATGTGAACTCAGCAACCTTCAAACTGACAGAATATATAACAAAAGATGTAAAATACCAAAAAACACTATATATAATAAATAAATAAACCATATATATATATGGTATATATTTAAATGTTCATAAATCTTTATCGAGATAAAATAAACATATTATTAAGAAAAATAGTAATAGTATTACAATAGTTACAATAGTAAAAGACGACTGCATAATGAAATGTAGTTAAAAAAAAAAAGTTCATTTGACAATGTCAATATGTTAAACCACATACCAGATTAGTCTTTTATCCTACACCATTGAACAATGACCACTATAGGATTCTTTAAATTTATATTCACAAACTGAACAATATCTTCAGCAAAACTATATCACAGAGCACAAGAGATCTTGTTGCATTTATAAACAACCATATTTAAATTTTGATCAATGAAGAGTGAAATATAAATATCAAATACAAAATAAAGACATGATATTACTCTGAATCTTCAAGCTCTATCTCCATTCTTTTTTGTTTTGTTTTTTTCCCCCACCCTTGGTGTTCTCTTTTACATCACCAATGGCAAACAACTTTCCAATAACATATATTAGTGAAAAATATAATTAGAACAATGATGTATCTTCAACATCCAAATAACTATAACATTTTACTTACCAACAAAGTATTTATCATCAAATGTAATATCAACAAATGTCTTGAACGAAAAATCATATCTTGATATAGAAGCATCATCTTCAACCAGACGAACCATGGTGGAGTATTGAAAGCAAATCTTACATGGGTGAGTGGTGGTATAATTAAGAACCACTATTCTGTCCAACAACAAACTGATTTATGACATAGACTTTACCCTCCTAAATAAGGCTCTTAAACTTGTTTACAAAATATTTCTTCAAAGTTCTGTGAAATCTAAAATGCTAAACAAAAATCGATAATTAGTTGAATCATTAAACAAAAACACACCATCTAATCATGAAGTGCCATGTCAACGCAACATATTTCTTCTTGAAGATGAAATCCAGGCACAATCCATAAGGGAACAGCCCTTGCCTTAATCCCCCCCAATTTTCTTTCAACGGTATTATATCTTTTATAGCATATACTTGAAGCCACGTAGAATAACTGAACTTGGTTGAGTAGAAATCCAACAAAGGAAATGATATGAAAAGAGTAAGGGAATATTGGACCTGATAGCCCAATGTGCCTAGCTTTGTTCGGATAAATTGGGTTATATTGGGTTAGGTGCCCCAAAAAAAAAAGCAACGCAAGTCATAAAATTAACTCGGGCCTGGCACCAGGCTTGCCCTAAGGGCCATATTAGCCCAGCTCAGCTTTGAATTTAAATTTTAAAAAATTAAAAAAATTTTATAAGAATTTACATAAAAATTTTTATTTTTTTGAGATAAAATATAGTTTTATAACAATTTATATAAATTTTTTTTAAAATTATTTTATAATTTTTATAATAAATTTTAAAAACAAAAAAAAAAATCAAACTAAACCAAGATAACGGTTCTTAACTAGGATAGGTTAAGGCAACAAGCTTCAATTTTAAAATCCTTTTAAGAATTGAACCAAATATTGATTTAAGTCGAAACCTAAACCAACCCAACCCAACCCACTTTAGCTTTACCCTCAGAAAGGATGATGTGTGATATTGGAATAAGGTTGAGTATATGGGGCAAATAAAACATTAAAATTATATGATAAAACAACATAATGAAAAAAGCAAACGTACATAGTGGAATCCAGCGAAGATGATGAAGTACAATTCAAATAATATTTAAAATAACAAAAGGGTAGGAGCAAAACAAATAATTATTAAAAGACTATCATTTCAAAACCATGTAGAATATAATGTAGACAAAACAGTGAGCTGATGCAAATAAACACTTACAAACAGGGGATGATGCCTGAAGAATCAAAGTACACTAACAAAGCACGATAGAGAATGGAATCAAGGGAAGATGAAGAATAGAAAAACACTCACAAAGCAACGCCAATTAATAAAGTGAAATACTAAAGAGAAATAAATTGCTTTACCCAAAATGCATTTAAAACCAATGTTGGGAATACTGAGGAAAAAAACTATTGGCTCAACGTTTGAATATTTATCAATTGGTAACTATCTGATTTTTTTTTTTTTTGGGGCCAACTGGTAACCATTTGAATGTTATACTACAAGTTGATTTTTTTTTTTTTGAAATAGGTTTTTCAATGCAAGTTTATGGAGATTTCCTACATTTAAAAAATGAGAAAATTATAAATTATAAAATGATAGCAAAATTTATCTTCTTATTAAGATTAAGAACAATAAATAACATATACAAAATATATGTAAATTAAAATACAATTAGATAAAAAAAGATAAAATAAATCAAAACATATAAATGTTGACGTTTGAATTAGACAGTTACAAAAATCATAAGAAAAAATTTATTTGGCGTGATCATTATGCAGTCGTATCACCAACTTCTATATGATTAAATAATTAAATACAAAATACAAAAGAAACAAATAACTAACACTTTAGATAAATCAAAGCATATAAACGTTAATGCTTTACGAAATAATTACAAAATTACCAAAATGAAATTTGGCATAATCATTGTTCAAACATATCACTAACCTGTTTAATATAAATATGGTCATTGTTATTAGAATTTTATTCCAAAAAGTAAATGTTAGTATTCATTTTAATGCTTATAAATTGATACAAATTGAAAATAATGGAAAACAAAAAAACACTACAAATAAATAGTGCAAAGAAAAATATGAAGCAAAACAAATATTCATACAAATCTAACCTGTAACGATTGGCTGGAGCTTGTCGTGACCTATATAGGTATATCAAGCATTTATAGAAAAAATTATGTTTAATGTTTAAGTTCAATTAACAATTATCTTTTTATCAACAATTATCAATTTAGTTGTTTATCAATTTTGGAATAGGTTTTTCAATGCAAGTGTATGGAGAAATAAGACTCAAAGTATTATATTTACAAGAATGGAAAAATAAGAATCGAATATCAAATTACGAAGTGTGGAAAAATAAGCTGCAAAGTTTCATTTTTTAAAAGATTTTTACTTTTCTCAACCTAGTGAATTTTAAGATAGATGGTTTTCTAATCCAAAATCTACTTTTGCATAATATAATTTCACCATAGACTAATTTATACTCAATAAATGAAAAAGAGAATAAAATTAATTAATATTAATGAATTGATAAAGTCTACGAAAATTTAATTACTCCTAAAATCAGTGTAAACTTTCATGTACAATGGCTATATGAAAAAAAATTAATTTTCATAAATGATAAAAATAATTAAGATGGGTATTTAAATTTCATGAATTTAGAGTACACCAGATACAAAATAACTCATATTCATGTATTGGAGAAGTCAAAGAACATTTAATTACGCTTGGAATCCGTGTACAATTTCATATATAACGGTTTACTTGAAAAAGAATCAACTTCCATGAGTAAAAGAAAAACAAATAAGGTGAGTTTATTCCCAAAAAAAATAAATTTAAATAGTTATCGTTACAGACAAAGGATGATGTGTATGTATCAGACGCAGCACGAAATAAATAATGGATTTAGGGGACGATGAAGAATAAAAAAGACTGACAAAGCAACGCCAATTAATGAATTGAAATACTAAAGAGAAATAAATTGTTTTACCCTTAAAACCAACGTTGGAAATATTATAGAGAAAGACTATTGGCTCAACACTTGAATAATTATCAATTGGTAAACATCTGAATATTGCACAACATGTCGATTTTTTTTTTTTTTTTGAGAGCAGGTTTTTCAAGGCAAGTGTATGGAGATTTTTTTAATTTAAAAATAAGAAAATTAAAAATTGATAGTAGAACTTATCTTCTTATTAAGATTAAGAACAATAAATAGCATATATAAAATATATGTAAATTAAAATACAATTAGATAAATGAAAGATAAAATAAATCAAAACATATAAATGTTGACGTTTGATTAGACAGTTACAAAAATTATAAGAAAACATTTATTTGGCGATATCATTATGCAGTCGTATGATTAAATAAATAAGAAATGCAAAAGAAACTAATAACTAACACTTGAGATAAAATCAAAGCATACAAACGTATTAGCTTCCTGAAATAATTATAAAATTACAAAAAAATTATATTTGGCATAATCATTGTACAATCATATGGCTAACCTGTTTAATATAAACATCGTCATTGTCATGAGAGTTTTATTCCAAAATTTAAATGTTAGTATTCATTTTAATGCTTATAAGTTGATACAAATTGAAAATAATGAAAAAGAAAGCACACGTTACAAATAAATAATGCAAAGAAAAATATGAAGCAAAACAAATATTTGTACAAATTTAACTGGTACAAATATACAAGAATTTTACAATTAATGTCTATCTTGTCGGGCATTGAAATAAATAATTAATTACATTTTTAAACAAATTCATAAAGATGACGGAAATAGAATGGGTTCCTGCACGGTTTTTCTGACCCATTATAGCAGAAGAAATTCAAGTTGCTAACCCAACAAGCAGAAGAAAGAAGCCACCGAAGAAGAACGAAGAGAAGTCGCTGGAGGGACGACGCTTCACGCTCACGCTGTCGCTGGGTCTCGTTCCTGAAAGTAAGGCGCAGATGAAGCAAGGCTATTTTGCTGTTGGTGACTTGGTGCTTTCAAACTGAGGAAACGCGGGGCCTCATGCGTTTTGGTGAGAAAAATAAAAAATAAAATATTATATGACATATTAATGTCATATATATAATACAAATAAAATATTAATTTCATATAGTTATGTTTTCCTTGTCCTCTTAGTAATGGGTGCGGCTCATGGAAATCCTTTTGGCGAGAAACAAGCACAATTAAAATAGATATATGCGACTTTACCAATTAAGTTATTTGATTAAGCGGAAGATTAGCATGAAATTGTTATATTATATTTTCATATATCTTTACACTCCAGTAAATTGCAATCTTCAAACTTCTAACCAGTTTCAATTTATTGTTTTAATTTTAATTAGACTTTTTTTCAATTATTTGGTACCATTTTAAATAAAAAATCTACGTTTAAAATACAATTAGTTTAAATATTGGTACTAATATGTCTCACATATAAAAATTTAAATTAAAAATAAACCAACTTATTGCTATTGGAAAATCCATAAAAATAATAATAGAAGTTGGTAATTAGTCGAAAAATGTATATATATATATATATATATGACTTTATAGTTTGTAAGGATATATGACATGTAATCTAAATGGATATATGATATGCATCTCATTTTAACCTAAATAAATTTGATATATGTGACTTAATGGTTTATAAGAATATATAACATGCAACATAAATGAATCTATAACAGTCATCTCATTTTAACGAAAATAAATTTAATTAGTATATGTAACTTAATAATTTGTAGGGATATATAACATGTAATCTAAATGGACATATGACATGCATTTCATTTTAACCTAAATAAATTTAATTGACGTATATGACTTAGTAGTTTGTAGGAATGTATTATATGCAACTTAAATAGATTTATGATATAAATAAATAAATAAATATATGCAATTAAACATTATACATCTATGTTTTTAGATTACATAAATTTTTTAAGTAACAAGAAAACAGATAAGATTATTATTAATTTTACTTGAATTAATTAGAAAGAAAATGAATGGTTCAGAGAAATGACATGATTAAATTATTATCTTATTTGATTATTTTTATCCACAATTTCACTATACCAAACCACATGTAGTCTGGTGAAGACTATTTTGTATCATGATTGGATTATGTTGGGTACTTGGAACTATATAAAAATTTAAGTAATTGTTAATTTGGTTTGAAAAAGATATATTTATTTTTTTATTTTATTTTTTGTCACACTCTAAACATAATTTCGGACTAACTTGCATGTGAAGTGAACTAATTTATTTAAAGTATATTAAATATAATTATTCATAAAAATAAAATAACAAATGTTCTATATATAATTATAAATGATTAAATAGTATAATATATATAAGTATTTATTTAGTTTGAATGTTATCACGATTAAGTTTATATTTTAACATTCTATAAAGTTAAAGAATGGGTAACAGATCAAGGCTGCCTCGGCGCTGCCGCCAACCCAAACTCCTCGAACTCGCCCTAACGCATAATCAACTATTGACTTAATCTAATCTGGTCGGGAGCCCCAAGGGCTGATCCAAATCGCCCTCCCCGCAAATCCAAAGCAAAGGATTCGTGGACCATTATAGTTGTCTGCACTCTACAGAGACAAAAAGGGTAGGCTGCATTAAAAGGTGGGGAAAGAGGTGCACGTGGTCCCTAAACGAAAGCTCACACCGAAACTATTCTGTGTTTGCCTTTGCTTAAATGTTTTCAATTGTTAATTTTTTTGATTCCGTAACGCCAAAGTTGCCTTCAAAAATTTCAATTGAATAATGGCAAATCTTTTATTAGCAACATAATTTTTTTTTGTTAGTAAGAATGACATGCACGATTCTTCTTCGATCCTTTAATTAATGCAGTCCATGGTATATGGCCCTAAAATGATGAAAAAAGCACTGAGCCACTTTGCTGCTGACTGTGCACCCTCATCTGATAAAGTGGTGCGTGAGAGAATCTCACTCTCGCTCTTCCTGCCTGTGTTGTGTGAGAGCCTTATATTTGTGCGTGTTTATGGTGAGAGGGACGAATGGCTGTGCACAACCCTTTCAACTTTGTGGCACTGAAAAACATGCTCTCTCTCTCTCTCTATTGGTTTGAAATAACACAAATTCAAATTCAAAGAAAACGACTTTCTATCTTTCCCCATTTCTCTGTTTTTTTCCTCACCCTCGTCTCAGATATCCCAATCCCTTTGAATGCAACAAATTTTAGCTAGATATAAACTATCCAAGTAAAATATATTTAGTCACTATTGATATATATATCTATATACAAATACAACTGCTTCTCTTTAATTTCTTACTGTCCACATATGTATTATTTTTTGCAGGTAATATATCATTCATATACTTTGATATATTTATGATAGATATATTGGAATAGTTCTTGCAATATACTGTTATTGTATTCTTCACAATCGTATTATTTGACCTTGTGGTTGTGGTCCGCAATATATATGTTGTAATTAATTATGTGCATTTTTTCCAGTATTTCTTTTACAAACATCACAGAGAAATTAAACTGTAATCACAATCACGAAGCAGTATTCTGCCATACTAGATTATTACGTTTGGATGAAGGTTCTTACACTTGAAGGGAGTTCCAGAAACCTTCCAGAACCCAAACACTGACGTAATTTGTGACCTACTCAAGGTGCTTGCAATGTTTATTCCATTACTGAGACTTTGAAGCTTATTTGTATATTAGATCAAATCCAATTTTTTTAGGGCAACGGATACAAAATCTGCAATGGAATCCAACTAGTTCTTTTCCCTTTCTTTTTTTTTTTTTCTCATCTTTGTTTAATTAATTAATTAGGAATCGAAGTCTACAAGTTTTAACCATAATTATCACTACGTACTCCTTTCTTGTTTTAGCCACACCTACAAATGGTATCCAATCACTCATTAAACGAACAAAATATAATAGAAATAAAAGAGCAAAGTATTCTAAACATGCATGGAACGTAAGCTAATATTATATGACTATAACAAAGGAAGAGATATATCTGTAAAATTAACAAAACAAGTTACATCTCTTCTTCAATCAAACCTCCAGCAATTAATTGTCAGACTCAGAAACACCTAAATATTGCATCTTGACAACTAATTAATATGACAACAATAAAGAATAATTAAGAACTCATCCAGTCAAGAGAAAACGCAAAAGCAAACAACAAAAGAACCATTCTTCTTCTTGTTAACTTAATTTTCCTGCAATATTTTTCTTCTCTTTGTTTCTGAAGATTTTTTTTTCAAGGTTTTAGTTATAAACAAAATTCAGGTAAAATTTTTCGTATGTTTATCATCCGGTTTTTTAATTAAAAAAACATAACATGTAGAAAAATTTTCATTTGATTCAAAGTGTTGTTGGGTACCTCATAACAAACATTTGAAAACTGTACCTAATGTTATTGCTCCCCTTCCCCTTCAGTGGTGGGTGAGGACATGTAGCTCATCACAAGAGATGTCTCTTCTGATGGAACCCCAGTTATGGAGGATTGGAAGTGTTGCTTACAAGCCTGACAAGTAATTTGCAAAAGAGTAGAACTCATCTTCATCATGGCTTGCTTCCTCAAAGCCTCAGCCTTCTCAAGCTCCTCCTGAGCTTCCTTCCTTATTCTCTTTGCTTTCCCAAACTCAACCTCAGCCATCTCTATCTCACACTTAGCCTCTCTTCTAGCCTCTTCTGCATAAGCCTTTTCAGCCATCGCCAACTTCAGCTCTTCACTAGCACACTCTTTCAACCACCCCACTTCCATTAATCTCGGTGCTGCTTCTGCTTCTGCTTCATTTACAACATTATTAGTGTTATTATTGTTATTACTGCATGACCCTATTGAAAGCTTCAAATGGGTTTGATCAGTTTCAAAGTTGTTGTCCTCCTCATGATCAGAACTTCGGTTTCCTCGAGCATCTGAAGAAGAACAACGTAGGAGCTGAAGTTCTTCTAGATTATGTTTCCTAGAAGTGGTGAAGCAAGGCTTATTGTTTTGTAAGTCCGAGGTTAACAAAGCAGGTGGTTTTGGCATGGGCATTCCTTGCATTAGTGGGACTAAATTGGCCTCACTGGATGGACTAGTGCTTGAAGCTGTTCGAACAGCGCAGGCATCTTGATGTTCTATGAAACTCTCTACCCTGAAACCAAAAACTATATATTACAACATGAGGAAAAAAAAAAAACTTAGATACACTTTTTAAAAGTTTGTTATCAAATTTTCAAGTTTAATATTTTTTCACCTCAACATTATGTGGTTGGGTGTTTTAGAAGATTTTTTTCCACGTATCTTACATTGATTAAAGAAACTAGTAAAAAAATACTTATAGGACACTACCTAAGTCTACTTCTTAAAATATATGTATAATTCAAATTTTAATGCGAATATGATTTGGCTGCATGTTGTCTCTAATAATCACAAAAACCAAGGTGGCGAATAGGTACTATAATTGGGTCAAGAAATACATGCAGAAGCTTGAAAACAAACAAAGCAAATAAAAAATTCGAGTATAATATTCAAGGATGTCTAGTTAGTGGATTATATGTGGTTAAGTTCCAACTTAGTAGTATTTAAAAAATAAGCCAAAGAGATAGAATGGGGTCTCTCCATACGTGCAGAGAATTATCGCTATTGCCCTCACATGGTTTATTTTGGGTGTCGATTATTTTAATTATAATTAAGTACTGTTACTGAAAGTGGAGATATTAATTATGCTGTGTCCTTAAAAGGTTCCCGTGCGATAATGCTTCTGATTCTGCATTTGAAACTATTCAACATACATCTGGTCAAATTTCACCTACAATTTCTGCTTCTCTGTAAGTGACACAGAATTTAGGGTTTAACTTCGCAATGAATTTTTGTTTCCTTTATAGAACTGAGTCAAGGTGAGCTAGAGAAAAGAGAGAGAAATTAAATTGTAAAATAAAAAATAGTTGTCTCAGAAGTTAAAATATTGTTACAGGCACAAGACATGACTTAATATTTTAAAGTAGAATTTGAAATGTTATATATGTTTGTATCTGATACGAGATTACCTGGAAAAAACACGGCCACAGTCACAGGAATGGCCTCGGGTACCACAGGTTTTGAGGTGGGCTTTGTAATCAGACTGAACAGCATATCCTTTAGAGCACTTCTCACAGACCCACTGCTTGTGATTACTATGCTTCCTTCTAAAATGCTTCTTGATGCCCACAAGATCTCCAAGAGCATGGCAAGGATTATGGTGCAAACAACTAGGCTCAGGGCACACGAACACCTTCTTCTTCACCTCTTGCGTACTAGCAGTCTCCCTCTTCAGCAATTTCCAAGGCACCTTATGCCTTCGCCTATGCATCTGAAGATTCTGATCTCTTTGGAACCCTTGATTACAGATCTCACAGACATATCTGTCTGATTCCAACAAGGTCTTCGGTGACAAACACACAACCTCAGCGTCTGGATCTGTAAAAGGAAAATACCCACAATAAGAAAAACTAAAGTAATTTGGTTATTGTTAATTAAATAAATGTTAATTAATTAATCACCTGGTGTGCCTGGGGGTCTTCTTTTTCTTTTGGGAAGGATCACTCCATTATTTTCTGAGGAAGCAGCATCAGAAGAATTAGCACTATTGTCTAGCATGGTGAGATTTTTATGTTAGCTCTGATCAATCCTCACAATTAACCAGTAGTACTACAGGCTAAAGTTAGAGAAGTTGGAGGAATAGTGGGTTTCAGCTTTAGTCAGGGAAAGGAAGAAAGAAAGAAAAGAAAGAGCTTTGATTGAGAGAGAGAGAGGACGAAAAAGCGCTTGTTGGCTTCTGAAATAGCTTTGTTTAAGGCTTTTAGCTTTTTTCTTTCCCACACGAGCTTTCTTGCTCTGCTTTTGTTGTTGTTTCATTGACCCCTCACCTCACCTCGAGAAGGTAAGGTTGAAGCAAGTTTGTTTATAAAGCTACCCTCTACAGTGTCTATTCTGTAGTATGCAAATGTGCCTCATCATTCATTCTCAAACCAAAACTCCTGATCAAATCATGTTAAATAGTTTTGCAGTAAATTAACAAATCAGTTGTTGAATGATTAGGCTTATTAAGGTTTAACTCCTAAAAATTAATGAATTCACGAGTCAATTTTAAAAAATAACTATCTTATTGCATAATAATTTTTCTTGTTTAGTAACTTAATAATGTTAAAAAGACTAAATTGCAATGGGTTTGTCATTTTCAAGTATTAACTTTAACATTCATTAACCTTAGAGATTAAAGCTAAATAGATCTCATAATTCTAGGATCAAATTATAAATAGGGATGGCAATTTCAACTCGATTTTCTTCAATTTGACATGTTTAGGATGGATAATTCAATAGTTAACTAGGTATCAAGACAAGTTCGACGATAACCTAATAGAAATTAAATTTTAACATAATATTATATAGAAGTAGACTAGTCTACTCCATCCTTCTATTTGTCCACTTCAATGCTACATATTTTAGGTATCTTTTATGGATTTACTGTAAACAAATGTTTTGCTTCTCTTCGCCTTGATCCTTGTAGAGTTCGAACATGGGGAAAGAATAAAAAGAACCACAAAGTCATGGTGCAGGATGGGGCATGTTATAAGTTAACAGGACGAAAACAAGTAGTGAAGAGCGTGCTCTGATATGTCCCATTGCCATATCTAATTATAAGTTCACTCATTATTGTACTAAATTTATATTTATTCCAGTAATTTTGATTTATTTGTTATTTGATGAGTTTGTATGTAATTAATTTTAGAGTAAATGAATTAGAAAAGAGTTTTCTACAATATATATCAAAATATCAGGGGGCTCAAAGTAATTTTTTTAAAGTAAAAGGTATCCATAATAATTTTACCAAAGCTTAAGGAGGTTAGCCTAATTACTCTCAATTTTATGATTAAGCACCTCTTTAAAAATATTTGAATAAATAATACTAACTATCCTTAAAGTTTGACTAAATTACACTTGATATCTCTCTTGTTTTAAAAATTATACCCAGCTCCCCTTCAATATACTTTCTATGTCAATGAAATTAATTTTTGTATAATACGTGTTATTTTAAAAATAAAATTATTTGACTAGTTTTAATATGATATTAGGAATAAAACCACAATGTTATGTTAAAACTTAACATTGATTTTAATTATCTTTATTACTTTTATATTAAGAATAAAATCACATTTTCATATTAAATAAAAATTTAATTTGTTTAACAAAAAATAAATTAATAGAGAGATTTTTGTGATATATATTTAAATGTTATAGGGATTGGATATAATTTTTGAAATACCAGAAATATCAAATGTAAATTATCTAAAATTAAAATGTGTTAGTGCATTTACTCTCTGGTGAAAGAGAGAAAGGGGGTGTCCTTGGTTGGTACCCAGTCACATTTGCTTGAAACTTTAAGACCCACACAAAGAATTTGGACAAAGAAAACATCCTCCTCATAAGAAAACAAATATTCATTATTGAACACACTGTTATTTGCATGACTAAATGCTGGCCACACTCTCATCTATGCATGAGCTCAGACATCCATGGGATAAATAAAACGAAATGTAAATCACACTGACTAGCTAGCCTCCACAGGAGGTTATATTTTTTTTATTAACCTGGGTTAAAATTTTCTGAAAAACACCCTAACAATAATATTTTAAGTATATATTAAACGAGTATAGGACAGTGCATCCTTCAAATTATTCAAGAAAAAATTAACGCTTGACCCTTGACCCTAATATTCAAAAAAGAAAAATTAAACACTACGTTGGCCTGATAATTAAAGCCAATCAATTTGGTTAATTTCATTGAGTCACATGTCCGAAATTAAGTTTGTTTAACTGGATTGTAATAAATTTATTTTTGAGTCCTTTACTTTGTCTCAACTACAAGAATACTGTATTTGACTCAATGGACAATTAAAATTAGTTGAAGTACAGTACAGACAAGCTAGTCCAGCCGTGCACTACCAAAATAATAATGGTAATCACACACATGTAAAGTTTTTGTAAAATTATACATTCCATTTGCGTATAGTTATTGGTTCAAACCTTAATATGCACTGTTATTTAGAGATTTATTGCTAATTTGCTGGATCTTTTTGGATACTATTATAATCTTTGTTTACTTTGCTTTCTTAAATTATTGAATTTGTGATTGAGATCTTAGGATACGAAGGCGATGAGCTCGCAAATGGATTGTTTTCTTGTTGTGCCTACTCTTCCCTAAAGTAAATCTATATATATATATATATATATATATATATATATATATATATTTTCCATTTTGAATTGCATAATCTTGTTTGGTTCAAGTTTCTAGGTTTATATTGTTGGTTTTTTAGCGCTACTTTCATCTAAAATTCCAATGGTATGAAGGTCATTGATTTGAAAGGTCTGACGCCACATATATATTTTGATTCTGCCCCTTTTCTAGAAATTTAATGGTAACTGCCTTGCTATGAAACTCCGTCAACTTCAACTACATACTTAGTATGTGTTTGGACGGACAGTTAGATTTCTCAAATTACGTTTTAAATAAAGTAATAATTTATTACTTTTATATATTGTAATTCAGTAAACATAATGTTTAATTTTTTCACCGTCAAATCAAACATACTCTTAATGTATTGCCCCCAAGAAAGAGTTACAGTACTTAAAATAACGTACCTTAAAGGCATGATCAAGTCAAATGAAGTTCTCCTCTTATTTATTTCGTGAAATGGAAAGATCGTCCATATATTATTCAACCATCCCACTAAGACATTGTTGCGATTTTTTTTTTTTTGGTGAACAGCATAATTATTAAGTCGCTGTTGAATTGGTTCATTCTATATATCAGAAACATTTGGTGATGGCAAGGTTAATTAATTGTACCTATTGTTGGTGACAAGACTAGGACTAACTCTCACTTATTTCTTATAGAATTGGTATTTATATATGACTTTTAGAATTATAGCTTATTCGGCCTTTTTTTTTTTTTAGCTGTAGAAGAATAAACTGTTTGTTTCTTCAATAAGTACTTGTTCTCGTTTTTAATTAATATTAGAACTGTTTAGCTAAGCTCCTAAAAAAATAAAACCACTTCAGAGTGGTAAGAGAAGCAATTTTTATTTATTTATTGTGGGAAGGAGGCAAAAAATTAAAGCTTCTCCTTTGAATCAAAAGCAGAAATTTTTTTAATAAGATAAAAGTACTTTTATTCAAAATTAGTAAATGTCATATTACCTATTAATCCTGTTCTATTTATAGTCTTATCTTTTTTCATTCCCATATTCTCTTATCCTTATATATTTATTTTGATGTATTTTGCATATATTTATTATTGTGGTTAAAATATTTTATATATTTATTACATTTTAATTAAATAAAAATAATTAAAATAATTAAAATTAACTATCATAAATATTTAAAATCATTTATCTATTTAAATAATATTAATTGCAAAGCCAAATCTATAATATATATTTTTTAGTAATTTGACAGTGAAAGAATTTTTTTAAAATATTTTTCAGACACAATAATATTGATACACTTGTCAAATAATTTTGTCAAATGCACAATACTTCTTTTTCACAATACTTTTTCTAAAATTCTATTTTAAGAAATATATTAAAATAGATAAAAATTCACAATAATCTTAAACGAACTTTTAATCATTGAATTGCTGCGCATGAAAAAGAAAGTAGAGAGAGAGAGAGAGGGGGGGGAGAGTTTTGAACCGTTGGTAAAAAATTTTCATGGCATGAGTATGCATGTCTCTTACGAAAAATCATCCCCATTAGTTTGAGCACATAAAAGGGTAACTGGTAAATTTTGTTACGCAGTTTAATTTGCCCTCTGAGACTCTGTACATGGGCATGTGTTTCTTCAGAACATCAGAGTAAAGCAGGAATATTTGTCTCTGCCTGAGGCCAAACTTTCAAGGCCACTTTATTGACTTTCTTTTCCATTCTACTTTAACTCATTAACTTCATGGCTAGCTACACCCTATTTTCTGTCATACTTTTATGTCTTGCTATTCTTTTTCTCTCTTTCTTAGTCCTTTTTGGGTAACTTTTTCTTTTCCATTACAAAAACACTTTTGCAAAAAGAAAATATAGGATAGATCAGGTTTTCATCCCTTCAATACATTCCACTACGAGAAATATACAAATTCGAAGCACCACTCACACTCTGTGAGTTCTTTTCTTTAATTAGATATTTTTTTATCTTACATTAGCAATGTAAATTTCAAGTTTAATTTCTCTAGGAATTATCTTGGCAACACACTCTTTGATATTATTTCCTCTTATTAATTGCGCAAACGCTTGTGGGTCACAGCGCATGGAAAATGAATCATTTTATTTTATTTTTTCATAAATTGATAGTGTTAATTTCAAAAAGAAATAAATACAAAATATAAGAAACTTATTATTTAAGTAAGTTTTATATATTTAGGTGGAACTCACAGTTCAAGTGAACCCGATATATTTTATGTTTATTTTTCTTAAAAAATTGATTATATTTATTTCAAAAAGGAATTAAAAGAACCCAAATTACCATACATTTACATAAGTACATTTAGGTTAAAGTTAAAGGTGTTCTTCACGTGTACACTTAGGTTAAAGCTAAAGATAAGAATTTAACTCTAGATTGGATAAGTAAATGATTTAAGGAAATTATTTAATCAATCGCTTGTTAGGCAAAAAATAATCATCATTTTGAATTATTATGTGCTATATATTATTAATTAGCCGAATACACCTGGTGGGCGGGTCTTGTCAGGGTCATTTGTAAAAAAGTTTTAAAATGTTATTTGCGTATTATTAAGAAAAAAATTATATATAACCTTTGTATCACTATAATTTTAATATATAGACTTCAAAAAGTAATATTTTCATCTTCCAAATCATCATAAAAAGCAAAAATGTTATACTCAGTATTCAAAATCACATGATATTTTATGTTTTGACAACCGCATTACTTATAGATAATTAATTTTCAATTAATATGTAATGTTTTTATTTTTTATAATAATTCAAAGAGTAAAGTATTGTATCTTAAATTATTACGCAAGCCCCGTTGCCTTTTCAGTATCATACAGTGACAATATTATCCCCAAAACAGTAATCTGGGTCCCTCAAAAAGAGTGCTTTGAATGGAAACAAGGGCCAAAATCAACTAGTTCCAGCAGTAAGAAACAAACAAACGATAGGAAACAAAAACAAATCTATCGCCTTGCTTTTTAAAAGTGAACCCATGTTTGGAGGAAGCTTGACCTTGATGATATATATCAAGTTGTGTGGCCAACCACACATTAACCTAATTTTCACCCCATTTTAATTTTTATTTTAAATGGCTGTGTGAAATATTTAGATGCCAAAATTTAGGTTCACTGCTTTGGATACCAACAAAACTAAACCAGACAAAAGCCCTCTGAATCTTTATTGCGATGAACACATGGGGCCATCGATCTCTGCAATGACGTCATGACATTATTGAAGCTAAGCCAAACACTTTCACCATTCAAACAATCGTTTCTCTCATATATCCATCTATCTGCGTTGGATTATACAAACCCTAGATAAGATAACGATGTTACGGCGAGAAATTATTATTCTTTCAATCCCCTCCATGATGATAATATATACTTGTACCTAGCTAAGGTACGTAATTTTCAGATTTTTCTGGTTGATTCTTCTGACTTCCCCCTAAACGAAGAGCTTCCATCATTGTCACCTGCATACGAGAACTTGCATCATTTCATTATAAGGTTCCCTTTGAAATGTTGACAACGAGAGAGAACAATCTCCCTTTTAACAATGTTGAAGAGGCATTTGATATACTGGTATATATCTCACACACTCTCAATTATCTCAGATATCTCCAAACATTATATGTTTTTCCTTTCTACTTTTCACTCCTTCCAAGCAAAAGAAATTAAAGTAAATGATCCCCTCTACCAATCTTATAAAAAAAAAAAATCAAAATACGTCTATTTCACTATATATTCACTCTGTTTTTTCCTCGCCTTCTCTATAGAACATAGCTTAGGTCTTAGAAGAAAGTGCGATATTTTGTTTAATTAATATTGAGCCATACATTGATGTCCACTCTATTTCACTCTCTTTAATTTGTTTTTTTTTCCCCCTTTAACTGCTAAATTATTTTTTACGTTCTCTCATTTTATGAAGAAATTAAGCAAGCCAATAATAAATTCAAAATATATATTGTTGAAGTGAATTGTTTTACGTTGATATTGCGGAGACAAAGAGACAGACTTCAATTAACTTCGATCAGACGTGGCTAAAGTGTCCTGTTGTTTATAGTGCCCCAGAAAGATTTAAATATAGTAAGAGTTCCAGAGGGAATAGCAAGCTTTGACACACTTTTGCTTTAGTGAGGAACCTTATCTTTTAAAAAGGGAAGTTGGGGCCATGTTAATTGAAATCATGTGTCATAAATTATTTCTGCCAAGGTCAACAGAAATTTTAATGCAAAGTGATCATTTTTAAAATTACCAGATTAGTAAAGTAATACATGGTTAGATTTGGAATCCAAGACACTTGGGGTTGGGGGAGATGATGGCCTATGCTGCTTTTTCTGTTTAATAAAATAGGGAGCATATATGAATATGTGTTTAGAATCCATGTGCCATTATCATCTTTTCTCATCCTTTCCAACTCAAAAAGGACAGGCATCTTTTCTTTTTCACAGTAATTATCCAATAAGAAATAACTTCAATTCAACTATAATCATTATCCAACGTGTCAATTAGCTCCATCAGCTGCTACTAGTTGGATTAATTAAGCTCCATTTTTTCTTGGATATGCATGGGAGTGAGGGATGAATTAAGAATGAGAAAATACAAAATGAAAATTAAAGAATTTTTAGACTATATGTGTGAACAAGCCTGAGAATGAGAGTGTGAATGTGAAAATGAGAGAGAAGAGAGAAAAAAATGATAGAGAGAGAAAAAAGCAAAATTCTGGTGAGGGAGAATAGGGAAGGAGAGAGAAAGAGAAGGAAAACAAGGAAATTACTGCCACAAAATAATTAAGGGACTAACTATTTGTGGTGTAGTTTGGTTTTGAAGTCATTAGTTAAATTTTAAGTTGTGTTATTTTTATATTATTAAATTTATATAAATTATTTATTAACAAATTTTTTTATTTTATATTAATTGAAGAATAAAGGAATATGTATAAAAGGCTGCGTAAAATTGTCATTTCTTCCTAATTTCAGAGGTCGAAAATTGAAACACATCCCATACCATTGAAGACATGTTCATATATTTTCCTCCAGTTATTATGCACACAAAAAAAGGCTTGGGCATAAAAAGATTTTTTTCTTAGTTTTTTAAATCAATGTATAAATAGTTAAAAACTTACAAGAAACTAGCTTTTTTTTTTTTGTTAGGTCAGATTGTAATCCTCTACAATAATACAATATACATTTAAGAGAAAAAATGAAAAAAAAAAAAAAAGAGAAAGTGTACGTAAGATTCACCTTTTCTGTTTTCATTTATTCTTTATTTTCTCTTTGTCTCTCTTAAATTATATATTATATATATACTTACTGAATGTAAGAAATTCAGAGCAAGTTGGGTCATAACTAGAATTAATTGCTAAGCTGTTTCAGAAGTAGAGAGAACCAAGCCCAAGAAGACGAACTAGTGGGACTGGGCTTTTGGTTTCAATGGACATGAAAACATTGTTAAGTAGATGATGGACAATAAAAAATGACCAAAAAATAAAAGATGGACCATGAAAGTTCTGGACGTCCCTATTTAAGTCATGAAGGAACCCTGCCTTGTTTGCTATTTCCTAAATCAGATGAGTTAAGGATCTGTACGTGCTTGTTTCCTTTTGTTTGTTGTCCGTTTGGTTGCTAGGAAAATGTGGGAAACATTAGGAAAGTCTGGGTGTGAGCTTTCCGGTTTTGGTGATTATAGTGTGTTTGATCAAGCTATTGGGAGAAAATAAGTTGTTTATCTTGAAATAAAAAATTTACTTTACTTAAATGAAGTGTCTAGCAACTGTTTTTCAGTAGTTGTAAAAGTTTTTTTTGGTAATCGTAAGAAGTAAGTAAAAAATTAATTTTTTTTAAAGTAAAAGTCAAAAATCATTTTTTGAAGATAAAAATATTCTCATGCAAAATTATTCATTATCATAGTTACCTCTAATCATCTTTACTTACTTCTTAAATGCATGTTTTTTTAAGTAATTTGATAATAAAAAACGCTTTTTAAAAAGATTTGTCAAATACAAATTGTTTATCAAATATTGATAAAAATACTATAAAATAATTTTGCTAAATAGAATTACTTTCTCACATGTTATAAAATTCTTTCTAAAACATTTTTTAAAATAAACAAAAATTTACAACAATTTCAAAAAAAAAATTCTGAGTTGGAAAATGGTATATCTAGATTTAGTTGACCCTTTATTAATAAGTTGGATCTGATGAATTTAGACTACTCCTTTTTAAATGTAAGCTTATGGAATGCAAAAGATTTAAACAATTTTCAAAACATACTTCTTATAATAGTCATTTATATAATATAATAATTAGGTTAAATTATGTGTTATATATATATATATATATAGAGAGAGAGAGAGAGAGAGAGAGAGAGAGAGAGAGAGAATCAAGAATAATTACAATAATATTAAATTTTAATATATGACTATTCTAGGTGTAATAATATTTAATTACAAAAAAAAAAAGCTTTAACAGAAGTAATTAAAATTTTGGTTAAATTAAGTTAATGTTCTGATTTGGTCGTATTTATAAGGAAAAATTCACTATTTTGGTCTTTGAGAGATATTGTCATCATTAATTTAGTTTTAAAAACTTGCTGATAACAATTTATTCCTGATATTTTTAAAGATACATCATTTTAGTCTTGATTTAGGATTAAATTAACCATAAGAAATTTTTAAGAACTAAATTGATAATAATAGAACCAATTAAATTGATGACAATAAACTTTCAAGAATTAAATTGATGTAATTGAATTTTTTCAAAGATCAATATGATAAATATGATAGGTAACTTTTAAACATTTCTTCTATTTTAAAATTATACGAAACTTGCAATAGTGCTTATTCTATTTTTATTGGGTAGATGTTGATATTTTTACTTTTAACAACAATAAAGGGTCAAAAATATAGTATGGAGAAAAGAAAGCCACACACGCAAGCCAAATTGGTGGGGTCCATCCACGTGCTCATTTCACCATTTTCTAAAGAAGTTGTTTTCACTCATCTCATTTGCCAATTGAACCAAGTTTATGTGGTTATCCTTTATTTTGTTTTTTTTTTCTTTACTTTCTTAAACATTAAAGAGTTTGAAAGAACTTTTGTACATCTCATGTTTATATTCCATAATTGAATTGGTTGAGGACCTTTTGCTGCACGAAGAAGTGTAGAGAGAGAAACATCCATCCATGGAAGCTATGGAAGCAAAATTGAGTAAGGTTGGATGCTGTGTTGAGGTGCCATGTGTTCAGGAGCTAGCCAAGCAGCCATTGACCACTGTTCCAGAGAAATATGTGCATCCTGAGCTCAACCTTCACACTGCCTCTTCTTCACCACCACAAGCCCCTATCATAGATATGACTAAGTTGTTATCTCCAGATTTTCATGGTTCTGAGCTCCATAAGCTTGATTATGCCTGCAAACATTGGGGTTTCTTTCAGGTTTGCCATCTTCTCATCCAATTTCATATACAAAAATTCTCAGTTACTCCCTTTACAAACAGTAAATAGATAAGTTGACTGCGAATAAAAATGAAAGTATGTGAAGTATATTTTTTTCTTGATGATTAGCTTGGTTTACATACTTGTTGTAGATTAAATCTATTTAATTATATTTTTTTCATAAACCAAAGAAATAAAAATTAGCAATTGGTACATTGTCATGTGCCTATAGGTATTTTATATTCAAATATTTTTTGTTTGTCATTAAAGTTGGGCCATTTTCAAATTTTGGTCAGATTATTCTAATTTTTAAGTAATTTTAAAAACACCTTCCCTCACATTTAGTATTTTAATTTCAAATTACTCGATGAAGGAATTGAACTCATATTGCTGACGAAAGATACTATCTTTTACCAGTTGAGTTAACTACATTAAGTTTTATTTTTATATATATTTTTATGTCAAGGCATAATAATTCAGCCTTGGAACATTACACTAGAATGTTTTAAAGTAACTTAACCATTGAATGCAGTTGATTAATCATGGAATGAGCCTTTCATTAGTGGAAGATGTGAAGAAAGGTGTTGAAGAGTTGTTCAATCTTCCAATGGTTGAGAAAAGTAAGTTTTGGAAGAAAGCAGGAGAAACAGAGGGATTTGGTCAGCTGTTTGTTGTGTCTGAGGAACAAAAGTTAGAGTGGGGTGATGTGTTCCATTTCGTCACACTTCCACAAGAAGCAAGGAAACCCCGGTTATTCCCTAAACTCCCCCTCCCATTCAGGTACTCCTCAAATTACTCCATCAATCATATATAAATAGAATGCATATTCCCAATCAAAAATTTCAATAATCTGATTAAATATTGCAGAGATAATTTGGATGCCTATTGTATAGAACTAAGAAAGCTAGCCATCAAACTCATTCTACTTATGGCCGAAGCTCTAAATATGGAAACCAAAGAGATGACAGAGTTATTTGAAGAAGGACGCCAATCAATAAGGATGAATTACTATCCTCCATGTCCACAACCAGAGAAGGTGATTGGCCTCAACCCTCACTCTGATGTCGGTGGCCTTACAATACTTGTCCAAGTCAATGAAATGGAAGGCCTTCAAGTCAAAAAGGATAGAAGCTGGGTTCCCATCAACCCTCTCCCTAACGCCTTTCTTGTCAACCTTGGAGACGTTTTGGAGGTAAGTAAGTGAGCTACAAACTAAGCACAACTCTTACATATAGATAAGATTTAGTGAAAAATTAATACAATATGAGTTTGCTGCTAAATAATGATGTGACAGATATTAAGTAATGGGATATACAAGAGCATAGAGCATAGAGCAACAGTGAACTCAAAGAAGGAGAGGATGTCCATGGCCACTTTCTTTGGTCCTAAATTGGATGCCATTATTGGTCCATCACCAAACCTTGTAACTCCAAAAAGGCCAGCATTATTCAAGAGAATAGGTGTGTTTGATTACTTCAAGGAGTTTTTCACCCGTGAGCTCCGTGGAAAATCGCACCTTGATTCCATTAGGATCCAAAATGGGACTGATGAAAGCACCTAGAAGCCATATATATATATATATCATATTTGTTTGACTAACAATCAGAATTGTGGAATAGGCTCTATCCTAAGAGCTAAATGGGAAATTGTATAATAAAACATCCCTTTTAATTTAAATCCTATAAACATTCCGATAAGATTGGCAAGCTTGCAGAACAGGTTCCATAGTAGGAGCTAAATGGGAAATCGTATAATAAGACATCCCTTCTAATTTAAATCCCATAAACATTCCAATAGGATTGGCAAGTTTGCAGTAATCATATCTTTGCTAGTTTTTTGGATGAACATATGGTGTCATTATTTATCGGTATATTTAAATTTTGTTGTATAAAATACATTTAAAAGTAGCATTATATATTTGAGTAAATTAGACATAATTTTTTTTGAATTTTGTTGAAATTATACAAGCATCCTATTTATTTTTAAATATATAAATTTCTTTTAAAATAAAAAATTACTTATAATTTAATCCAATTTTAATTTTTTTAATTAAAATACCCTCCATTAATTTAAATATGTATATATATATATATATATATATATATATATATATTTTAAAAAAAAACTTTAAAAAAATTTAAATGGAGGATATTTTAGTAAAAAATTATAATTGAACTAGTGTAAGGTATCTTTTTATTTTGGAAGAGGTTTGTGCATATTTTAAAAATAAAAGAGAGATTTATGTAATTTCAATAAGGACTAAATAAGGTTTATATAATTTACATTCTTTTTTAAGTTTAGAGTCTACATAGATAGATAGATATATTGTAATTTGCAAAGTTTAACAAAAAATGGGGAGAAAAATTTTCAAATTGGTGGAATTGGATTTTTTGTCCATATAAACGAGTTGAGTATTGTCTAAAACATGAAGATAAATTGAATTTTTTTTTCAAAAAAGAATATTATATAGACCAGATTATTGAGTAAAGTTATCTTTTGGCCATTGATTTTTTTTTTTTCAAAACTTGAATATCCCATTTTAATTTATCAAAAAATATTATTAAACTTGTTAATACTTAATATAAATGGATAACATGATGCAATATAAAGTTGATGTGGTTATTAAGTATTTAATTACCATTGAAAGAATATTATTGTAAAACATTATACAGCTTGAAATAACTATTATAGCATTATACCGTTTTATCATTGAGTCCAAGTGTGTTTTAATGACAGCCTTAACCCATTTACTTTTGGACTCTATGTTTAAGCCCGTTAAACTTGAACAAAAAATTAAACTTAATTTTCAAAATAAGGTTGGGTTTGACCTTTAATTTTACAAACAAATTTTGACTTAACCTAATTATATGAACTAGAATTTCCTGCAGTAGAGGAACTTATTGTAAGGGGGTGCAATGGCAAATTTTCATGTGTTTTTATTTAAAAAGAGGTTAATAAAAAAATTTATAACATTGAGAATAAAAATTTTAATTACAAAAAAATTATATTTTAAAAATTTTAACTATACAAAAAATTTAAAAAATTAAAAAATTAAAAACATATGAAAAATTACTATTGCACGCAGCTAAGGATCCCACTGCCAATTATATATAACATAATATTTAGCTTGTTATATATTTTTTTTTTAAAAAGAACTTACCTAGTTTTGAGCCCTTTTTTAATATTTTTATTAAATTTAGTTTAGTTATTTAAATTTATTTGAATTAAATTAAATTTTATTTATTAAATTTTATAAAATAGGACTAACCAATTCAAGCAAAATTAAAAACTAATTAGATCATCTAGATTTAATTTGAACAGTCTGTATTTTATAAACTTTTTTTATTTTGTTGGTACAAAATATCATTTTTTTTAGTTATCAATTATAAAATTATTTTTATTTTATATTTTATATCTTATAAAATAAAAAAGTTTAAATTAATATATATATATATATATATATATATGAAATTTGAGCTACCCAACTTATATCTGGATAGTCTATGCAAGACAAACTCACACTCTAAATTTCAAATATTGTTAGGGCCAACTTAGATTTCAATAATAAGTGTTATTAATTGAATTAAGTTTTGTTCAACTGTGATTATGTCCACCTTAAATGACAATAGGGCATTTAAGGATCATATTGATGTCCTATTAGATCACATTATTTTTATTTGTTAATTGTTTATTAAACAAGCTTGATATGAAAATGATATTAAAGATAAAATATATTTTTCAAAGATTAAATAAAATATTTAAATTTGAAAAGATTAATTCATGAAATGTACTTTTTATAAACTAAATAACTAATTTAGTCTAAATTATTTTTACCTAATCAATTAACATTAGAAAAATTCTGAAGTGCATTAGATGCAAGTACACTCAATGATCAAGATATTTCATATATATAGAACGGATCTTAACTATTAGGTGTATATATATTTATTGTATACAAGAATTCACGCATGTTAATTATAATAATAAAACAATTATATAAGCTATCAACTTGGATCGTGGCCTTTTAAACCTTTTTTTTAGAGTTTTAAATTTTTTAAAATATAATTATACGAAACTTGCAATAGTGCTTATTCTATTTTTATTGGGTAGATGTTGATATTTTTACTTTTAACAACAATAAAGGGTCAAAAATATAGTATGGAGAAAAGAAAGCCACACACGCAAGCCAAATTGGTGGGGTCCATCCACGTGCTCATTTCACCATTTTCTAAAGAAGTTGTTTTCACTCATCTCATTTGCCAATTGAACCAAGTTTATGTGGTTATCCTTTATTTTGTTTTTTTCTTCTTTACTTTCTCAAACATTAAAGAGTTTGAAAGAACTTCTGTACATCTCATGTTTATATTCCATAATTGAATTGGTCGAGGACCTTTTGCTGCACGAAGAAGTGTAGAGAGAGAAACATCCATCCATGGAAGTTATGGAAGCAAAATTGAGTAAGGTTGGATGCTGTGTTGAGGTGCCATGTGTTCAGGAGCTAGCCAAGCAGCCATTGACCACTATTCCAGAGAAATATGTGCGTCCTGAGCTCAACCTTCACAGTGCCTCTTCTTCACCACCACAAGCCCCTATCATAGATATGACTAAGTTGTTGTCTCCAGATTTCCATGGTTCTGAGCTCCATAAGCTTGATTATGCCTGCAAACATTGGGGTTTCTTTCAGGTTTGCCATCTTCTCATCCAATTTCATATACAAAAATTCTCAGTTACTCCCTTTACAAACAGTAAATAGATAAGTTGACTGCGAATAAAAATGAAAGTATGTGAAGTATATTTTTTTCTTGATGATTAGCTTGGTTTACATACTTGTTGTAGATTAAATCTATTTAATTATATTTTTTTCATAAATCAAAGAAATAAAAAAGTAGCAATTGGTACATAGTCATGTACCTATAGGTATTTATGTTCAAATATTTTTTGTTTGTTATTAAAGTTGGGCCATTTTCAAATTTTGCTCAGATTATTCTAATTTTTAAGCAATTTTAAAAACACCTTCCCTCACATTTAGTATTTTAATTTCAAATTACTCGATGAAGGAATTGAACTCATATTGCTGACGAAAGATACTATCTTTTACCAGTTGAGTTAACTATTTTAAGTTTTATTTTTATATATATTTTTATGTCAAGGCATAATAATTCAGCCTTGGAACATTACACTAGAATGTTTTAGAGTAACTTAACCATTGAATGCAGTTGATTAATCATGGAATGAGCCTTTCATTAGTGGAAGATGTGAAGAAAGGTGTTGAAGAGTTGTTCAATCTTCCAATAGTTGAGAAAAGTAAGTTTTGGAAGAAAGCAGGAGAAACAGAGGGATTTGGTCAGCTATTTGTTGTGTCTGAGGAACAAAAGTTAGAGTGGGGTGATGTGTTCAGTTTCGTCACACTACCACAAGAAGCAAGGAAACCCCACTTATTCCCTAAACTCCCCCTCCCATTTAGGTACTCTTCAAATTACTCCATTAATCATATATAAATGGAATGCATATTCCCAATTAAAAATTTCAATAATCTGATCAAATATTGCAGAGATAATTTGAATGCCTATTGTATAAAACTGAGAGAGCTAGCCATCAAACTCATTCTACTTATGGCTGAAGCTCTAAATATGGAAACCAAAGAGATGACAGAGTTATTTGAAGAAGGACGCCAATCAATAAGGATGAATTACTATCCTCCATGTCCACAACCAGAGAAGGTGATTGGCCTCAACCCTCACTCTGATATCGGTGGTCTCACAATACTTGTCCAAGTCAATGAAATGGAAGGCCTTCAAGTCAAAAAGGATGGAAGCTGGGTTCCCATCAACCCTTTCCCTAACGCCTTTCTCGTCAACCTTGGAGACGTTTTGGAGGTAAGTAAGTGGGCTACAAACTAAGCACAACTGTTACATATAAATGAGATTTAGTGAAAATTTAATATAATATGAGTTTGCTGCTAAATAATGATGTTACAGATTGTAAGTAATGGGATATACAAGAGCATAGAGCATAGAGCAACAGTGAACTCGAAGAAGGAGAGGATGTCAATGGCCACTTTCTTTATTCCTAAATTGGATGCAATTATTGGTCCATCACCAAACCTTGTAACTCCAGAAAGGCCAGCACTATTCAAGAGAATAGGTATGTTTGATTACTTCAAGGGGTTTGTCACACGTGAGCTCCGTGGAAAATCGCACCTTGATTCCATTAAGATCCAAAATGGAACTGATGAAAGCACATAGAAGCTATATATATATATATATATATATATATATATATATCATATTTGTTTGACTAACAATCAGAATTGTGGAATAGGCTCTATCCTAAGAGCTAAATGGGAAATTGTATTATAAAACATCCCTTTTAATTTAAATCCTATAAACATTCCGATAAGATTGGCAAGCTTGCAGAACAGGTTCCATAGTAGGAGCTAAATGGGAAATCGTATAATAAGACATCCCTTCTAATTTAAATCCCATAAACATTCCAATAAGATTGGCAAGCTTGCAGTAATCATATCTTTGCCAGTTTTTTGGATGAACATATGGTGTCATTATTTATCGGAATATCTAAATTTTGTTGTATAAAATACATTTAAAAGTAGCATTATATATTTGAGTAAATTATACAGAATTCTTTTTGAATTTTGTTGAAATTATACAAACTTCCTATTTATTTTTCAAGATATATATAAATTTCTTTTAAAATAAAAAATTACTTATAATTTAATCCAATTTTAATTTTTTTAATTAAAATACCCTCCATTAATTTAAATATGTATATATATATATATATTTTTAAAAAATTTAAATGGAGGATATTTTAGTAAAAAATTATAATTGAACTAGTGTAAGGTATCTTTTTATTTTGGAAGAGGTTTGTGCATATTTTAAAAATAAAAGAGAGATTTATGTAATTTCAATAAGGACTAAATAAGGTTTATATAATTTACATTCTTTTTTAAGTTTAGAGTCTACATAGATAGATAGATATATTGTAATTTGCAAAGTTCAACAAAAAATGGGGAGAAAAATTTTCAAATTGGTGGAATTAGATTTTTTGTCCATATAAACGAGTTGAGTATTGTCTAAAACATGAAGATAAATTGAATTTTTTTTCAAAAAAGAATATTATATAGACCAGATTATTGAGTAAAGTTATCTTTTGGCCATTGATTTTTTTTTTTTTTTTCAAAACTTGAATATCCCATTTTAATTTATCAAAAAATATTATTAAACTTGTTAATACTTAATATAAATGGATAACATGATGCAATATAAAGTTGATGTGGTTATTAAGTATTTAATTACCATTGAAAGAATATTATTGTAAAACATTATACAGCTTGAAATAACTATTATAGCATTATACCGTTTTATCATTGAGTCCAAGTGTGTTTTAATGACAGCCTTAACCCATTTACTTTTGGACTCTATGTTTAAGCCCGTTAAACTTGAACAAAAAATTAAACTTAATTTTTAAAATAAGGTTGGGTTTGACCTTTAATTTTACAAACAAATTTTGACTTAACCTAATTATATGAACTAGAATTTCCTGCAGTAGAGGAACTTTTGTAAGGGGGTGCAATGGCAAATTTTCATGTGTTTTTATTTATTTATTACTTTTTAGGGGTTTAGAGGTTAATATAAAAAATAAAAAATTATAACATTGAGAATAAAAATTTTAATTACAAAAAAATTATATTTTAAAAATTTTAACTATACAAAAAATTTAAAAAATTAAAAACATATAAAAAATTACTATTGCACGCAGCTAAGGATCCCACTGCCAATTATATATAACATAATATTTAGCTTCTTATATATATATATATATTTTTAAAAAGAACTTACCTAGTTTTAAGCCCTTTTTCAATATTTTTATTAAATTTAGTTTAGTTATTTAAATTTATTTGAATTAAATTAAATTTTATTTATTAAATTTTATAAAATAGGACTAACCAATTCAAGCAAAATTGAAAACTAATTAGATCATCTAGATTTAATTTGAACAGTCTATATTTTATAAACTTTTTTTATTTTGTTGGTACAAAATATCATTTTTTTTTAGTTATCAATTATAAAATTATTTTTATTCTATATTTTATATCTTATAAAATAAAAAAATAAAAAAAATATATATATATATATATATATATGTATATGAAATTTGAGCTACCCAACTTATATCTGGATAGTCTATGCAAGACAAACTCACACTCTAAATTTCAAATATTGTTAGGGCCAACTTAGATTTCAATAATAAGTGTTATTAATTGAATTAAGTTTTGTTCAACTGTGATTATGTCCACCTTAAATGACAATAGGGCATTTAAGGATCATATTGATGTCCTATTAGATCACATTATTTTTATTTGTTAATTGTTTATTAAACAAGCTTGATATGAAAATGATATTAAAGATAAAATATATTTTTCAAAGATTAAATAAAATATTTAAATTTGAAAAGATTAATTCATGAAATGTACTTTTTATAAACTAAATAACTAATTTAGTCTAAATTATTTTTACCTAATCAATTAACATTAGAAAAATTTTGAAGTGCATTAGATGCAAGTACACTCAATGATTAAGATATTTCATATATACATAACGGATCTTAACTATTAGGTGTATATATATTTATTGTATATAAGAATTCACGCATATTAATTATAATAATAAAACAATTATATAAGCTATCAACTTGGATTGTAGCCTTTTAAACCTTTTTTTTAGAGTTTTAAATTTTTTAAAATATAATTTTTCACAATTAAAATTTTTATTCTCATAATTGTCATTTTTTATACCTCACATTATTTTTTAGATCTTAAAAAGATCAACTGCACAACATGCAATAAAAAATTTTACTACTTACGATCCGGTTGCTATAAGGTACACGTTGATTTAAAAAAATTCTTTTCACTGATTATTTTTTACTATAATGCCGTAAGTAATTTTTGACATAATTTCAACACCATATAACTTGAAAAAAAAATCTATTTAATTTGGTATTGTGTTTTTGAGATTGAGACAAAATGGCCTTGAAACACCTTTGGTTGGCCTCGTTCCTGTTCTTGAAATCCTTCCCATCTATGGTCTCCATATGTAAAAAGGTGTTTGGAGTTGGACCCTCCCTTGTCTCTGTCTCTCTCTATGCTCTTTAGTTTTCTAATTAATTAGTTTTTTTCTATATATATCCACACACCGTTCTCAAATAGATAGATATCATTTGGATTTTCTATTATTTTTAATTTTGAATCTGGCAAGTTGGCAAAGCGTTGATAGATAGATATAGAGATACCCCCCTCTTCTCTCTTTCTCTTTCTCTCTCACATTGACATTGTTGGGTGCATTCTCTCTCCTCTCTCCTCCACCTTCTCTCTCTTTCTCTTTCTCTCTCTCTCTTTCAGGTCTCTCTCTCCTCTCTCTCCAGAAGGGCAAAACCCTAAAGAGCCGTTTACACCCACCCAAGTAAGTTTTCTCTCTCCTCTCTCATCTCTCATCTCTTTCTCTTTCTCTCTCTCTCCCCCTCTCTCTCCTTTAAAATTTGAATAGATGGGTCCTTCTACCGTTAGACCTTTTATTTGGATTCTTATATATATTTCTGTTTTATGGATTTGTTTTTCGTTCCCATTATAACTGAGATCTGCTATTAAAGTTCTCAGATTTTGGAACCCCGCCTTGCTTGTTTGCTAATTGCTAAATGGGGGTTGTCGATCCGTACGCGCCGCTTTCCTTTTCTTTGTTGTCTGTTTGGTTGCTAGGAAAATGTAGGAATCATAAGGAATTTCAGATCGTGAACTTTCCGCTTTTTGGTGATTAAATCGAGAAAGTTCGGTTTTTGTGACACGAGAATGGTAAATCTAGATCTATTTGACCCTGATTTGGCTTGGATGAATTTTAGGCTTTTCCTTTTTGAATGTGAGCTTATGGAATGTAGAAGATTGAATAGATCTTACCTTTTGCCGTTATTTTCTCAGCATCCAATCGCTTGTTTTGATGTTTCGTTCAACTGGGAATTACTGTACGGCCTATTAATTTTTGATGTATTTGGACATTTTCTCTCCTTAGTGGTTTGAAGGCCTGTTACCATTTTGAAAGATGAGAACTGAAATAAAAAGAACTAAGTTTGAGTCTTTATGATGTTATCTTTTCTGTTCTGTAGTTCTCATGGACGATGATGCGTTGAACATGCGCAATTGGGGTTATTATGAACCCTTCAAAGGTGGACATCTTGGCCTGCAGCTTATGTCAAGTATGACAGATCGAGACACCAAGCCATTTATGCCAGGCCGTGATCCTACTATGTTAGTTAGTCCAAATGGAACCTTTCACCCCCGGGATTGTGTTGTTTCAGAAGCACCAATTCCAATTAACTATGTTAGAGAGAGTTGGATAAGCCAGAGAGATAGGTTTCTCAATATGTTGCCCACAAATCCTAATTATGCTGTTCTTCCAGAAACATCAGGAGCTCCCTCCTTGCAAATTATACAGCCAACTGATACATCGAGAGATGATAGGGTGAATCAAATTGAAGATCCTCCTGTTAAAAAGGAAGGTGGCCAATTGAAGAAAAGGCAGAGTGGGGGTGCTCCCAAGACTCCAAAAGCAAAAAAACCGAGGAAGCCTAAGGATAATAGCAATAATTTAGTTCAACGTGAGAAGCCAGTGAGGAAGGCTATGGAGGTTGTAATAAATGGAATTGATATGGATATTTCTGGTCTACCCATTCCAGTTTGCTCATGTACTGGGGCTCCTCAGCAGTGTTATCGATGGGGCTGTGGTGGTTGGCAATCAGCTTGTTGTACCACAAATGTGTCGATGTATCCTTTGCCAATGAGCACTAAAAGGCGTGGTGCAAGGATAGCTGGACGGAAAATGAGCCAAGGTGCTTTTAAGAAGGTTTTGGAAAAACTTGCAGCTGAAGGTTATAATTTTGCTAATCCAATTGATCTGCGGACTCACTGGGCTAGACATGGCACCAACAAGTTTGTCACTATCAGGTAGACTGGTGCTGCTTGGACACATCACACAAGGCATTTGCTCTGTTTCAGTTGTACATACACTTGTGTGGCCTTTCACACAGATGTTGAGTACTTTGTTATCCATGAATTTTCTTTTGTCATCCGTCTACCTTAAATTTGGACATGGGTTCTTTTGTTCCTTTTTTCTCTCGGCTTATGTGATAAGGGATGCCAGTGTTTTATGGCACCGGGATTTATGTGGATGAGTTGTTACTAGATAGACTATTTTTTGGATAATGCTCATTCACCGTTTAATTTAATTTTGTCAAGATATTGCAATGCAATGATCTTTTATTCATTTGTGCTTCTAATGATAACCAATTTTCTTTTCATCTATTCTCTGGATTTTAAAGGTTCATCAATTATAAGTGTAATGTGTTTCTTTGGTTGAAGAGGGTTAGTTCTTTCATGTCATTTTGTTATCCTATATGTGGGGTTTGTTGCTAATTCCTACAATATTTTAAGTGGCAAAAGAATGACTAGATTCTGTTATTTATCTCCTGCTTAAATTTTGGAACTGCCCCGAATATAAAATATGGAAACTAGGCTATCATGGCAAATACTAATAATGCATATGTATTATGATGTTCTTTGGCGTGAGACTGAGACATGAATTCATTTCTGAATCTAGCTACTGTGATCTCTATCCGAATTGGTATTTCAGGACTGCTTCCTGTGGAAATAATTTCTGTGCCTTTTGAATTGCTCATCCCAAAACATTTGAGATTGTAAGTGGCAAAAGAATGACTAGATTCTGTTATTTATCTCCTGCTTAACTTTTGGAACTGCCCCGAATACAAAATATGGAAACTAGGCTATCATGGCAAATACTAATAATGCATATGCATTATGATGTTCTTTGGCGTGAGACTGAGACATGAATTCATTTCTGAATCTAGCTGCTGTGATCTCTATCCGAATTGGTATTTCAGGACTGCTTCCTGTGGAAATAATTTCTGTGCCTTTTGAATTGCTCATCCCAAAACATTTGAGATTGAAACCTGAGGTATATGATATGATCATTACTAGGCAACCATATAATTGATTTTTAAAGAATGGTAGGATATAATCATTGTTCAGTTAAAATATGCATCATTAGTTTAGTCTCAAGTTACTAAGGGGTTGCATATTTAAGCACATATTTTCGTGAAATCATAATTGAGCAAATGGATATGCATTGCATGCATTTGGATGAGTCATAATAACAGTACCATCAGTGGATGCTGATTGAGTTTGTGCTTCATTAGGTTTACCTAATTGTCCAGTTGAGTTCTAGGAGACCATTATTTGTCCTGAGATTTCCTTCTGAGTCCTTGAGAGGCTACATAACAGAGACAAGCGTATCTCCCTTCCTTCTTCCCATCCCACCCAATCCCTCTTGGACTCCAGGGTAAGATAGAATACCCTGTGTAGTTCTTAGGATTTCCCTATGGGGTTTCACATCTGAAAATTTGGTTAATTTATAATGTTTTTAATTGATCTATTATTGCGATGGTCTGATTAACTGTTAGTTACTTGTGTGCATTACGTATCTTCATGATTGTATCCAGTGTATCCAGTGTTGATTTAGCGCCAAGGTAGACACCACAACAGGTGCATACTTATTAACAAGGGATTATGAGCTGTCTGTTGTTGCATTGGGAACGTGGTCTCAGGCGTGAGGCACGATTAAGAATAACTGAATGAACAATGCCTCCCTCCTCCCCCAAAAAACTCCAAACGAAATATTGGTTGATCTACATTTTATTTTGTTACAGGGGGAGGTCTAGTTTAACCGTTGGGGAGCCTGTCAATAGCCTCTAGGATGGGTTAGAATTTTTGATGTCCAATTAGTGTGTTTTCTCTCACCTAAATGGTTTAAAGTTAAAAGAATAGTTAACAAGAGATGTATACAACATGAGGCCCTAGTGAACTTTTACACTGAGTTGAAATTTTTTGCTCTTATACTATCTTCAGGTGGACTCAGCCTACAAATAAATAGATGAAGTTAATTATAGAGGTATATAAATAGGATAGATATATCTAAACTCGACTTATACAAGCAGATTAAGTCAATTATAAAAATATATGTAATCATATCAAACGTTTATTTTCTTTTGGGTGAAATGCAAACTCTGTTTGTATGTGTTTTCTATAATGGGTTTGGTCTGTGTGTTTAAAATTGATCTAACAAACAATTTTTCTTTGCCTTGGGTGAGGTTGTAGATTTGTCTTTTGTTAATATTTTTAAAAAATTGAATTTGAAAGCAGATAAATTTCTATTTAAAATCAAGTGTATCAAATGAAAATTCAGTAAAAAGCGTATTCAATTTTTTTTTTTTTAATCCCAACACGGTTAAATCATTTTACTTTGTTGGGCACAACAAAGGATCAATATCATGAATTACTAGAAGGGCCACGAAATTGTCCCTAGTAATTTGAAGCCAAGGAGATTCTCAAGATTTTTTTCTTTAATCTTTTAGCTTTTGCTTTGTTTGTTTTTCTCCTTCCTAATGAGGGTTGGCATCATTTGGGATTCTTGATTAGCCATTTTATTCTTACAAATTTCGTATTAATCAATATACCTTGGAGCGCACTTTGTCTATGTCCAAAGAGGATGTCATCTGAGACAACGCTTTTGGTCGACGCTTCTAAATTTTAATCATGGTTAAAGAGTTAAGGTGCATCTATTTGCTTAATTCGCAATGAAATGGAAAAAAAAAAAGAAGAAGAATAATTGGATGGTTTAAAATCAGACATTTATCTTTAGAGCGGTGAAAATTCAATATTAAAGGAGTATAACTTTTTATGGGAAATAACAAAGGGGGAATGAAATAACAAGAATATTTTAGTTAAATTTTTAAAATTACTTTTATTTGGAAATTTGGGAGAATATGAAGAGGATGTTAGAATGTAGATGGTAAAACATCAGCTTCTTTGCTAGGTGATTTCCAATTTAAACTTGGGTAAGTGTCAATTTTTAGTGCTAACTGCAACTTTTCATCTTTACTAATTTATCAGGACAGTTATAATAATATTATTTTGATCTTTTAAGTTGAAAATTTGCCTTTTTTATTCTATTAACAATCTCAGCAATTTCTTTAGTAATAGCAAAATAATATAAAAGAATTTAAAATAGAAAAAATTATATATAATTATTTATATAATTATTATCAAGTTTTTTTAATTAAAGTATGATAGATGTATAGTCTTTCAATTTAATTTTTTTTGCAAATAATAATATAATTTTTTGATATAATATTATTAAAAAATTATATGCTTATCATATTTTAATTGAAAATTTTAATAACTAAGATATAAAAAATTGTACTTAAGTCTAATTTTTTAAATTAATGTAATATTAGACAAAACATACTAATAAAAACTCTCAAAATACTTAAAGACTATAATGTCCTACTTATATTACTTACATTGCATGAATTTTTGACACACATGGAATTATGATCCATTAAACACTAACTTTAGGGAAAATATAAAACGTTAGTAATCAATTTACTACTTTTCAAGGACTACTTTAAAAGCTAACTCCTAAATGGAACTGTGGCTGTACTAATAAGATGGATATTATTATCAATGTAAAATGATTAGAGAATAATGTGTTGAATTCAAAAAATATGAAAGTGCAAAATAATCGAACATAATAGAACAAAGAAACTTACACTTTTTTTCAATTCTTTTTTATTTTTTTTTCCAAACTTTCTTTTGAGTGGATGAATATGAAGATATGAGATTCCAATCTTGACTTGTTAAGACGGGTGCACAACTAACATTAAATACAAAAAGCATCTATATCTTCTCTTTGCCTTTAGATTACTATCACTCCATTAAAAAAAAAAACATAAGCACTGTCGTTAAATTTTTTTAATTATTATTAATTTTCTATTGTGTTAGTAATATTCCCCTTTCAAAATTTTTTCCGTTTTGGTGTATTTCATAGATTCCGATATATAATTTGGTACAAAATTACCCAAAGTCTTCTCCCCTAGCTAAACCCTTTTGTAGACTTGGAATATTTCATATCTACTTGGAAAACTCAAATCTCTTGATAAGATATAGTCCATTACAATTTTGACTAAATTAATAACCAAGAGGAAATAAATCAAATATATGCAGTGGTCATGATATATATATATATATATATATATATTAGCCATCTAAAATCAGAACTGCAAACCAAACTGGGAAGATTAAAAAAAAAAAAAGTAAAAGCAAAAAAAGGGAAAAACTAGAACCAAGAATATCTATGGGGTAAAATTTTTTTTAGTAAACTTGATATACTAAAATAGAAAAAAATAAATCAATAAAAAATACATATCTAAATATGCTAAAAATGTATGTCTTGCTAAAAAATTACCCAACGTATCAACATAAGTTCTTCTCATTGGCTTAATTTGTTTATATAAATAAAAAGAGTCCTGTACCTGAGAAGAAGGCGAGACCAAGGAGCAGATTGTCCTAACAAATGACAAAGAATGTTGCTTCTCTCTTTCTTGTGTTGATCAAAATGGTTCTAAGTTAAGACAAAGCCATAATACGTAGAAACTAAACCCACATAATTTTATCGATGTATTTGAATAAACAAAGTTTTGTTCTGTAATACTCATCTGAAAATTTTCTTGCCCAAAAAGGGGTGCACGTATTGGACTCATACGTGAGTCTTACACGTAGGAAACTAATCTTGTCTGTCCACTGTATATATACCAGCAGAGGAAAAAAGAATATACAAAAAAAATAAAAGAACAAACCCCTATTTGGGGGACACCACAGCCTCTACTGCGGTTTTAGCACAGCAGAGGATCAGGTTTCTTGTAGATACACCCGTGGATAATTGCACCATTTTGTAAATATGAAATCAAGTCACATAAAATTGCAATCCCCTAAACTAAAATGAAAGGATGAGGAGGTATGTTTAGAAATTAGAACAATACTGATTTATGGACCTTTGTCATGGATCTTCTGTAACTGTTACTTGTTATATATTTGGTGTTAAAGGTTATTGAAATGTAAAATTTTTTGAACCAAAATTTAGAAGAGAGCTTCAACGAGGGCAATGCAGAGCTCAAGCACAACTGAGACACCAATTCATGAGCTATAATAAGCTAAGACAATTGCTGATTGCCACTCTAGAATGGTAAATAACAAGATAACAATTCAAGATTTAAACGTTATGGTAGAGATTAACCACAGAAATTGGGAAATATTGCAAGGATATAGTTTCTTCATGCAAATTTTAAAAAAATCAGTAAGGATATACAATCTTTCATGGTAATATTCAAGACAGAAGGATTGATAATAATATGTCGATCATTAACTATGATGTCTGTTTATGTTTCATAGCTAAGAAGCCCATAACTGGTTCCTCAAAACCTCCTTTGTCTCATGGAATCTGGTTACCTACAATATAATGTTTATTTTTGTTGCAGCTGAAGATTAAATTTTCCGGACAATCTCCATTATACATATAAGATGCATTTAGTATGGATTTTAAGCCCCTTCAATTTCTTAAAAAATTGACGTTTTTTAATTTCTAAAAGAGAAAAACATATTGTGATACATCATAAGATGCAACATTCAAGTGAGATTTATTGATCAAGTGGATTTCATACACAATATATCTATCTCTTTCTCTTTTTAAAATTAATATTACCAATCTCTTAATAAATTGATACGATCCAAATCCCTAATCCAATAATGACCCCAAAACTAGTCTAGTATCTCGTGCCATTGTATGGACCCTACATGATAAGAGATTCAGAATAATAACTTTCTGTACTTTTATATAATATATAGATTATTCATCACATTTTGTAGGAAAACCATAACTTTGAAATAGTTTTTACCATCTAGATTACAAATTTTCAAAATGTTGAAAATAGGCCAACGTGCAAGAAAAAAAAAATCCCTTTAAGTTATATATCTAATCATCGTTTAACTTCATTAACAATAACAACAGAAATTACATGTTGGGAATTTTCCTAACACAGAAGGAGAAAAGAACAGAGAAGAGTCACAATATTCTGCTATAGAAAAGAAATCAGAAGTCAGAACATTCCCCTTTTTTTTTGTTTATGCTTCTCTGTATTTCCTTTTTAGCAAATGAATAGATACATGTATGGTATAATAAGACTTTTGAGATAAGTATCATATCTCAACGCTAAAAACTAATTAAATCCGGAAGAACTTGGTTATGGACTGCCTGATAAGGAACGATGCTATATGATTCTTCAAAAGGGTTGGTTGAGAGAGTAGCTTTTGCACCACCAAAGGCTTTTGCTCTATCATCAAGCACCATTTCATCATCAAACACCTCCCATTTTTCTGTAATTACTGTCTTCATACCATTCCCCGATTCCTTGTGTTCAGCCATGCAGGCAATGGCATTAACATTGCAATTCCTCACCACAATGGCCTTGTCATCATCATCACGCTTCAAGCTTTCCTTCTCATAAACCCCATTGATGATTCTCTCGAGATCTTGCATATACCCTTCAGGGAATCGCTCCATTTTGGGGCACTGAGAGGCATTGAGGACGCCAATTTCCCTACAGAAATCAAAGTATATAGAGAGCTGATCGCTTTGGATTGCGGCTTTCTGAAGAACCTTAAGCCCAACACTGGCTTCCATCTTCCCACCAATATCATATATCCTCAAGAGAGCTCGAGCAATCCCTTTGCAAAATTTACTATACACATCGAAAAGCTCAACAATAACGCAATCCATGGCTTCAAGAACAAGACCCATATGCGAATTCAAACACTCAGGTTTAATCTGAAGCAGCATATTAATCAAATCCTGCATTGCCTGCAATTTCTCCAATTCTTCCATCAATGTCTCCTCTGTTTTTTTCCCCTGTTTGTTCTGTTTTTTAAATTCCACAGAGACAAAGGCTGATTTCTGGTCCAAATATGCAAAATACGAACGAATAAATGCATTATAAGCCCAAACCGTTTCTGGGTTCATATGCTCATCGCTGAAACTGGACAAATCAAACGGCAATCGACCCATCTTTTGAATATTCGCAATATCACAGCAGTAAATGCCGTGCATGAGCATCAAGCCCTTAAGAGCCACGACCCAGCTTCGAGTCTTTTCCATTCTCATAGCAAGAGCCCAAATGAGGGGTTTGAGATATAAAGGAGAGGTACGAACCCATTGGAAGACTCGTTGAACGTTCTTGCAATCGATGCGATGTTGATCGTGGCTTGTGGCTTTGATGATGGCAGCTTCCAGATCAGGATTGCGGAAGGAGGTGCGGCGACAGAGCTGAGCCACCCAGATGCTGTTTCTATCTTTCAAAGCTCCGGCGACTCTCTGCCATAGTCTCATTTCCTCCTCCGCTAACCTCTTCTTCTACGCGATTTGCAGTCAGACAAAGCACCAATTCAAGCCACCCACTCCTTCTTGTTATTTCATTCCCCTTCTTTGTTTTTCCCCTCAAATTGCTATATCGTGCTGTTTATTTGAAATAAAATTTTAAAAAAAATCTATTTTTGGTAATACATATTTTTTTTTAATAATCACAGTGAGCCCGAATAGCCTTAATTCAAGTCACATTTTTTTTTTAATTTAAATCCTAGCGATATGATATATTGAGGTTTAATAAGTTCAAGAATCATGACTCAAATATTACCTTCTTTTTTTAAATATCAATGTTATGATTGAAATCTCTACTTTGCCAAAATTTTCTAGTCTTTACTGTGAAGTGCAATATTGTGAAAACTTCAGAAAGTGATTTGAATGATTTTTTCTTTTCCCGGCAAAGGTCTGTCTCTTTGTTTTTTGTTTAATGTTGGTTTATACGGAAGTATTTTTAGGCAAAGCTTGAATTCTTTGAATTTGTTGACGACTTGGATTTTGTAGTTGAGGAAGGTGGAAGCAACAGAAAACAAAGTTTGTTATTGTTGTTGTGTCATCAAGAAGATCTGATCCTAAAATACACAAAATATTGTCTTTGGAATTTGTCAAGGTAGTTATGTGTGCTAAGATAATCTGTCACCCAGTTGATAAAAAAAAAAAAGAAGATAATCTGTCACCCAAGGCAGTTATATATATAGAAAGTTCCATAAATAGCTACATCTCTTTTAGAAATTAAAAATTTAACTATTGAATGCATCTTTAAGATTTTTATAATAATATTTAGTTAATTATAAATTGTAATAGTAAAAATATATACTTCTATATATATTTATAAGATTTCTTTAGAGGGATTGTCATTTTAAACCCACAGACAAACCCATATACTTAGTGGGCTCCATGACTTTGGCATGCTTTGTTTGACTTCTTATAGTATGTTTGGTTCTATGTTTTCAATATTTAAAACTACGTTTGGGAGGAAGTAGCAATTTGTTATTTTTACACAAATGTGATTTTGAAATGGAATTCTAAATATATACTTAGAATATTTGTTTGGATTCGTTAGAGACGTGAATATTTAATATTGGAATTATATTTGGAGGCTGGCATATAAATAGTAAATTTGTAGTTTCTCTTCTGATATTTGAAATGTGAGAAGATATATAAAATGCTAGTATTTAATAGATTACTATTTAAAATAGCACATATTATATTCAAAAAGTTTGGAGACTTGGTGTATGTTGCAACAAATTTATTTTTTAATTCAATTTGAGGACATCCAACTTGATCCATTCACATGTGATTTTTTTAATTTATTTAATATATTTATTTTTAATAGATTATGTCTATCCCAAAAATTCTTCAATGAAGCCATTGGCATTGAAGCACCTAATGCCATTTATGTGGGGCCAAGCCACGTGTTCACTAAAAGCATGACTTCATTGAAGAGCTAGTTATTGACTACATCTACAAGAGAAGGAGAAAGCAAAAGCAACTTTCTCCAATACATTATGTGTCAAGGAATGATTTCCAAAGGAAAATTGAAAAAATTCATGAAGAGCAAGTTTATGCCATGAGCTAACAACTGAAAGTATTTGTCACTGCGTTTATTTTGCATCACAAGGTTGTGATCTTTTGATTTGGAAAAGTTTAAGTTTGATTTAATGGGACTTCAATAGAGAGACTAAACCCATTAAAGAGATCTATGTGAATATATTTCTAATGGCATCTTGCCATCTCTTTCTTTTGTTTGAGGGGATCAAGTAGTCCTAGTTCCAATTTCTAACAACAGAATTATTAAAGTAAACTCTACAAAAGATTTTGAGTCTTTTCTTCTTCTCAACTATTGGGAAAAACCCCGCAATTGGCAACCATTCTTGTTGAATCTATTAAGGATAGCCATTAGGCGAAAGAGGACTGGTCAGTCTAATTTTCCTTCTTAGTGATTCCTTGTGATAATTCCATGCTAATAAGTTTAAGTGGACCAAAGATTTGGAATAATGAATGACTTTAACAAGGTCTGCTTGAACACTTTTGTAAATAATGTTGTTCTTAGAAGACCAAATGGTATAAAGAGTGGTAATCAAAGGGATTATGTAGAAAACCATATACTTGAGGACTTGAGTAAACCATTTGCAAAGCCATAGGACTATGTCCTAATCTTCAAAGCAATCAACTCTCAAGGCAAGGGGGGAGCCAAACCAAACTATGCTTTCAAAATTGCATTGAATGAAAATGTGATTGAAGGACTCTAGATGACTCAAGTAAAAGGGACAATCTTAATTAATATATAGGTAATGGTTTCTAAGGGTGTCAGGAAGAGCCTTTTTATTTAATTTCCAACTAGAGAGAATGATTCTCATAAAGATGTTGAATTGACAAATAAATTGCCAATTCACCATGTAGGTACTTGAATCAGGTTTGTAAGAATCTAAAGCCATCTTTAACCTTGTAAGCACGTGAAAAGTCATTTGTTCAAACAAGACAATCTATTTTATCATAAGCATAAATGGGTATCTTGGCAATGGTGTTGCTAACTTCCTCATAGTAATAATTTCTCAAGATTGGCGAATTCCCCTATAGGGAGTTATGCAGAATAAAATCAAAACATCTTACAAGGTTGAAAAGAGCTACATAGCTACATAGGCCACCAAAAAAGGTAGTTAATAGAAATATATTTGCCTAAGCCAACATACCATCACAAGTTCTACAAAATAATGTCACTTGCTTTAGAGATAGATACCCTTCCACATCTAGGAGGAATTTGAGTGTTGGTAAAGAGGACCAAGGACCAATTGCTTTCAATATTTAAGTTTGATGATTCTGGTGAAGGGAGAATTTTGTTGAGAATAAACTATCTTCCAAACTTGCTTAGCCACTAAAGCTTTGTTCATCAAGTGAGTAAGCCTTAGACTCAAACCCCCTTTTGTGCATGGAGAGTATAGTTTCTTTTAATTGGCAAGGTGCATTCTAAGGTGTTCACTACTAAAGCCCTAGAAAAAGTTAAATAACCTACTATCAATGCGAGCACAGATATATTGAGGGAGATGATGATATGTGAGATGATAAATAAGATAAGAACTCAGGAGAATCTTTGTCAAAGTGAGCCTTGCTTCTTGAGATAGAAGAATGACTTTCCAAAGTTAAAGTTTAGAATTAATTTCCCTAGTCAAATCATTGTAGATTTGTGACTTGTTGCCCCTTATATCCAACTAGGCACCCAAGTACTTGCCAAGCTAGAAGACTATTTGATTTTGAAAAACTCAAAAAAGATTCTTTTAAATTTATGGGGAATATTAAAGCTAAATAACAACTTTAATTTTGTTTTGTTGATTTCTCATCTTAAAAAATGACCATACAGAGACAAAACCTCTTGGACCCTATTACAAGAATTAGTGATTCCTTAAAAGAAGAGTATAATATCATTTGCGTACATAAGATGAGAAATAGCCTTAGAACTATTGTTGATTTTAATGCCCTTCTACAAACCTAACTGTTCCACTTTAGAAATTAAACGTGAGAGCACATTTGAGTAAATGATGAAAAGACTAAAAAAAAAGTCACCCCATTTAAGGCCTCTCTTTAAAAGGAAATCAATTAAAAGGGTGCCCTTAAAAAGAACCAAGTAGGAGACTGTGGGTACACATTGCATAATCATGTTAATCCAAATAGGAGGAAAATGAATTTGAAAGCAGAATAACATATAAAAAGTCCTTTGAGAGCCTATCATGTGTTTTGGAAATATTCATTTTCAAAGCAGCCTATCTTTTTTGAAGCTTTTTACTCTTATGGATTTATTGCATAATCTCAACCACCAACAAAATGTTATTTAAAATTAGCTTCCCTTGGACAAAGGCCTCTTGACTAGGAGCAGCATAATCTTCCAAAATCCCTTTGAGTCTATTGCTAGAATCTTTTAAATGATTTTATAAATAACATTACAAAGATTAATGGGTTTCAAATCTTTCAGAGATTGGGGTAATCACACTTAGGAATAAGAGAGATGAAAGTTTTATTTCACAGTTTTGAAAAGAAAATCCTTATCTTTGAATGAGGTTACCAAATTAATTACCTCCCCATCAATTGAATTCAAAAAATGTTGATAGAGCCTAGCATTAAAGCCATCAGGTCTTGACATACCATTTAGGTCCATTTGAAAGACTGTTTGCTTACTCTCTTCTTTGTTAAAATTAGGAAGAGGAAAACTGATGTGGAAGTCTTTTAGAAAAGGGATATCCACATCCACCAATGTATCAAGGATTTTATGACTCAATAGCTAAGAAAATATAAGAGAAATAATCAACTGTTAATGCTCCCATCTGGATAAAATCATTAACCCAACACCCGACTCATTATAAAGTTTAATAAGCTATTTTTCAACCTCTTTGCCTTAACTAGATTATGAAAGTATTTAGTGTTTCTATCACCTTAGACCATCCAAGTTTGTTTGGCTTTCTGTGCCCATGAATATTCTTCATAATCATATAAAAATTCCAATCAGGAATAAATACTATTTTTCGAGGGCCACTCAATAGAGGAGAATATGTCCATTTGGATAGAACTAAAAACAAATTCAAGATTATTGAACTTGTGATGATTGTTATCTACAAAATGTCTATTATAAAGACTTAATGCCTTTATAATTGCCAAAAGTTTGCAATACACCTTGAAAGTAAGAAAATTAGAAAATTCCTAAGACCAAGTGTCTTGAACAATAATTGGACAATCATCAAAATTATACCAAAATTTTTTGAACCTTAGTGGTCTTTTTTTGGAACGGGGGGTGCTTAATTTGTTAGATAGCAAAAGAGAAGAATAGTTTGAGGAAGCAACTTGTAAGTTGGTTAATTTAGTACATAGAAAAAAGAGTCCATCAATCACAATTGCATAACGCCCTAGCAAGCCTCTCCCATAATTCATTAACTTTAGTTCACTTGTTACACCATGTGAACCATTGGCTATTTAGATGGATATATATTAAACCACATGCATCAAGCATAGTCTAGAAAGAGGAAGCATTAGAGGCAAAGAAGTTGCATTAGGCTTATCCTTTAAATCATAACTTTAATTCAAGTCCCTAGTTATCAACCAAGGACATCTTGTATTTGAAGATATAGACATGATCTAGTTCCACAATATGTGGTGGGACTGAAGATCAAGGAAGCTATAGACAAAAGGGACATAATAAAGTTGACCCTCTAAAGAGTAAGTTGATATATGGATCTTGTGAGTTGCATCATCCACATTATAAAAAAAAAATGGACTTCCATGCTAAAAAAACAAAAAAAACATTTCTTTCCTATAGGATCGACACCATAAAATTGGGCATATACCTAGAACTAGATAATCTAACAAACAATCTACTACAGAGCAGCATTGTTTTGTACTAAAAACATAAAATTAGACCTATATTTACAAGGTAAAATTTCCAACCTAAGAATTGGTGAGGCTTTATCCAATTTGGTGTGAATGTGTGCTTATGAAGCATTTATAGCCCATTCACGCGTTGATAGTTTCATAATTAGGTGTAATTTTTAAATACTTATTATTAATAAATTTTTATACATGTGTTTTTTAAAAAAGTGTTAATAATAAAAATATTAAATTACAAAAAACCTATGTGTTATAATTTTATTAAAGGATTTCATATCAAATATTTAAATAATTTTACCTTAATTTTTCTCATTAGTTTGATCCATCCACATCATGCAGTATTAATACTTAAATATTGAAGTGTTATATAAAAGAGAGTATTTTTAGATAAAAATTTAAGGCCTTATACAAATTATTTAATTCTCTCCGCATCCATATCTAGATAACGTTGCTCTTTCTCTTCAAATACCCTACACCCATGCAAGGCTGGATTCCAACTCATCATGCCTCTGTCCTGCTACAAAAGGATAGTAAGAATTCAATTAATTATTTATAAATTGATCACTATATTAATTATAAACAATATGCGTATATCATAAATGAGTTCCACTAAAAGCTTTAACTATTAATTAATTAAATTCATTTTTTAGTTACAAAAAAGATATTATCTTTGATTTTATATATAAACTTTTTTTTTGAGATTTGATTTAGTTTAAAATATAAAAAACAAACTATTAATATTTGGTATATTAATTATAGTATTTCAATTATATGTTTTATTAAATGAATATTTAAAATTTTGAGTAGTAGCTGTCATTAATTTTAAGAAATATATATATCTATATATTAAATAAAGATATTTTTAAAAAATAATTTTTATTTAAGATAAAATTAAAAAAATTAATTATTTTTAACTAATTTTCGTAATCTTTATGAGTTAGTTATTTATTTTTTATATATGAAATTAGAAGTAGTACAAAACTTTTGAAATAAGAGATAGAAAAAATGGGTGAATTAATAATTGGAATCACATGCATTACATTTTCAAAAAGTGTCACTTTTTCTTTGATTACATATAACATGTTTGAAAAAATGTCGAGACATTCTCAAATCACGTATCATCATAAGTAAAAAAAATTAAACTTTTACTAAAACATAATTTTCTAACGTGTTCTCAAACGAACACACAGTGGGGGTTAAGGGGGAGGGGATGAGGCTCGTACCCCTAACAGAGGGCAGTGCCAAGGCCATTGGCTGAAAAAGTGTCACTTTAAACGAGACTTTTAGATGTTTATTAAATTGTTTTATTTTCAATAAATTAAGTCTATTTAAAAATATGACAAAAATGTATTTTTAGTTTTTTAAATTTATTTTTAATTTTATTTTGTCTTTTAATTTATTTTGTTTCAATTTGATAATTTTATTTTAGTAAAATAAGTTTAAAAGATCAACTTAAAACTAAATAAAATTGAAAGGCACTTAAAATAAAATCAAGGAATTAAATTGGACCATTAGGAGATAAAAGTAAAATATAATATTTTATTAAAAACTAAATTTAAATAAAATGAAATTAAAAAGAAAAAATCTAGAAAAAAATAATTACGACCATCTTTTTCCTCCTATCTAATCGACGTTAATTATCATTGGCTATTTTGACGAACATACTCAAACTCTCGTAAAAGCTTATAACTGGCCGATACATTTTGACGGGAAAAAAATGAATTCCCACATGATTATTACTAGTGCTAGAATTACATGAAAAAAGTGGGATGTTGTGTATGTACGTAGTACTGTTGTTATTGAAGTAGAAGCTTACAACTATACATTCATACTAAGTACGTACGTACGTAAGAGTGGCCCCTACTTTACGAACTTTACATCGAAAGAAGCGAACAGCTACTTCAAAAGCGTGAAGACTAAAGTCATGCCATGACGCTATACACTTTGCCTTTCGGCTTTGCTTTCTCTTTCCACACCTCGTTCAGTCATTTCTTTTACCGAACAATTCCTTGGTGTGTGTATATATATATATATACACAAAACAATCATGATACGCGTGGGCTATTCTTGTATTTTTTGCACAGTATTGTCGGCAGAATAGTTTTTCTGCGTTTCTGCAAAATCCAATAACCAAATAGCAAACAACAAATAAGGAGAAAGGTATGAAATATCAATACCTCAGAAGCAGGATATGTGATATGTGATATGTGTTAGATACAACATAATATTTTTAAATTGTGTATAAACGCGAAGTATTTTGTCTTATGGTGATGTTCGTGTCATGTGTCATGTCTTCTATGTGTATATAATATTCCTGCTTGAAAAGTGTGAGGGAGAGAGAGAGAGGAGAATGCTAGATTTCTCAGCCCCAGAACAACAGTGGTAGCGTTTTGAAAAGCAGAAAAAAGGCGAGCTGGGATTGGGTGAGCGGAGAGGGACAAGGACCCATTCAAAAAGAAAGCGAAAGGTTGAAAATTGAAAGCACTAAAACAAAACAAAATCCCAATGGGAATCTTGCTTCTTCTTCTTCGTCTTCCACTGTGCAAGCGATCCCACATCGCCACCTCCCTTCTTTTTATGCTCTCTTTCTCTTTTCCTGACTTTTCTTCCCTGTCTCTCTCTCTCTCTGTACTCTTCCTCAGACACACACTCACACACACACAGCCAGACAAATCAACGTTTTCTCAGCTTCCTGGTTTGTTCATGGGATTTTCATGCGAGGATGTTTTAGTAAGTGTTCCTAACCTCATTTTCTTTCACCCTGTCTCTCAAAATCATTCATTGACAAAATGGGTGGTTGGAGAATGTGACAATGGTGAAGAATTCTTCTGGGTTTCTTCTACTTTTATGCTTATGAGAGATTTGGTGAAACATATTTTGTACATTTTATAGGACGAGAAACAGAGTGAAATTCCCCTGATAGATGAGACAATAGCAACCCAACAAAGGAGTCTTACTCTAATGGAAGTGCATCATCATCAACAAGGGGTTGAAAACGAAGCCGATTTCTGGCCAGTAGAACACCCTTTGGAGCCACGAGATGAAGACCGTCCTGTGAAATGCCCAATGCCTGAATCTTCTGTCATCAATGTAAGCATATGCTTTAACTTCCAGTTTAATCACCTTGGTGTACGCGTATGGATCTATTCATTCGAGACTAATTTTGATTTTTGCTTTAAGAAAATTAGGATTGGTGTGATATAATTGGAGATAAGCCCACTTCTAAATTGTGAGAATCTGTTCACTTAATAATTAATATGTCTTGCCAATCCTTTCAATCTTTTGTATTCTCTGAGCAACCTATGAATTCAATCAACCAACCACATTCTGGGATTTGGGACTTTTGGGGGGAGAGATACTTCCTTCACATTTTTTCGATTTCTACATCTTAAATTATAGGAATGGGGGGAGACTTTTCAGTGTGCTTTAGCATAAGAAAATCACACAGATCAAAAGGGATGTCTTTGAAAGAATAGGGAAGTAAACTAGAAAAAAGAAGACAAAAGTACAAAAGAAATAAATAAGCTATACCTTCAAAGATATACATTTCATCTGGGTTTGGCACTCAAGAAAACCATATATTGGTTCGTTCTGAAAATGCAAGGTTTTAGCAGTAGCCACTCAGTAGATTATTGGAAATAGAAGAGAGGACTAGAATTAAATAAAGTCGATTAGGGTTTGTTATAAGATTATCTAATAAATATATAATATGAAAAAGAACCTTTTTTAAAAAAATTCAATCATGTGGTAATAAATGATATTTTTTTAAAAAATTATTTGTCATATTTTTATGAAAAAACTTGATAACAAAAATCTAAAAACTACATCTAAGTTTAAAGTCTGTCCAAATTGAGGAGAATGGAAGAAAATGGAAAAAAAATAAAATTAGATTTTAGACATTTTCTTTGATTTAAATTTAAATATAACAATTTTTTTTTCTCTTAGTATATGTTTGGACTAAACAGAATGAATGAGAAAGAAAAAAAATATCTATCTAAAACTAAATCAAAGAAAATGTCTAAATTAAATTTCACTTTCTCTCCCTCCCTTTTTTACCTCCAAACATACCTTAATGTGTTATCGAGCTCATTAGTTTCGACACAGAAACTCCCAACTAATTTGGCTTCTACAGGATGGAGGGATGCGTGAAAAAAGGTTTGCAGAGAGCTTAAGGAAGAGAGCAGAGGTATCTGCAGCGACGGCAGAAAGAGAGAGAGAAAGAACAGCAGCCGAGGATGCAGAGCCTCCAGATCCGGCTCGAGCAGTTCGAAAGCGGCATCACACCCTCACACACGGAGACCTTGAGATAACTCCGTTCGTGAGAATGCCACCACTTCCTCCACTACCAGACCAGAATGTCACCATCTTTCAAATGCTTCAGCAGGTTGACAAGTTTGAGTCTTAAGCAAGAAATCAATTCAGTGCCAACAATTTGTAATGAGTAAATCACTGTGATTATAAGCTGGGTTAGCTTGATAGCTTCAGTAGAACAAGACATGATAAGCATAGGAGTAGCTAGAACAAGTATTCTTCATTCACTATATATATCTTTGATGTTTTCTGTTCAATCCAGACAATATTATACTATAAAAGTTTTCAGATATGTAGACTACACACTTGATTAGCCGTTCCCAGATCGGTTGGCGAAAAATCAAGAAGACAAATTTAAGTCCAAGGCACCGATAGATAAATTCTTACATAGATATTATTGAACAGTTCATTGAGCAAAATGTTAATATAAACTCATCAAAATAGATGTTACTTAGATGGTGGGTCATTAACACATCCATTTTAAAAAAACTTCTATGGAATCCTAGCACTGGCATGCAAGAAATATATATAAGAATTTCTCCTCGGACACCTACTGAATGATTAAATGCTAAATGCTCCAACTAATAGGTTCTAAACCCACATCCCAAGAATTTGTATGGACAGAAAATTTTGGGGATTAGCCACCTTTGGCCAATTGCATTGCAGCCTCACATTCCATTAAAAAAGAAGAGAAAAGAGGGGTGGAGGGGGGGGAGGGAGGGAGAGAGAAGACAGAGAGAGATGCCTAGCAACAATCAAAGACACAACGCTAACATCTCTCTCCTTGAAAAAAAAAAAAAAGTTTACATCTCCCTGCATCAGAAAGTTTACATCTCCCTGCATCAGAGTTCAGAAAGAACCAATTTGACTGGTATACAGCTAAAAAGGGAGAAAAATGCTGCAACACACACAATCTGACAAATGGCTAACCAACGATGTCAAGAGAGAATTACTGTACAAGTTTACTTTCTGGTGGGGAGTAAGGAATCATTGCAAGTTCAAGCCTGACCATTCCGTTTGATCTATCGCTTTCTCCCAGTTCCCCCTTTAGTTTTTTCTGGGTCCACCACTTCGCTGTAAGCAAGAATATTGAAAAGATTTCTAGACAAGTCCGATACTGATGTGAAACAATTTGTTTTAGACATGGGACTCCTAAGAGAGCACATCTCCATTCATTCTACAAGGGAAATACCAAGGGCGATAGCCATGCCAAGCGTCAGTGAGATTATATGGATTGCTGTACTTCTCACTGTTGTTCTTCCACTGTTGTTTATCTCGGCCAGCACTCCGGCGATTGCAATGTATATAAATCCACCAGCAGTAAAACCCTGTCAAAAGGGAAGATTTGTCATTGCCAAAATCGAAATAAATCTCAGCCAAAAGATTCCTTATGGAACAATCCTCACCTCAATTAGAGATGACTGTCCAGGATCTTTCCCCCAAAGCAGAGCCTGTGCCAAAAACAGCGATTTACTATTTCATTTTATTTTCATTTTTGGATACACTAATAGAAAATGAACAGTAGCTAAGGTAATTGTTTGCATAAAAAAGCAGGGTAAAAGCTTTGTAAGTAAAGGTTTGAAACTTTGGAACGATGATGATCTAGCTTTTGATCTTTCTCACATTAAATTACTCTGATGTGAAAGTTGATTCCATTTTCCTTTTTCCTATTCGCATTTACATAATATGCTCTTCTTACCATCAATGTGGCCAGTATTCAATAATATCTAATCTACAATTCGTCTTAACTACAAAGTAATATGCTAACATATTATTGTACATATTCACACTTTTATTTTGCTTGTTTATAATGTGTGCATATCTGCTATTCGTGGATCCACTAAATAAGTGACCATTCAATGAAGACAACACTCACCAATGCAGTTCCCGCAAGTGCCACAAGTGCTGATAGAAAGTTGAAGAATAGAGCTTTTGATGTACTGAAACCAGACCTTATCAGAATGCCAAAATCACCAATCTGTGTATGGAACAGACAAATAGGATAAAATTTTGAGTGGGAAAAGAAAATTGTAACGGATATAATTAATGCATTACACATGAGAGTATCAATAACTAAAATGAATTAAGATAACTAGCAAAAGAAACAAAATACTAAGAGCAAATGGCATCATAAAACCGCCAATTACATATGATGGAAACCCAAAATGAAGAAAAAGTGGTTGCTATTTAGCAGGGAATTTTCAAACAGAAAAACTTTCCTGTACAGCCCTTTTCTAAAAGATGACACAGAAGCTGATGTATCTGGAACTGAAAAACAAGCTAACATGAGATCAAAATGCAACTGCTCTAATGAGATAATAAGATTAAAAAGGAAGATAAGGACTATGCCTCCATGACAATGATGCAAAACTCACTCCTAAACAGTATTATAGCAGCTTTTTACAATTAGGAGCAAAATTATGCTTTCTTATTTTTTATAATCATATGTTATACTCCTCATAATAATTACTAAACATTTATTTTAAAGAAACACACCAGAGTTTGCTCAGGACGTGCTGTCCATGCACTTGTATCATGACTCCAAAAGCCTAGGCTTATATACACTAATTTCCAACAGCATGAGTTAAAAAGAATCTCATAATCACAAAAATAGCTAGTTAGACTCAGATCTAGGGTTTTATATAGGTGCGTTAAGGGAAAAAAAAAAAAAAACTTCATTTGACAAGGAAAACGGGTTATAAAACCAAGTACTGGTTTTCTAAATTATTCAAAGAATGTAGAATGCATATTCGCAGACATATATTGAATACAATTCTCCAGAAGTCCAGAGAATAAATAATATCTATATATAATATTCTTCAAGAAGTTTTATAGTCCCTTATTCTTTTCCACATTATAATTGCATAACAACAAAGATTACATTAAGCATTTACGCCAGTCTCCTCTGCCAAGTCACAAGTTTCAAGGCTTTACTGATACTAAAATTTTGCAGCGTTTCCCTAATTAGTGCTAACTTTGCTGAATAAAAGATTAAAAGTCAATAAATCTCTGCATTTTAATAAGTTGAGCTCACACTTCAAGAAGTCAGGAAAACAGCAAAACAGAGTTGCACTCTTCTACAGTATCAAGTTAAGGATACATAGAGTATGAAACATATACCTCAGGAGGGGTAACAATAAATATAATCTGTAGTACAAGTATTACATCTCGCTATACAGTATGCCATATTGGAACAAATATATTTTTGGGCCTTTAGTCAATCATATACAATAATTTGAATTATGCTATGAATAAATGGGTTTGTGCATTAAAACGTTTGATGTTTCAGAAATAGGCAAAATATTATCCACACAAATTGAAAAAGGATGAATTTGAACCTCTTGAGGAAGCTCATGTGCAAGCAAAAACAGAGTTCTAGACCAGCCCCCAACAGATCCATAAAGCAAGAATGCACTTCCTAATGCCATTCCGTCAGTGAAATTGTGCTGCAATATTACCACATGTTGCACGATTACATGGAAGTTTTCATTTCATTCAACCCAAACCAGAAAACAAATTTGTCAATTCTACTTACAACTCCATCAGAGAAAAGATTGAGATAACCGAACACAAGACTTGATGATTGAACTGGTTCCTTCTCATTCAAGGATTTGACATCATCTACAGAGCTATCTGCAGCAACAGCATCCACATTATCGTCTCTAGCCCTGTTACTATTAATTCTCTGTAAAGAAATATCAAATATTAGACAATTTTTTTTTTATTTCAATACACATATAAGATAAATTCTATTATCACATCCAATACTCTATTAAAGTTAATTCAATTCTCATTAAGAAAATATGCTGTTCAGATGTTGGCTCTACAGCATAATACAAATAAGTTAAAGCAGTAGTATATTTCCAATATCTGCATTCTATAACCTGTGGAGCCACCCAATGCTGAATGTAGCTACCTACAAGGAAAGCAACAAGCCTTATATAAACACCTCATATATGTCTTGTTTATCTTTAACATTTGATGGCTGGCCCAAGTTCTCCTGAACAATGTCTACTAAAAAATGCTAGCAAAATGTGACATCATCGCTGTTTCAAATTAAAGCAATGCCTAGTGACAACAAATATATAGCAGTGATTCCAAACTCATCAACAAGTACCGGTTTTTGTCATACCTTTCTAAGCAAGGAGCCAGATTGAGTTGGATCGTCACCCTTTGTAGAGTCATGTGATACTCCATCTGAATCTCTTCCCTCATCCAGCAATTTACCATCTTTTGCATCATCTTTCAGTTTCTTCTTGCTGCTGTGGTGATGGTGGTGGTGTCCATGCATCCATGAATTAGCTCCTCGAGAGTTTTCTTCAACATACCTAACCACCTTCTCTACAAGAAGGAAGAGTACAATTCCAGCTGCAAGAACCAAAAAAAAGAGAGTAATAATCATGGTTACATGATCCTATCTGAAAAAGAAAATAGATTATAAGGAATAGGACCAAAGAAAACTGAAGAGGAATTTAAGATACTACACTTTACAGACTAACCTGATAAAAAAGGAATTTAAGATATTACAATTTAAGCCATTTATGTACTTTTTGATCAGTGAAAAATCTGAAGGGGTGTTAAATAATTATCACAAGTTCCAACTGTTAACCACCATTTCCATTAGTACAGAATAAATTCTTTACGTTCCAAATTTTAGTCAGTAGTAAATAATAGTTCAAAACAAAATGTAAAATAATAAATCTATTTTCATTAGCCATGCAAAAAAACCTGTCATTCATTGAGAGAATTGTGTAACTGAATAGTAGTCATGCAGATAGCATCCAGATATTGTAAAACTGTCATTGGAACAATTTACAGGTTTAACATAGAAATATTTGGATTTAAAAATAAACTATCTTGAACATTATTTTGCTCTTTTCCCTTTGTGTGGCAAAGCATCACTTATGATCAACTCAATAATCCATGCCTTATTTCTCTCTTTCATTTCTGCTAGAGAAGAAAACATTTCTGGCCTTGAGATAAAATCTTAACAATAAGCAGCAGTCCCAACCAACAACTGTTAAGTTAAAGTCTTAGCTCTATTCTTGGAGCAAGTTAATATGTGCCCAAGTGGAAAAATGTTGAAAGTTAGCATCTAAAAATTTAATTAAGAGTAAGTGAAATATTTACCATTCCCTGAGAAACTTCTTTCCTCTAAGATGAACGGTAACATCATTTTAAAATTTGACAAACAGTCCGACTCTGGAACTCTAGGAGGTAATTTAGAAAGCAGAATAATAAATAGGAAAGGCTCATAAACTGATATGAAAAACAGATTTATACCATACCACAGTCTACTCTTCAAGAAAGAGAGCATTCTATCCTAACTTGACCAGTAAAAGAACACAATAATGAACTTCCTGATACCTAGGTTAGTATACTTGTTGATTAAATTGAAATTAAGATGATATAAACTCCCAAGAAATTAATCAGTAGAAGAAATAGAAGCCAATAATCCAACATATTTGTAAGAGGTGAATGGTCAATACAGTTAGTAAGACACCATCATAACATCACCACTAACCTAGGATGGATATTCCTGTAGAAAGATCTGCGAAAGAATGAGAATGCCCATGTCCAATGCCAGCATCATGATCATGGTCATGGTCTACATGGTTACCATGCGAATGGGAATGTTCACCACCTGCAGGAAGAGAGAATCATATTTATGCAAATTTTACATATGCTTCACTCAAGGACTGACAGCATTTTTGAGGTTGCAAAACCACAAGTTTTTAACATTTTCAAAGCATCAAACTAACATAACTGTTAGCCCTTCTAAGTTCAATATTGATCAAAGAAAAGGCAGAAACACACAAGACATGGGTGCATTAGCCCCTTATTGGCCGCATGTGAGACATGGAACTCCCATTTAATGTGATCACTCTCCTTTCTTATCAGCCTGACTTTTAGGAGTAGGCTCTCCTCCATATCCTCTAGTATCAAAGCCCAGCTTGTCCACCTCACAATATAGATGGGCCTCTTTTTCCCAGAGATGGGGTTAATGCAGGATTGTGAGTTCCATATTGGCTAGGAATGAGACATGGAATTCAGGCTCTCCGCTCTTATCAGCCTGGCCATTGAGAGTGGACTTTTCTTTTACATCAATACATCTCATATAAGTGGAAATGGGGGCAAAGGGAGAGAGAGGGAGAGCTAAATTCCTCCAATCCAATGTGTGAAGTATAAAACTTCAATTGTGCCCAAACATCATGAGACATTTATGCACCAACACAGCCTAAATAAGAGAGATCAGAATGCACTGCGAGTCTATGACTCTGAGCAGTAAAGCTATTTTATATTAAAAAAAAAAAATTAGCCTGGCATGAACCCATTTATAAAAAAATAATAATGACCAATAAATACATCAAACTGTACTGAAGATAGGTTGTATCTCATACCAAAAGCATGCGGTAACTGGTGAAGAAAAGCATCCCCCAACATAGCGCCTGCCTGCAAAAGGCATATTTGATAAGGATGAAGCAAAAACTGTGAAACAGCAACAAAGGAATTAAAAGATGAAGATATTTTATCTGTCATTTCCTGAACCTTTGTAAGATTCACTAGTTAGCAGGATGCCAGAGTCTATGAGTGATCATAAAATGTATGACGCCCATAATGTCGAAACAACTTAAAAGTGCCACACCAACTAATAAATTTTTTTATAATTTCAGGTATTACATGAATAACCTTCTTTAGCTAGCAGCAGATTGACCTACAACTTACAGTATACTTTTATATAGTTTGGTACAATGTAATCATTTTGAACTAAAATTATGACAGTAAAAATTGAAGTTACATGAAAAAGTTAATAGACAAAAATTCCTGTGATGAGAGTGAAAAAAGTAAAAGTAAACCTGCACAGTGGTGGAGGGTAATTTAAGTATATATCATGTAATTTGTCCCTAGAACATTCGAGTATCATTTTGAAGTTATAATTTCTAGAACACTTGATCATCATTTTAATTATGTGTATTAGTAAAATTGCACTTACACCTAATTATTTTCCCAAAGTGGGTACATGACTAGAGGAGAAGAAGAATAACAGAATCTTGGTGGTGAAAGAATAATCATTATAATAACTGCCACCAGTCACCCATGCGTTGAAAAGATTTTAAACTTGGTTTGGCATTTTAGGAATCCAACAAGTAGGAGGCACCAATGCTTTTCTGTTTTAGCAAAGTATCCACAGAAGGAAAGATAATAATTTAGATGATACAGCTTATGCCAAGACAAAAACAGCAAAAAACAAGTAAAGATTGAGTTATTGCAAGTAGAAGGTACAAACCAGACATTCAACTAAAAGTAGCAACCAGATCTCACTTCACATAACTCATGGGCATTTCATAAACAACAGTGAGCATGTAACATAGAAGCAAAGTGAAAACAAAGCAATCAAAAAAAGAATTTAAAACCCAGAAATGGGCAATAAACGAACTAAAAGAAACCTGACCCCAAATAAAGCCAATGAATCAACAATTGCCTTGGATGGTTTTCCTTGTACTGCAAGTGAATAACTATGACCGTTCAGCTTTGCAAACTATAAATAGCTATTGAGAAAAGAACAACTTGGATAGAAATTGAATGCAATGAAAAGCACATTACTTACCAAAAATTAGAGGCAAGATAATCAGACAAATAAGGGAAGCCATGCTAACCAGAAATGAACAGCCCAACGCACTCAGCCAAAGTCCTAAAATTACATTAAAAATAAATAAGTTAAAATTGAATTAATCAAACAATAAATAAAAGATCACATCTTATGATATTGTATGCCATCACTTGATGCAAAGTAGTAAGCATGTATCACAGCTTGTCTGTTCTTCCATTACTAAAATTTAATGTAGATTATGTTTAGAGGTTTGTTCAATTATCTTACAGACAGAAGTCTACACAAGCTTAGTGGGGAACAAGAGCATGTAAATTAAAGAAGAGTTGAAAAAGAAGTGTATGTCTTAATTTGTATCACACTGGTTGCGACACTGTTAGACAAGGAAAATCTCTGGTATGATCTGCAAGGCATCAATTAAAAAGCAAAATCTTACGAATACTGGAACTCCTGCTAATATGGGGAAAACAGTGCCTCATACCACCATTTCACGTTTCAAACGAATCCTCTAATCCACCTAGCATGAAAGTATTCCATGGTAATCTAATTTTCACTTCCAGCCGTATATATGACAATCAAGAACAATTTGCACAGCATAAATACTCATTCGGTTATTCCCGAAGTCACAACAATATTTGATTCACTAATCCACTGAAGAATAGAGTTATACACCTTTGTTTCCCAGATATGAAATCCTGAGATCGTAGAATCAAGTTATTTCCGTTTCAAAACATTTTCACTTGAACAGTTCAATGCCCCAAGTCAATATACACTACCCATTTTCCAGCACAAAAACACCTAAACCACAATACCAAACTACAAAAATGGTTAATCAAATCGTATCGGCAGGAATCGGTAAATACCTAAGCCCGATAGTTCAGTGCTACCCCCGTGCCAATGACCGTGGTGGCCATGGTCTTGCTCATGGTCATGTGCGAACCCGAATCCATATAATTTCATATCTTCCTCCTCCGCTAATTCCTCCGGAAGCTTCGACCTAGTGACCAGTTTCTCCTCTTGATGATGATGGTGATGACTATGTTCACACTGATGCTGGTGATGATGATGATCCTGGGACTCATGGACCTGCGATGTGCAGGACCCAGAATGGTGATCCTCGTGCCCAATACCCAGATCCAAACAAAACCCAAGAACCAAAACCGCAAGCAATGCCAATTCAATCAGCTTTCTACACAATGCCATGAAATCAGTGCGCCCCCACAAAACCCAATTAGATTCTGAGGTGAAATCAGTGCTTGAATCCAAGGGAGTCTCGGCGATGGAAGTGGAACTAGGAGCTGAGCTAAGAACGACTTCTACAAGTGCCTTCGATGGTGATGTAGCAGACTGCTAGTAGGAAGAGAATGATAATGGCAACTATGATTCCGAAAGTTACGACATCCATCTTTAGGACAGATGGATATTTTGAAGAATTTATTTAATTATTTTTATTTAAATGTGAAAATTTTCGTTTCCAAAGTTCTCTTTCCTCTTTCCTTTAATCGAAGTCTAAGGATGAGGACCAGAGCTTGTCTGAAAGTCTCATTCCCAATGCATAACTTCTCTCCACTGCTCCCTTCGCCCTCCATGTGCACTCCCAATTACCGACTACCGAATACCAAATACCAATATACTAAGCCCTACATTTCATTTTCTTGTAAACTTTTGAATTCTGTTTTTTCTTTTTCTTGGCCAATGAGACAAACAATATTTGGCATTATTTCTCTAGCAATAATTTGACGAAATTTGTATATGCTATTGCTCACTGTCATCAATTTTAGTGTGAAATTTCACGAGTCTAGTTGAATTGTTAGACCACTAAATAGAGTTTAGGTTTATGAAACAACTAGGTAGAAGTTTTTTTTTTTTTTTAAATTTTTGAATATATATATATATATATATATGGAAAACTTAACCCGGTTGAATGAGTCGAAGTTTTATGATATTATTTATGAAAAAGATTAATATAGTTTAAATAAAGAAAACTAATTCTTCTTATATCTTTATTCTCTAATACATATATTTTGTTATATAAAAAAATAAAACTAACTCATGGACTTACATTTAAACTTAAACCCATTTTTATGGAAAATAAAATTAACCCCAAAAAAATGAATCTGAGTTTAAATGCATTTCTTCATATAACCAAGATATTTTAGTTTTATTTTTTTCCTATGCATGTTGAGTACCGTTATAAATATAAAAAAGTGCAGTTTAATCACGAACAGTTCCAATACTTTAATTTCAAGTGATAATAGTTTACTATATGAGCAGCATGGACTGTGTTAGGAGTATATAAATGCAAATAAGTATAGTAAGGTTTCTATGTGCACGGGCCAAGAATTGTCTGAATTCAAATTTTGGCCCGATTTGATTTTGGAAAAAATTTTTGTCCTAAAACTTGACCCGGCCCAAATTTGGCCCTGTTACTATCAAGCAAACGCCAATTATGCCAAATCAAGTCAAAAATGGTTTTTTATTTTAAAAAATTTTAAAATTTTAAAAATTTATATCTTTACGTTCACTTAATTATTTTGATTATATGACTACTCTCTTTAATGCTTTTTTTATAATTTTGTAATAGACATAAAAAAAGGGTTTAAAGAAAAAAATATAAACAAAATGCAAATATAACAAATAAAACTTTAAAAAAATATGTATTTTCTAATCACAATTTTTTTTACCTAAATGTGATAATTACACTCATGGGAGTCTTAATAAGACATTGACCCTTCATGTTATTTATAATTTATAAAATATATTTAAAAATTTTTAACTACAATTATAAAAAAATCCTAAAAAAGAATTTGTTTTAATTTAAAATCTTAGGTTGGGCCGAGTTTGATTGGATTGGCCCAAATCCTATTTCAACCTAATCTTATTCCAATTTTTTTAAAAAAAAAAAAATCAACACATCCCAACTTAACACATTGGTCAAGCAAAAATGAGTCAATTAGGTCTGATACCCTACTTTTAGCCAAATAAATTCAAAGAGAAGTTTTTATAAAAAAGAAAAATAATTTTTTGACCAATTTTTTTTTCAAAACTATTTGTTTATTTATTGAAATTATATAAAAATTCCTTTAAAATATTTTAATTAAAAAATCATTACTCACACACGTACACACCCTTATTGGGTCACAAATACACTGTATTAATTCATAATATATACATATATATATCTATCACAAAATATTCTTTTTCTTGCTAATTTTTCAATGGGCAGTCAACTAGGGTCATAAGTTTCATCTTCCATTTCTTTTTAGTATACTGAAATATTTAAACGCTTAAAACTATACATATTCACACTCCATTTTAGAGGCACTGAACTATTTGGGTTTTAGTATATACTGATTTTTGCCCATACGATCTCATACTTCACCTTTAGAATCTATCTTAAAATAATTTTAATTAATTGGACATTACAGTATCATAGTAAACACATATTTTAATTTCTTAAAATATAAAGTTTGTGTTTTTCTTTTGTGGATGTGAATGTTTGAATCATACTAATTAATTAAATTCTCAAATAAGTTGTTTCACACTAGCTGTATGGTAACATCCATGTTATATTTGGGACAGTTATCTATTAAATTGAATGCTTAAGATATCACTTGAACAAATTTATTTTATTTGAGGCAATAAGGAAATTAAACTATGAGAAAACACCAGTAAAATTAGAATTCACCACCACTTGATTTTATTGCATAGGGCTTTTGGAAATATCTTGAGTCTAACTTATCTAGTTAGATAATCAAATTTGTCTAATGATGACTTTATATTCTTGGGCTTGTGCTTATTAGCATAGAGCCACACACTCAAGACATAAGCACAGTAATCTTGTGAACTTTGCAATAAGCGCAGTAATCTTAAAATGTAATTCATCATGAACATGTTATTGACTAAACTAATAGGCAATAACAAAATAAAGGCCAAAAACCTAGAACACAAAAATGGTCCCATATAACTGAAACAAAAGACTCATAGTAATTCAATAGTTTACAGTATTATTGTCATCATTAGATTAGAATAATATTGTTTTAGTTCTAATTAAGAGGATTTATGATCCTCATAACATCGATGGATGATTGGAGGACCTTCTCTTTTGCAAGTCAATTGTTGCATGATGTTCAACTCTTCGGTAAATCCTGTTTATCACCTTCTGTCAAATCAATTTTTTAATGTCAAAAATTAATTATTATTTATATTAATATTTTTGTGTCTTACAATTTTTTTGCGAAAAATTAATCCTTGTTTCTAACACTGATTATGCGTTTTTTAAACTGTTAGCTTGGTTTACCAAATTAACAAACATAGTCAAATTATTGTTGTTTGATGTGTATATTAACTAACTAACTAACTGTTTAATATAGAAATAATATGAATTAGTAGTTAAAAGATTAATTTGGTACAAAATAAATTTGATTATGTAAAATGAACTCAGTTAGTCATTATTTTTACAAAATATAATGAAAAGGATAATATAGAAATCCAGTTTAGCAGCCTGTGAACTTTACAAAAAATAATCTTAAAATATTATTCGCCACAAATACATTAATAGTTGAACCAACAGACAACAACACAATAAAAGACAAAAAGCAAAAAGCAAAAAGCAAAGCAAATATGTACTAAATCAAGTTTCAAGAAAGCCCATAATGACTACTTTACAGTATCCTGTGATTCTCATTTTGGACACCAATGTTTGATTTTTCAGTACCTTCCTCTGAAATTTCTGGCCCAAAACTTTGAACTGAATTTTTAATAGTAACCTGACACATTCAGAATATGTTTGGTTAGAGAATATAATAATATAAAATATAAATAAATAAGATAAAAAATAATTATTTTATTTATATTTTTAAAAAATAATTTAATAGATAAAATAATAAGTAAAAGAGTATAATAAATATTATATAAATTATATAATGAACCAAATGGAACTTTGCAGTCTTGAACAAGGCAGGCTTTTCTGCGGTCGCAAGGCTTAGTGCTGGACCTAATATCCATCCCTTCCAGGCCCATAAAATGTAGCTATGGATATTCTTTCTTTTCTCGAGTTAATTCACAGTAAACAAATATACCTTCGCATTTTTAAATTATATCAAGTTTTGTGTACGTTGTTTTTCTATAGTAAAAACCAAGTTTGGATTATTCCGATTAAATTCTCAAATTAATTTATTTCACATCCCATGAATCACAACATTCATGTTATCTTTGTGACCATTATCTATAAAATCATGATGGAATGAGTGTTGTTTAAGAGATATCATTTGATTCATTTAAGGTATTAGAGGAAACTGAACTATGAGAGCATGCCAGTAAAATTAGAATTATCCATGACCTCCAGATTCATCCCATATTTCTTTATCACCAAGTTTCCCTTCATCTAATCTTCTCTAAATTATATCGCCTTTCATAAAATTACAAGCTTTTTTAGATAGACGGCTCCGGTTTGCAAAAGGGCTTTCCACTACAATCTAAACGGACACAGAGGGAAGTAGGAAACACCTAGCCATGGTTTCTTTAAAAATTAATGTTAATGGGGATACTTTTGGCAATCCTGATATTATTGGGATGAAAGTTTTATTACCATGAACATGATAAATGAATATGTTTGATTTTTTTAGCATCTATGCTACGTTTCTAACGATTTAGAACTCTTGTGTAAGAGCAGATGTCGTTAATTATCTAAATTAAGCTCATATCTAGATAGCAGATGTCGTTAATTATCTAAATTAAACTCATATCTAGTCATTATCTTTACAAAATTTAATGCACAGGATAGTCTAATAACTTGTGAACTTTGCGATAAGAACAGTAATCTTAAAATATTATTTGCCGCAAAAACCAATAGACAATAACACAATAAAAGACAAAAAGCAAAAAACAAATAAAACTGAATATATACTAAAACAAGTTTCAAGAAAACTCATAGTCATTCCTTTACAGTATCTTGTGATCCTCATTTTGGATCCTCATAACATCAATGTATGATTTTTTAGTACCTTCCTTTGAAATGAATCCCTTGTAGTAATCTGCCACACTCACCGTCTTAAACAATGCAGGCTTTTCGGGGGTCACAAGGCTTGGTGCTGGACCTATATATCCATCCCTTCCTGGACCGTAAAATGTAGCTATGGAAATTCTTTCTTTTTTTGCGTTAATTGTTGCTCGATGTTCAACGCTCCGGTACAACCCATTTGTTATTATCTGTTAAATCAATATATATATATATATATATATATTTAATATCAAGACTCGGTTATTAATTATGTCTCAAAAGTTGGCACAGAATAAATTGGCAGAACTCCATTTTTTCGAACCTTAAATTTTCATTTAACTTTGAATTTAATTTAATATAATTCTTAAAATTTAAAAAGAAAATGTTCAATCTTTTTCTTCAAACGACATTAACATCATTAATAAAAGTGTTTGACATGACTTACCCACGACTTAATAAATTGAATGAAAACACTAAATTCAACTGAGACTTAAAGTACACCGTTTTGCTTCTAATAATTAGGCATAAGTCAAATATATTTAAGCATTAGACTCATTAGAAGAGGCAAGATAATATAGTTTAAGTTTGGATTGTATTGGACTTGTTACATTGATGTCTTCATTCAGCTTATTATATGAGAGCAACGTCGAATACTTTTATTAATAAAGTAGAGAAAAGAATAATAATAAACAATTTTTGAAATTTTCAACTTTTGAGACTAACCCAAAATTTGAGTGAAACTTCAAAAACTAAAATTAGACTTTTGCCAAATAAATTTAATTGATCAAATTGAAATAACAAATATATTTAAAGGACTAAAATGTTATTTAACCTTAATTATTTATAAAAACTTTCATTTTGAAATACGAAAGTTAGAGATGAATTTTGATTAATACCTCCAAAACGTCTCCGATGTTGACGACGAAAGAGTTAGGAAGAGGCTTAACAGGAATCCACATGCCTTCCTTTTTGATTTGGAGGCCTTCTATTTCACTGACTTGGAGAAGTATGGTGAGGGCAGTACCATCAGTGTGAGCATTGATGCCTATGACATCTTCTGGTTGGGGACATGGAGGATAGTAATTGATCCTCATTGATTGGCCTCCTTCTTTGAATGAATCTTCTATGTCATGGGGCTCCATTGTAAGAGCTTCTGCCATAAGTTCAAGAATCTTGTTCGCAAGTTCTCTCACTTTTACACAATAATCCTCTAAATTGTCTCTGCAGCATTCAAATAAAGTGTATGGATATAATCAATCAGTATGACTCTTGGTAAGTAGTGAAGGCACTAGTTACATTCAAGCTTCAAATATTCTGGTTTTGGTTAATTTGTTTTGTTTTGTTTTTTTTTTGTCCTTGCACTTTCATTCAATTTTTAATTCTTCCTTTATGGTTTAGAAATTTATAATTTTTAAAAATTTTAATTTAGCCTTATCGTCAATTTTTCATTAATAAACTGTTAAATTATGCTAATTTAACCAATCATATATAAATTCAGTATATTGGATATAACATAAGATTGTACAATATGTCATATCATTGAGCTAATTTTCTTTTATTATTTATTTTTATTTATTTTGTTGACATAAATCTTGAATATTTAAAGCACATCTATAGCCAATTACTTCAACAAAATTCAATGGGGAAATATTGATAGAAACTAAATTAAAATTTTTTAGGACTACAAAGATTAAATATAAAATTTTTAAAGTACATGGATTAATCCAATAGTTGAGTGAAACTATAAAAATCAAATTTTAAACTAAGGACCTAATTTAACCTTGTTTTTTCATTTTTTTTTTCCTTTGGAATAGAAAAATAAGGACAATTTAAATTAAGAGGGGGAGATGAAAACGAAGTACCTAAATGGTAGGGGAATATTAGGGAACAAGTGGGTCTTCCTTAAGTGTGATGGAAGTGTGAAGATGTAGAACACATCCACCCAATTTAGTTTCTGTTGCTCAGACACTTCAAACATCTGACCAAAGCCTTCCATGTCTCCTGGTCTCTGCCATAACTTGTTCTTCTCTTCCATTGGAAGATCAAACAATTCTTCAGCTCCTTTCTTCATGTTTTCCACCAATTCCAGGCTCACTCCATGGTTAATCACCTGTCGCAAGTCTCCATATATATGTACAAATGAACCATCTATATCTTTTCATACATGTGCTATTAATGAAAACGAATCAATCTCAAATCATTATATGCAAGTGCAGTATAGAAGGAGGAGAGGGTGAAAGCTAGACAAACCTGGAAAAAGCCCCATTGTTGGGAAGCAAGATGTAATTTCTGCAGCTCAGGTCCTTTTAAATGTTCAGATGACAACTTAGCAAGGTCAATTACGGGGACTTGAGGTAAAGAGGCAGTGTTAGACACAAATGGAGGGTCAATATCTGGATGAATATATCTCTCTGGAACTCTGCTTAATGCCTCCTTTGCTAGCTCTTTCACACAAGCCACCCTCACCGGAGAGCTTCCAATCAGCTTACCTACCTCTGCTTCCATGGTCGACGTTTTAATTATTCTCTTTCAGATCAGTTATATGTATATATATCATTAACAACGATTTGAGTCATTATTGCTATCCGTTGACACTGAATTATAAATAAATGCATTATTTAGATCCCAAGCACACGTGGCTTAGCTGGGGGCTAGCTGCTGCTTAATTTCTGGCGCAAAATTTTCTTCTTTCCATTGAATTCTGGTTGCGTACCTCCAAACCTGCTGCCATGTCCTATGGATTGTTAATTTCGTTGTTACCCATTTTGGTTGTCGGGTAGTTTAGTAGTTGTTTCCAGTGTGCGCAATTATGAAATGGGAATATTTTTCTTTATTGTCAAATTTTTTTAATTAAAATATAAGCATGTAATTTTTTTATAACAACAACTTAAGTATAATTTTTTATAAATAATTATATGATTTTTTCACCTTAATATTACATAATTGAGTTTGAATTCACTTTGAATCCTCTAAAGTTCAAAATTATAAATTTATTGTAAAGTTAGAGAAAAATAAATACAAAATTTTTAACATTAAAAGTCATTTCTATGGATAGAAGTTGCATTTTAAAATGTGAGTCTCACATTTTGTATTTATCTTTCTTAAACTCTATAAGAAATTTACAAGAACAAAATTTAAAGGATCTAAACTCTATGGCAAAAATATAAAACACTGCATCTAAGTCTATTATAAAAAATGTTAATTTATAATTAATTCTACTTTCATTTGACTTGAAATTAAATTGTTTTGATAAAAAACACAAATTATATAAATTGCTCTAGTAATTTTTAAAGTATGCTATTCAACTTTTTGTAATTTGCTATATGTTATCTTTAATAATTTAATGATATTTGTATTTAAATTTTAATAAAATAATCCTATTAATATTAAATTGATTTTAATATAAAATATTTATTTATTTTATAACATTCTAAAATTTCTGTCAAGTGACACTACTCTCTCAAAGAATAATTATAATATGTCATAAATACATAATCAAGTAAGGTAAGAGATCACATGGCATCAAAGGAATGAGAATTAAAAAAAAATTGAAAAATATTTATTATATTCTTGTTATTTAACAGCACTCATTTTATTTTATTACTTTTTGTTTTAAAATAAGAATACAAGTTTCATTTTTTATTTTATTATCTTCTTTTTTACACATTCTATTCTAGTTTTGCTTTTTATTATAATAGTAAAATATTATATTTTAAAGATTGGATAAGTATTTAAAATAAAAAAATGTGAGTTTATGATTTAATAATTCAACTATAGTTCAATTAAAAATAAAAAATTATTATTATTATTATTATTATTATTATTAACAGTATAATACATTAAGTAATTCAATGTATAATGATGTTAAAATTTATTTTACTATAATTACAATCAATTATTATAATCTTTATGATACTTCTTTAAAAAATTGCATTTGTACGCCGATAGAAATATATATTACACTATGTGCGCGCGTTATATAATAAAAAACAGGTTTGGTGTAACGGTCGATCGATTCTCGAAATAAAAAGTTCGGTTATAACATGGAACCGATCTATGTCAACAAGTTTACCAACTGAAGGGTAGTCTAATTTTTTTTTGTAATACTGATAAAAATGGCAAAATTAAGCCTATTGGTGAGTTTTTGAACATGTCATGATAACCTCGACTATAGTGCCGAGGCATACATATCGTTTATGATTATTTAATTTTTTGTAATTAAATTCAATACATACTAATTAAAAAAATTAATACATCATGTGCTCTCATAATTCACATTTTGGATTCTGATAAAATCAAGGTGGGATTTCCCGCGGAGCTCGCTTAAGGTATTTCTTGTAGATTTCAAACAAAGCAATCGTTTTGAAGGTGGTGTTTCTGGAGTTACAAGGCTTGGTGATGGCCTTATATTCCCATCCAACTTAGCTGAATAAATGTGGCTATGGAGTCCCTCTCCTTCTCTGAGTTTATTGTTACTCTATGTTCCACGCTCCATTTCATTGACTTGGAGAAGTATGGTTAGGGTACCAATATCAGGGGAGGATTGAGGTTAATCACCCTGTGTGGTTTAGGACATGGAGGATAGTAAGTCAATCCTAATAGTTTGGCGTCCGTCTTCGAATGACCCGGTAATCTCATTGGGTTTCATTTGAAGAGCTTCAACCATAAGTCGAAAGATTTTAATGCCAAGCTTTCTCAGTTCTTTACAATAGGCTCCCAAAATTATGTCTGCAATCATTATGTTTATTTATTGAAGGTTGTAATGTACTAAAACAGTTGAAGGACCAAAAGAAAGGGGCCCCTGGTTGATTGTTTAAGTTTCTTTCCTTTCATTGTTCACTCCAGTTTATGTTATATAAATCTAAACAAGATGCATATACACGTATTGAACAAACCGAAGTGCACACAAGTGATTTTGAACTTGCACTTTAAAATGGTAAGGACAGATAATGTAATATAATAAATACACACACACACACACACGTGTGTACAGTGTTTATGTGTAATTTGCTTGTAGTTGTATCATGTTTAATTATTGTTCAATGTAAGGTATATCATTACATAGCTCTTTGTATGAGAGATACATGATGGCCCATTCCAATCGGGTTGCCCACTCTGGACATAAGATCTGAACCCCTTTAAGCACCATGTAATTAGTCCTTTCCTAAATTGCCATACGACTTGATAGCGCTTTACCCAGAAAAATCTCAAGACTTAATTATTTATCTTCTCAAATTTTGATTGCTGAGACATATGACATATTACCATATTAGTCATGCACCAAAAAGGCAAAAATGGAGAAGATACCAAACCTGGAAGAAGCCCCATTCTGTACTGGCACAGTCAAGCTTCTGAAGCTCCCATCCATGAAGTTGTGTAGACAGCAGCTCACTCCTATATATCAATGATAGAAACTTGTTTGGAAGAAGAGGAAGTGTCAAGATGGGGACGTAAATATCTCTCTCGAACTTTTATCAATGGTTGTTGGGCGAGCTTCTTTCCAGAAGGCACAGAGAGGTTCCGACCTTGTTCAATTTTGCATCGGCATTACTATCCATGGACGGATGCTCGTATTCTTCTCTCTCTCTCTCTCTCTGCTTCTTTGGTCTCTTTAATTACCACTTGGAAATTGAAATATTGAAAAAAAAAAAAAAAAAGATGAGAGTATGAGACAAGAGTGTCATGATCTTTATCACAGTTTAATGACGAATAAAGAGAACACTACTTTTAAAATTATAAATAAATAATTAAAAGCACGTTACTCCTCCACCTTATAATGCTTTGTATTTATTTGCATGGGGCGAAGCAGACTCAGGCCTCTCTTTCTTGCCGTTCGTACCTATAATTAATTCGGATATTGGGAATGGGAAAGCCGATAAATTAATTGTGGGTTGAGTAATTTGTTGTATTCTGTTTTCACTTTAATTGGAAATAAAAAATATGCTTGGTACAAAAGATGTACTTTTTGATTTTTTTAAATAAGCTGAAAATCAGGTTAAAAGACATTTTTAGTATTTTCACATAATGACAAATGACATTTTTAAAGATCAACAAAACAAACTAAAATAATTATTTAAAAAATAAAAATAATTCTACAAGAATTATTGATAATCAAACTCAAAAGTCAAATAATATATTTATGTCCATTTATCTAAATTTGATTTAAAAACAAACAAATATTTAATTTCACAAAACAAACATATTTTTAAAAAAATTTAAAAATAGCAAGTGAAAATAAATTTTAAGAAATGGAAATAGAGAATTAAAATTGAAATAAATTTTAATTTCAAAGCACGAGAATCTCAATTATAGGGGATGTGAGCCAAAATTAGAGTGTTAATCATTGACTTGGGAAATGTGTTTTTTCCTATGCAATTTCACCAATAGTGAGGGTTGTGAGTTTGCCCTTTCTAATGGTCCTTGGATGATCATTGATCATTACCTGATCATAAGAAGATGGACACTGAATTTTGATCCTTCCATAGCTACTATTGACAAAGTGGCAATATAAGTTAGGATTCCTAATCTGCCAATTGAATATTACCATTCGGAGGTGCTTAGTTTCATGAGTAATCAATTTGGAAGTACTGTGAAGGTTGATTTCAATACTTCTTCTTAGGTGAGAGGGAGATATGATTGGTTATGCATTAAAGTAGATTTGAATAGGCCTTTTATCCCTATTTTCCATCTTGGTGATAAAATCTATGAAATTAAGTATAAAGGGTTGCATTTGCTATGTTTGAATTATGGTCATTTTGGCCATTATCTTGAGGGTTGTAAGGCCAAGCCAGTTCAAAAAGATAGTGATATGATGGAAAGCCAAGTTGTAAGGTCAAAAAGTGGTAATCGAAGAGATTTCAACGGTTGTGCAATATTGGTGTCTAAGAACTTAAGGTTTTGGACGGTGGTGCAGAAACCCCACCGATTTAGGAAATAGAAGGAAAAGGAGATGACAAATTTAGTGAAGCACTTTTTGAGATCTAGATTTTGTGCACTAACAGATATTGTGAAAGAGAATCTGAGTATTCCAGTTGTTAAGAATGGTGATGTTAATACAGGAAATTAATGAAGGTCAAAAAGTTGCCAATCAAGAGCAAAGAATGTGTAGGAGTTCTGCCAAACCAACGTCGAATGGAAATCGGGTAAGATAATTAATGGGCCCAAATTGAAGCATCAAGTGGTTGGTAAAAGTAAAGGCCTTAGGCTAAAAGATGTCCAAAACATGATTATCTTTAATACTTATAGTAGCCCAACAACTCATGGCCTAGGTAAGGAAAACATAGCGGAGGATTTGGTAACGTTTAATAAGGATGTTTTAGTTGTCAATAAGAAGGGGTCTAATTATTTTAAGGAAGTTGATATGAGAGTACAAGAAAGTGTTGGAAATGGTTTCAGTAGCGGTGCTCATAGGTTCTTTAATGCTATGTCGATTGAGCCTCTTAACCACATTATGAAAGGAAATCAGGGTTTGGAAATAGAGAATTCTATCTATGATGAAGAGGAAATGGCTTTGCTGGTGGAGGAATCACTTTTAGCCCATGAAACTATCTCCATGGAACATTAACAAGCCTTCTTTTCTCCCAAATTTTTTCTATGAATAAGTTTATTTTCTGGATCATTAGAGGGGCATGCAATATTGCTTTCTTTAGATATGCTAAGCAACTTTGTAAGTTTTATAACTCAGGGTTTGTCACTTTTCTTAAAATCCATGGTAAAAAGGATCATGCTCTAACTATGTTGTCAAGATTAGGTTTCGATAACCATTTTGTGGTCCTAAGTACTGGTAAGTCACGAGGTTTGTGGGTAGTGTGGAAGTTGTCTTAAGGTGCACTGTGTGTTGTTGCTTATAAAAATCAGTTGGTTTATCTCCAAGGTAGTGATGATAATAATAGCGGGTACTTTATTACAATAGTTTATGTTAACCTTCATAAAGCTTCAAAGAAGGAGCTTTGGAATGACCTTAGAGATATTGCTAAAGTTATGCAAAATCTTTGCATGGTAAGGGGTGATATGAATGATATTAGTTGTTCCTTTGAGAAGAAAGGAAGGTGATGAGAGACCCTCTAGGAACCTTGTCCTAGGAACCTTCAACAAGATGACACTTTGCCCGAGACCGGCTAGAAAACAAGAATGTTGGTCAAAGGAAAGACCCTAAGAGAACTTGTCTCTTAGAACCCTAGCCTCAAGACGCCACAAAGGAAGACCAATCCTTTGATAAGTCACGTGAACTCTCAGAGAACACAAAGAAGCAAAAGCCTCACAAAGTATTGAATAATACTCAAATTCATTCATCTGTTTTAAAATAGAGTACAATAGGAAGCCTTTTATAGGCAAAATTTTCTAGAGTCATAATTAAAGTAAAACTCTAATACCTAATTAAAATTATTTTAAATAATACCTAATATATATCCTAATTAGATTAGGATAAGTTCAAAAACATAATAAAAATAATAAAAACGAAATTTCAAAAGAAATCCTAATCAAAACTAATCAACTTCTTTAAATTGTCACATGAGATGCTCATGCTTCATTAAAAATCACATGGTTGTCACATGATTCTTAATCTCTTGCAATTGGACTCCAATTGGGCCTTGGCAATCCTCTTGTAGAATAGTTAGCATGATCACACCTTTTACATCTTCTTGGGCCTTCTCTTGATTTAAATAAATGGGCTCTAAGTTATGAAGCTTATGAATTAAATAATTGAAGGCTTCTTTCATTGCTTTGGCCCTAGCTTTTGTTATTGGGCCTCTTATGCCTTGTAATGGATCTTTAGACACATTTGACTTGAACTCTTGGGCTTTAATTTGCAAATCATGTCCTTGATCAAGTCCACTTCTATGCTCAACAAGGTCTCTTTATGCTATCGCATCATTCCCCCCCCTCTTGAAAAGGATTCGTCCTCGAATCTGCAATATCAAAAGAAGAGAGATCAGCTACATTAAAAGTAGCACTAATATTTCCATAAGAACTAGGTAAGTCAATTTTATAAGCATTATCATTAATCCTTTCAAGAACTTGAAAGGGACCATCTCCTCTAGGTTGGAGTTTTGACTTTCTTTGTTCTGGGAAACGTTCTTTTCGCAAGTGAACCCACACCCAATCGCCGGGTTCAAACACCACACGCCTTCTACCCTTATTAACTTGGTTAGCAATTTGCTCATTCCTTCTTTCAATATTGGCTTTCACCTTTGTATGCAAATCCTGCACAAACTTAGCCTTCCCAGCACCATCAAGGTTAGTAAACTCATGTGAAGGTAAAGGAAGCAAATCTAAAGGCGTTAAAGGATTAAAACCATAAACAATTTCAAAAGGAGAGAATTTTGTAGTAGAATGAACAGCACGATTATAAGCAAATTCAACATGGGGCAAACACTTCTCCCAATTCTTAAGATTCTTTTGAATGATAGCTCTTAATAAAGTAGAGAGAGTTCTATTAACAACCTCAGTCTGTCCATCAGTTTGTGGGTGTGCTGTAGTAGAAAACAAAAGTTTAGTGCCAAGTTTATTCCACAACGTTTTCCAGAAATAACTCAAGAATTTTACATCTCTATCACTAACAATAGTTTTTGGCACACCATGCAACCTAACAACCTCCTTGAAAAACAATTCTGCCACATACACAGCATCATTAGTTTTGGAACAAGCAATAAAATATGCCATTTTACTAAATCTATCCACAACAACAAAGACACTATCTTTCCCAGTGGAAGATTTAGGTAAGCCCAAGACAAAGTCCATAGAAATATCAGTCCATGGGTGAGAAGGAACTGGTAAGGGGGAATATAAGCCATGTGATTGAATTCTAGATTTAGCATGCTTACAAGTAATACATCTAGAACAAACAGCAACCACATCCTTTCTCATACCAGGCCAATAAAAATGCTCATTCAAAAGAGCCAAAGTCTTTTCGACACCAAAATGACCCATCAATCCCCCGCCATGAGTTTCCTTAATAAGAAGCTCACGAATGGAACACATAGGAACACATAACTTGTTCTTTTTGAAAAGGAAACCATCAAACCTGTAATAGTCATTAGCACCATGCATTTCACAAGATTTCCAAATATTAGCAAAATCAGAATCAGACTCATACATGCCTTTTAACATCTCAAATCCTATCAATCTAGCGTGCATGGAAGTAATCAAAGTGCAACGCCTAGACAATGCATCCGCTACAACATTTTCCTTTCCCTGCTTATGCTTAATCACATAAGGGAAGGTTTCAATAAATTCAAGCCATCTTGTATGTCTTTTGTTCAATTTACCCTGGGACTTAAGAAACTTAAGACTTTCATGATTAGAATGGATAATAAATTCTTTAGGCCACAAATAATGTTGCCAAGTTTCTAAGGTGCATTTCAAGGCGTACAACTCTTTATCATATGTAGAATAATTTAAAGTAGGGCCACTTAATTTCTCACTAAAATATGCAATAGGTTTGGCATCCTGCATCAACACACCACCTATGCCTATACCAGAAGCGTCACACTCAATTTCAAAAACCTTAGTAAAATCAGGCAATACAAGTACAGGGGCTTTAGTTAGTTTGTCTTTCAGTATGGTAAAAGCACGCTCTTGTGCTTCACCCCATTTGAATACCACATTCTTTCTTACCAAATCATTTAAAGGGGCAGCAAGAGTAGAGAAGTTCTTAACAAATCTTCTATAAAAGCTCGCCAATCCATGGAAGCTCCTTACTTCACTCGCATTCTTTGGAGTTGGCCACTCTCGGATTGCTTTGACCTTCTCCTCGTCCACTTGTATGCCACGAGCTCCTACAACAAATCCAAGAAAAACCACAGAATCCAAACAAAAAGAGCACTTCTCTAAATTGGCAAAGAGTTTATTCTCTCTAAGCACAACAAACACATCATGCAAATGATTCACATGCTCTTCTAGACTTTTAGAGTAAATCAAAATGTCATCAAAGTAAACCATAACAAATCTACCAATGAAAGATCTAAAGACATGGTTCATTAAACTCATGAAAGTGCTAGGTGCGTTAGTCAAGCCAAATGGCATAACTAACCATTCATATAACCCAAACTTGGTCTTAAAAGCAGTTTTCCATTCATCACCTTCTTTCATTCTAATCTGATGATAACCACTTCTAAGATCAATTTTAGAGAAAACACATGCACCATGCAACTCGTCAAGCATATCATCTAACCTAGGGATAGGGTAGCGATATTTTAGCGTTATTTTGTTGATGGCACGACAATTTACACACATCCGCCACTTGCCATCCTTTTTGGGCACAAGAATCACTGGGACAGCACATGGACTTAGACTTTCACGAACAAAGCCTTTCTTCATGAGCTCTTCCACTTGATGTTGTATTTCCTTAGTCTCATCTGGATTTGCTCGATAAGCAGGTCTATTGGGAATAGATGCTCCTGGGATAAAGTCTATGCGATGCTCAATACCTCTTAAAGGGGGCAGTCCATTAGGTATTTCCTCTGGAAATAAGTCACAGAATTCCTGTAATAAAGATGTAACACTAGCAGGCAAAGAGTGATCAAGATCGTTGATAGTAAGATAAACATCTTTATAAAGCAATAAGAAAGCATTTTCACTAATAAGAGCTTTCTTGATCTCACTTTTACTCGAAAATAGACTTACTTTCTTTTCCTCATATTTTTCTCTAATTTTCTTTCTACTCAACTCACCTTTCTGTTGCTTCTTCTCATTCTCAATACTCACACTCACTTTACCTTTCTTTTCTTGCTCTCTATTCTTACATTCTCTTTCGATTTTTAACTGATCTTCATATGCTTGAACAGGACGCAGAGGGGTCAACACAATGGTCTTACCATTAAAAACAAAGGAGTAATAATTTTTATATCCATCATGTTTTACCTTTCTGTCAAACTGCCACGGCCTACCCAGTAACAAGTGACCAGCATACATAGGTGCTACATCACAAAGAATCTCATCATGATAATTACCAATAGAAAAAGAGATGAGCACCTGTTTTGTTACTTTTACCTCCCCACTATCATTAAGCCATTGTAATTTATAAGGGGTAGGATGCCTCAAAGTAGGCAAGTTTAGCTTTTCCACAAGTAAAGTACTAGCTACATTTGTACAGCTACCACCATCAATAATCACACTACAGACCTTCTTGTGGATGAAGCAACGAGTATGGAAAATATGCTCACGCTGCTCTACCTCGAGATCTTCTTTTGGTTGAATATTAAGAGCACGTCTAGCCACAAGGGCTTCACCATTTACAGCTTCAGTTAATTCTAAATCTGAGTCATCAGTCAGGGGTGGCATCTCATCCTCCTCAGACTCACTACTAGCGCTAGTCACATCACCATTCTCAAGAATAATCATAGTTCGTTTGTTAGGACATTGTGAAGCAATATGACCAAAACCATTACATTTAAAACATCTAACCTTAGAAGAAGACGCAGTTGGGTTAGAAGATGATAAAGGTTTTGAATCAGTTTTACCCTTAACCTGAAAGGGTTTTACCTTACTTTCCTCCTTAAACTTGAAATCAGTCTTTGGCTTGAAGGAGACTTTGGAATCCCTCCAAGAACTCGAGCTAGATGTCACTTTTAGCTTTTGTCGAGCCCTTAGTTGCTTTTCCACCTTGATAGCTCTATGTAAGAGCTCCATATCCAGGTAATTGTATAAATCAACTTGGGTAGCTATTTCAGAATTTAAGCCCTCAATGAATCGGGCCATGGTTGCTTCACGGTCTTCCTCCACATTTGCCTTAATCATGGCAATCTCCATTTCTTGATAGTAATCTTCCACACTCATAGAACCTCGTTTCAGCTTTTGGAGCCTCTTATGCAATTCCCTATAATAGTAACTAGGGACAAATCGTTTGCGCATGATAGTTTTCATCTCCTGCCAATCACGAATTGGGCCTTCACCGGTACGTCTTCTGGTGAGTAAAAGTTGATCCCACCAGATGCTAGCATAGTCAGTAAACTCCACTGCAGCAAGTTTTACTTTCTTCACCTCAGTGTAAGAGTGGCACTCGAACACATGCTCTACTCTTCTTTTTTTTTTTTTTTTTTTTTTGAGGATGGAGGAACACAACAATGGAAGACAGAAGAAGATAGAAGAAAAAGATGAAGATGAAAAGGATTAATGGAAAGAGAGAAAGTATGAAAAATAATGAAAGGAAAAATACAAAAATATACCTTGTACTAGCAACCAAAGCTCTGATACCAAATGATGAGAGACCCTCTAGGAACCTTGTCCTAGGAACCTTCAACAAGATGACACTTTGCCCGAGACCGGCTAGAAAACAAGAATGTTGGTCAGAGGAAAGACCCTAAGAGAACTTGTCTCTTAAAACCCTAGCCTCAAGACGCCACAAAGGAAGACCAATCCTTTGATAAGTCACGTGAACTCTCAGAGAACACAAAGAAGCAAAAGCCTCACAAAGTATTGAATAATACTCAAATTCATTCATCTGTTTTAAAATAGAGTACAATAGGAAGCCTTTTATAGGCAAAATTTTCTAGAGTCCTAATTAAAGTAAAACTCTAATACTTAATTAAAATTATTTTAAATAATACCTAATATATATCCTAATTAGATTAGGATAAGTTCAAAAACATAATAAAAATAATAAAAACGAAATTTCAAAAGAAATCCTAATCAAAACTAATCAACTTCTTTAAATTGTCACATGAGATGCTCATGCTTCATTAAAAATCACATGGTTGTCACATGATTCTTAATCTCTTGCAATTGGACTCCAATTGGGCCTTGGCAATCCTCTTGTAGAATAGTTAGCATGATCACACCTTTTACATCTTCTTGGGCCTTCTCTTGATTTAAATAAATGGGCTCTAAGTTATGAAGCTTATGAATTAAATAATTGAAGGCTTCTTTCATTGCTTTGGCCCTAGCTTTTGTTATTGGGCCTCCTATGCCTTGTAATGGATCTTTAGACACATTTGACTTGAACTCTTGGGTTTTAATTTGCAAATCATGTCCTTGATCAAGTCCACTTCTATGCTCAACAAGGTCTCTTTGTGCTATCGCATCAGAAGGGCTCCTTTTAATAGTACTAAAAGTAATATTTTCCATCACAGAATGGATAATTGTGGTCTTTTTTACTTAGGTTGTATGGGTTCCAGATTTATATAGGTTAGTCTTAAACCCCAAGGCAAAGATAGAATTTTTAAATGCTTAGACCGTGCTCTTGCGAATGGTTTATGGTTGACCCACTTTTCCAATTACTTGGTATGTACTCTTCCTAAAGTTCAATTTTCATATCATCATCCTATTATATTGGAACCTTGGGGAATCTCATCTAGCATGCCAAACAAGCAACCTTTTAGGTTTGAAGCTACTTGGTTAAGTTACAAAGATTTTGGTAGTTTTGGAACCTTATTATGAAGGAAGGATTTGCTGATCAATAATGCTCTTCATTCTTTTAAACTTGATGTCATGAATTGGAATAGAGAGGTTTTTGGCCATATTAGGAAGTAAAAGAATCATATTATTGCCTGGTTGGGTGGCATTCAATGTAGTCTTTTTTTTTATCACTCTTCTATCCTTACAAAACTTGAGAAACAATTGCAAAAAGAACTTGATGAGCTGCTTTGTTAAAAGGAGATCTTTTGGTTTCAAAAGGATAAAACCCAATGGGTGGAGTAGAGTGATAGAAATACTAGGTATTATCACATCAAAACTTCAGCTAAGAGGCGAAGAAATAGAATCTTTATGATCTGGATTGATGTAAGGGATTGGATTGAGGAACCTAAAACTCTTCATGAACATGCAGTCAAGTACTTTCATATTTACCAAGGAAGATAATGGGATAGATTATTTCTTAACTCCTATTTCCTTTCCTATTGTTGGAGTTAAGATCTTAAAGAATATGACTTCTATGATTACGCTGTTGGAAATTAAATAGGCAATTTTTCTATGGGAGCAATGAAAGCTCCTGGAATGGATAGCTCCTCTCTTATCTTCTTTCAATCCCAATGGATATTGTGGGTGAGAGCCTTATTGGCTTTGTTATGAAGATTTTTTAAAGGGATATTTCCTTAAATGATGTTAACAAGACTCTTATCACTCTAATTCCTAAGGTGGATAGACCTGAGTTTATTTCCTAGTTCAGGCCCATATCTCTGTGCAACATTTCTTATAAATTCTTAACGAAGGTGTTTGCTAACAAAATTAAGCTTACTCTTGATGACTTGATTTCACCTTTCTAAGCTAATTTTATTTTTAGAAGATGTATTCAAGATAATATAATCATTAAGGAAGAAATTACTCATTAGATGAGGAGGATACAGGGCAAAAAAGGCTTCTTTGTTATAAAAATTAACTTTACAAAAGCATATGATAGTCTTGGATGGAGTTTTGTTAGAAATGTTTTGAAGGAAGTGGCTTTCAAGCATAATTTGATTACTTTGATTATGAATTACATTCAATCTTCATCCATGAACATCCTTTTGGAATGGGGATCAAACTGATTTTTTTCTCCCTATTAAGGGAGATCAAACAAGGTGTCTCTATCTCTCCTTATATATTTATGCTTTGTAATGATAAGCTTTCTCACCTTATAAATGATGAAGTTAACAAAGGAAATTGAATTCCATTCAACGTTGGGCATGTGGGACCTCGTATTTCTTATCTCATGTTTACAGATGATTTTTTACTTTTTGGGGAAGCATCTCTTGATTAGATGAATTGCATTATCAATTGCTTGGATGTTTTTTGCAAGCTTTTGAGTCAAAAAGTTAATAAGAGCAAGTTTTCTATTTTCTTATTAAAGAAAATTTCACTTACCCTAATGTAATCTCTTTCTTCGGTGTTAGGCATTAAAAATTCTTGTGATTTATAATGTTATTTTGATACCCTACTCTTTAGGGGAAGAAGTTCTTGTGCTGCCTTTAATTTATTCTTAAGAAGATTCAAGGGCATTTATCAGGATGGAAGACTCATCGTCTTTCTTTTGCAAGAAGAGTAACTCTTGTGAAATCTATGATTAGTGTTATCCCTATTTATACCATGAAGGTGACGAGTTTTCCCCATATGATTTGTCATGATATTGAAAAGCTAACTAGGAACTTTATTTAAGGACATGATGATAGATCTAGGAAGTGTCATTTAATTAATTAGAAGACCATTTGTCTCCCTAAGAATAGAGGTGGTATGGGATTTTGCAATATTGAGACGATGAATAATGCTTGCATAGCCAAGCTTACTTAGAAATTCATTGTTAGGTAAGGGGATTTGTAGTGTGACTTCTTAAAAATATGTGTGTTGGTAAATGAGTAGATTCTTTTTCCCTCTGCTGGCATAACTTTGATTCTTCACTTTGGAAAGCTATGTGCAAACAGAGAGATTGGATTCTTGAAGGGGCAATTTTTCAAGTCCATGATGGTGTAAGTACTAGTTTTTTTTATGACAAATGGCTAAACCTAAACATTATCCTCTCTGATCATGCTAAAATCCCTATCCTTAACAATTTACATTTATCAAATCTTAGTAATTGGGTTGATCCTTTAGGTGCTTGGGATTTTGAGCATTTATATTAGTTGTTTAGTAATGAAATTGTTATAAGATTTTGGTCTGTTCATCCTCCCATTTCAAAAGCTAATTGTGATTTGTTGAGTTGGCCTTTGACCCTTCTAGGACTCTTACGATTCACAATGGTTATAACTTTCTTATAGGATTTAATGATACTCATAGAAAATCTATTTGGGATCTCATTTGGAAGTTGAAAGGCCCTGAACGAATCAGGATCTTTCTCTACATTGCATGTTAGAATCATCTACTTACCAATAAATGTCAAAACAAATAGGGCAGTGATAGCTATTATGCCTATGGTGTGATGGAAGGGATGAAGATGTAATTCATGTTTTATGAGATTATGCTAAGAAAATTGGATGTAACCTTGTAAGGCTTGATTGTTGTGCATGTGTCTTCACGTGGAACTTGAAAGACTAGTTTTATTATAACTTCAATAGCAATCTTGGCAATGAATAGAGGTCTCTGTGGGTGATCAAATGGAGTATCAAAGGCTGGTTGCCATGGCAGTGGAAGAATGAAAAAATCTTTGGCAATGGAAGTAGGGATATTGAGAACCTCGTTTTGGCTATTTCTAAGGTTAGGGTAAGGTTAGAGACTCATTTAGAATCTTTAATTGAATTTAAAAGCTCATTTTTCATTGTGGTCGTGTTACTGGTATGGTCAAGTGAAGTGTGCCTTTTCCAGGTTAGGTTAAACTAAATATGGACAATACAATTGGATATAAAAGGAATCAAGCAAGTTGTGGTGGAATTATAAGAGATGCCAATAGAAATTAGTTGAGAAGTTTCACCTGTAAACTTACGACCACCTATTTTGCTTCTACTAAACTTTAAGGTATATGTAAAGGACTTGAGTTAGTTTGAAAGTGTGGCTATAGAAGGGTGGAGGTGGAAATTAATGCTACAGGGGTTGATTTATTTTATTTGTTTAGAATGCTGGGTGCTTCACATAACCACCTAGTTTGCCAAATCCTATTGTGGCTAAGGAGAACGTGGCAAGTGAGCATCAGTTGCAAAGGTCGTGAGGTAAATTCTTGCACTGATTTTATGGTGAAGTTGGCCATGAGTCAAATGGCACATTATTGCATGTGGAATAACCCTTTTGATAGGTTGAATCAATTGTTAGTTAGTGATGTTACTGGGGTTAATTCCCTTGGTTCTATTGTTATGGTGTAGTTTTGTTTTGTTTTTGGCTATGGCCACTTTGTTTTATTAAAAAAAATGAAAAATGTTCCACCAACCAAATTTCACCCTAAATCTCGAGTGCATGGATATAATAATAAAATAATATAAATATATAAAAAAAAATTATAATCCTTCAAAAATTTTAAATGTAATTTATGCCTTTAATAACAAAGACACTTCATGAAAAATATTTCAGTGTATGTGTACATGTACAATGGGTTTGAAATTTTAGCATAGTTATCAAATTTGATTGGCTGCACTTGAATTCAGAGAGAAAAAATGGAGAGAAAAAAAATGAAAATCCCATTTTATATGATGATATTTTATTCTATAAAATATAAATGATATGGGTGTATTAAAAATTTTCTCATTTCTTTGGACTCTCAAGTTTTCCCCCAAAAGAAAAAGGTGGGTGATTCTTATATGTCTCTTTATATGTGGATTTAGTATGCATAAGTAGGCGCACCTTAATTTGATTCGGATAATTTAAAAAATGCAAAACACAAAATAAAGATAGTGTTATAATTATCGATTATAAAAAAAGATTATGATTCATATTAAAAAATAAAAAAATTATAAAATCTAAATCATTTAAATTTAATCTAAACAATCTTTGTAGGTACCCCTGGATTCACAGGAAATCTAACTTCATTTCTCTCTTGTCTAGTTGTTGAATGCGTAGATATTATAAACTAATTTGTATTTAAATTCCAGAGGATGGGTCCAAATTATAAAATAGACGTGTGATCTCTAGAAGTTTAGCTCATAATGAACTCCTTCGTAACTCAATTCAATTTGAGGGAGATGGGAGGAAAATATATACACCCGTGATCTACCACCTTTTTTTAATTTGTTTTTGTAAGAAATGACTTCTAGTGTATGATTGAAACCATGGGTTAGATTTAAACCCAAGTAGAGTGTCGAGTTCAAATTAAATCTCATCTTGGGCGATTGTATAAATATTTGTGTAAAAGTACATATATTTTTGTTTAATCCGATAATTAACAATTTAGTCCAAAAGTCAAAATGCCATTAATACCCTTTAAGCATCGACTAGAGAATTTACCATAAAAATATATATTTAACTTCTTGTACTAGCACACGTGATGTGGCTAGAAAAACAAAGCTGAATATTATTGAAAAGGGTGTGTTAACTGCAATGAAAATTATCTCTGGAGTCAAGACCACATTGGAGATTAACTAAGCCCTTGTTGATCAGACTGTCCCAGGTTCTAATTAATTCTAGTATTTCCAAAGAAACCTTATGCTTAGAAAATAAATAAAATTTTTTCTTGAAAATGTTTTTAATAAAATTTTTTTATTGTTTATTTCTCAAAAAATTTCTATAGAAAATTTTTATTTGAAGCCAAACTTGATCTATGATAAGTTTTGATGATAATGTTGAACCATGATATAGGTGATAATGACTATACTAAGTTTATAACAATGGGTTAAAATAAACATGAGAATGGTTTATTACTTATTATAAAACTTATATTAATGAAAAAATTTTCTGTTTTCAAATAAACAAACGGAACTAAGAAGAATGTAAATTATCATCTCCCAGAAAGAGGAAAAAGTTTGACTAAGATGAGAGATAAAAATTGCAAATAATATATATATATATATAGATAAATTAATTTTCGAGAGAAGTTTAGCTGAAATGGAGGGGCGTATTAGAATAAGTGGGGATTCCTTGCCTCCTGTGGATCACAATTCCAACAAATCAGCCCATGCTAGCTTCTGGTCCTCACGCGCCACAAATGGCTGATCTCTCTCTCTCTCTATCTTCTGGGTTCTCCGCGCCATAACTTAATATTTTTCTTTACATTGGAAGATTGAGCAATACATCAACACCTTTCTTCTTATTTTCCACCAATCAAAGGGTTCACATGTTCAGTTCAGTTTATCTTATAACGAACAAAATGAATACACACTAAATGCACAAGTGATTGCATTTGAATCTAATCCAAGTATCTATGTTCTTGCTCCTTAAAATGTTAAGTGCATAGTGTCCAGGTGCAATTTGAAGTCTGCATTATGTCTAATTATTCTTCAATGTGGAATAGAGATCACAGAATTTATGACGGCTCACTCTGTGGAAGAAGATCCACAAGGCTTAAATTATCATTTAAGTCTTAATTGCTATCTAATGTGGGACATATTAGTCATGTACCAATTGTTGAAAGGCAAGATTTTAAGAGAGTTTACCTTAAGATTAGTTACACATTATGCCAATAGTCATCTCGAGCTGATGATGTATAAAAGAAGAGAAAAAGAGGAGTATTATTGGCTTATTCTAACCATAACTAAACCCATTCTCATGGTGTTTATTAAGCAATAGTATATAAATCTAAACAGCATGCATCCTCTATTCTCAATTTTTTTGTATCCTTATGGTATCAAGAAAAGATTTTCCAGTGAGCTGGCGTGAGAAATAACCTCTGAAAAATTCTGCAACACCAATTCTTCTAAACAATGCTGGTCTTTCTGGACTAACGAGGCTTTGTGCTGGACCCATATCTCCATCCAACTTAGGGCTGTAGAATGTGGCTATAGAGATCCTCTCTTTCTCTGAGTTCACTGTTGCTCTATGTTCTATGCTCTTGTAAATTCCATTTGTCATAACCTGCATCCAAATTATCATCTTAGGATGTATGGCTATCATCACCAACGCCATTCTCTTGAATTCAATATATGGTTTTGCAAAAGAGAAATTAATGCATAAGATTTAGAAATCCAAAAGGATTAAATAGAAGGGTTCTTATTTTTAAAAAAAGTTCGTACAAATTTCTCACATCAATGAATGCAACAACCAAACTTATAATCATTGAGCTATTAATTACCCTTGTTTGTGGACCGGGCTTGATTCAGAATTAATTAGAGTTTTAAATGTTGAGCTTCAGTTCATATCTAAGCCCACTTTAAAGGTTCATCATTAAAAGTCATGTAGTACGTACTTAGTCTGAATTTGTATAAATAAAACTCGAGCTAGACCATGTATATGATATTGCTTAAAATTGAAAAATAAACATCTTTGAGTGAATTTGACTACTTTTACAAATAAATACCATTTTCATCTAAAAAATTTAACTTATATATCAATTTTATATCACTTTCATTAGTAAAGATAATTTCAAACCAGCCCATAACCCTCAAATACCTGATCGGAAGAGAATTCGCTATTGTTCTTTTGGAGTAGATCTAGATTGTCTAGATGTAATTTGGAAAGTGTAGATTTTATTCTTATTTATTTATTTTTTATTCCAACCATCTATTTTTATTTTGTTTTATAAGAAATATATGCAAAATAAATATAATCTTTTAATTTTTATCAAACAGACTATCTTTATCTTACATTTGCTTCATTCATAATAAAAAAAATCAAAATAACAAAAATAATTAATTAAAATTCAAGATTATAATAACAAAAATTGAAATATATATTATTCAAATTAGATTTGAATGGTAGAGAGCAACATGGAGCACATAATCCTCATCTCTAATTGATCATAGAGGTTTTTTTCTTTTTTCTTTTTTTTTTTTTTTTTTTTTTTACTATTCCAAGCGACCTTGCAATGTCAGTAATATATTTCATTAAAGATTTTTGAATGACTGTATATACTCATCTCTAACACGTAATTACCTCCAAGATATCTCCAATGTTGACAATGAAAGCATTAGGGAGAGGAGTAAGAGAGATCCACATGCCATCCTTTCTGATCTGAAGGCCTTCCACCTCATTGACTTGGAGGAGGATGGTGAGGCCAACTGCATCTGAATGAGGACTGAGCCCAATCACAAGCTCTGGCTGAGGGCATGGCGGATAATAGTTCATCCTCATCCCTTGCCACCCTTCTTCAAATAACTCTTTCATTTCTTTTGGCTCCATTTCAAGTGCTTCCACCATTACCTCAAGGATCTTTAAAGCAAGCTTTTTCATTTCTGCACTATATGCTTCTAAGTCATCCCTGCATATTGGAATCCAATTAATTGTTATTCACTAAACAAAATTTTTAATATCATTGCTTAGTGGCTTAGCCTTAGCCTATATATCGATGATCAGTATACCATGTAGTTGTAGATAAATTAAGAATTCAAAAGTTGTACGCTTTAATTAATTAATTGTTGTCACTGCCATGCTGATGGGTCCCCCGAGCACCCACACTGTAGCACACTTACTTTAGAAGAAAGAAGACCGCTAATGTGGTGATCTCACGAGGGCAAAACGGGAAATTAAGAGGCAGCAGCAGCCTAACAAATTCTTGTGGGAACCAAACAGTCCAAGGAGAGAGAATGTGGAAGAGAAATGAGGATCGTAGGGGATGGGGTGCATGAACCTGAGATAAGAAGGAAATTTGAAATTGTGTGTGGAAGGGATTAGCCTCTCTCGGAAGCTAATTATTATTTTTTTATTTTTTATTCTTTTTAATCTGTCATTACTAGTTTGTAATACCCTTGCTACATAGGAGAATTCATCTTATACATTCAATAGATAAATAATAGCGGAGTAAATTCCGCCACATGCTAACAACTACTAGATCTGAACAGAAAGACACAAAACAGAGAAACAACTACGTCCTAACAATTATTTGATTTGACTTTTAACTGTAGCCACCAAGTACACTTGCCATAACGTGTGTATATATATATATATATATATATGGATGATGTATAAATGGTAGAGATTCTTGGTGAGAGAATCTACTTTTTATAGAAAATCCGGTGGGGCATTTACAGATCATTACTGTTTTTAGTACTTCGCAATATCTAATTTATTTATACTGATACTTCTTTTGTTTTTTTAAATTTTTTTTTGAAATTGTTTTTTTAATATGGGTCCCACAAAAATGTTTTAACTTACCCGTGAATGCACGGGAAAAACAGCTAGTATGAATAAAATTTAAATGTAATTAGCAGTACCCTTGAGGGGTTGCCAAAGAAATGTGGGCCCTATAATAAAAATAAAAATAAAAAATAAAAAATAAAAAAATGGATAAACAGTGATAAATGGTACAAAACAGTCTACACAACGCGTCTTTACAAATAATATTACAAACAATACAAATAAACAGTATTCTGACCACGGTTTTTATATATATAAAATAAATTTTTGAGTTTATGTCATATATCAAATTTTATAATAAATACATGATAAATTAATATTTGTATAGCTTAATATCACAGATTTTTGAAAAAATAACTTCTCACGCTCGCACGTATACACACACGCACGGATATATATATATATATATATATATTTTTGTTTATTTATTGAAAAAACTGATATATAACAACTGCTTAATAAATTTTACGTAAAAGTAATCTACAGAGTATACGTACTTGAATGGGAGGGGAAGATTGGGGAAGAGGTGGGGTTTTCTCAAAGAAGGTGGAAGAGTGACCATATAGAAAATATCTGCCCAGTCTAGCTTCTGCTCCTCAGAAACTACAAAGGCCTGACCAAAGCCTTCCATATCTGCAGGTGTCTGCCAAAATTTCTTCTTTTCTTCCTTTGGTAGACTAAAGAATTCTTGGATTCCCTTCTTCACTTTCTCCACCAGTGAATCATCCACTCCATGATTTATTAACTGTTTCACCAGAAAAACAAAAAGTAATCCATTAACTTTCCAAATAAGTTTATATGCCGTAAAATTGTAATTATTCGCCTAATTTTTCGTCCTAATTTGCAATGTTTGTTCAAATCTATTTGAAAAAAAATTGACAATTGATCCATTGATTTGCTAAAGCCTCGTTGCAGTAATCTCCTATTATCTAAATCAGACGTTAAATCTAATTAAGTTAAAAACTATATATGCATTGTATATATACCTCACTCTTTACTAAAAGTAATTCGTTCACCATCCATTTCGGTTTTCATTTCTATTTCCATTTTCATTCTCTCTAATCACCATGATGGACACCTTATCAGATGAGAAGGGATAGAAGAGACTTGTTGCATGGTTTGACAAGACAAGGAAGAGGCATGTACAATGCACATGTATTCAAATCGATTCAATGTTTGCTTTAGAAGTACTGCAATAAGACCAATAGATCAGTGGATTAATTGCGATTTTTTATAAATTAAAAGGGATATTACAATTGGAGGCAAATATCAGGATGAATATATATAATTTTCCTTGACATGTTGCACATATAGCATCTGGAATTAGGGTTTTGTGAAAGACATGTGGAAATATGATGTGGGGAAGAAGAAATAAAGATATAGAAAACCTGGAAGAAACCCCATTCTTGGCATGCATAGTGCAATTTCTGCAGCTCAGGGCCCTTGAAATCTGGAGAAGATAACCTAGTGAGGTCGACTATGGGAACTTGCAGTGCGGGATTGGTGTTGGATAAGAATGGAGGATATTCGTGAGGATGCACATATCTTGGAGGAACTCTGCTTAAGCACTCGTTTGCCAATTCTTGAACTGAAGGTACCAGAAGGGAGGTTCCTAGCTTTGTTATTTCTTTTTCTTCCATGACTCCAACCCAATAGCGCTCCCACAAAATTATATATATATATATATTCACACACACATACCCAACAGCAAAAATCATTTTCATTAGGATTAAACTATACAAAATATGTCATTCAAATATTCAACCAAAAAAAAAATTTACATAAACTTTCCGTGAAACTTTAGATGAATCTTTCTTGGATTCTAGTTTGGTTTATGACAGGGAAATAATTTTTAGACTACCAGGTTATTTAAAATATGCACCTTTTAGAACAATTTTTGGAATTTTTTTTACTGGCTCTGCCTTTTTTTTCTTCTTTTTTTCTTTTTTGATGTATATTACTCCAGAACATATATTGAATGAATGGCATTTTATTAAAAAAAAAATTGAATTCAATATGGATGGCATTAAATTGGCTGTGCTGCCGGAGTATACTTTACCTCTGGACGAGTTTACATTTTTTTTTTCTTTTCTGATAAAAAGCTGTTGGCTTTAGGCTCAGCTCAGAACTTTTTAAAATTTAACAAAATCTAAGCTTTGTTCCACCCATGATATAAATCTATCCAAGATTAAAATACTTGAGAGCAGATATTAAGGGAAAATTTTAACTATAGTTCTTATATTTTTATTATAAATTTTATAATAAAAACATGATAATTATATATTTTTTTAACTTAACAACTTATCTTTGAGTCTTTCAAAAATTTTATTTACATATCATCTTTTTATTAGAGAATATTGTAAGCATTCAAAAGAATTTTACTTAATTCCAATCCAATCAAATCAAATAAATTTTCCCATAATATAAGACTTGCAACGATATACCTAATCATGATCAATTTTGAATTCCTGTGGAGGCTGCTAGGTAGCGTGGAATTTAATGTGAGTTAGAGGCTATACATGCATGGTGAATTAATTAATGGAGTGACTAATCATTTCACGTAAGTTGAAGCATACAGAAATCAGAATGTTCAATAAAGTGTGAAGAAATTTCTTCCGTATTTGTTATGGTCTTCTTCTCTTATCTTTGTTTTGGCTCTTTGCGCTATGAAATTCAGGAAAATGTTAGGTATTGTTTGGAAAATGTATGGTAAAGTCGGCTCTAAAATTAGACAAACAACAATAACGGACGTGGGATGAGATATGTCTTTAATTAATGACCTTACAATATATGCTGCCTTTTGATTTTTTTTTTTTTTGGTTTTTCTTTACAAAACAAGAAATTGATGGGCATTTACATCCTCTTTTTTTTTTCTTTGCTTTAGTTTTTTTTTATTATCTTTTTTTATAAATTGTACATCCTCATTCCTTTTATTATTATTTTTTAGACTAATATCCAAAATGAATTTTCTACAATAATGCATATATTGCAGTTAGAAAAAAAATTAAAATGTTTTTAATATTAAATTTTTTATTTCCATCTTCTAACGTTAAAAATTACTTGGCTCCACACTTTTCATGCTATATTCCTCCAATTACACAATGTGCATTTTTCCTATGAATCCAAATTATTAAGATTAGCATTCCTCATATAACTCATCAGATGTGCGGCTGGCAACAACAATTTTGGACCTTCTTTCTCCGGATCTGGGAACAAATAATTGGGCCGAAACATAATTATATATATTCCAGGTGGTTCCATTTGCTTATGTGTTTTTTTTTTTTTTGATATTTCATTGGGAAGATGGAACCCTTAACATTATATGTAACGAGTTTTCACAAACCTAAAAATTTTTATTTTTCCAAACAAATGCGCCTGAATTTTTGTTGTTGATCAATTTTTTTTTTTGGGGGGGTGAAAAAGCACTTGAGTTTAAAGCACTAAAATTTGAGGGGAATAAAAAGCTTCTAAAATGAAGATTAGATTTAAAGGGGAAAAAAAATGCAACCTTGCATTATACTTTTTATAAACTATAACCTGCACTTTCAAACAAGAAAATTCCAAAACTTTTTGCGAGATCGGTGACTATGCACATGCAAATCACCCCCGGAACAAAATGACTATACTGCACCACGCGATAGAAAACAATTTATGAAATTGACGAGACAAATCCTCTTTGAAAATATTTGTTTGAGATGCTCCTTTGAAGAGAAGAGAATATAAGAATTTGATAGTAATTCTATAGAAGCCAAAAAAAAAAAAATGATATCATTTTAACAAAATAATAGATATTCAAGATATAGTGTTTTCAATTGGCGCCATTTTCTTTTAATATTCTCAATTAATATTCTAATGTTTTCATTTGCTAACAATTTGGTTGTTTACTACTTTCCAATCTTATGGACTTGCAATGGTTAAATCAATCAATGATTCAAGTTTTAAAAATAAAAATAAATAAATAAATCGACCAAGTTAAAAAAATGTAGTATCTTTAGGAGTTATCAAAGGCCTTCTCGGAAAACTAACAATTGGCACACAAATTTTTAGGACCACCAACGAGGCAGCTTTCCAAAGTAAAATTAAATTCCCCAGAGAGAATGGTCCCTCCCCAACTATATTAGAAGTGGTCAAATATCCTTCATTAATTATACCCCAAAAAAGAAAAAAAAAATCCTTAAATATCACTACCAGAAATATAATCCTTAAATAACCATCTCCACCACCCTACCGTAAGTTATTCCTAATCTTTTTTTTTTTTTTTGGGTAAAAAAATTGTGGGAGACGTTGCTCTCATAATTCTAGATGATGGAGCATTATGGTTACTCGCATTCCCCGTAATTTTGAGAATTAGGTAAATTGTTCAAGTTTTAAGATATAAGATATAGTATATACTTACCAACAAAAAAAAGATTTAATTAGCCCACTTCAACATTGGCAATTAGGCCAATCACACTGTCTTCCCTAAAGCTTCTCTCTCCGAGAACACCTTTTTTCTTTAGATTCGTCTATTGATTTCTTGTAATCTCTTATTTTCTATGGTTCATAACTCTATCAATGACTAAAATTTTATTTTGATTTTTTATGAATAAAGTATTTTTTTATCTAGTTTCTTACATGCTTCTGAATTTAGTCACTCATATATAATATATTTTTTAATTTAATCCCTTATAAATAAAAACATTATTAATAATATCTTTTTATCAATATATCATAAATGAAATTGATAGTAGATTAATAAAAAGATATTATTTATAACCTATTAAAAAATACATTACATGCTATCATATTTATTAATTTTATTTATAATAAATTAATACAAAATATGATTGATAGTAATTGTATTTATGATGGACTAAGTCGAGAAACACTAATATGTAAGGGACTAAATAAAAATAATAATTTTATGAAAGGTTAAATTAAAAATTTTTCATGTATGAAGGAATAAAATGAGATTTTACTGTCATATAACTTCAAGTTAATGGAGAGGTTTATTTGTTTGTTTGGTTGGTTTTTTTTTTTTTTTAAGGAATTGAATTGGTTGTTAAAATTTCAATGTCATCTCTCCCGGTAGGATGAATAGAATTTGATTAATGTAAATAATAGTTTATTAATTAATTATATACTTACCTATAATTAGTATTAAAAAAAATTTCAATTACATATTCTCATCTTTGTTTCCAATTACAATATCATCTTTTATTTATAAAAAATTACAATTAACCCTTTAAACTATTAAATTATTAGTTCATTACAATAAGCCCCTACTGTTTAAATTGGATGTTAAATCGAACTAAAGCCATGTAAAAGTACTAAAACATCCTTTTCGTTGTAATTAATATCCATTTTGCCCTCATCTCCTTCATCTTCCACCACTCTCTCACCCTCCATCCAAATTCTCCATGCCATAGCTGTTGGAGATTGTGCCCTAGGCCAATCATTGTATTGCGAACATTGTTTTTATTACGAAATAAGAGTTTTCTTTTTATTATATTATTATATTATTTGCATGTTTATATATAATAATATCCATGGATAAATCATTTTTTGAATTATCCAAAATGTCCTTAATCAATCATCCTTGTGTGAACAACGATGAATTAAGATTAGTATGATTTTGATTGATTAAGTGTTAATCATGTATGATGATATGAATCAAAATCATAGGCGTGTATTAGAGAACAGGACGCTGGATAGACCCGTCATGAGATAAGCTACATGGATTAGGTCATAAGTTTATCTTATATATAACCGTGTCATTGATCCCTTGGACCTGAGATCACCATAGATTCCTACATGAAGGACACTGTACTTTGGCATAGTTTAATGTCACCTTTAACCGGGTGATTATAAAGACTATGATCATGTATAATGGAATTTATGCAGAGAAAGATAAGTGGTCAAGATGGAATTTGTCCTTCTGGTTAATAGAGAGATATATCTGGGCCCCTCGATGAGTGTGACTGAGAAATGCATGGTCATGCTTAAATGGAAAGGGTTCCATCTTATAATCAGTCTGCTCGGAGATCGAGAAAGTTACGATCGAGCAAGTTGAGGATGACATTTCCGTGCCTCATACTTAATCTAGATATCGTGTGACAAAAAGGATATGATAGGGTTATAAGATAGGTTGCATCGGATCACCGATCCCGTATGATTTGGGTAGTCACAATGTCTTGCTAGAGGCCGCTTGTGATTTGTGGGTCAAACAGTATAGTTAGCCCACTGCCAACATCATATGGGCCTGCAGGGTCGCACACAAGAACGGACTAACTCAGGCTAAAATGTCCACGTTCATTGAATCAGAAATGTGTCTAGATTCAATGAATATCTAGGATGGAGGAATTATTTATATATATATATATATAATTAAATTCGAAATATATTTTATATATATATATATATATATTATATTTGATATTATATATATATGTATATATATGAATTAATTTAAATTTGATTATATTAGATAGATTTAAATTTAAATTAATCAGATAATTTAAATTTGATTCTATCAAATAGGTTTAAATTTAAACTAATCAGATAATTTAAATTAATAGCTAAATTTAAACTAATCAAATAATTTAAATTAAGCTCTAGATATTGTTAGTTTAAATTTAAACTATAGGATAGATTTGAATTTAAACTAATAGATATATTTAATTAATTTTGATTAATTAAATATATATGAAATTCTAGTATATAAATAGGGGTTTCCATATCAGAAAATAAGAGCTTTAGTTAGAGCTGCCTCCAAAATCCTTAGAAAAAGGGATACCATACGGACGTCGTACGGACTGTATGAAAATTGTACGGACAAGCTGCTAGCACACCATTTGAGTTGTTGAACCCCGTTCATGTGGATACCAGTAGAGGGAGCTGATCTGTAGTCAGTTTCTGTGATCCAAATAAAAGTAAACAACAAACTCAATCGACAGAAAAAAAGTAATTTTTTGAACCTATTTGGTTTAAGCGATTTTGACGGATCCTTGGTAAGAATTGGGATCAAAATTTTAAACGTTTCTGCTGTGTGCCTCCCATAATTCCCAATAGTGGTATCAGAGCCACGTTAACAATTGCTTAAATTGAGTACTTGTGTTTTCTAAGAATTTTAACTTATGCTCAATTTTTCGCATGTGCTAATATGAGATATGTATGCGATGTTGATTTGATCAAGTTATTTTAAAGCATGAAATCTAATCGTAAGAGATCCTTTTAATAAATTCGTTCATATATATGATATATGTATAATTTTTAATGTGATTGGGAACATAATTATTAATCTGTGACATATATATATATGATATATTTTGTACAAATTATATTCTATTTCAAATTTGAATTTGTTTCGTTATATATGTGATGCACTGAATGAATCTGTCGTTGCTATCTAATTCTAGCACAACACAATCTAATTTAAAATTAATTCACTAAATTTACAGCATTTCATATGAGATGAAATGTTTGTAACATGTGTTTATGTTGTGATTTGTTTGGATGGGTATGGTGCATGATATGGCCCTAGGATACTTATGGTTTGTAATTTTTAAAATATGGCTTGCGTGTCGTGCCTCTCTCTATTCATTCTGAATGTATATTCTTTTTTCATCTCACACTCCCCTCGAATGTTTAAGCGAGGTTTCTCTTTGTATATATAGATTTTATCATAGAGGAATCTTCTCATTGGCTTGGGAGGAGATAGAATAGATGGGCCATATTGTGTCACATTTATTTTTTTATGATGAGATAATATGTATGTATGTATGCTATCGTAATATATAATTGTGTGACAACTAATTTTATGAAATAACGAAATAAAATCCCTCATATAAAATTTTAAGTTACAATGCCGCCCACTAATGAACATCTATCAAGACTTTGATCACCTGACTGTAGGTTCCACCAAAGTGGGATACACTTAGGTTATTTTAGTAAGGCAACTTCGGTAATGGTGATACTCATAAGTTTCATAGTGGTTTGACTTAATTGAAACTATCAAAATGGTTTTGGGTCTCAAGGCATTAGATGGGATTAAACATGCCAAATCATGTGATGAATGAATCCTATAAAAGATCTAAGAGTTACATGTAATGTAATTGGTAAACGAGTTACCTACCTAAATAGCTTAATTTTAAGCGTCTTGCCAAAGCCGACTTATAATTAAATGAAATATGGGTCTTAGTCCGCTAAATTAAATTGAGGGTTATTTTTAGTGAAAAGTTATTAATTTGATTTTTGCATATTCTATTGTAAAAAAAAATGTCGACAAATAACTCTGTTGCACTATCATTGCGATCTGTCCTTGAGAAGGACAAACTCAATGGGACAAACTTTCTTGACTGGTTTAGGAACTTGAGAATTGTTCTCAAATAGGAAAGAAAGCTATATGTCCTAGATGAGCCCATTCCTGAGGAGCCTGTAGCCAATACTCCAAGAGCATAGAAGGATGCCCATACCAAAGCATCTCAATGATTTTGTGGATGTGGGATGCCTGATGTTAGCCACCATGGTCCCAGAATTTCAAAGAGATCTGGAACTTATGGAGGCTTATGAGATGATTGTGCATCTCAAGGAAATGTTCCAACAACAGGCAAGGCATGAAAGTTTTGAAACCACAAAGGCTTTGCATTCTTGTAAAATGGCTGAAGGTGCATCAGTTAGCACTTATGTTTTGAAGATGAAAGGCTACCTTCATCACCTTGAGAGGCTCAGATTTCCCATAAGTCAGGAATTATCTACAGATTTGATCTTAAACTCACTCCCTGAAAGTTATGACTAATTTGTCATGAATTACAATATGAACAACATGGAGAAATTTGTTTCTGAATTGCATAGGATGCTTAAAACTGTCGAGCAAAATATTAAGAAAAATCCAAACTCTGTTTTAATGGTTCAGAAAGGTAAAGGAATGAAAAAGAAAGGCAAAGGCAAAAGAAAGGCCCTGAACAATAAGTTCAAGAACCAAAACAAGCCCAAACCCAAGTTTGAAACCAAGAAGGCAAAGCCTCCAAAGGAAGGAGTTTGTTTCTTTTGCAATGAGCCCGATCATTGGAAGAGAAACTGTAAGCTCTACCTGAAAGATCTAAAGAAAAAGAAGAATAGCGGGGCTATTGCTTCAGGTATCTATGTTATAGAATTTAATCTTTCTACTTCTCCTACGTGGGTATTAGATACTGCATGTAGAACTCACATTTGTACAAATGTGCAGGGTCTTAAAAGGAGTAGGAAGTTGAAAAAGGACGAAATAGACCTACGAGTTAGAAATAGAGCAAGAGTTGCTGCTTTAGCCGTAAGCACTTATGAATTAGTTTTATCCAATGAGCTTTTATTAATTTTGAACAATTGCTATTATGTTCCTACTTTGAGTAGAAGCATAGTTTCACTTTCTTATTTAGATAAAGAAGGTTTTATTTCAATTATTAGAAATAATAAATATTCTATTTATCATAATGACATTTTTTATGCAGATGGTGATTTGCATGGTAGTCATTATTATTTAAATATTGATGCTCCCAATAATCAAGATATCTATAACATAACTACCAAGAGGATCAAGACTAATGACTTAAATCTGACCTATCTCTGGCACTGTCGTCTAGGCCACATAAATGAGAAACGCATTTCAAAGCTCCATCAAGATGAACTTTTGAAATCATTTGATTTTGAATCATTTGACACATGCGAATCTTGTATATTAGAAAAGATGACTAAGGCACCTTTCACTGGATACAATGAGCGGGCCACTGACTTATTGGGCCTAGTACATACTGATGTATGTGGTCCACTAAGTACAACTGCTAGAGGAGGTCACTTGTACTTCATTACTTTTATAGATGACTATAGTAGATATGGTTACATCTATTTAATGAAACATAAATCTGAAGCTTTTGAAATGTTCAAAACATTCTAAAATGAGGTACAGAATCATCTTGGCAAATCTATTAAAGCACTTCGATCTGATCGAGGTGGTAAATATTTGAGCCAAGAGTTTATTGACCATCTTAGAAATTGTGGTATTGTCTCACAATTAACTCCACCAGGAACACCACAATAGAATGGCATTTCTGAACGAAGGAACTGAACCTTATTAGATATGGTTCGATCCATATGAGTCAAACGGATCTTCCACCATCCTTTTTGGGGCTATGCATTAGAAATAGCTGCGTTTACACTAAATTGTGTTCCATCTAAGACGGTTGAAAAGACACCATATGAGATATGGACTGGGAAAAAACCCAGTTTATCTTTTCTCAAGATTTGGGGATACAAGACATATGTTAAGCAACAGACCTCAGATAAGTTAGTACCTAAATCTATAAAATATTTTTTTGTGGGTTATCCTAAGGAAACTAAAGGATACTACTTCTACAACCCCACTGAGAATAAATTATTTGTTGCTCGGAATGGTATCTTTTTAGAAAGAGAATTCATCTTTAAAAGAACCAGCGGGAGTAAGATATATCTTGAAGAAGTTCGAGAGTCACAAAATCGCATTGAACCAAAAATAGAAAATCGAGAAGACTCACAACAAGTTGTTGAGCCTACTCAAGTAACACAAGGCCTACGAAAGTTTGATAGAACACGACATCAGCCTTAAAGATATCGTGATGTGTTGCTCATTGATCAAGATGAGTCAACCACCTATCAAGAGGCCATAATGGGATCAGACTCTGAGAAATGGCTAGAAGCCATGAAATCTGATATGCAATCTATGTATGACAATTAGGTATAGACCTTGATTAACCCACCTGAAGGTATAAAAGCCATAGGGTGCAAGTAAGTTTTCAAGAAGAAAACTGACATGGATGGCCAATTACATACCTTCAAGGCACGATTGGTTGCAAAAGGATTCAAACAAATACATGGTATAGACTAGATGAAACTTTTTCACCAGTCGCTATGATCAAATTAATCAGAATCCTTCTCGCCATTGCTGCGTATTATGATTATGAGATTTGGCAAATGGACGTGAAAACAGCATTCCTTAATGGAAAGCTGCTTGAGGATGTGTATATGACACAACCTGAAGGTTTTATGTGTCCAGAGGATTCTGGGAAGGTTTACAAGCTTCAAAAATCTATTTATGGATTGAAGTAAGCATCTCGGAGTTGGAATCATCGCTTTGACAAAGTAGTCAAAGATTTTGGTTTTATCCAAAATATTGATGAACCTTGTGTTTACAAGAAGGTTAGTGGGAGTACAATTATATTTTTAGTGCTTTATGTTGATGACATCCTACTTATTGGAAATGATATTCCTACTTTGTAGATTGTCAAGTCTTGGTTAGGAAAGTGTTTCTCAATGAAAGACTTAGGCGAGGCCAATTACATCCTTAGGATTAGGATCTATAGAGATAGATTCAAGAGGCTAATCGGTCTAAGTCAATGCAACTACATAGACAAGGTATTGCATAGATTTAGTATGCAAGATTCAAAAAGGAGTTTTGTACCTATGTCTCATGGCATCAATCTCAGCAAGACTCAGTGTCCTAGCACACGTGATGAGCGAGAGTGCATGAGTAAGATTCCATACGCCTCGGCTATTGGATCTATTATGTATGCCATGTTGTGCACTCGACCAGATGTCTCATATGTCTTGAGTATGACTAGTAGATTTCAATCAAATCCAGATGAGAATCACTGGACTGCCGTCAAGAATATCCTAAAGTATTTGAGAAGAACTAAGGATGTATTCTTGGTGTATGGAGGATTGGATAACGAACTTGTTGTAAACGGTTACACAGATGCAAGTTTTCAATCTGACAAAGATGATTCTAGATCGCAATCAGAATTTGTATTCTATTTGAATGGTGGAGCAGTAAGTTGGAAGAGCTCAAAGCAAAGCACTGTGGCTGATTTTATAACAGAAGTTGAGTACCTAGCAGCATCAAATGCAGCTAAGGAAGTTGTTTGGATTAAAAAGTTCATTACTGAGCTAGGGGTGGTGCCTACCATTTTAAATCCGATAGATTTGTTCTGTGACAACAATGGTACAATAGCACAGACTAAAGAGCCTAGATCACATCAAAAGACTAAACACATACTCAGGCGATATCACCTTATCAGAGAAATCATTAATAGAGGTGATATAAAGATATGCAAAGTACCAACTGATGACAATGTTGTTGATCTTCTTACTAAGCCGCTTGCACAGACTAAGCATGATCGTCATGTTAAGTCAATGGGTATTAAAAATATTAATGATTGAACCTAGTGCAAGTGGGAGTTGTTGGAGATTGTGCCCTAGGCCAATCATTGTATTGTGAATATTATTTTTATTACGAAATAAGAGTTTTCTTTTTATTACATTATTATATTATTTGCATATTTATATATAATAATATCCATGGATAAATCATTTTTTGAATTATCCAAAATGTCCCTAATCAATCATCCTTGTGGGAACAACGATGAATTAAGATTAGCATGATTTTGATTGATTAAGTGTTAATCATGTATAATGATATGAATCAAAATCATAGGCGTGTGTTAGAGAACAGGACGTTGGATAGACTCGCCATGAAATAAGCTACATGGATTAGGTTATAAGTTTATCTCATATATAACCGTGTCATTGATCCCTTGGACCTGAGATTACCATAGATTCCTACATGAAGGACATTGTACTTTGGCATAGTCTAATGTCACTTTTAACCGGGTGATTATAAAGACTATGATCAGGTATAATAGAATTCATGCAGAGGAAGATGAGTGGTCAAGATGGAATTTGTCCCTCTAGTTAATAGAGAGATATCTTTGGGCCCCTCGATGAGTGTGACTGAGAAATATATGGCCATACTCAAATGAAAAGGGTTCCATCTTATAATCAGTCTATTCGGAGATCGAGAAAGTTACGATCGAGCAAGTTGAGGATGACATTTCCATGCCTCATACTCGATCTAGATATCGTGTGACAAAAGGGATATGATAGGATTATAAGATAGGTTGCATTGGATCACCGATCCCGTATGATTTGGGTAGTCACAATATCTTGCTAGAAGCGGCTTGTGATTTGTGGGTCAAACAGTGTAGTTAGCCCACTGTCAACATCATATGGGCCTGCAGGGTCGCACACAAGAACGGACTAATTCGGGCTAAAATGTCCACATTCATTGAATCAGAAATGTGTCTAGATTCAATGAATATCTAGGATGGAGGAATTATATATATACATATATATATAATTAAAGTCGAAATATTATATATATATATATATATATTATATTTGATATTATATATATATATGTATATATATGCATTAATTTAAATTTGATTCTATTAAATAGATTTAAATTTAAATTAATTAAATAATTTAAATTTGATTCTATCAGATAGATTTAAATTTAAACTAATTAGATAATTTAAATTTAATTCTATCAGATAGATTTAAATTTAAACTAATCAAATAATTTAAATTAAGCTCTAGATATTGTTAGTTTAAATTTAAACTATAAGATAGATTTGAATTTAAACTAATAGATATATTTAATTAATTTTGATCAGTTAAATATATCTAAAATTCTAGTATATAAATAGGGATTTCCATATCAGAAAACAAGAGCTATAACTAGAGTTGCCTCCAAAATCCTTAGAGAGAGGGACACCGTACGGACGTCGTACGGACTGTACAGAAAATGTACGGACAGGCTGCTAGCACACCGTTTGAGTTGCTGAACCCTGTTCGTGTGGATATCAATAGAGGGAACTGATCTGCGGTCAATTTCTGTGATCCAAATAAAAGTAAACAACAAACTCAATCAACAGAAAAAAAGTAATTCTCTGAACCTATTCGATTTAAGCGATTTTGACGGATCCTTAGTGGAAATTGGGATCAAAATTTTAAACGTTTCCGCTGTGTACCTCCCATAATTCCCAACAATAGCAACCCAAGCTTGGGATTGACAAATAAAAGCCTCCAAAGCCCACTAAACAAAAAAACCCTTCATCCCATTCAACAAGCATATACACCCATTAATTCTTGTTCAGTCGCGAACATTTTACTGGGAAAAGTCTTTGAATTTTAACTTAATACTAACATTTCAATATCAATCAAATTGACAATTTTTCTTATGGCTGTCGTTAAATTGAATGAGAGTAGATGTCATAAAAAAAATTGATAGGCATTATCTTATATTCGAACTGGTTTGTGTCATTCTCAAACGAGAAGTCAGATCGTCGTGCAGCCCTTGACTTCATCTTCGAATGGTGGGCAGCTAGGCTACTTTGAATGTATGATATTTGACTAATTGCGGTGTTGAAGTGTTGAATGGGTGTGTGCTCAATGAATGGTATGAAGAGTTTTAGGTATCTTTTTGCCAGTTCTAAGTCTCATAAGTTGCCAAAACTGGATTCCTCTCTAATACTGTTGATGCACGTAGTGACATGAAAGGGTAAAAATATGTATAAAATTTATTTCTTCTCTCTCGTTGTCTCTTTTAACGTTTTAGATTTTGAATTGCCATGGCCAGGAAGATTTGGGCCTCATTTACTTGCATGTGTTTTTTATTTTTGTAATGTTTATTATGTTATTATTATTATTATTATTTAATAGTATTTATTTATTTTTAATAGAGACAAGAGAGTCTTTTCTTATTCATATTTTCTTTTTATTTCATTTCTTTTTCTGATCTATGTAGCAAACTAGACTTTAAATTGATGGGCAAAAGAGTTAGTTGAGGAGATGAAGATAAGAACAAAATATGTATTAATTACAATGAAAATGATATTTTAGTACTTTTATCCAACTATAGTTAGATCTAATGTCCAATTTACATAGTATGAAGTTTATTGCAATATAGCTAATGATATGAAGTCAATTATAATTTTTTATAGATTAAAAGAAATATTGTAATTAAAAACAAAATCAAGGTGTATAAATATTGGTTGGGTAGACAAAATTTCTTGTGACTAGCATGAGTTTCGAAATTTTGTATTTGCTATAGATCTATATCCCTTTTAATATCATGCGTGTTCTATATAATTTGGATTTGTTTGAAAGAATACAATACTCTTCTTCCATTCCCTTTTCTCCTTTCAAACTTATATCTCTAATGTTTTAATTAATAGATAAATTGCAAATTGTGATTAGTTATTATGGTAAAAAATAATTAGAGTTATTTGAACATCTCTATAAACCAATATATATATATATATATATATAGTAGAAGCCAACACTAATTTATGTTGTGTTTAGATAGGGGAGGAGAAAAACGGAGGGAGAGAAATGTAAGGAGAAATGTGAGATAAGAGAAAATTAAGAAAAAATGTTTTCTCCTCATACGTTTGGATGGAGAGAGATAAAATATAAAAAAAAGTGTTAATTTAATATAATAATAATGTTGTTATTATTTTAAATTTTTGTATATATATATTTTTTTAAAAATAAGAATAATAAAATGAATAAAAACTAATTTAAGGAAATGTTTAAATAATAAAAAAAATATTTTTGAATAAGATAAAAAATTTTCTCATTAAAAAACACACATTTAAAATTAAAAAATATATTCTTTAAATTAATTAAATTTTATTTTGTAAAAAATTATTTATAAATTATTTGTTTAATATCATAAATATTAATATTTATTTTAAAATTTTATAAATATTATTTTAAAATGTATTAATTAATTCAAATATAATATATCTAAATATAATAAATATTTTTTTAATGTTATTTAAATATTATATGTAATATTGTATTATAATATTATATATACAAATATATAAATATTATATATTTAAAAATAATATATATATATATATATATATAGTGCATTGCTAATTGGGCAATGCATTGTATATATAGAGTCAGACATATATGTTTTTTTTTTTTTATATGTGTAATATTTTTTTAAATTATATATAATTTATTGTGTTTAACATTAAAAAATATATTATTATGTTGTAAAATATATTAATTAATTTTTTAATAAAATTAATTATAATATTTATTTTTTAATTAATTAATTAAAATGTTAAAGAATTTTGTTATATATATATATATATATATTTTTTTATATATTCCGACTAAATGATAGTTGAATATATATGTTTGACTACCATTTGGTTGGATGCGTCCAACTGTTTTGTAATTGGATGTTCTTTTTTTTTTTACAAAAATTTATATGTAACAATTTTTTTAATTATATATATAATTTATTAGTTTTAATATTAACAATTATTATTTTAAAAAATATATTTATTATTGATGAATTGTATAATATAATTAATAATTAATAATTATAATATTAATTAATTAAAATATTAAAAAAATTTGCTAAATATATATATTTTCATTTATTTCTGCAATTGCAAGTATATTTTTTTCTCTAAATTTTTTTATTTAAAAAAAAATGGTGAGATTTACCTTTTTTTTTTTTTTCGATTTTCTTTTTTAGCCCAGTAGAAGATTTTTTTTTACTTTACTTTTCTCCTGTTCAAACGTACTGATAAAGTCATAAACAATGTCGATTCTTTTCATTTTGTGTTTTTTTTTCCAATGTTGCACGGACTCCAATGCAATAGACCCCAGTCATCAATTATATCTTTTGCATGTCCTGTCAATGTCTTATTAATTGAAGGGACAATAAAGAAGATTAAAAAAATTAATTTTAAACATGTTTTTTGTCAATTAATTTTACTTAAATTTTTTTAATTATTTTTTAACGTTTTTAAAATTAATTTGATCATCATATTTATCTTTTAAAATATTATTATAAACATTTTCTTTTTATTTTAAAAGAAACTCAAATGAAATATGCTAGACATGTAATTTATACATAGGATGATTTCGTTAGCAATACTTATGGAATATAAGAAAGACAAAGACAATATTTTAAAAGATAAAAGACACAAATAAAACAAATGTAAGTTATAAAATAAAAGGTGAAAGTATATGCTTTGGCAATTTGGAATTTTCTTTTAAAGTTTTAAAAAAATCCTTACTTTATAAACATACACAAATCTCTCTTTAATAGAATCTGCCTAAAGATACTTTCCTTAAAATTAGATAAGAAGATTAATCATAGAGGGTCAAATTATTGTTCATCAAAGTACATATATATATCAATAATATTTTTCTTCAAGAGTATTAAGAATTCCTAAACTAAAGAAGGATAAAAATGATTCCACTTCTAAAATTGGAGCAAAAAGTGACATAAAAACTTAAAAGACAAAAACATTTTCATGAAAAAAATGGTAAAATAATAAAGTTCAGGAGTTAAAAGTATTTTTCACTGAAAATAAATAAATAGTTTTTAGAGTTTCTTCATCATTTGCATAATAGACGAAATTGGTGGGCAGTGAGACAAGGACAACGTAACCAATACTGAAGGTTTCCCAATCAATCATTATTTACGACTCTAAGTGAGATTTGACCATATGTGTTTTATTTATGTGGTGGAAAAGCACTTTGGTACGTCTCTATCACAAACGTGATTTGTGTGTTTGATTACCTGGTCAAAAATAATAATAATAAAATACCAGAGCATCTTTATTTCTAAATTCCCATAAAATAATATGGACATATAATTAAGCACGTTTTTAGTTTGTGGATGTTTCTATCCATTCACTGAAAAATGGTTTGCGGGGGCTTCCTTTTCCCTTTCTTCCTACTTCATCCTAAGGGAAAATTTTGTTTGACTGTAATTTTGGTACATATGAAAAGAATATTTTGATTAAAAGAAGATATAATAACAAAAATATGAAAACTTATACTTAAATTTAGTTTCTATTTTATTCATTTAATCTTATTGAAAAATGAAATAGAAGAGGAAAATTAAAGTCGGCGGGAATTGTGCTGTGCCCTTCCACATGCAGAAGTTCCCCCAATACCTTGCTTAAGAAAAAAAGAAAAAGAAAAAAGAAAAGGTGACGTGTGCTCGGGTATAATTGTGAAACCCAAATCCTTATAATTGAAAGAGAACTATTGGTTCCACACAAAACACGCAATGCCCAGCGTGGGGCTCATATTAGCCTACAAGGATGGCCCATGGCCCCATATTTTCTCTCTTCCACAGCGTAGCGTGTAGTATGGAAAACAATTTTGGGATATGCATGCCCCATTTGGTACGGGGCGATGCATCCAGAAATACAAGAAGAAATTTAAAAATATTCATTATATCTTTATTATAATTATTCAATAATACTCATCTTTTTTATTTTTTATAATAGAGACTCAAATATGATTTTTTATTAATTTTACCTGCTTCCTTTTTCTTTTGATTCTATTCATTTTCATCATAGCAAATGTAGCCTAAATGTGGAGTTTGAATTCTTTCATGCCGGTCACCAACCTTATGTGAAAATAGATATAAACCAAAAAAAAAAAAAATGTAAGATGCATTGGAGTATTTAGTTTCATTTGAATGATTAATTTTATAATATGTAATTTTTGTACATTTATAAGCTCATTCGGTACATTATATATAATAAATACTAATAGTATAAAGTCTGATAGAATAAGATCTAATAAAATTTTAATATTATACAATATCTAATATAATAATGTATAGTGTAATATAATATTATTTATATTTAATGATGTGTTATATAATATTATATTGAATAAAAATTGACAATTTTAACAATATTTGTGCAAATTTATTATGTTATATTAATTTTTAGACAAATAAAAATCATTCTAACATTTAAAGAAAAAAGAAAAGAAGAATTAAAACAAGAAAATAGATGAATAAAAAGAAAAATAAGCACACGAAACTAAGCCGCATGAGTGCCTAACTTAGACATATTAGTTAATTTGGACCAACCAAATCTAATCTTATTAATATTTTTTAAAAATTATTTTACAAAAACTTATATATAAATTTCTTTGCAAAAATAACATATAATTTTATAATAATTTATATACAAATTTATTTTATTCAAATGTCATTTAATTTTTACTAAATCAAAAGTTGAAAAACAAGTTTGGCCCAAGCACAAATATTAAATTAGTCCAAAACCCAACTTAATCCTACGTATGACTACCCCAATGGGTGAAGGTTAGAATAAAAAATTATTAATAAAATATTATACATCAAAATTTAATAAAACTTAATTATAAAGATTATAATTATTTTATATAAAATATATCATTTTAAAATATATAAAAAATTAATATATAAATTAATATAATAAATTACTTATACCAAATAAATAATAAATTTATAATATATTATATTAACTTATATTATTAAGCCGACAATGTTAATAACAGTTGAAATAAAAAATGATATCTACTGTTTAAAAAAAAGAAAAGGAAAAGAAAGACCTCGGCAAGATATATAGTTGCCCAAGCGGCAGCCATGCTAGAAGAGGGCAACGTTTAAATAGTATTTAAATACATTCTAATTCATTATTTTATGTGGATAATTTGACCAAAAAATTAAATAAAACATTAAATATTTAATACTTCATTGTCTTAATCAAAGTTGTTAAATTCATAAGTTTAAATAAATTAATAAATGCGAGGTAAACTCGTAATATAAATTCGTAAAAATTTATATTTATTAATAATTACATATAAAATATAATATGCAACAAGAGATTCATTAAAATATAATTTAAATTATACTAATTTGTAAAAAAGAAATTATTTATATTTTTGTAATTCATTTTTCTCAATATAGATATTTTAATTAAGTTCAAATATAAATATTATTTTTATATAATTCTTTACTCGATTGTACTAAATTTAAGAATTTTTATTTTTTTAAAACTTAATTTGACTTAATTATATAGTAATTCGTCAAATTTGGTTGAAAAAATACTAAATTAATCGAGTTTATTTGAATTAAAGATGAATTAAACTGAATTTGTATTGAACCTAAATTTATAAGTGATTTGATACGATTTTAATGAGTAAAAACTTAAACTCGCTAAAATCGAAGAATCAACTCATGAATTTAACAATAATGGTTTTAATTTTAAGTTTGGATAAATTTGAAAAGCTAATAATAATAATAATAATAATAATAATAATAATAATAATAATAATAAATTACATGGATCTCATTTGAATTTTACTAAAATTATATATATATATTATTTTTATTTGCAAAATATATTTTTTAATTCAAATTTCAAATTTTTAACTAGAATACTTTTTATTTACATTTTTACATAATTTTTAAATAAAATATTCTCTTACAATTTTGTATAAAGGATATTTTAGTTAAAAATTTTAAAATTGAATTAAAGTTATATTTTAAAAATAAATATGAGATCTATAAAATTTTAACAAAATTTAAGGAATATTTATGTAATTTATTCTAATAATAATAATAAAACAAGAATTTGTTAATTTCTGAAAGAGTAAACTTAAACGCAATTCTTTATATCTTTATTGTTAAATTTTTTAATTAAAATATAACAAATTTATAATTATTGTATAAAAATATAACAAGTATATGATTTAATTGGATAATCAAGCAATTATCTTAAAAAGTATAGATTTATTATGTTTTAATTAAAAATTTAATAAAAAAATATAAAAAAAATTATATATAAATTTTTATTACGTGTTTGATCGTACATGGATTCAAGATAACACTATAATTTAAAATGTTTAAAAGAATATGATTTCCATAAATTTTCAATATCTCTTATATCTCCTAAACCTGCATTTCAGCTCCCTGGGGGTATCCATGGAATGGAAATATGAATGGTTTTAACAATCCAAACATTTTAATTTATAAAAAAAAAAAGTAGATCGGCATGTCATCTTTTGTTAATAACCAGTTATATCATTTATAAAAAAAATTCAATTATCACTTAAAATAAAATATTTTAAATATCCTATCCTATCATGAGATTTTATATCTAAACATCTAAAAAACCGACAAATTAAGATATATTAATGTCATAAATACCTAGTTCTAACAATTATAATTTAAGTTCATAAAAAAGTTGTAATTTAAGTCATGAAATTGAAATGATATTATTTTGTGTTTTTTCCCCCTTAAGTTTACCACACCACAAATGCCTAATCACTACAACCAAATGATATAATTCCTTATATGACTTTTGGAATGCCAATGTGATATTGGATCGATACAACTTATGTGTCGTGCCTCAACTTCCAAGGTTTTTTTTAGTATTGGTTTGTGCTACTTTAACGGAAATAATCTTAAAATATTCAATATTCATGAATCACAAGTGTGTATATTTTCGCCACGAAAACTATATGGTTTTAAAAGCCTAAAATATTAACATATTGATGTTTATAGTTTGCTCGTATTCCATGCCTTGAGGGTAAAATACGTAATTAGTCAAATTATAATATTCCTATTGATCCAAAGCAAACATAATGATATCATATTTTGTTTATAGCCATCATGTAATGTCTGAATCAATTTGTGCACAAGTAAACTTCGTGAGATATTCACAAACCTTTTGTTATGAATTACACATAAATCTTAGGCAATTAATTTCTGCAAATGATGAAGTAGTGATCTTAAGTTAATTATTTTTTATTCAAAATCACAATAATTATGATCAGCATGAGGAATTTGACATCAATTGGAATCAAGTAAGGGTTATGAAAATCCAATCAATCAGTTAATTGAATTGGAAAATTAGTAAATCAATATACTTTCAATGCATCTTCAAAATTGGTGCAAAAAATTAGGTCAAGAATCAACTGAATTAATTAAAAATTAATAATAATTAGCTGGTTTGACATTGAACCAATTAAAAATCAATTTTTGATTTTTTTTGTTTGAATAAGAGTTTTGACATTTTGAAATAAAGATTTACTAAGCTTTATCTATTTGTTTTACATAAATTTGTTGTCTTATGCAAAATATTTTAACTAATTTTTATGTTTTTAAATATTTATATCTATTTTATATTTATAATTTTTTATATATTTTAAAAATAATTTGACTTTAGTTCAATTGCAATCAAATAATTGAACAGTAAATTATTTTGTATTTTAGTTCAATCACCAAACCACTATTTAAAGGACTACATTTAGGTGTAATTTTTTATATTTCTACTGTTAAATTTCTTAATTAAAATATGGTTTTATAATAAAAATATGACAAATATATGGTTTAATTAGAGAATTATATAGTTGTCTGCAAAAATTATATACTTGTCATATTTTAATTAAAAAATTATATTTATTATGTTTTAATCAAAAAATTATATATTTGTCATATTTTAATTAAAACATTTATGATAAAAATATAAAACCACATATAAGCTTTTTTTTTCATTTTTAAAACATTGGTAATTTGCTTTTTGTTGACTGTGTTATAAGAAGTCAATTACTATATATTGGTCTTGAAAAATATTACTGTTATCAATTTTGATCTTAAAAGTTAATTATGAATTCTAATACTATAAAAGTACATTAAATAGATCTAAATATTAACTCTATCAACTAAATGCTAGTGGAGTTATCCGGGCAGAAAAAAAAAATTCTTTTCAAGGGACCAAGATTATAAGTTATGATATATAATATGTTTTGTAAAAAAAAATATATAATTACTCTACAATATATATATACACACACACACACTCACACATTATATGTGAGAGATAATATCTCATATTAAATTCAAATAAGTAAATAGCACGTTCTGGCATACATTGCTACAATTGTTTGTACAATATCACAATATAAAACATACATGCAAAGAGAACATGCTTTTTAAATAAGTCATATTTTATATGATTCATCTTGTTGACTAACTTTTTATGAATTATAAAATTGATTTCAATATATATATATATATAAGTTGTATTAATAATTTGATGATAGTAATAATAAGTCAATTTATTAAATCTATGGATGAGAGGAAATTAAAAGGTTAGAGAAAATGTAAATGTAAAAAGAATTAAAAATAAATAAATGAGGAATATAAATGTACAAATATGTGTATGTGTGCATGTGCGTGTGGATGTATGCACGCGTGTGTTTATGTGTGTAAGTTGTATTGATAATTTGATGATAATAATAATATAACTAATTTATCAAATTTGTAGATGAGAAGAGATTAGAGAGTTAGAGATAATGTAAATGTACAAGGCAACATAAACAACATTAGAAAAAACAAATGAAGAAAAATATATTTTAAAAAAAAAGGAAGAGTGACCTTAAATAGAGTTTAAAAAAATGAAAAATAAAAGTAAAAAAAATTAAAAAAAATATGGAGAGAAAAATGATAATTTATACTCTTTTAAATTTTAGTCTACAAACATGAAAATATAAAAAGAAGCCCTTTTACTTTTAACTTTCTATATTTTGATAAGATATTGTCTTCAAAGATTGCTATTTTTAATTTTATTATTTTAGAAGACTTATATAATTATTAAAATAAATTATTTCTAAAAACTGAATAAGAATCAATAATATTTTGTTATTTAAAGTATAACATATATTAAATCATTATATAAATTATTACTTATATTATCATATTGTTTTATACACATGTAAATTCTTTTTTTATTGATAGACTTTGTATCATAATTTTTTAAAGGATATATATAATATATATAAACACATGTTGGGGGAGGGGAATTGGAGGGGGCCATCCACCGCCCCTCCCAAACCCAATATTTACTTAATTAGAATTAGAATGTTGAATGGTTGACTTGGCAACACCCATCTAACATTTTTGTGCTATCTCAAATAAAATATATATATATATATTTTTTATTTATTGGTATGATTTAAATCCATCAGAAAGTGGAATTATAAAAGGCCTGAAATTTTAACCTTAGCTTTACAAGGGCTTAGTAGCAAAAGTCAAAAAGAAACCAAAATGCCCTAAGAAATTCTATGCCTTCTCTTTTTCTCACTGTGTCGTCCCTCTCCTTTTACGTCCATAGTCGTTAACAACAGACATAGCTTAATTTGAATAAACATTAGGAATAACTAGTTCACGTTCAAGAAACCTTATATGTTGCTTTATGCCGTGGTTGAACATTAAAATTATGAAAAATGTGGGGGTGACAATGATGCAGTTCAAATTAAACAGTGACACTAACGATAATGAAAACCATAACAACATTAAAAATGAGATGTTATAAAAGTGGGTGCAAGTAGCAGTTTCAAAGAGATCAAGTCGCTGAAAAAATAATTATTTCTACTTAAAATTTATGAGGCCGAACTGATCAATCAAAAGCTAGCAACTAAATGAACTTCTAACAAACTCCAACGTTAGCCCAAAAGAAAAAAAAAGGCAGTTTTTCTTATTAAACTTCAACTTAAAATATATCCAAAAAAATAAAAGGGATGTGGACTATAATAAACTACTAAATGTGACTTCCTTTTTCCCTATGGGCACTCAAGGAGATCTTTGGACTGGAGTTAAAAGAATTCAAGAACATAGCAAATTGCTTTACATGAATATATATATATATATATATTGAGTTCTAAAAATATTATTTTTTTAATATTTTGACAAAGTTTGAATAAAGGCTAAATACAAAGAACCCCCCAGGAAATTGTGTAATTTATCTTCTGCACTTGAATGAACTGATCATAGACTTCTTAATACTTCTTAAATTTTTAATGTTGTGCAACATAATTTTTGTTTGCTAATTTTTCTATTCAAACCCTTACGTTATTTGTCCATATAGCTTTTTTTTTTCCCCTCAATACTTGTTTATCTAGGCTAAGAGTGGCCAGCGTAATAAAGAATATACCTAACTTGTCATCCTAAGTGACAAAACAAGAGTTGTTTTTGTCATGTTCATATATAAAGAAAAATGTAAAAACAAAAAAAAACAAAAAAAAAAACCTTATTTATCACTTGAAATGACAAGTTAAATGTACCTTCTACTAATTTAACCGACACAAATAAATAATGTTAAGATTTCAACGAAAGAATTATATTATACAAAATGAAAGTTTAAAGAACCTTTGGTCAAACCTTTAAAGTTCAGATAAATTAAATCACACAACTCCCTAAAAAGTACCTTGCATTTTGACGGGATAAATTAGAGAACTATGATAAACATGCAAGAGTTCAAATACAAATTCTCCATAAACTTGGCTACCGTATGAATAATCCGCACCTATGTATGCAACTTTACTAAACAAATGTTCACATGATACTGCTACGTACAGAAAGTATCCATTAACGCCTGACATATTGTTCAAAGATTAGTCAATCCACGAGATGCTTTTATTAATTTTTTAACCATCTGTATTTGGCTGGGTCCAAAATGAAAACTCTCGCACACACACTGCATAAATACCAATCACATCTTCTACCTATTGATCATATATGTGCTAGCTAGCTTCAATTAGTCGCTTTTACCAATGGCTAATGTCTTTAGGAGCACTGGTTCAGTTCTTGGGGTCATGGACGACATGGCAAGGATACCCATTAATAGAATACCCCAAAAATATATTCGCCCTGAACGAGAACCTTTACTTCAATTCGATCAAACCACTCCTTTGCCAACTATTCCCATAGTTGACTTGAAAAACTTTTTGGTTTGTGGAAATGCCAGAGACCCTCAACTTCAGAATTTGTTCTCAACATGCAAAGACTGGGGTTTCTTTCAGGTTTGTTAATTTGATCAATATTGATATTCATCCACCATTCAAAATCTAAAATTAAGCGTTGGGTTTCTATACTTTTCTAAGTTTGTCTTCCATTTTCCGTTAACACATCAACTCATTGATTCTGAGCAAAGAATGGGTCAGTATTGATAGCCATTAACCATTCAAAGGGTTACTATTCAACCAATTTGTATCCCTTTTTATTGATGCATCATACAGGCAGCTCAGTCTCTAAAGAGGTTGAAATTTCCGTATCTAAATTAGCAAGCCTTTTGGTTTATATACTTTCCTGAGATGCAGCTAGAAGCTTTCTTGTAACAAACTTTTTGGAAGTGCCTGTTGTTACGTGTGCAGGTGGTAAACCATGGAGTGAGCACTGAGCTGCTAGGGAAACTGAAAATCGAAATTGAGAATTTCTTCCAGCTTCCAAGTGCAGAGAAGAAGAAATACCAAATCAGACCAGGAGATGTTCAAGGTTATGGAACTGTGATCAGATGTAAAGATCAAAAGCTGGACTGGGGCGACAGATTCTATGCGGTGATCAACCCTCTTCATCGAAGAAAACCATATCTGTTACCAGAGCTACCTCCATCACTCAGGTTTATTCAACACTTGTACCAGACACAACACAACATTTCAAACTGTACCTCAACACCTAATATATTTTATTATGTCACAGCATGACATATCCTATATCTGTGTACACAGGGATACCCTGGAATCATACTTCACGGAAGTGAGGAAACTTGCTATGGAACTTCTTGGACTATTGGGAGAAGCCATAAAGATGGAGATGAAGGAGGTGGAGGAACTGTTCGAGGATGGAATGCAATCTATAAGGATGACATACTATCCTCCATGTCCAGAGCCAGAGAAAGTTGTAGGGCTCACACCACACTCAGATGCCACGGGGATAACAATACTTCATCAGGTGAATGGAGTGGAAGGCCTGGAGATAAAGAAAGATGGGGTTTGGATCCCAGTGAGCTTTCTCCCAGATGCCTTTGTAGTTAACGTCGGGGACATTATGGAGGTTTGTCATTGCTACTTGTCCCTCTCTCTCTCTGAAATTTAATAAAATGAAAAGCACGTGGTGTATTGAATTTAGTCCTAGGCTATCAGTTTTGATTTTTCTAGAGTGTTACATCGGGCACCGATCATTTTCAATATTGGTAATCATGCTTTTCCCATTGATGCATTCATAATGCAGAATCCACGATATCCATCCACTTCATCGTGATGTCAATCATGACTTTTTCTTATTTCTTTTGGAGGCCATTAAGTTCAATTGAACATAATAGCCAAAAATTATATTTTAGTAAAAAAAAAATGATGCGAGTATCAATTTGATATCTTTTCAAATTTTTTGTATTATTTTTATATATGAGAATATGGCTTCATCTGTTCTTTAAAAAATTGTATAATATTATTTAAAGATTTTTAAAAAGATGAAAATCAGAACGAATTCATAGTTTTGAGTATTTAAATAATACAAAAACTTTTTAAAAGATTAAATTTTTGAGTTTTGTTTATATCTAATATATATGTATGGTGCAGTATTGTCACCTAGCTCGTAATTGAGAGGGTGAAGGATTGAATAAAGAACCACCACAAGTTCCATTTATATATATGTGTATATATATAAAATAAAATAAAACAACATTCCCATTTATTTTCACATCTTTTGAATTCAGTGTTCATCATCAATTCTTAGTAAAGTCATTAAATGAATTAATAGCTCAAGTAATCTCTAAATATCTTCAAAATTGATGGACACTTAGTTTATATAATCAAATTGATGGGGAAAATAAAAAAAGTATTCTTCACCCCTCACTAATTTCCTATTAGTTGAAAACACAAACAAATTTACATGCTCTAAAAAGCATCGAATATTAACATTACCTTTTTGAGAAAATTGAAAGAATTAAAGCATGTGACCTTTTTTGTTGCTTGTAATTTTTGCTTACTCTTTTAAATGGTCCATGTGTCAATCCTTATCTTCCTACCTATACATGATGGTGATGCTTTTGGGAGAGTCTGCAGATTCTAAGCAATGGGGCCTACACCAGCATAGAGCACAGGGCAGCAGTGAACAAAGAAAAAGAGAGAATCTCCGTTGCCATGTTTTTCAACCCCAAGTTTGAGGCGGAGATTGGACCTGCGAAAAGCTTGATAAGCCCTGAAAATCCTCCCTTGTTCAAAAGGATGCTCATGGAAGATTACTTCAAAGACTTCTTCTCTCAAAATCTCAATGGTAAATCCCATTTGGAGAAAATGAGAATCAAAAGAGGGGAAGCAAACACTTCCCCTCATTTTTAGGTTAAAAGTTTAGCTTTAAATCACAATCTTGTGCCTCTTTATTGTAAAGTATTATAAATTTGTTATATATATATATATATATATATATATATATATATATATATAGTGGGCCTTTTCTACTAAAGGATGATAACCTCGGCTACTTGATGTTATGGGGTGAATTTGTGTATCCATTAGTTTACTCACTTTATAAATTTTCACTATCATGGGCTCACACACTTACATTTTCAACCCTTTTTTTATTCTATTTTATTTTTCTAAATCTTAAGAGGGTAAAAATGCTAAATTGATGCTTTGTTTTGTTGTGCCGCTTTATTATATCTCTTAATAAAGAAAATCCTGGTTATGTCATTTGTGCCCGCCTTAGATATGATAGTGGTAAGAGGTGGGTTGTAGGTTTTATTAGGCATTTGGGCTTTTGTTCATCTTTGATTGCAGGATTATAAGATATTTTGGATTATCTTAGTTTTGCTTGAAGTTTGGGTTTAATCGAAATTGAAAATGACTCTTTTAGCTTGGTGCAACCTTTCAATAATTCTTTGAAGTCTTCTTCTCATTAGAACCAATTAATTTCTATTATCTTAACCTTGTTATAGAGATAGCAGAAGGTGCATTTCAATCACTTATAAAAAAGGAAATGTTTATACTGATTTTCTTGCTAATTTGGTTGTCTCCCAAATGTGGATGTACATCACATTTGGATCTCTTTTTTTAGTAATTTAATGTTTTATTTTATTTTGATGTTTCGAAACGCAAGTATCTAATAAGATTTCTGTTAATTTTTCTTTTTTATTTGGAGTTTAGAATCCTGCTTCTTCACCAAAAAAATGCTATTACTTATTTTGTCTAAATTGATGCTTAACTGACATAAAAAAAAAAAAAAGAAATCAAAAGTCATATTCAATAATCATAATGTTTAAAATACTATTAAATCAATCTACAATATAATTTCAAACCATTTGACTTCAGAACAACTTGTTAAAATTCCAAACCCTGTTAATCATCGAGCATATACACCACGTGGCAAATGTAATAAAACTTATTACTCTCATTTACGCTTGTAATAACCATAATGTGCTTTCTTAAATAACAATATTGATTTGTGGTGGAAAAACCTATTTGTCAAAGTTAAAATCATCATGAAATTGAAATCAAGCTGTTATATGCATTATTAAGCTTTGTTGTAATGAAACCAAAGTAAATAGCTATCTTCACAATTTATGGTCGTTTCTTAAAAAAAAAAATGTATATATTCAACTTTAACTTTGCATCCAATTGCAATATCCCTCTATTTTTTTTTTAAAAAAAAAAACAATTGACAATAGCTACCGCCTTCATTTTTTTTTACTAGACTTATAAACAATTTTTTATATTTTTATTAGCAGATTTTCTTATCGAAACATTAAAATATAACAAATTTATAATTCTTTAATAATAACATAATATGTATATGATTTAATTAAAAATTATAAAAAGTATACATTTATTATGTTTATTATTAAAGAATTATACACTTATCATATTTTTATTAAAAAATTTAGTAATAAAAATATAAAAAATTATATATATATTTTTTCCTTTTTTTTTTTTTTGGGCCAACGTTACCCCCTTCGTTTTAGATTCGGTAAAGTTGTCATAATTTCTACTGACCAAATTATCTAACCCTTATCCATCCCATCTTTCTAAATTGAAACCTGTCATCTCTCTTGTATTCCAATATCAACCCTAATTCAGTGTGAAGTCAAAATCTCATGATCTCTATATGAAATTCAATACCGACAACTACATACAATGGCATGAGGTATGAAGGAAAAACACAAAGAAACACAAGGCTTAGAAATTAAAATAGACCATTGATCTTAAATTACTCGAATTTCTGCAACTCTAAATAATTCTTTTCTCGTTCCTATCGTAAAAAAGGATTACGTATGGCTTCTAACGGAAAAGGAAAACGAAGAGTTAAAGTGAGAAAAGAAAATAAAAAAGAATAAGAAATTAAAAAAATAGTCACACCCCATCTGATATATGAAATGAAAAGAGAAATAAAAAAAAAAGTAATTATATAAATAGAAAATGATTTTTACATAAAAATAATAAAAATAATTATTAAATTATAATTATAAAGATATAATATATATTACATACAAATTAAAAAAAAAAAAAAAACAGAGGGCCTTCTCCCTTAAGCACAAGAGGCCAACACAAATTCAACCCTGAGTGTCATCACTGATTGATTATGCCAAACAAGGATTCCTCGCGTGGTGGAGTTGATTGAAGATTTGCGGATCTTTGATGGGTGGCGTGCATATTTCTGTATTATTTTGAGTACTGCCAACATAGATGTGTCGCACTTATATTTTATTTATAGCAAAAAATAAAATAAAATACACAAAATTTTCTTAAATCTTATTAAAATTATATAAATTCTCAATTTATTTTTTAAAAATACACTTTAATCTAATTTTAAAATTTTTTATTAAAATACCTTTCATAAAAAGATATTTAACTAGTTAATTGAGAATCTTCTAATCTAAAATTTTAAAATTAAATTAAAATATAACATAATTTTTATTTTTAAAAAATCTATATAATTTTAATAAAACTTATAAAAGCTCTGCATAATTTAATCAACATATATATATATATATATATATGAACCAACCAAGAAGGCTATTATTTTAGGCCATGGATTTTGGATTTCAAATAGGATATAAAAACTCATTTAGTACATAAAATAGAAATAAATAAAATGAAAATTGAAATAAAAATAATAAAAATTATTAAATAATAATTATGAAAGCCCTACACGAAACGGGCCATTAGACATAACAAATCTGCTAAATCAGTGATAATTGATCAGTTGACTCTAAGGAATGATTCTACATTTTCAATTTCACCGTTAGGAATATACTGTATCCACATAGCGTGCGTGTATATATTACTATTTTCCAAAGTCTCAATGACAAGCCCCAAAATCCAATCATCAATCCAGTATTTTGTATTACTTACCCAAGGAGATTCTTATCCACACTAGCACGTGGTACAAACAGAAAAACAATTGCTCCAAGCCCAAAAAAAATATTACACATAGAAGACGACAAAGTCATTCATTCATCGGTAACATCAGTTGTCTTCCCCTTCCATATTTGAATCACAGCCTCCAAGCATGAGGAGATTCTCTGAGAAATCCAATATACAAAAAAATAACAAAATAAACCACGCCACGCCAATCATAAAATATATCAGAAACAGATCCCACTCAAAAGCTTCTGAAAAGCGTACATCATTAGAGTTCCTTCAAGATTAGCTTGATCTACTTATCTATTATAACCCAAGTTTATCCAAGAACTTTTTCAGCTGCATGTGATACTGAGCCCATAGTAAATAATTTCACCAAAAGAACTTCCCAATTCCCAACCCAACAAACCTGGTGCAGGGTGGAATTGTCAGTAAGGTTGCTTTGAACAGCATAACGTTTGAAGATCAAAGATAACAAGACACTTTGCATGAGGTATATAGCATGACTTTTCCTACAATTTGAATCCTAATAAATCTCGGTTCCTACATGAAATTCTCACCATCACACAGGAAAAACATATATACAGGTCGATACATGGATGATGGAACACAAACAAAACCCATATCATACATGGTCAGTAAAGCTATCAGATCTCCACCGTTTACCCTATCTCAGATGGCAAGACGAGTTGTGAACTGTCCCTACAGGCATCAATCAACGCTTCCCAGAAGCTTGATGATGTTCTTCAAAGCAAACATCCAAATTTGTGTCCTCATATGTCAGTAATCATTGCTCGGTATATCTCGGCTTATTACAAGCACATAATAGTATACAATCCTTCTCATATTCACAAGGTTTACGCTAGGCATGGCCAAGAAGATAGTAGGCGATCCCTGGGCAAGCAAAAATATTATAAATATTAAATTTCAGATCTATTGGTAAGTCATCATGAATAACAAGCAATATAAGGGTTCAATCAATGAAAATTGAAGCCTGAAATACCTTTCTGTTTTCTTAAGTTAACCCTGGGGAGGGGATCCAGGCTCAGAGCCACAAAGAGAAGCGTAAGACATTGTATCTTCTTTAGAGATAGCCACAAAGTTTAGAGGTGCAGCAGACAATCTCCTCATCTCAAAATATCCATTTTGGCGCCCAGAGTATGAACGTGGCGTAAGTAGTTCAGATGATCCCCCACCTACTGAGTTACGTCGAGGTGTGGGAGTCATAGATCCATTGCCATTTGCCCGGTACCCATTTGTCTTCTTAAAGCTGTTACTTTTTCTTGGACTAGGCTTGGACCCATACATGGCTTCCTTCTGATTCAAGAGAAGATCTTGCAGCTTCTTTTGGTCCTGTGAGATTCAAGAACATTCACACCAATCAACTATATGATGTGGAAAGATGCAATGTTAAACACATAAGAGCATTTCTCAGAGAATTAGATAATATCGCATTTATTTATGATAGGTAAGTCGATTAAATCAATCTAAATTACATACCAACTCACCAACTGATCACTATGTTCAGAGATTAGATCGTGGATGAACAAATGTTTATGTGATATGTCAATTGTAGATAAATTAGTACTTTACCCTGGATCTTCTCTTTTTTTCTTCTTTCTGTTGTCTGGTCAGCTTGTAATCCTCCAGTATAGACACCAATCGTACCTACAGATATTGTTGGCATTCATGTTGACCAGCTTAAAAGAAGTTCCACGGGGAAAACAACCATAAATATTTACACTTCAGAACTCACCCCATCGTATAGAAAATATGTCTTCTTTTCATCTTCCCAGGCTAGCGTTTTGTAGATAAGATTGTCAACCATTGCTGGAAACAGAATATACTGTTACCATAGCTCCAAATGATATCATCAACAACAAATAGGCTATGATGAAAGGTTACCTGGTATTTTGCTTACAGTCACTCTTGCTCGTTCTGCACGTTTAAGATTAATGTGAGCACCTCTTCCAGCATTGTACCGATTCTCATCCTGGAATTCATTGACATCCTTCAGAGAACAAGCTAGATGATCTAACAGTAGCTTTCATTTGTAAATTATATCATTCCAATAATATTTATTTGAACTGCAATACTTATACCATATAATGAAAAACACAATAAACAAAAAAATTTTGGGCAGAGAGAGAACACTAACAGAAAAGAAAGCAAAATCCTGGCTGTCTAAGTCCTACCAGCATCCTTGTAAGTTAAACAAAATGGAATTTTAGCTTACTTGATTATAGTCCTCAAGCCAATTCTCCTCTTCACAGGCAGAAAGCCACTTATCTATCCTATCTGTTACTTCTTTTCTGCTCAAAGCTTCATCTTTTACCTTTGTAATCTGTGCTTCAATATTTGCTAATAGTTCAGAAGGATCAACTAGGCCTGTACAAAAACGAAACCTTCAAAAATGTCTGTTCTGTTTCAAATAAATCTGAATAAACAGATTAGATAGGTAACTAACTAAGAAAAGTAATAGGTAAATAATCACAGTAGGAACCGGGAAACAAACCAGAATCTATTAATGCACTAGATTTTTCAGCAGCAGTGCTTGTATCAGGTTGAATATGAGTCAATCTACATATTTCCTCTAACTCCGACCTCCTCTTCAAAACAAGTTCCTTCATTCGGCTTGCTTTCAGCTTTGCTAGCCTCTCCACTTCTGCTGATGCCTGCAAAATGACATCTCAATCTTGGTCCTCTACATCTCAAGATTACATGCCAAAAAATGGATTAAAATAAATGGGGAGGGAAGGGGGAGAAGCTTTGAGACCTTTTCTATCATTTCTGTGGAAAGAGCACCTCGATCAGTGATTTCTGATTCTGAAGATCCAAGAATAGAAGTAATACTCAAGAAACTATTCCTCTCTTCTTTTGATGAGTCCATCAAATTCCAAAGTTCAAATAATTTAGCTACAATATCCTTCAGCTGCATTTTCAAAGATATATACTTCAAAAATCAAAGATATAGAAGGAGAATAGGAAAAAGACAAAAAGGAAAAAGAGAGGGGGGGGGGGGGGGGGAATAAGTTAGAAAGAAATGAGAAAACAATTGAGAATGGTGTATATACAATACCTTCTGGATCCGAGCTTTCCTTTCTGTTTTTAACCTCAGAATGGTATGCTCTAGACCTTCCAATGTGCTATTGCTAATATTAGTCGATTGTTCCACATCAGTCCCATGCAAGCTTGGATCCACATCACCCACTGTCTGGCCAAAATCTAATCCAAGCACACCACATAGAGAATGCACCTCATTCACATACTGCAAGACCTTATTAAGGCGGTCGGACTGCAAAGAACAAGTACAGTAAATGCACAAAGGAATTAAAAGAGGAACAGCATAGTAATTGATATGAGGCTTGATCTTTGAACATGGAAAATCTTCCACCCAATTCAAACCCCCACCCACCCCCAAAAAAAAAAACATCTCTTTCACTTGTATATTCTTTCACAATTTTATGCTGTCAAAGGGGCATTTAGGACAAAATTAGATATAAATAAAATTCTCAGCTAGCATTATGTCCAATGGCTGCTCAGCAAATCAAAGCAATATCAAGTCACATGACACAGCCCTAGTAAGGAAGTGTATCTGCAAAGGGGGGAAGAAAGGGAGAAAAAGGGGGGGTCATAAGTGAATGTTAACATCATCAGAGATTATTTCTTTGAATCATGATTCGTAAAAACTATCTCAAGGAGTTTCAAGGGTCTATTCTTCTCACAATACATACCTTCTCTTTTTGAAGAGTGCGAAGATGTGTTTGAACTTCATTAAGTCTTCTAAGTGACAAGTCCTGTTCGTGCAGAACTAATGTGCCGATCACAGGATGGTATCCAGAAATTTCTCCACTTATCTTTTCTATTTGAGCCTTTACATCAGCAAATTGTTTCAATCTTTCCTCTTTTTTCATCTTCAAATCTTCAACCAATGGTGTGACTGATGCAAGTTTATCCTTCAGGGATGAAGATCTCTTCTCCATCTTAATCTATAAATTTCATAAGATGGCCAGATATCGAAGTCAGATCACACAAAGACATTTTTTACCATCTCAAGTAAAATTCAAGAAAACTTATACCTAAAATAATATGTTACACTATCTAAGATGCATCTCTAATAATGTATACTTTAAATTACCCTAAAATTAACACAAAACTCTGACTACTACTGGTTTAATTTACAATACTTTCGCACAGCCCAACCCAAACATCTATTTTAAAGGTATTGGAATATATACATAGCGAAGCATTATTATCAGGAAAACTAGAATTCTTATTTACGCCCATTTTTCTTCTGTCTATATTTTCTGTTTCCCCTTACACCTTAAAAGGAAAAGTAAAGGATATACTAATAACAACAAAGATCTACTTGCTCAACATATATGGATTTGAACACATGAAAGCAATTGCAAGCCTACATTCATTATAAGGAATATGCTTGATGCATATTTCGTGACTGCTGTAAAATAAGGGTGTTCATTGGCCCAATACGCCCTAAAGGCCTGCCCTATTCCGGTCTAATTGGACCGAGCCGGGTCGGGCCAAAAATACAAATGAACATAACTTTAAACAAAACTATATTAAGTCGAGTCGAACCACAAGCGAAGCATATTCTGCCTAACCTATCCTAATAGTTATATATTTTTTTTAATTATTAACATTTTGCCATCTTTTATATATATATATATATATATAATTTTTATTTCATCTGATTTTCTATACATATTGCAGTTTTTATTAACTATGCAAACTTTCCCTATTTGTTAATTGTTTTCATCATTAATGTGTATACTTACTGGTATTTTTTTTGTTAAATAATGAAAATACACATATTTATTTAAGGTTAATTATACTAGTATATCTTATATTTTATTTGATAATACCAGACTATTTTTTTATTACTGATAAAAATATAAGAGTTCTAAAGGTTTATTATTTTGAAATATATATCTATGAGTCTGTTAAAAGATATTTTTATATTACAAGTATTAATTCATTAAACAAAAAACCTTGGGCCGCCCTAACCCGCCCTAAACCATTCTAAAATCGGGCTTGTTCGGGCCGGGCCATGGGCATAAAAACAAGCCCGATGTTTTAATTGAGCAGGACATTGGACCGATTAGATGTCCAACCCGATCCTGCCCATGTACAGCCCTGTTGTAAAGATGCTACTCGTTTTTCTTTTTTAATTATTTTTTTCTCCAGAATCCACAATTCCTGAAATTTTACATTTTGCACCGCCATCTGTAGAAGAACACCATTTTCTGGTATCTTTTTCCTTCCACAAAAATGCTTTTTGACAGCCAGACAGCCAATTACTAAAATGCCCGAAATGAAGTGAATTTTTGATGAATGGATAGGAGAGAGTCATGAATGGTCATTTTTTACCGGCGAATGAATATTAAGTTCTCCAAGAGCAGCCATTAGTGTTGCAAGCTCTGCTTCCTTGGCTGCAACAGTCTGATGAAGGCGTGCTTTGGTGTTGGCAGCCTCATCGACCTTTCTCCTGTATACTTCTAAGCACTCTCTCTCAAGCTCCAACAGCATGCGATCTCTGTCCACTTCAGTCTCTCCAATATCGTTCCATATTTGCTGCACACACAATGCACCCAGTCAACCCGAAGATGAAAAATTAAAAAGAAATAACAGAAGAAGGAACAAATGGAAAAAAGAATAGCAGAGAAAATGAAAACATAAAAAAAATTTAAATAAATATGTAAATAAAAAGACTTTATGATGTCCTATATATTAATTTGTTTCATTCTCCTTATTTTTTTTTGGTTGTCATTTTCGGCTAAGCGCAAGCAGAAATGTCCTAGCAAGCCCAAAACCTGACTAGCCACTCATTCTATAGACCACTAATTACATTTAGTAAAAATGATAAGAGAAAAGCGAAACGGAGCACTTCAAACCCAATTTTAACTGCAATATAAATACTTCCAGTCATCATCTAAGGAAAGGGTCAAAACACACAGATGTAAAAAAGAAAACATCTTTAAAAAGGCAACTGCAAAAGAAAAAGTAAACCAATAATTTAGATGAAAACCCAGTCAGCTAAATTATAAAAATTGCAAGTAACCTAATCGTAGAAAATCAACCAATTTCATTCATTCAAATATATTTTACAAGAGAAATCATTGATCATCAAGACTAGTTTAAAAACAAGCGGAAAGAAGCGTTTTTAATCTTGTTTATATCATGAGCCAAAAAAAAAAGACAAAGCCTTCTGTCCCCTGTATAAAAATAACCAACAGAAACCCTAATGTATGGCTTCTTTATAAGAAATTATGCTTTATTTTGGACAGAAGAGAAATAAGACATCATTGGGGAGAGAATTGCCACGAAGGAGTAAAAGAATCGGCATCAGAAACAGATAATTAGAAGCAAATTCTTCAGCGAGAAGAACAACAGCAAAACCCCATATCTTCTTTTAAACCCAAAACCCAGCAATTTGGAACACCTGAAGTTGTCTGGGCAAAACGTAAAGTCAAGGAGGTGAAACGATAGAAGAAAAGGAAGAGAGAAAGAAAGACCTCGAGTTCTCTAAGCAAAGCAGTGCAGGTGGTGCTGTTACGGAGACCGGTGGTAGGACTTCCAATCGCCAGCATTATTCAGCAATCTCAGCTTCTCTCTCTTTTAATCTATGCAAGTAGTGCTGAATATGAGAGGAAGCCTCTAGTTAGTACTACACCCTCGTAAACGCCAAAGAAGGCAACGCAAGAAAAACAGAGGCTAATAAGGAAGAGTCTACAGAAACCCCAAGAAGAAGCAAGAAACTCGTTGGGTATTTTAGGTCAAAGAGAGACCAAAAGACCAAGAAACATTTGGTGTCTCCATTGCTTCAAACAAGCTCAGCTTACCCAGATCTAAAGCTCGAACAAACTCTCTCTCTCTTCAAATTCTTTTAACATAAAAAGAAAATTCAGAAAAGATTGAACAGGATCTGTAAAGAAAGCGAGGAAGAGAGAATATGGGGGTAAAGTCTTTTAAGGGGAGAAAATGATTGTCATGATTATTGTTATAGTTGGATTAGGCTAGTAAGAAAAAAGGAGAAACTTAGGCAAAGCCAAGAGGCAAAGAAGAAGGATAATGCTTTATTGGGGTTTGGTGGTTGGCTAAAATGCGCCAATGTAGCAGGTAAAGACTAAAGAGAGAGTTTTGCTTCTGGGAATTGTTGGATCTGCGCACATTGGCCAATGATTTTTGGTGGGTATTTTAATTTTCTCCCAGTTTCTCTCGTGCAAGTGTGAGAAAATGCAGAGTGAGAAAATTTGCAGAAGATACCAAGCATTTGTTGTTTCGAAATGGAGATATACGTTCTCCTATCTTCAATATGGAGCGTGGCTTCCACCGCCCAATAACAGTAGGATTTTTGTGTGTCACTAATAGAAGCGCGTGAATAAATATCTGATTTTGATATTGCGGTGACTCAAGTAGCTGTTCTGATGTTGAAGTGTTCGTAAAAAGACAATGGAAGGAAGGAAAGGAAAAAAAATAATTGTTGGGTGGGATCCTTTACGGTAAAATCTTTCAGGCGTAGCTTAGTAGAAGACCTTTGTAATTTTCTCACCATGTGTAAGCGCAACTAATGAATTTTTCTAAAAGTGGATCTTTTTCACTTCAGAGTTTTGGAGAGGGATTTTGAGGAGGAGGAAAGGTGAAGCACATGTTTAGTTCAATTTTTACTTTTTTTAAATTGTGATTTTAGTCAAAATAATAAAATATAACTTTTGTATTTTGTAGGTTACAAATCATAGTTTGAGGGTCTCCAAAAATATTTTTAAACACAAAATACTTTTTCACGTGAATTTTACTCTTAAGGGGAGTGATAAAGTTAAAAGAATAAGTTATATATGTATTTTTAATGATCCATCAGATTATATTTGATTGTTTTTTTCATTTTAACAATATTATTCGACTTATTTTATATATAATATATATAATAACAATTTTTCATTTAATTTATTCTTAATTAATAAAATTAGCTTTCTATCTAATATTAGACAAATATTTTATTTTTAATATAATAATAAAGACAAGTAAGATTAATTAATATTAAGTTCTAAATAAAACTAAAACTTTGTTTTTAATGTATCAATAAGAACAAATAAGTAATTTTAATTTTAGAATAAATGCATATTATGAAAAAATTTAAATTCCTTAAAAAAATAAATTAAAATAAAAATTTTTACAATATGAATCAAAAGTTAGGAGAGCAGAATGATATTTTTAAAATATAAAGATCATCAGTTATAATTTAATCAAAATTTTAAAATGTATATATATATATATATATAATTTACTCTAAATTAAATTAAAATATAATAAAAAGTTCATAACAATTGTCTCGTCAGAAGTTAACAATTATGTGTTTACAATTATTTAGTAGCTTCTAACAAGTAACAATTTATTATTTCATGAGGTACAAGTTTTTTTTTTTAAAGGAAGTAGCTGTGCGTAAATGCGATGTCATTGAAGATACTTTGAGATATTTGAATTTTTGTTTTGTATAATTTATAAAACAAATTATATAATTTATTTATCATAAATGATGCACAAAGTCAAATGAATAAAGAGCGAAGAAAGTGACAAAATAGGAATCAAATTTACGTATATTAAAATCACATGACACTTACATCTGGAAAAGATGTAATTTTTTTAAGTTAAAATTTAATAAACAAATTTATTATTATGAATGGGAGAGCCAAAGTGAAGATAAATAAAATTAGATGAGTTAATTATTTGAAATACTAGTTTCCTCTATGAAAGATGAGGGGTCACTGACAATAAAGTGCATCTTTTTCATTTCTTTCTAAATATTAATAAAATAAAAATTGAGGTTTGTTTTATGATTTATCTCTCTTTTTAATTATAGTGCAAAGTATATATATATATATATATATGTCCTCATCATTGATCAATTTAGAAGAAGAGTTTTCAAGGGTAAAATAGTTCCCAATTTGGTTAACGGTCAATTCTGTGGAATAAAAGTCGTCACGCCTATATTTCATGCATCTTAGGAAACAAAGCAGACTAGCCCCAAAAATAAATTCAAACTATAATTAAGTAAAATTTTTGTAGAGGAATTAAACATTTTATCACTATTATAGAATTTCATGTTTTATTTTATTTTTTAATCTTAAAAATGAATATTTCTAATTTTTATCTTAAAAAAAAAACCTAAATGGTACATTAGGTTTACCAACTTGTGGAAGCCTTATATTATCGTCAGAGTTGCCTAATTTTGTTGCCCTTTCTTAAATATCATGAAATTGACAAGTACTCCATTAAAACCATCTAACTAATCTCCTGGACATGGAAATTTGGTTTATTTTTTTCAATACCTATACTCATAACCTCCAACCTAATTGCATAGGATGAGCTCCATATTAAATTACAAACTCCATCATTTCCTATCTTCTTTTTCTTCATCCCCTTTGCGTAGGATGACATGAAAGTGAAAATTTATAGGATGACATGAAATTTGTTTCAAGTTTTTTTTCTGTTTATGATTAAGTTGATATCTACAAGTTATTCGCCAAGAAAAAAAAAATAAAGGTTGATATCTACAAGTGAATAATTTCTAATTATGAGTTTTCTTCATAAGTATTGAATTCTCAATTGCACGATAATTTTCTTCATAAGTATTGTCAGCAGGGTGTAACTTTTATAAAGCTGAGATATCATAATTGGTAAAGACATCCCATCACTAAATGTTGTGTTTAGATCGAAGTGTGTGGTGAAGACGAGTTATGGTTTTGTAATTTATAGGTAGATTGTAACGAATTTTTCTTGCAAAATTTCTATGGTTCTTAATTTAATTGTGGGGTGCAGATGAATTATGATTTTTGTAATTACAAGATGTGCATAACTGAATTAAAAAAAAAAAAGTAATCAATTAAAATCTAAACAAATTGAAACTCGAACACATACCTGTAAAACTTTCTATAATTTGGAGCTTCCTCTCTCTTGTTTTTGTTGATTTTATGCGGCGTATTTTGATCGGCCCTTTATATAAATTATGATCCCTCCCCTTTTCATTTTAATTCACCTTTTTTCACAATATCTTTTCTTCTTTTATCTTACTCATGTTGTGTGAATAAATATTTTTAGTTCTATATATCATCATACAATATATTTGGAAGGACATCTTTCTATTCATATATGTCTCATTTGATAAAAAGAAATATATTAAAAAAAATTTACTAAATAATTTAGTTTGGTTCACATTTTGCAGAAAATGAATCAATTTTCATTCTATAAATACGTGAATGGAAAATAGTTATTATGTATCTAATGTTTATTATTTATTTTAATTTCAATTCTATTTTTAAATAAAGATACAAAAGTTATTTTTTTATAATTTTTTTATTCATTTGTTATTTTTATCTAATCAAACATACAAATGGAATAATATTCTCTTTTTTTTATTATATTATATCAAATGTAATTATTTTATTTGATTCACATTCTCATTATCTTTTCATCTTCATATTTAACAATTTTATATATCACATGAGATATTAGTTCATTAGTGGATCTATCATATCTTTTTAGTTGCTCTTCATTGCACAAAATTAAAATGTTTTACTGGCAAATAATTAATTTAGTCTACCATCTTTTTACACTTATTTTTATCAAGTGAGAATATTCTCTTAGATTTAGTGGAAGTGTGTGGGAACAAGTTTAGCATAAATCCCATGTTAAAGTTGGTAGAAAAGGAGCTTTAATCTTGAGTCTTCAACACCATAAAGCTTACCATCTATTCCATCATTTTTATCAATCTATGCCATCATTTTTTTTACCCATTATCAACCCTAAAAATTAGGTGCAGTACTGCTGTATAGAGATGAAAAGACTATATAACAGTAGGAAGACAAGAAGTCCTTCAACTGGTTTCTTTCATAATTAAAAATTGCTTTTTGGTTCTTCAATGATGGAAAAGAATACTAAATATGACCTTAACTACTGTTACAATTAATCCATTTTTGGCTCAATGTCATTATCTTTAACCCTTGGTTTATGCCTAAATATAGGATGTAAAGGCACTATATTTACTTTTTCACCCATTATGATAGAACAAAATAGGGGAGATTTTCTAGATGATCACGTGTCTAGCTAGAGCACCCATTGCTACTTGTTTTTTTGTAATTTTGCCAGGACAAGGTGATAAATTATAGTTTGGGTATGGGTCACTATAATTAATGATTACTCCCTATAAATAAATCCCCTTGGACGTCTTTTTTAAATATATAGAAAAAAAAATGGACAGAGATAAATATACGTTGCTCCTTAATTATGGACAGCATATATGATCTTCAATGTACTTATCAATGCTAGGAAAAGTATCAACATATTTTCGTAGTATTAATTGTCTATTATTATCATTTATATTTTGAAAAATTAAGTTATTCTTGCTTAAATTTATGATCTAACTCAATCATAAATCAAAATAAGATTATGTGATTTATTTAAAAAGAAAGTTCATGACAAAATAAAAATGATAATAATAATGAGTTACTGCATAAGTAACCAAAAAGAACTCCGAGATTAGACCATGGTAAGGGAAATCACTTGAGATAGATTTGAAAATTCAAAGCTATATATTCGCTGCCATGCGTCTATATATGGCTTTGAACTTGATTATATTTCAAGAACTTAAGTCGTTAAATAACTAGATCATTCTTGCTATTAATGAAGTAAGATAAATTTTGGAATCAAGCTATATGTCTCAAGTAACATCATATAATAAGAATAAAGATGATATCCTGGAGAATGTGTAATACCTGTAACTTTCTGATATATTAAAAGGTTGCTCTAATTAATAATTCAAGCCAAAACTCAGAAAATTCTCAAAAAAGTATACCTTAATTACTCCTAGCACCCAAAAAGTTGACGCAAAGCAAATAACAAATTATTGATTCATGGAGTGCCTATTGAAGAGGCAACTTGACCTAATTGTTGTATAGCATATCTCACACGGAAATGGTTGACGTATATCTAACTAACATAAATATATCAGTTATTCTCTCATAATGATGTAATTATTGGTTTGTTGGATTAGGTTTCACATCAATTGATTGGTCAATAATAATGACAATATAGAGTATTATCATAAACATATTATTAATTAGTATTATCATCATCCCTCTTTTATTTTAATCCTAAATGAGTTCATGTATATATAGTATATGACATAAGGCAATAATTCATGGATGGTATAGAGAGAGAGAGAGAGAGAGAGAGAGAGAGAGAGAGAGAGAGACGTGGGTTAACTACCTCTATTGGTTGAAGAAACCTAAAGTGATAAGAATGAAAGACAAAGACAAAGGAACTATAGCTGGCCTTCCAAAATATAAGAGTAATGGACCCCTCTCCCCTCTTTCTCCTCTTTCCCTTCCCACTGCTTTCTTACACTAATCACAACAATCATACAAAAGAAGATGTCATCTTTAATATTTAGCTATCTTCATTAAGCCATTAAAAATTTGCTGGTCATTTGCCCCACTAAAGTTCCCAATTTATATTTTAAAGTATATAAAGCAACACACACACACATAGTTATTTATATTCATTGATTAATCTCTCTCTCTCTCTTGATCAGGTTGTAAAGTAACTATGATAGCCATATATTATAGTTCTTTTTTTTTCACTATTTGAAATGACATAAATTTCAAGACTATCTTTGGCCAATTCTAATATAACACTAGTGTAAGTTACATTAAAATTTAAAAAAAAAGGCTGAATTGTACTTAATACTTATCTTGCTTTTAAAATTCCGTTTGACTCCTTTAATAATTGATATATAATACAAAAACCAGTTAATGTTTTCTACAAAATTAGTTCTTTTCAAAAATAAAAGTATTTAATTATCTTTACTATAATATTAAAAATAAAATCAATCTTATATTATATAAAAACTTAATTTTATTGACAAAATATGAATTAAAATAAAGATTTTTGCAATATACATCAAATACCAAGAGAGTCTGAGTGTAATTTTTGTAACAAAATAAATATCATGTTTAATTTAACCAAACATAAAAAAATAATTGATGTAATTTACTCTATACATTTTAGTGATATTCAAACTCTTTCCCTTCAAAATAAATTCCCTTCACATATATCCTCTCTGTGTCAATGAGTTCAATATTTTAACTTGATCAACTTTTTTCTTCTTAATTTCCCCCTTGTCTTGCTTGCATAATATATAGACGAAGGCAGGTGCAATAAAGTATATATATTCATATTATATGACTATCATAATATTTAACTTAGGAAGAGAAATCATTTGGCTTTTACTCTCCCCGCTAGACAATGGAATCAACACAGGTAATGAAAGATACTTGTATTAGACTATTTGATCCCTTACAAATGACTTTTAAATTTCAGTCTTTTGGTTCTTCATCAAACGAGGAAATGGAATGTTGGATTTTCCCCCCTATTAGAATATTAGATACTAATTACAAGAACCAATAATGCTCTACTTCCCCTTATCCAAAAGTAACAACAATTATCTTCTTTTTCTTGGATCCATCATTCCTATTTGAAAGTGACTCAAATTCTCTCAATGTTCACAAACAATTTTAATAATAATTATGATATTTTGAGCCTTAGGATGTGCCACAACCGAAATTGTTCCTCTTTTTTGGTCATCATTGAATTTATTGTTCATATGTTGTCACGAGACACATAATTGGAGTCTTCAGAGTAACGTTATCCAAGCATTGCTGCTACACAAAGTAAAAATATACAAGAAAAGTAAGCTCCAGTCCTCCCAAACTAGTTTTTTTTTTTAACAAAAAAAGTAGAAAACAGAACAAAATTAACATACTTTGTTTGTACTTTTTTTCTTTTTTTCTTTTTTTTTTAAATAACTTTAGTGATACATTGCATCATAGATATTCAAGTTGACAGATCATATATTACCCTTTCAAAGCACTTTCCGATTTACGAGAACAGGGGGACAAGGACACAGAACAACCAATTTAACAACAGTATAGACTATAAAGAGAGATGCAGAAATATGAAATGTATACGGAAATTTTTATAAAAGAAAATTAATAATGTACTGTTGAATTGTAAAAAATATATATGTTCTATATTTATATTGACAAATTTATTAACAAACGCTCAAAATACTTTTGCTTAATACTCGTTCTTGTATTAAATTTGTCACTGTAATTCATAACAATTTTTTTTTTTTTGGGGTTTTGCTATCATCTCAGCTTCACTGTTGAAAGATGACTAGAAGATAAGACTACACTTGTGTGTGTGTGTGTGTGTGAGAGAGAGATGTAGAGAGAGAACTATAGTGGCAGAAAGGTAAAGAATGGAGCTTTACGTAGCAGGGAAATTTCACTCACTTTTGAGTTTTGTCCACATACATTAAGAAATATGACTAGAAGATAGGAAAACATTTTGTGCCTACTTTTCCATTAAAGAAAGGGTGACATTTGTACCTTTTTTGCACTCATGTGGATCGTGGGGTTCTATGATTCTCAATCCCAAGCGAAAAAAGATACAAAAGAAGGCAGGGTGGGCTACTTATTGGAATTATTAGCCGACAAAATCAATAAAAAGGAGAAAATTATGGACGGTTGAGGAGTTGACAAGTTCAATTAGATATAATTAGTCACCAAATAGCAAGCATCATTGTAAACTGAAAAAAAAAAAAGGTTTATTAAAGCAAGAGCATCATTTAGTAGCCAACAGCAAAAATTTGCCTATGATTAATGCAAGTTATCTATTTGTTGCATGGCTTCTAATATGAAAGATCAAGTTTTGCCAATTCATAGTTCACATTAATTTGGATTGATGATAGAATACATTGACCGTTAATTGTGTTTTTTTTTTTGGATATATAAAGAATTATTTTATGAACTTTTATCTAAATTCTTATTCACTTAACTACTATAACTAATCGCTAATAACTAGCAATCAGGTACAGACTTACCTTTCATGATTTAAGGACAGCCACTCCCCAAAAGAACTTTTATATTTTCGATTTAATTAGTTCTGAGAAAAGCACTAGAAAACCAGCTGGAATTGTGTAAATGGGACAACACATTTTGTCCCTCATATTTTTCTTTTTGTAGTTCCATCCCTTCTAACAACCTTCGTGTATTTAACTTCTCGAGTGTTTATTAATTGATGAAAGGTTATGACAGAGAAAATAGCTTTTTTTTTTCTCTCTGATTAAGATTTTTCTGTTCCAATCAATTTTTTAATTAGTGAAGGAGTTAGACATGCCAACAACTTTCTATGATCGGAATTAATAACTCAGTTAGTTATATTAGCCCTAAGCAATTTGGGGGGTTTCTTGGATTTAAATCTTTAAAACTAATAATGTATGCTTGCAGATCAAACAGATGATCATCGATGAATTGGGTCAAATACCACATCGGGTATATCATACCAAAAAATTTTTTAAAAAAACTAATGTCTGATTGTTTCAGGGTAAATCCTTAACAAATCATTTTATATGAATGTCTCTTACACCTTCAAATATGAATTAATTTATGAGGCAAAATACCTATTTATTGAAAAAACACATTTATAAAATATAAAAAAAAAAATTAAAAGCATTATACCTTGAGTAATTATATATACTTTCCTGAGGTCTTCAACTATTACACAAATATTCCCTTTGGTTCTCTTTTTATACAAAAAGAGACAATAATAAGAATTGAAGAAAGATATTCTTTTGTAAAATTTTTTCATGTGCTTATTCCCCCCTTTGTACATTCTTCTTCGATGTATAAGTTTGTGTTCAAAATTCAAAAAAAAAAAAATGTAAAACTAGATTATAGGAAGTTTATGCAAAATTTAAAAGCTTAATGAGAGAAGTATATAAAAATATATTTGTGCAGTATTTCCAGTACTGTAAAAACATCTAAGCCTTGATATTCTGATATAAGTATACGCCTTGCTTGGTCATTGAGAGACACTCATGACAACAAAATTGTTGTTAAGACAATGATTAGCGAATATAATTGAAATAAGATAATATTAGCAAGATAACTTGATGACATGCACTCGAGCTCATAGTCCCCTCAATATGCATTTTACTAACACTTTATAACTAATGGTGGATATTTATTAACTAGAATGTTCATAGGGTTTTGGTTTGGAATTTTAGGTATATCAGTTACGTTCAAATTAAACAAAAATCAATCACTAGAACATGGTATCGAACCAAACTGAATCGTCCATTGGATTTGGTTTGATTTCAACTTTCAACCCGCGCGCGATTTATTGCTTTTTTTTTTAATTTTCTTAAATTTTTCACTATTTTATTTATGTCAAAATAAAAATGTATGTATCTTATCATTAGTTAATATAAAGGCCACTCTGATATTCAAATTGAAACATAACTCAATGTTTTGATCACAATTTATTTTTTCATGAATCAAACTAAATCATATAATTTAACTTATCAAAATTAACATTATCAGCAACCATTATTTCTGAGATTTTATTTGCTAATTGTCAGTTTTGGTAAGTTAGCTAAAATACCAAATTTTAGCCTCTTTTAATGATTTTGATGGGTAAATAAGCTTATATATATACCTAAGATTTGTCATTTGTAAGTGTCATATTTGACCGATGATGCTTGGGCACTCATCTTATTTATCCTAAGCATTATTTGTTTAGTGTCACAATATCACATGATTTTCTGCAAAATATTTCAAGTTTTGGATATATCGATCCCAAGAGAGAAAAGAACCAAATTAATGGCAGTAACATCAAACAAAGAACAGGACGTATTCATATATTAAATGCCTAATATTATATAGTACTTGCTATGGCTACAATATTGGTATATATCTTCAACTAATTAATATATATAGGACCCCAGGTGGCCTACACTACACCAATATATACATACATATATATATATATATATATATATATATATATATATATATATATATATAGCTGTATATCAAGTGGCCGTGTGGTAGAACCCACGTATCATAGGAGTCGGAAAGTACTTTCTGCCCTTAAATGCATGAATGGGTCCATCTAATTAATCTTCCCAAAATTTCTTCCTGGAATGCTCTTGATATCTATACCATTTAATCGCTATATTTCAGTAAAGTTTCAATATTTAATCATTTACACTCGCACGCGAATAATATTATTACTTAAATGTCAACATAGGATGAGAAATTTTGATTTATTCATGTTATTTGCAAGAAATTATTGTATACAAACAAAAAATGTCATCTTCTATAATTATAAATTATGTAATTTTAGACGGTTTGAATTCAGTTAATAATATGTCCTTTACAATCTTACACGAAGTCAGTTAGAAGTTTTAACATTATTAGCTCGTTGAAACTTAGTTATATTCATAAACTCTTTTTGTATTTGAGATATGTCCTTGACAAATCTGATTTACGTTAATTTAAAGAAATAAAACTATATCAAAACTAATGACTATAATTAACCTTTAGCCTCATGATAAGTCTTGATTCTAGCGAAACTAAAAAGATATACAGAATTATATTTAATTGTGTAATTGATCCATTTGTTCCATAAATAGAAGGTCAAGTCAATCCTCCACGATGAAGCAGATGTAGTTTAGATACGGAGCAAATTATTTTTTTTTTTTAAAAAAAGATGTTTAAATTATACATTAATCTCCTTTCTATTATGAAAATCAACAAATCTTTTTTTAAGTTAAAATATTAACAAAATATCCTTAAATATTATATTAATTTCTTTTATTAAAAATATTATAAATTATTTAAAAAAATATAATTTTTAAACTTTTATTTCAAAGTTATCTGCTTTGTGTTGAAAATTATAAATTTAAATTATTCTAAATTAATAAAATAACTATTTTATGTTAGTCAAATACTTATTATATCATTATATGAGTAAAAAATATAAGAATATTTTAATTAAAATAAATATAATTTTAATTCATTTTTATTACAAAAAAATATCAAAGTAGTATGTCTTTTAATTTTAGAAGAGAGAGTATAATTTTTTAAAATAAATAGAAGAATTGTAAAATTTAAATATCTATGAAAAAAGAAAATAATTATCTTTAAATATAGGAGACTTTTTGCTACCTGCTCACATTTCTCATTATTTAATCACTATAAGTAACTTGATCTCCAACTTTTGCATTTGATGAATATAAAGAAATTCCAAAACAATGAATCCAGGATCAGGATGTCCTTTCTGCTCCAATTATAATCAAATTGGGACTTCTATTATTGCTTATGTCGGGCAACCAACACTCGCACTTTGCCAAACTTGCGAATGTGTTTGTAGTTTGGATGAGTTTAGTAAATGTTTGGAATCCTATGGAAAGAAGGACTTGCATCATAATTCACATTAAGTAATCAACCTGTACCACAATATTGTTCAAACCCCACAGATATTTATCTCTTTCATCGACCCAACATTAAACTAATAACACACTCTCTAACATCACGCCCTTATAATTTTCTATATAAAACGTGATTTCACAGAAAACTATTCAATTGTATTTAAGTTTCTTGTGTCATTATTGTAAACAAAATAAAGTTAATCAAACAATGTTTAACTTCCTAATTTCAAAAACTGTTTCAGATATATTCATGTAAACGTCTTAAATATAAAAATGAATTGAATTCTGTAGACAGAGTGTTGTAAAAGGGCGTGTGTGTGTGAGAGAGAGAGAGAGTGAGAGAGGGTTTAGATGTGACTCATTTGAATAAGTTCCACTCTTCCTCGATATTTTCTTCTACAAGACGCCGTGCAGTGCTTTAGAGAGTATAAGTTCTCTTATCAATATGATTTTTTAACAGCATGTTTAGCATCTAAATAAATAAAAATAAAAATGAAAAATTTGGTACAATATCCATCATATCTTTATTATAATTATCTAATATTATTTGTTTATTTTTAATATTTTTTAAAAATAAAAATATGAGAATTATTTTGTATTTATTCCATTAATTTTTTTTAATAATCCTATTTCATATTTAATATTTTGTGTATCAATCAATTCTGTGAGAGGCAAGTACATAAAGTGTTTGGTTGCACAAAAAATCAGATTACCTAGGATCTTTTAAGTGCTGACCAGAGTCAATTATACCCTCTGAGTGTGTGCGTGTTTTTTTTTTTTTCTTTTTTTGGGGGGGAGGGGGAGAGAGAGAATGCCATAGATTTGCTGAACACAGCTGAAACTGCCACTAACTACCGTTGTTTTTATATATAATAAAGTATGAAACCATTGATAACCTTGAGAAGCTGAGGGGTCGAATTAGGCAATAAAGAAAGGAAGAGGAAATGGCGGGAGAGAGTCTGTGAAGTATAAAAGCATTAATGATATAGATGAGCTTACAAAGACTGCATGGTAGGTAGATATAGTGGCGGGAAAGCTTATCAATCTTCCTTCAAAGTAAACTAACCAAACGTGGAGGATGATGTGTTTGAAATTAATTAATGGACCCAGCCCCTCTAACAAATGATGATCACACCTTCTTCCTTTTGGGTTTTGGCCTTCTCTCTCATCATAAATGGTTCAATCACTGTTCTATGCTCCTCTTTGGACCAACGTATGCAAAGCTAGTTAGCTAGCTGCTTATTTACGTTTCACAGCCTGTGGCTGTGGGAATCCCCTCCTCCCATCGCCAACTAAAAGCCTTCCATAATTTCTTTTAGGGAGTTTTTGGTTTAAAAGAAGGGAAGGGAGGAGAGGGGTTTTAATGATATCTTGTTTGGTTAAGAAGGGGAGAGGAGGAGAGGGATTTTAATGATATCTTGTTTGGTTAAGAAGGGGAGGGGAGGAGAGATAAAATTAAATGGACAATTATACCCTTGTGATATTAGAATTTTTAATTTTTTTTTTATTTTTATAAAAAAGGTTTTTTCTTGCTTTTTATTATTAAAAATAATTTTTTATTTTTATTCAAAAAATATTTTTTATTTTTATAAAAAATTATTTTAAGCCCCATTGAAAAAAATAAGATTTATATTATATTTTAAATAAAAATAAAAGTGGAGATAATTTTATCAAATGAAGCAAAATATTTTCTCTCTCCTTCAAAAACTCCCACTTTTGGAGGGGAGGGGGGGGAAGCCCCTTTTTTCTATACCAAATAAGGGGAGGCCCTCCCCTCCCCTCCCCCCAAACCCCTCAAACCAAACAGACCCTTAGTCTCATTTTGATTTAAATACCATAAATAACTAAAAAATTATATGGATAATTTTTTATGTAGATTGAGCTTGTCACATTATTTATGAAGTCTACTTGATGAATGAGAATCAGTCATAAAAATTAAAACTTTAATATGTTGAAATATTTGATTATATGTAGTAAATATAGATTATTAAACCTTTGAAGACTAATATTATTTTCATGCTTATTCTTTCCCCTTTTTTACTATAATATTTTTTTTTATTTATCCATCATTTATGGATCATCTTCATTATTTATTTATATTAAACTCACTAGTTGAAAAAGTGAAGTGTAACATATGTCTTGAATAAGAAATGTAAATATAACATTTTTTTCATCAATCTGAGATCTACATGAAACGATCGAAACAAACCTAAGCGACATCTATAGCTAACCCAGCTTTGGTATAGAAGGTATATCTTATACGTACACAATCATATACACCTCAAGTTTGTATAAATGAGATCAAAGGTATAAAGATACGACCTGTATATATGGCATTGAGTGGTTTTCATCTCTCCTTTATTGATTGTCAGTACATTTGAACTGGATCAGTACCATAAAATTTCCGTGAGAAAAAGTTGAAGGGAGAAACTTACAAGAAAGATCTTTTTGTGTTCCTTGGGCGTACGTAGAATATTCCCTTACTTTGTTATAAAAAACTATGGTCGACACAAAGAACAATAGCATGATTATTTTTGTTAACTTATTATTATTTGCACTAATTCTTTTCTTTTTAAGAAGCAGCAATTTTCTATAAGAACGCATTATGAAGGATAGTTGCTACTTACCTTCCACTATAGTAGCTTGATTTCTTCTGCTTGGGTGTGCTAGTTATTGTAATTTTTATATCTACAATGTTAAGATTTAAATTAAGAGAAACGTTATTATTTATTTATTCAACCACTTTTTGGTACCCAAAAAAAATTAAAAAATAGATACGTATACGCATAAGAATGATTTGGTATTCATCAAATCTCGACTTGGCATCTTCATATTAAAAATGACGAGTAATGGTTTACAAAATAATTACTTTGAGTCTGTAGGTCACTCTTGGGGTCTAAATTCAGCCAAAATATGAGATATTTCTATGGTACTATAAATAAATAAATAAATATATATATATATATATATATATTGGAAGTTAACGATATAAAAGTGAAAATCAATTACATTGATATAATTAACTCACATTTTTTAAACTAAAAATCAGGAGTTCAAATTGGATTTTGTCTTTTGCTTTCTTGCTCAATGCCAGCTATAACAGAAGTCGTATTCCTAACAAGAATAAGGAAGGATGGGGCCTTGAGAGAGGGTTTTTGTGGTGAGAGTGCATAGGCCACCGACAGGGGAATCCAAAACAGTGAGTGAGTTACTATAGAGGGAAAGGGATGAGCTGTGTCTGAATTTCACCTTCGAGAGTGAGGACTCAAGTTCAAAGGATGCTGTCATCAGTGATTGTGCGTATTTCACGAACAGATGCTGTGATGGAAACAGATGAGCTCTTCCCTCTTCTGGGTGGACCACCGGATTCATTCATTATTTGGGTGGCGTTCAAATAGTCAGCATAAATGGATGTAGATGGATTTGAGCCATTGACCACATTTAAAAAAAAAATAATTAAGAAGCATTACAGGTTGTTCAAGACTTCTAGCCTCATAGATAAAATAAATCGTAATTAATAAATGTTTATCACTAAAGGTTATTAACAAAAATCAAATATGTCTAACGTTGTTATATGTATCTTTGTAATAAATGTAGTCTATATATATATAGATATATATATGATGTACACTGAGCTCATTAAAAAGAAAGAGATCTAAAGTGGAAAAATTTTAATTCCCGTAGTTCAATCTTGCTCCTAATCTGAATGGGAATTGTAAAAAGCTTTAACAAAGAACAGAACATAGAGAAAGCCAACAGGTCATTCTCTTGTGCGTGCGCCTCATACTGTGCCCATGTTTTGGCATATAACGTCCATGTCATGGAAAATGATTGCAAGACAAATCAATATATTGAGAGCTCTCGGTCTAGTGCTTTCCAGCTTTCATAATACTTATCTTCGCAATATTTTTTCAAAAAATATGCAAAACCCTTCAATTTTAAGGATATCAGCTTTAAAATTTTATGAACTGCTTCAAATCATAAAAGGTTGTCTTAGTGTTGAAGTAGTTTAATTTCAAATATTATTGGGTCAATGAATTTAAAATTTGAAGATTAAAATATAGAGGAAAAAAAATCTTTGACTCACAAAAAGTTACAAGATAAAAATAAATAATTAATTAACACTAATTTTTATTTTACCCCTTGGTGTACAAGCTTTAGTTTCTTTTGTCAAACTTACATGTAGAACCTAGCCCAGAGATTGATATATATAGTGTTTGTGTGACCACGACATTAATAATTGGGCCTCAGGACAGTAATCCATGGCCTTTCAACCAAAAATGACAAAAGAACAAGCAAAATAGAAAAGAACGGGACCAAAAAAAGAAAAAACCTTCGAATTTTAAAGGCATTAAGGGTTCCCAATAAAGAGAAGGAAAAAAAACAAAACAAAACAAAACAAAAGGAGAAGCTCACTTGTTCCATCCCAGCACCTGTGCTTGAAATTTGACAATAGGCAACGAGGGAAAAAGTAATTTGAGATGTATTATATGCATTTTCAGGGCAAGCGAAAACAGCAAACGGAATTAAGACACCTAATACATATTCTCAATGCATTATGTGTATCTGCTACATCCTTGGGTGCCATTCTTCACTCTGAAATGTTTTTCAGAAAAAGGAAACAGAAGAAAAAAAGAAAATATACCAACAGAGTCTAATAAGCGACGTGGTATGGGACAACCACAAAGAACATAATAATGCAAAAGGTACTTTGTAGCAATGGTGGGGGGCCAATCGCCTTATCTAATTCTTGTTTTGGATTATCTCTCACTTTTACAGTCAATCATTGATCCGTTAATCAAATTCAGCAGCTTTCAACACTCTAATGGTTGAGATATTATGGATTGACTGAACTAAAGTTCAAGAAATCCAAGTGTTTCAATCTTTCGAAGTTCACTAACCTTGCAGGTCAGAGGATGGATCAAGTACATGCTTGAGAATGTCCCTCACAATTTTTATGATATCCTCTTCTCTATATGAAGTTACAAACTTCACTGACAACAAAATACTCTCGTTAGTTTCTTGGTATTTGGAGTCTGTCTATATAACTATGAAGGTAATAAATAGTTCAGTTTCACCTTATGAATTCCATAGATTATGTAAAGAACAATGTAGAAATTAATAACCTAATTTCATTTTGTGCAATATATTCTAATTCAGTCCCCAAAATGCAACAAGATCAGAGGAACTCGTTTCTTAGATAGCAAGGGATTATCATAAAGCTAAGAACAATTTGATGAAAATAACAATAGTCCATACACTACTAAGTATATGACAGAAGATCTTAAAGCGACACATGAAATGAGGGAAAGACTAAAATTGAAAACCCAGGAATTACTCCAGGGGCATCAGGCATCTGAGCCTTGAAAAAAAAAAAAAAGCATCATGCATCAAGCACCAAGGGTTTTTACAGATAAAGATGGTTTTCCACTCATTTAAATTTTATAAGCTAGCTCATACACCACTTATATTGAGGCCAACAGCCAACATTACAAATCAGTCAAATCTTCAATGAAAGAGGTATAAGCTGCTAACAGTAACTAGATTACTACAAGCCTGCCTAGACCAACGCGACTAAATTTTCCCAGGCCAACAAATTTATATCCCTAAAAGGCTAATTATTCTTATTCTTTTTCCAGGAACATTTTTAGACTGTGTCTTCATAAATATCAATGTAATTTAGAATCTAGCTGCTGCCACATCGAAGTCGGAATGATGCTGCTCAAGAAAGAAAAAGAAGTGGCTCAAGGAAGGAATAATGCTACAAAACCCCTTCCCACCCCCAATGCTGCCGCCGCTTGATGGGCAGATGCACAGGGAGACAGATGCAGATGCATGATACAGAGCTCAATAGTCCATATATATCTTCCTTATAAAAGGCTCAAAATAAGCATGTTTTAAATTCCTTAAGATGGAAACTGATGGTGAAAAGTACACAATAATGATATGAAACAATAATGCCATGTGGAATTGTAGAATTATAGAACATTACTATTAAAAAACAGTTCCAAGTTAAGTCATGTGTTATTGTAGAAAGTATGATGATTAGAATTTTTTTGCTGGATTGCATTATCTGGATTGAGATAATAGTAGAATTTTATAGCTTCGAAGTAAAATTGTTCTACAGGTATTAGAGTAAAAATCAAATGTTTTAATATTTTATATATTTCAGGAATATAACAATCACAGGAATATAACAATCACAGGAAGAATCCAGCATATATGACCCTGCTATAAACAAAACAAAATGGAAGCCCCTTCTTTAAACATCTACCCGTAGTTGTAATTTGTAAGGTCATTCATCAATGAAGAAAGATAATAAGTTCTGCAAAATAATATAATCCATGGCATGGCCATGGGTTTTCCAGATACACATCAATTACTGGAGATGTCAAGTAAAAGTAATGAATGTAATGACAAAAACATTGTAAAGAAGAGAAAGTACAAATTGCAGTAACAATTCTGAAAGTGGGGTTAGTGGTTAGCTGATACATTTATGCATCTTGTATCATTAGCAAGTAGAGAAATTCAAAATCTACCTGTTAAAATCAATGCCATAGACAACCATTAAACAATAGGAAACTTTACATCTGGAAAATTGGACTTTTCTAAGTGATTGCAATTTTCATGAGCAATAACATGTGTACACAAGACTCGTGTAAAACTAGAAGTTCTATAAGCAGGACTGGTGGGCATTCGTAAATATTAACTAATAATTATTAAAAATAATATATATTAGGTCAAAATTAGCCAATAACATCTAGATGCACCTTTCTTACCCCATGGAAGAAGTGGAAACTCCCATTTCTGTTTAGGGACTGTCATTACATAAGACGCAGCCTGCAAAAGTAGAGAAAAACTCGCCAAAAGTAAAAGTTGTTACTACAAATGCCTGGAATTAGGAAATAACCAACAAAGAAAATACCAAGATTGATGCAGCGAGAGAGCGAGGAGACTTATAAAGAAATGATGTCTCCTCCTTTTCATAGAGAAGATCCATAATTTCCATACATGCTTCAAAGTTGATGAGATCACCAACTTTGGCCACCCCCCTTCACTCGAAAAGAAGGGAATCAGTAGACACAATAAATCATTTGATGTGTGTGTGTGTATGTGTGTGTATAATTTATATGACTCACTTGATCTGAATCCAAAGATCTTCAAGGAACAAAAAGGCAATATTTGCCGTGCCAATCTCAAAATTCAACACCTTTGGAAGTACGAAATCATATTAGCCAACCAATTGAGAACAAAATACCTGGCAGGTTTCTCAATTTATACCTCCATGAAGAGCACCTCCTGCAGATATCAATATCAGGTGTCAAGCACCAAAAATTTGAGATAATACATAGTCAAGAGTTTCGTAATCATTAAAAAAAACAATGAACTTACTGCTTCCAGGAAATCTCGCGTTGCAAAGTGTTGATCCTTGATGGTATTGTTAGCCAAGGACTTCAAACGTCTCGCAGAAAGTGGATGAGAATCATGTATCTACATAACTCATTTTGTGTCATAAAACGATCAATGAAATTAATTAAGAAGAAAAAATCGATGAAATGAGAGCGTAAAAACCTACTTTGCTTGAGATCCATATAGAAATCAGCCCAAATAACTGCAAGTTGCTCTCTGTCACAGGATGCAAGAGCCAGATTCTCAAGTTACCAGCTTCCATGAAACTTCAGGACTCGCAAGTGTAATGCAACAAAATCAATGAGCGAATGGAAAACTATACAATGGAGTAATTACGAAATAATCCAAATCAGTGATCAAAATTCTGAGAAACGGGAAGAGCAAGATCACCTGGGCAAAGAAATAAAGAACCGATCAACGAACAATGACAATGCCGAGTATTTAACAATGGAAGCGACTTCCAGTTGCTACACAGAGAAGAGAAATTTGGAACAAATCACACCAAAAGGGGGGGGGGGGGGGAGGGAGAGAGAGAGAGAACAGTTTACCTGAGAAGATTGGATGAGGAACTCGACCAAACGAAGACGCTGATCTGCAGAGGATACAAACGGAGATAGGTTTTGGCAAGTGAAACTGGAAGAAGCGGGAAGGGAAGCCATGCCCATTTCGCTTCCTCAAGTAGAGACTTTGGCCCTTGTGAGTTGAGCCGTGTTTTTTTTTTTTTTCAAACCAAATTACATTTGCAAGCCATGCGAGAAAAATCACAATCAAACCCTTAAAAGGTGAATTCTCTACCATGAAATAGAGTTTTATTATTTTTTTAAAAAAATTCAAATGGTACGGCTCTGCGTTCGGAGAGCTGAAAATTTTTCATCGTGGAGCGGCGCAGTGTGAGTAGCAGGGAAATTGAAGGGAGATGTTTGTAAAAGAATGAGTTAATTGTAATTTGATTAAACATGGCATATAATTCATAAAAAAAAAAATCAAATTGTTGGATAATGTATTGATGATTAATAACTGTTTAAGTTGTAATTCTGGTGGTATTTTGGAATGTAAAGACAATAGTCTATGCCAACGGCGATAACTTTGGTATTAGAATCAAGTTCTTTATCAGTGAGATTAGAAGGGGCAGTTATCCGATATGGTAAAAGTTGAAGTACGATCGACTTGTTAAGAAGAGTTGATTTGGCTTATTAAATAGCTTGGTCATAACCCAATCTAATGACAAGAAATAATCCTAACATCCAGTTTATCGTGCACTAAGGTTAGGTTGATTCACTATACAACTCTTGTAATAAGTTAGAGAACACATTTAAGTTTACAAGTATATAATAGTAAAAATGTGTTAATGTTTGATAATTGGATATCATAAATTTTTTAATAGAAAGTAATTAAGCATTCAAAAGTTCCTTATAACCGGACTAGATCTGGTGTGTATAGGAAGGATGCGCAAGTCGCTCATATATATATATATATATATATATATATATAATTTTAAATTTTTACTTAAAAAATATAAAATACAGAATAAAAATAATTTTATTTTTGTTAACTACCAAAAAAAAATGACCAGACCACAAATTTTCTTGCCTATGTCAATTTGGACGAAATATTTCCACGACCATCAAAACCTGACAGGAGATCCGATCATGAAGGAATAAGACCGAGTCAAGAGGCTTTGAACATCTTAAGTATCTGAGTCCATCCTTGAAATCTTTCCCAATCGATCAGTTTCTTCAAGAATACTTAATAAATTTTTACCAAATTTATTAACTTTATTACAAAATTATTATGGCTAATGATGGTGCATCGAATATTAGAGCAGAGTGCGAGCGTGTATTCAAACGTTTTGATGTGAATAACGATCAACAAATTTCATTGACGGAGTTTGCAGATGCTCTCAAAGCGTTAGGCTCAACGTCGCCTGAAGAAATTCAAAGTCGAATGGCAGAGATCGATAAGAATGGGAATGGCTATTTTTCTCTGGAACAGTTAATTGAATTTCAACAAGCAAATCCTAATTTAATGAGCGAAGTTTTGAAGAGACTCTAATATTCTTTTCTTGCATTCTTGTATTTTTTTTTTATTATCAATTATGGGAACTCTAGCATAAAGATCTTGTGATGAGCTACTATCACCATTCCAGATTCTTGTTCATTAATCTTCAATGTATTCTTGTTTTTTCTTTCTTGTTTTTTCTCTTTTTTTTCCCCTAACAATATATATGGAGTTATTTTAAGTTTTACCTTGTTTAATTAATTAATATATATACCATAAATCTTTGAATGTTCTTATATGGCCCACTTGATCTAGAGTGAGGTTGGTAAGGATAACTGGCACCCCTTTCGAGTAGGCAGAAAGGATCCTCTGATTTCTCACTTATTTTTTGCCGATGATATTGTTATCTTCTCGAAAGCAAGCCTTAACTAGGTGGAGGTCATCAAAGGATGTCTTAACCGGTTCTGTAACGCTTTTGGCCAAAAAATCAACCAGGCTAAGACTAGGGTTTTTTTCTCCAAGAACGTTCATCACTCTCGCAGGTTTGAGCTTAGTTGTAAAAGCCGAAAAAAAAAACAATATATATATATATATTAACGGGGGTATTTATTTTATTTATTTATTTTTTTTCCTTTTAGTTTTTTTTTTCTCTTTCCTTTTTCGTTCAATCTTTTTTTTTTCTAACTTCAGCTTTTCTCTTTCCCGTCGGACAGCCTCACCCTTGTCTTCTTCCTATAGCAATTTCCTTCATCTCCATCGCGTAACCCTCTTCCCCTGCCGGAATCGCGAGTTTCTTTGCCGGTAAGCTGCTGCATTTTTCTCCTCACCTGCGACGTGATTTCCGGCGCTTCTCGAGCTTCTCGAGCTTCCTCCCTCGTCGCTGCTCTCTCCTTCTCCCTGACGCGTGCAAAGCTTTCTCCTCCGAGCTGTCAGCGCTTCTCCTCCATTGAAGGACCCTCGCCGGCGTCGCAAGAAGTTTCCGGTAATTTTCCCTCCCATTCTGTCCCAAGTGCCTTGGCTGTTTCTCCATTTCCCTGTGTCAGATTTTTCTTCCTGTTGGCTCGCCGGTTTCTCCCCATTGGAGTTGCCATCTTTCTCCCTCTCACCGCAGCGTTTTCCCTATTATGGTGCAGATTTTATTAAGCTCCCTCGCTCTCGATCTGGCGTGCTGATCTGTGAATCACCAGGAAACATCGCGAGATTTAGGTGAGAAATTTGTTCTGACCCATTTACATTTTTATCCATTCTCAAGCCAAATCTAAAAGACTTCATTATTCTTTTCCATTTCTGTTAGCTTATCCCAGCTCTATGGGTGTTAATAGTGTTGATATACTTAGGTTAGACATTTGGCCGAAATGAAGGAATAGAAAAAGGGGGGGATCTTCAATTAGGCTTCCTAGTTATGCAATCTTGCGTAAACTTCCAGTTTTTATTTCTTTTAAGTGATCTGAGAATCCAAATGATGAATTAGAATCCAAAGAAAATGGATAAGATAAGGGGCATTTGTATGTATGAACAGAGGAGTTATTTAGATGATCGTGATTAACTGTGGTACCTATCTAAGAATCATTTTTGGGTCTGTATAACAATTTGGTAAGTTGGGTGTTCTTAGGGAATTCTCGTAGCTTGACAGAAAAAGGGACCTGGCCTTTTCAAAGAAGAACAAGGACCGAGCTAGTATAGGGCATTGTCTGTAAGTAAATAATAGATTTCAAAGCTCTTACTGTCACCATAAATCTTGCTACTGTTACTTACTACTCGAAATTGCCCTGAGTGAGATAAAACATGGCTTAGTAGGTATATATATATATATATATATATATATATATATATATATAGATATATAAATGTATGCATGGACTTGTTTTCTTGGCCATAACTTAAATATGAAGGAGGAGTTGTTGAGGAGTAACCCTTGGTTGTTTATTTATTTATTTATTTTTGTCTTACCCTTATTTGTATTTGCATGATTATCTTCTTTTCACTATTTTCATTATTGGTCCTAATGAGTTGTTAATATATAAATATACATAGATATATAATAAAGTAATTGGCTAATGACGTATATATTTATATATATATATATATATATAGGTATGTGAACTTAGAATTTTGGGTCCATGTGTGTGTGTGTGTGCACGCCTCGCCTATGAGTGTATGTTGTTGTCCTTCATTTAACTAAGATGTGAGTTGTAAAGGGATCTGAGTGGAGAAGGAGCTACCCGTTAGGCGAAGCCACCCGAGTGAGGCGGGTAAGGGCTGCCAACGAGGTGTAGCCGCCTCCGGAACGGATAAATCATGACCTACAAATAAGAAAGGTAGTTAATAGGGGCTGCCTGTTAGGCGTAGCCACCCGGGTGAAATGGGAAAAGGAGCTGCCAACACGGTGTAGCCGCTACTTTACCTGACCTAGTAGTAAACCTTCATCAGGAGATCACACCAAGAGACTCAAGTTTAAATGGGTCCCCTTCCATATGACTGTCTATGGGATTTGTTAAATTGTGATGTGTAAGGGTTTAGTTATATATATACTTTAATTTATTGGTTATGATTCTTGAATAAGTTTTGGAATCTATTATCTGCTCACTGAGTTTATCTCACCCTTTCAAATTTTAAATTTTTTTTCAGATAGCGCCTCTGGACCTGATCCGCCTCCCTCATCTTAGGACTGAGGCGTGTGGCGGTGAGCCTCCCTTTTTGGAACTGGGAGCTCGGTTAATTTTCTTTTGGTTGATATTTATTGTAATGAATTGAGGATTATTTGTAAAGTATTTTAGGAGTAGGCCCAGTGGTTCTGGGTGATGTTTTTCTCCTCCCCTCTTTTTGGTTGTTGATGCTTTGTTGACTGGTTAAAGAGAGCGGAACTCTCTGTTGTTGTTTTATTGCACTCTGGCTGTTTGTAGAAATTTGGGATATCCTATTTATAGGGGACACTCTGCCGAAATTTCTATAAAAAGCTAGTGCCTAAAAGAAAGTATATTTTATATATCCAGCAAGGCAAGGTTTTATTTAGAGTACTTCTATTCGGAGGACCTCTTAAAAGTTATCTTAGCGTAGCAAACCAAGTTGTAGGTGGAGACTTCATATAGACCCCTCGTGTTGGTCACCCCCTTCTCTTGGGACAAGGGGTGTGACAAAGTTGGTATCAGAGTATAAGTTCCTGTGTCCTGTGAAATAAGTGCTCCCTAATGACGCCTTAGTTATCTTTATGAACCCGGGCATAATTATAACTAAGATATCATTAGAGGCCTTATAGGGTATTAAGGGTTCCTTCTTTAGGTGTAAGACTTAAGGAGGCATGGGTGTTTATGAATTTGTATGTCTATGAATGATTGGTTTTCTTTGTTTTGTTCTAAACCTGTGCTTTGGTTTTTATAGAACAATGATGCCGGCTGGATCCAGCGCAACTGTAGGAGCAGTTGCAGAAGAGAATGCAGATGAGCCTTCTGTTGAGGCTCCTGCCCCACCGATGGCCCTAGCCCCTAGGGGTCGTGGTAGGGGAGCCGGTAGAGGAACCAGTAGAGGTCGAGGTAGACGTGGAGGGTGTAGTGGGCAAGGCAGGGCCGCCCCGCCCCCGGTAGAGAATGTAACAGGAGAAGGAATTATGCCTCCTCAAACGCAATTGGGATCATTGGATGCCTTGGTGGCTAGGTTACAAGGGACTGTGGAGGCATTAGCAAATGTAGTGCAAGCACAGGGAGCTAGAATTGAGCAATTAGTAAGTGTTGTAACTCCACAATCTCAAGCACAAGTTCAGCCTACTCCGGTGACGCAGCCAGTGCAGAGTAAACAGAGGAATGTTGATGATTTGATATCAAGATTCTTGAAGTTGAAACCGCCAACATTTTCTGGGTCTGATAGCCGAGAAGATCCCCAACTCTTCATGGATGGTGTTGAGAAGGCGTGCCGAGCTCTTAAATGCTCGGGTGAAGAAAAGATAGAACTAGCCACCTATCAAATGCAGGATGTGGCTTATACTTGGTATGAGACCGTGTTCCAAGGAAGACCTGCAGGATTACCTCCGATGACTTGGGAGGAATTTAAGGAAGCTTTTATGGCTAGATTTTTACCCAAGAGCACCAGAGATGCAAGACGCAGAGAGTTTGAGGTGCTGAGGCAGGTTCCTGGCATCAGTGTATCTGAATATGACATCCGTTATACACAGCTCTCACGATATGCACCTCATTTAGTCTCTACAGAGAGAGATCGGATTGAGAGATTTGTGGACGGATTGTTACGCCCGCTGTTTAATGCAGTAGCGACTCAGGTTGAGCAGTTTTCCTCCTATGCTGCGGCAGTTGATTGTGCAAGGAAGATTGAGTTGCAGGGGATGGAAGACAATGCCCTTTTTGCAAAGAAGAGGAAGAGGTTTGAGGGTAAGCACCAGGGTGTGGGGTACTTGACGGGTGGGTCAAGACTCCAAGAACACGACCAGGCATTGTCTCTAGTTTCAAAGAAACCTGCGTAGTCTTCTGGTATTGCAGTTAGTCAGCAAACAGATCAGAGTGCTATAGGACGTCAGGCCGAGTATGGTCCAGTCCAAATGGAGCGTAATAGCAACCATTGCCTTACTTGTGGGAAACTCCACTCTGGGCCATGTTATAAGGCGACAGGTGCATGTTTCCTCTGTGGGCAAGTGGGACATCTAAAGAAGAATTGCCCGCTCCAGCAGCATGGATCTAGTCATGGATCGGTCTCATCATCTCATCAGACGGCCCCTATAGCAGTTACACCGATTCAATCAATTCCTACCCAACCGACCAGGAGTGGTGTTGGGAGAGGTGCAGGAAGCAGGGGATCAGCCTTTGCAGGGAAAGGACAGGCTCGGGTATTTGCCTTAACGAGACAGGATGCGCAGGCCTCTAATGCAGTAGTGACAGGTACTCTCCGAGTTTGTTCTTACGATGCTCGTGTATTATTTGACCCTAGTTCCACTCATTCATATGTATCTCCTCATTTTGCCAAGCTAGTTGGTAGGGGTTTAATTAAATTAGATGATCCTTTTATGGCTGTGACTCCGATCGGTGAATCGTTGTCAGTGAACTATATATGCCAGTCTTGTGAGGTCCTTACTGAGGATAGGGAAATTTTAGCAGACTTGGCTATACGATCACGCCACAGTAGATTGTTATTCAAAGGTGGTAAGATTTCATATTCCAAGCGAGACGCCCTTTTTGATACAGGGTGATCGTAATGAAGTGCCGATTAATCTTATCTCCTTGCTAAAAGCACAGAGGTTGCTAAGAAGAGGGTGCCAAGGATATTTGGCTGTCATTAAAAATGTTGATGCGCAGACGATAGACTTGCAACAAGTTCCTATAGTTAAGGAGTTTGCGGATGTGTTCCCAGAAGAGTTACCTGGATTGCCAACGGATAGAGAGATTGAATTTTGTATTGAGGTAGTTACGGGCACACAACCAATTTCTATACCTCCTTATCGTATGGCACCGTTAGAGTTGAAGGATTTGAAGATATAGCTGCAAGACTTGTTGGATAAGGGTTTTATCCGCCCGAGTATTTCTCCTTGGGGTGCTCCAGTACTTTTTGTGAAGAAAAAGGATGGGTCTTTTTCAATTGTGTATTGATTACAGGCAACTTAATAAAGTAACAATACGCAATAAGTACCCATTACCCCGTATTGACGATCTTTTTGATCAGTTACAAGGTGCGCAGTGTTTTTCCAAGATAGATTTGCGTTCCGGATACCACCAATTGAAGATAAGGAAGGAAGATATCCCCAAGACGGCTTTTAGAACCCGTTATGGTTATTATGAGTTCTTAGTAATATCCTTCGGGTTAACTAATGCACTGGCAGCATTCATGGATTTGATGAATCGGATATTTAGACCATTTTTGAATAGATTTGTCATAATATTCATTGATGACATTCTTGTTTATTCAAAAAGTTGAGGAGAGCATGAACAACATTTACGCTCGGTGCTGCAGCGGTTAAGAGAGGAGCAATTATATGCAAAGTTCTCTAAGTGTGAATTCTAGCTAGATCAGGTGGCATTTTTGGGCCATGTTGTTTCGAAGGATGGTATCCAAGTGGATCCAAGCAAGGTAGAAGCCGTCCAAAAGTGGCCTAAACCTACTACAGTCACAGAGATTCGCAGCTTTTTGGGTTTAGCTGGGTACTATCGCCGCTTCATAAAAGATTTTTCAAAAATAGCTGCCCCGTTGACCAGATTGACGCAAAAGTAAGTTAAATTTCAGTGGTCAGATGATTGTGAAGAAAGTTTTCAGAAACTGAAGAAGTGTTTGACTTCAGCCCCTGTCCTAATGTTACCATCTGGGATAGGAGGCTATGCAGTGTATTGCGATGCTTCAAGAGTAGGGTTGGGATGTGTTCTTATGCAGCATAGACGTGTGATAGCCTATGCCTCTAGGCAACTCAAAAGACATGAGCAGAATTACCCTACTCATGATCTAGAAATGGCAGCCATTGTATTTGCCCTTAAACTTTGGCGGCATTACCTTTATGGCGAGGCTTGCGAGATCTATACCGATCATAAAAGTCTTAAATATATCTTTCAGCAAAAAGATCTCAACCTTAGACAACGCAGGTAGATGGAGTTACTCAAGGACTATGATTGTAATATTCTCTATCATCCTGGGAAGGCCAATGTAGTAGCAGATGCCTTAAGTAGAAAGTCAATGGGCAGTTTGGCTCATATTACGGAAGAGAGAAGGCCGTTAGTGGAAGAAGTTCATAACTTGGAGAATGGAGGAACGAAGTTTGAAATTTCTCAATCTGGAGCATTCTTAGCTCACATGCAGGCTTGTTCGACCCTCATAGAAAGGGTAAAGGCGGCTCAGAAGCTCGATCCCAAGTTGAGCGAGAGGATTGAAGGAGTAAAGAGTGGGAAAGATAGTGGATTCATTTTTGATTCAGAAGGAGTACTTAGAGTTGGTGACCGGTTGTGTATGCCTAGTGTGGGAGATATAAAGAGAGAGATTTTAGAGGAGGCTCATCATTCAGCATATACCATCTATCCGGGATCAACAAAAATGTACCAGGACTTGAAGCAATCCTATTGGTGGGATGGTATGAAGGGAGATGTAGCCGACTTTGTTTCCCGTTGCCTAGTGTGCCAACAGGTGAAGGCTGAACATAAAAAACCAGCAGGGTTACACCAGCGACTGGAAATACCCGAGTGGAAGTGGGAGAGAATTACGATGGATTTCGTAACCGGTTTACCCCGTACCCTGAGGGGGTATGATTCTATTTGGGTAATTGTAGATAGATTAACTAAGGCAGCATATTTCCTTCCTGTCAAGACTACTTATGGTGTGGCTAAGTATGCGCAACACTACCTAAACGAAATAGTGAGATTGCATGGAGTACCCATATCCATAATTTCTGATAGAGGTCCTCAGTTTACATCTCATTTCTAGAAGGCTTTCCAAGAGGCCTTGGGTACGAGAATAGACCTCAGTACTGCTTTTCATCCTCAAACTGATGGGCAGTCTGAGAGAACGATACAGATTCTGGAGGATATGTTGAGAGCATGTATCTTGGACTTTGGTGGTAGTTGGGAAAATCATCTGCCTTTGGCAGAATTTGCATATAATAACAGTTATCAAGCTAGTATTCAAATGGCACCATTCGAAGCACTATATGGGAGGCGATGTAGGTTTCCAATAGGATGGTTTGAAGTTGGTGAAGCCAAACTGTTAGGCCCGGATCTGGTACAAGATGCACTAGACAAAGTGCGGGTGATAAAAAAGAGATTGTTGACGACTCAGAGTCGGCAAAAGTCCTATGTGGACCACAGGCGGCGAGACTTAGAATTTACCGTAGGTGATTTGGTGTTCTTGAAGGTATCTCCAATGAAAGGAGTAATGAGGTTTGGTAAGAAGGGGAAGTTGAGTCTGAGATATGTGGGACCCTATGAAATACTAGATCGGGTTGGTCAGGTGGCGTATCGTCTAGATTTACCACTGGAATTAGCGGGAGTACATCCAGTGTTTCATGTGTCTATGTTGAGGAAGTACTTGTCTGACCCTTCACATGTAATCAAATCTCAGGATATCATATTGGATAAAAGGTTGACATATAAGGAAGAACCTGTCTCAATTGTGGATAGGCAGGTAAGGAAGCTTCGTTCGAGAGAAGTGACAATGGTTAAGGTGTTATGGCGTAACCACTCACAAGAGGAAGCTACATGGGAGGTAGAAGGAGAAATGCGTACCAAATATCCCCACTTGTTTGGGTCATGAGGTTAGGACTCCATCTTTTTTTATGAAATTCGGGGATCGAATTTCCTTAAGGGGGGAAGACTGTAAAAGCCAAAAAAATATATATATATATTAAGGGGGTATTTATTTTATTTATTTATTTTTTTTTCTTTTAGTTTTTTTTTTCTCTTTCCTTTTTCGTTCAATCTTTTTTTTTTTCTAACTTCAGCTTTTCTCTTTCCCGTCGGACAGCCTCACCCTTGTCTTCTTCCCATAGCAATTTCCTTCATCTCCATCGCGTAACCCTCTTCCCCTGCCGAAATCGCGAGTTTCTTTGCCGGTAAGCTGCTGCATTTTTCTCCTCACCTGCGACGTGATTTCCAGCGCTTCTCGAGCTTCCTCCCTCGTCGCTGCTCTCTCCTTCTCCCTGACGCGTGCGAAGCTTTCTCCTCCGAGCTGTCAGCGCTTCTCCTCCATTGAAGGACCCTCGCCGGCGTCGTAAGAAGTTTTCGGTAATTTCCCCTCCCATTCTGTCCCAAGTGCCTTGGCTGTTTCTCCATTTCCCTGTGTCAGATTTTTCTTCCTGTCGGCTCGCCGGTTTCTCCCCATTGGAGTTGCCATCTTTCTCCCTCTCACCGCAGCGTTTTCCCTATTATGGTGCAAATTTTATTAAGCTCCCTCGCTCTCGATCTGGCGTGCTGATCTGTGAATCCGCAGGAAACATCGCGAGATTTAGGTGAGAAATTTGTTCTGACCCATTTACATTTTTATCCATTCTCAAGCCAAATCTAAAAGACTTCATTATTCTTTTCCATTTCTGTTAGCTTATCCCAGCTCTATAGGTGTTAATAGTGTTGATATACTTAGGTTAGACATTTGGCCGAAATGAAGGAATAGAAAAAGGGGGGATCTTCAATTAGGCTTCCTAGTTATGCAATCTTGCGTAAACTTCCAGTTTTTATTTCTTTTAAGTGATCTGAGAATCCAAATGATGAATTAGAATCCAAAGAAAATGGATAAGATAAGGGGCATTTGTATGTATGAACAGAGGAGTTATTTAGATGATCGTGATTAACTGTGGTACCTATCTAAGAATCATTTTTGGGTCTGTATAACAATTTGGTAAGTTGGGTGTTCTCAGGGAATTCTCGGAGCTTGACAGAAAAAGGGACCTGGCCTTTTCAAAGAAGAACAAGGACCGAGCTAGTATAGGGCATTGTCTGTGAGTAAATAATAGATTTCAAAGCTCTTACTGTCACCATAAATCTTGCTACTGTTACTTACTGCTCGAAATTGCCCTGAGTGAGATAAAACATGGCTTAGTAGGTATATTTATATATATATATATAGATATATAAATGTATGCATGGACTTGTTTTCTTGGCCATAACTTAAATATGAAGGAGGAGTTGTTGAGGAGTAACCCTTGGTTATTTATTTATTTATTTATTTTTGTCTTACCCTTATTTGTATTTGCATAATTATCTTCTTTTCACTATTTTCATTATTGGTCCTAATGAGTTGTTAATATATAAATATACATAGATATATAATAAAGTAATTGGCTAATGACGTATATATATATATATATATAGGTATGTGAACTTAGAATTTTGGGTCTATGTGTGTGTGTGCGCACGCCTCGCCTATGAGTGTATGTTGTTGTCCTTCATTTAACTAAGATGTGAGTTGTAAAGGGATCTGGGTGGAGAAGGAGCTACCTGTTAGGCGAAGCTACCCGAGTGAGACGGGTAAGGGCTGCCAACGAGGTGTAGCCGCCCCCGGAACGGATAAATCATGACCTACAAATAAGAAAGGTAGTTAATAGGGGCTGCCTGTTAGGCGTAGCCACCCGGGTGAAACAGGAAAAGGAGCTGCCAACACGGTGTAGCCACTACTTTACCTGACCTAGTAGTAAACCTTCATCAGGAGATCACACCAAGAGACTCAAGTTTAAATGGGTCCCCTTCCATATGACTGTCTATGGGATTTGTCAAATTGTGATGTGTAAGGGTTTAGTTATATATATACTTTAATTTTTTGGTTATGATTATTGAATAAGTTTTGGAATTTATTATCTGCTCACTGAGTTTATCTCACCCTTTCAAATTTTAAATTTTTTTTCAGATAGCGCCTCTGGACCTGATCCACCTCTCTCATCTTAGGACTGAGGTGTATGGCGGTGAGCCTCCCTTTTTGGAACTGGGAGCTCGATTAATTTTCTTTTGGTTGATATTTATTATAATGAATTGAGGATTATTTGTAAAGTATTTTAGGAGTACGCCCAGTGGTTCTGGGTGATGTTTTCTCCTCCCCTCTTTTTGGTTGTTGATGCTTTGTTGACTGGTTAAAGAGAGCGGAGCTCTCTGTTGTTGTTTTATTGCACTCTGGCTGTTTGTAGAAATTTGGGATGTCCTATTTATAGAGGACACTCTGCCGAAATTTCTATAAAAAGTTAGTGCCTAAAAGAAAGTATATTTTATATATCCAGCAAGGCAAGGTTTTATTTAGCGTACTTCTATTCGGTAGGACCTCTTAAAAGTTATCTTAGCGTAGCAAACCAAGCTGTAGGTGAAGACTTCTTATAGACCCCTCGTGTTGGTCACCCCCTTCTCTTGGGACAAGGGGTGTGACATTAGTGAGGCTCTGAATTTCAATCTAACGGGTGACTAAGGGAAGTACTTAGGTGTTCCACTCATCCACTCTCGAGTGGGAAGAGATACCTACAAGGAGTTGGTTTTTAAGGCCAGCCAACGTATTGTGGGATGGCGTATGAATTCCCTGTCCCTTGCTGGTAGACAAACCCTCATTACCTCAGTCTTATCCGCCCTTCCTAATTATTCTATGCAGACAGCTCTTCTCCCAGCTGCTACTTGTGAGGAGCTAGACAAGCTGAACCGTTTCTTCCTTTGGGCCTCCAGTAGGGAAAAGCGCAGAGTTCACCTGATTTCTTGGAACGAGGTATGCCAACCTAAGTGTAATAGTGGCTTGGGTATTAAGCATTCTCATTCTCAAAATAGGGCGTTTATGATAAAACTGGGATGGGGTCTTGTGCAAGACCACAAATCCTTATGGGCAAATGTGGTGCGAAGCAAATATAACTGCGGTAGCGACATGATCCCAAAAGTCGAGTTGAGAAGGAAAGGGTCTTGAATTTGGAAAGGAATTAAATCAGCTTGGTAGGACATTTTGAAGGGGTTGGAGTGGAAGCTGGGCAATGGCAAAAGTATTGATTTCTGGCATGACCACTGGATCCCTGGTTGTAACCCCTTAATGGAGTTTTCTGTTAAGGAAATTCCCTACGAAATTTTCAGAGCAAAGGTAGCAGACCTTACTACTGAGAATGGGTCCTGGGACTGGTCGACGCTTGCGAAAATGCTACCTAAAGACGTTCTTCACCGTTTAAACAATGTGAGGGTGAGCATAAGGAAAGAGGATCCGGATGAGATCAGATGGTGTTGAAACAATACGAGAAGGTTCTCTACCCATTCTGCTTATTTGTCCTTACATGTTGATGTGTCGGTGCATGAGGATCCTCTGTGGAAGAATATCTAGAAGTTGTGGGTGCCTTATCGCTGCCGCACTTTTTTGTGGCTAGCTGTCCGGGATAGGCTTCTCACAAATTTTGCTAGATTTAAACGAGGGTTGCATGGTAATATGAGCTATTCTATCTGTAGAGGTCCTAGAGAGGATGTTTTCTCATGTGCCGCGAGATTGTAATTTCTCAAAAGATTTCTGGCTCTCCCTAATCGCTAGAAAGTTTGTTAGGAGCTTCTTCAGGCTTCTTTTTAGCAAGTGGCTCTGGGTCAACTTGAATAGCTCCGTCATGGTGGAGGGCGTTGAATGGAAGGTTGCCTTTACCATCTCTTGTTGGAACATTTGGAGAAGAAGAAATGAGTTTATCTTTAGGGATGCTAAGTCTTCCGTAGTGGACCTTCGGGCAAAAGTTAGAGTTGCCCTTCACACTATCACTAGAGCCATACAGCAACGTGCTCTGAATATCTAGGGGTATCGCGAGTCTGATCAAATGCAGGGCTAGTCCCCCTCCCAATGCATGGCTTTGTGAAGCTGAACGTTGATAATGCTTTTAGTCACCTCTCGGGTGTGTCGGGATGCAGAGGAGTTATGAGGGATCAAGGCGGGAAGTTCTTAAGTGGTTTCTGCTGCAAGTTGGATAGCCTTAATACTGAACTCTGGGAAGCCCTTATAAGGCTCAAAATTGCTTGGGATTCCGGCTTGCGAAAGGTGGTCTTGGAGTTGGATGCCTTTGAAGCGGTCAACCTGATCCTAAGTCCCCTTGATCATCTTTATTTTAACTGTGATATCATTTCGAAGATCCATTCTTTAATGGCAAGAGATTGGGTGGTTCAAGTGACTCATATCGTTTGTGAAAGAAACAGAGTGGTGGATAGGGTTGCTCGATTCGCTCTCTCTATTACGCCTAGGATCTCTTGCTTCTCCGTTCCCTCTAGCCGGATGAAAACACTTTTGAAGGAAGATCTTGTTAATTTGTGCAATCTTCCACCTTCGTTAGAAGGTGTTTGGTCTCTTTGTGTGTTTGTCTCATTTCTCTCATCATTAAATCTAAGAATTAAAAATTTAAACTGTTTGAAAAAATTACAATTCAAGAAATTAATATTATAATTTAAGATTTCGAATTAAAGATATTTATATTAAATGATTTTAAAATTTAAATTTATTCTACAATATTTTAAAATAACAAATTTAAACTGCATAAAGAAATTATAATTCAGAATTTTAAGTTAAAAATTTTGATTTTAGAGTCATCTATAATAATTTTAAAATTTAAGGTTATTCAATATAAATATCTTTAATTGTAATTTTTTTTAATTCCTTCCCATAAAGAGAAAGTTCCTGAACAAAGATTTTGGAAAGTTGATAGAGGGAGTAATATTCAGAAATGGAAGCGGTAAGTGAGTTAACAGGAGTGACCCTCCTCGCTAAGGACAAGAATTTAGGCATTTTAACTCATGTACTGGTATACAAAAAACAAATAATTAAAAAGCATAGCTGCCAAAATTCATTTTTCATACACTTTTTATTTTTTAATAGGAATGCAAAAGAGTATTCTTCGTATTCCAATTAATTTTTTTGATAAAAATAATGTTTAAACACAGAGCAAGATACTCTACGTCTCACCTGTGCTTTAAAGAGGGGGTGAGATGTGTGTGAAGAAATCGTCACTGTTCTGAGGTTGATAAATAGTGACAGAGCTTCCAACAAAAATTATATACATAGATCTGCATTATTTATAAGGTATGAATAATGCAATTGTTTATCTGGGGTTGCGTATCTTTTTCCCTTTTCTTTTGAAATCATTTTTTAAATATGCATTCGGTCTCGTGCAACTGCAGATACTCCAAAACTAGTCATGTCAATTTCAATTAAAGAGGGTGGCACGTAATTATATTAGTTTTTCAGTTATTTTAAATTCGTATTATAAAATACCAGCATATTATGATAAGCAAGATTCTCATGTTTACTTTGATATTTTAAGTCATTCTATATATATACTACACACAAACATGCAATTGGTAAGTTATAAAATAAGAAAAGTAGTCAACATTTTTTACTTGGATGTTAAATTCTCATATTTTTTGGAAGCATATATAAGAAACCTGTCATTGTAATTTGAAGGAATTATATGTCTAGAGATATTTTGTTTGCTGGTGTTATAATTCTATATCAGTGTATGAAAATACCGAATACAACTCACATATAAGGTAATAAAAAATTATAAAATTTAAATAAAAATAAAAATATATTTAATACCCTTATGAAGAAACTAGATGATAATGCATGAGGCCAAAGCATTACACGTAAAATGTAAAATAAAATGTAATATATTATACAATAAATGTAAACTTCAGTATGTGTATGATGAAAAGTTGCCAATAACTTGGAATTGAAAAATCTGCGCAAGTCAAGAGATTGATCCAGTGAAAATCTAGTTTTGAATTTTGTTTCCAACAATAGCCACTTTGATTAATTTTTCTCTTTTCGGTTTGATAATATTTAAAATCTTTCTTTATTAATAAATATATCTTTATCGATTTCCTTCTCTTTAAGCAATTCACAAATTTTGCCATAAAAAATAAATTACTTGATGTGTAATTATGATAATCAAGAAATTATCATATTCACTCCGTGATATTATTTATACTTATCCATAATATGTGGGTGTCTGTTATGGTTAATAATTTGATTTCAAGATTATGAAAGGGAGATATATAGAAGAAAGACAGGTGCGTCCAATTGTGACGTGGAAAGTGATACATTATAAGAAACGACTGAAGGAAATCACGTGATGCATTTTGTGGATGGACAGGTGTTGCTCTACCTTTATGAGCTGCATTGCAGCTTTGGCTTCTGGCTAGCTGCCAAATATTTCTTCCTTTATCTTCAACAACCATTACAAATGAGCTATGAGCTCATTGGAAGCTGTACGGATTGTGGGGGTTAGATGTAAGTGTATATTAGATTAGGACCCAGATAAAATAATCTTCAAGGTAGGACTTGTTCCAAGTTGAAATTTAGAGTAAAACAGAAATATGATGATGCGCACACGGGCACAATATGGGAGCTCCCTCCTTTCTTTTATTTATAACAATACTTTGAAGATATAGTTTAACTACAATATAAACTCCAAAATATAATGGTGAGAAGTGAGATAATTTTAAGTCTCTTAGATAATTATAAACTCCAACACTCAATAATCATAAACTTCTAATCCTTTGGGAGTCCCACTTTGATAGATTTCTCAACCCTCCCCTCGAACTGAAGTGAAGATTATACAAATGCTAGTTTGTTACAAGTAAAACACAATGGATGGTAAAAATCAAGAACAACCAACTCAATAAAAGAAACTAACCATGATGATAGAACTCTACGACCAGGATGTTAACTTTTTAGATAGAAGGCAGCCCTAGGAGGCGTTGTTCGTACCCAATTGTAAGTTATGAGGCTTGAGTTTTAAATTAGAAGGGTGGGATTCTAATGCGAGATTTATGAGGACCTTGGTAACTTCAGGAGTTAACTTTTGAGGTGTGATACTTCCAAAAGTTTCAATCAATCGATATCAAAGCCCTTCCACTTTGTCCCATTGCAATTGTGCTGTGCAGGTAGTGACATGATATTGCAATGTTAGCGAAGGGCTTGAATTGGCGTTAGGACTGCAGAGCATGATGGAATGTTGGAATCCAATTGTAAGGTATGGGACTCAAGTTTTACATTGGAAGTTTGGGATTATAATGTGAGATTTATAAAGATCATGGACTCCCCAATCTAATGAGCTAACTTTTGGGATGTGATTCTCCCAAAGCTCCTATCAGGTGTCAAGATGACATGGAATAAAGAACACAGGTCTGAAATGATTGGAATGCACAAAAAGTCACCACATGCTTTTCTAAAGGGTCGCTTGAACAGTGGCCGGAGAATTGCGCCCCATGAAGAAGGTTCCGCTGGTAAGACGTGCAGCAAAATCTAGAAAGGTGTGAAACGCCAAGACTTAAAATGGAACTTCAACAAGGAGATTGAATAGGTGCAAACAACAGCTTAGGATGGAGTGCCCAATGCTTGGATTGGAAAGACATGCGATCAATAGATAAGGTCCAAACAAAAAAACCCAAAAATGCTAGGGAAAAACCGAAAAAGGATACTGAGAAACCAATTTGCACAAAGGCCGTAGGGAAACACAACAATTGGAAAACACCCAACAATGCCACTGGGGAATTTCACACATGCCTGAAAAACAACCGGATTTGTGGTTGGAATAAGACACAACCTCCAGATAAGAACATTGTTTGTAGGATGCATAATGACGAGGGGAAAAATAGAGAGAAACTTTAACAACGCAAAAATGACGTCTAAACCAAACTGAAATGAAAGCTTGAACTATGGTGGATGAAAATGTTTTGATACCATGTTATATTTCTAGGGTAAAACCAAATTATAACAATTGGGAAGGCTTGCACATGCTTTCACACACACGGATGCACTGTGGCAGCCCCTTCCTTTCTTTATTTATATTACTTTGAAAATAGAGTTTAACTACAATGTAAACCCTTGAATAAATGATAAGAGATAACTGTAAGACTCCTACACTATAAACTCTTAACACTCCAATATAATAACAAACTCCTAATCCTTTGGGAGTCCCACTTTGATAAGTTTGTCAACATTCTATACATACCATTTGTCTTTATGGCCATATCTTCACCTCTAGTTACGAAATTTCTTAATTTACAAATCAAATATATAATTGATCTTGAAACTATGATATTTGCCATTAAAACGAGTAGCAAAGGCTAAGGGAAGGAAAGTTGATCATTTAAAAGGGAAAACCATTCATATTCAAGAGATATCAATGCCCTGTTTAGCTGACAGTATACTATTGACTTGTTGATGAATCCAATGCAGAATCCAACAGTCAATAACACCATCAACATTTTCATTTACGATTATTTGTAACCTGTTCACAGGTCCTTTATCGTGTTGTTGGATTTGCAAGCTCGGAGAACACCCCTGCAGGAACCAACGCTTGCTCCTCCTCACTACTTGTGACTGCACTTGGACTCAGTCATGGATCCATCTGAAGGAGAGAACTGCACATCACTTTCTTCATCACTTCTAAATTCGGTCAAAGTTGCTGTGTCCTCACTCTTTGCCTTTCCGTCTATCAGGATCTCATCCTCCGTGCTCCCTTGCATCTGCAGCGCAGTCTCTAGGGCCCTCACTACATCTCTCATTGATGGCCGGAGTTTCCCATTATCACGCAGACAAGCCAATGCCATTTGAACAAACTTATTCAGACACCGAGGTGTGATGATCCCCTTCAAAAATGGATCAACCACTTCGTCAATCTCCCCCTTCTCATAGCATTTCCGAACCCACTCCACTAGGCATACCTCCTGCTTCTCCACCCTTCGAAGTATTGGTGGCCTTCCACACAAAACCTCAAGCAACACCACACCAAAAGAATAAACATCAGATTTTTGGGTCAACTGTTGACTTACGTAGTATTCTGGGTCTATATACCCAACGCTGCCTTTGACATCCGTGGTAATGTGCGACCTAGACAATCCAGTAGGTCCAATCTTGGACAATCCGAAATCTGAAACCTTTGCTACCCAGTCCTCGTCTAACAAAATGTTTGTACTTTTCACATCACGGTGGATCACACTTTGCTTGTTGTCACCAGTGTTGGTATGAAGATAGAGCAGCCCCCTTGCTGCTCCTGCGCAGATCTCAAGCCTTTGCTTCCATGAAAGTGGCTGGTTATCAGAGTTGTAAAGATGGTCGCCGAGGGTCCCACGGGCCATGAATTCATACACCAGGATCATCTCCTTGGCATCATTGCAGTAGCCAATGAGAGGGACCAAGTGAGGATGGCGAAACTGAGAGAGCATCTTGATCTCTGTCTGGAATTCATTGACCCCTTGTTGTGAATCTGGTTTGAGCCGTTTGATGGCTACAGGGATTGATGCCTTACCCTTGTCAATGTGTCCTTTATATACAACACCAAAGCCTCCAACTCCAATGATTGAAAGATCATCAAAGTCGTTGGTGGCGGCTCTGATCTCTCTGATGGAAAAGGAACGGCATAAATCTGACGATTTCCTGGGTGTCCTGTTCACTGGAGCTCTGGTCATTCGTCGGAAAATTAAGAAACTGATGACAGATACTACAATGACACCTAAAGCTGCACACACAAAGGCAACCACCATGGGAGTTTTTGTACTTCTCTTCGAATTTTTTGTTGGTTTGCTTGGTGAAGAGTGTGTATCTGGGTTGGGTCCTTCGAGATTGTCACTACTATCACTGACCTTGAAAATTTCAATCCCATTCAATATGACATCGTCGTATTTGCTTTGTGGGAGTTTCTGCAACTTGATTGAAAGGTTCAGCTTCTTCAAGCTTCCATCGTTCAACAAAACAGCATAGTCCTTATAAACAGGAACTAGGCTACTTTCTTGCCAATCAAGCACATCGACCTGAGGCTCAGCCAAAGCGTCCGCTATGAGTATCCGAAAAACTCTATCTTTCTGCTGGACTCGCTGATCCAACTCACAAAAGTGCAGTCTGATCATATACACAAACTTGGAGTCCACTTCAAACTCCCAAGTCATATTATATTTAGAGGTCTGTGCACTTAAGTGGACTTCCTCAGGTGCAGCGTCTTTCTGAAGATCGGCTAGGTATATAAGGTTTGAATCAAACCCAGCTTTTAGTTTTTGGGGGTTCTGCATCATCACGTAGCCATAGCTAGTATCATCATCCCAATAACGAAGCATACCAGTGTCTTGGTCGACCGGAATCTCATCTCCTCCAACATTGATTCTGTATATCATCTCCAGGGCAGTGTTGTTGTCAACTCGAATCCGACTATTTTGGCCAACTGGGTTGATCGCTGGCTCATCTGCTTTTTTATAATAAAGATTGGTGGGCATGGACACGACCTCAATCCCATTGATAAACGCATAGGCCTCTGGATGAGTGGTGCTGGGAGTAAAGGTGATGTTTAGCATGCGACCAGGTTCCACGTTGATACAGTACTCTCTGAACACTATCTCAGCCGGATCATCATCGTTGTCAGCAGTCAGTGAAGCATTGAAGTCCTTAAGAAGGGTGTGATGACCAGCTTTAACGGAGAAGAGAGCATTGGAACGATCAAAGCTGGCATAGGAAGCTGGGTAAAAGAAAAGGCGAACAAACTTTTGGCCGTCAGTGACCTGAAAGGAGTAAGTGAATTCAGAATGAGACAGGCGTGCCGTGGCGTAAGGAGCTTTCTGCAATGATGAAGAAATCGGCTCTGCTTTGGCGGTGATTGAGGCCTGGCTGTTTTGACCAAGAGAAAATAGTTTGGTACCATCATCTGGTTTCCATATTCTGTGGTCTAAAGTAGTGTCCAAGGTGCCTGAGAAGCCACAATTAATGGCAAACTTTTCTACCGGAGTGTAGGAAGTGACTGGGATAGTGAACAGATGTTGAAAGTGAAACAAGAAGATAAACAGAGAGAAGCAGATGGTTGATTCTTCTTCAATCTTTCTCAAGTTTACCATGGTTGTTGCACTTGCAGCTTGCAGGAGTTCTAGCAGGGGTGGGGGAGGGGGGACTATGGAAGCTCAAGGCCAAGAACAAAGAAACTGACATAATTATTGAAGGTATGTTGCTTCTTTTCCTTTTGCTTTCTCATGTTAAAGCAGCTTTTTCTTTTTCTCGTTCTTTTCTGTGGAGGCCTAAGACCAAGAAAAAAGAAACTGTTAAAGATAAATTATTGAAGGTAGGCTGCATCTTTTCTTGTTGCTTTCTAAGGTTAAAGATGCTTTTTTCAGTTTTTCTTGTTCTTTTTATGTTCATGGTTTCGGGATTGACATGCTTGACTTGGACTTGGATGGTCTTTGAATCTTTTATTATAACCAGAAAAATCAATCAGATTACTTTGCATTGCAAAATTTCATTCTTGTTGCGCAATTTTTTAACAATAAGCCATTTAGTTAACAAGAGTTTCAGGCTAGCATTCAGCCTTTTTATTTTTTGGGGTCCCTCCTACCATCCACTTAAAGTTGAATTGTTCTAAAAGAAATTAATTAGTTGTTAGGAAAATGAAATTCAACAAAAGTTGAACACAATAAAGAGAGACGAAGACGCAGGTGGGACTACTCAACTTCAAAATGTATTTGTCCTTCCCCTATATGCATTCCCTGCCAAAAAAGAAGGTGGGATGAATTATAAATTATCTAAATCAAGTAACTAGGTATCTTACTGAGGTCGCGTATCAGATAACGAAGAAAAAAAAAAAATCTGTCAAATACAAATTTGAAATATTGTGAAAAGAAATAATTTTTCTAAAACGTTTTGAGCAAATTAAAAACTCAATTATTTGTTTCAAATTTTCATATTAATTATCAATATGATATAAATACTCTCCCATCATACTATATATTGACGAGCTAAGAAGATCCACGGATAAAAAGAACATGACTTATTATCACTCTTCAAAATATTATACCAAAAAAATTGATCAAATTTTTTTGTTCCTTTGGAGCCATTAAAATGGGTTGAATTTGCCAGGTCAATCTGTTTAATCCACCGTTTTGACAAATAGGGTTTAAATTTTATAAACCTATAAATATTATATTTAAAATTAACTTAACTCACTTAATCTATCAATTAGCAAGCTAACCCGCAGAACAAGAGTTGACTTATTTTATTTATTTATTTATTTTGGTCTATTCTTTTAAATGATATGTTTAAATTAATCGCATTATTTGATTACCTTCATCTAAAAACTAAAATGAGTAAAGTGGTATACATAATTTTTTTTCCCTTTTCCTATACAATTTTTCTATTTGTTAGTATAGATCTAAACACTGCATCTTCTAATAAACAAAACAACAGATCAATGCTTTTAAAATTAAATCACTTATTAATCTGACGGAAGTAATAATTTGTGATTTATTGATTTGATTGTAATTGAATTATTGTTAATTAAATATATATATATATATATATAACTAAAAATCTCATATAATAAATGAGAAAAATAAAATTAATAATAATTAAAAATATATTATATATTTGACATTTCTTCACTAATGGAGTATATTTCAAATTGTTTCCGCATAAGAAACGATTTCATTAATTGCTATCTCCGATTTGCATTTATTACTTACTGATTTACCAACCCTTGCTCCCCCATTTTCTTTTCTCTTCCGAATACTTGCTTTTCAGGTTTATATTTCCAAGGTCTACCTTTCAGACTTCAGAAAAGAGAAGACTGACTTCAAAATGAGTTAAAATGATTTGTCTAAATGGTACATAACTCTCATTTGTCTAATAGGCCTATCAAAAGATCCAACTACTCACATATCGTAACTCAAACCCTCATTTGTCCTTCTTGGTTTCTCCTCTTCGATTCATTTTTGTCCTCAGTGACATAGGCCGTTCTTCTCCTTCTCAGTTCTCATAGACATCATGTGTTACAGTCCGATTTTAAAATTTGATGCTGTGCTTCACCGCCGCCGCTGATGCCACTTTGTTGTGCTCCTTGTTTCTGTTTCTGTTCTTGACTTGATCAAAATTTCAAAGCTTCTGATCTACTGATTTTGCTTCATCAAAATTTCAGATTTTTTTTTTCGGTTCTTCACTTTGAAGAAGTAACTAAGAAAAAAAAACTTATAGCCAGTTCACCAATTCCAGGACCTATCCCATATTTCTCCAGGAGATCCTGCTGCGTGAGTTGTTGGAAAAAAAAACATAAAAGAAAGGGATGGATGAAAAGAAAGGTACATAGAGAAGAGATGAGAAAGCAGAGTCAGAGTTGGTGAAAATTTGTGAATATTATAAGCATGCAGCGCTTGATGGGTTTGAAAGTTTGTTGGTAAGGGTCAAAGGAAAAATTAGATGAAAATTGTTTGTGAGTGTCGCGTGGACATCCATGAAGAAACCTTTTTTAGTGGCAAGACAGAGACTTGAGTAATACAAAGTGATTGAAGCATTACATAGTACTTTTGCAAAGAAATAAAATGGACTAGTTGCTTGACATTGTCCTGTGCACGTCAATATTTTTTTAATTAATTTTTAAAAATCTTTAAATAAAAATTAAATTATAATTTTTTTAATTTTAAAAATAAAAAAATTGTGAAAAGCTAAATAAATTTATAATATTTTCCTGTATTATTTAATTTTTATCATAATTTATATTTATATTAAAAAATATATAAACTGAAACACTGCGCATTTGTCCTCGCATTAAACCATCCCTCTAGGTTCATGGGAGATTTTTGTTTTTCCTTTTTCAAAGAAATTAATTGCCGTTTGTGAGAGATTGTTATGTTTGCAAATCTTATCGGTGATCATTTGGATTCCACGAAGAACTTGAGTTCTTAATACATCTAGCATCTCATCATAAGATGCACTTTAAAATGAAAATCTCGAGCATTCAAAGAAAAAAGTCTCGATATATAATTCACTTAGTGAATTATGAAGATAAATCTTGATGTGCATTTAATGAGAAAAAAACGCATCCTCAGATCAAAACTCTTTATAGAATCGCTGTTTTTGTTTTTATGTGGTTATGCCATTATTGATGAACCACATTAAATTTCTTGTCTGTTAATATTCTTTAGTAAATGTTTGATGCGTTTCCATTTTTTCATTTGAGAAATACTTTTACCGACAATTAATTAGCAATGGCTAACATACGGTTATTATCAAGTTAAGATTCAGATGATAAAGATTTATAGATAGTTTTTTTTTTAGACGTTAAAAGATAGTATTTTATAGTAAAGTTAATGAGAATTGATGATCATTTAAGGTATTCATTCATGTCACTTGTTGTTTCTGGAATAAATATTTTATTTAGATCGGTTGATCTCTGAAGTTTGTCATTGACCAAGTGCTTTCGCTAAGTTTACAGATCGATGTTTCAAGATAATTTTTTGAATCTAGCAAATCCATTTGCTTTAGAAAGGATGTAATGATACCAAAGGCGTCATGTGACAACCTGGATTAACAAGCAGCGTTAGAGTTCATGTTCTTGGATTCTAGATCTTAAAATATGATATGTTAATTTTTTAGGCTTTTCAGATGCATCAAAAAAATGTTTGTTACATCTGCAAGATATGAAACATGAAATGATGAGAAGAGGAGGTGAATTTCTTTAAGTTTAAGCACAATACAGACAGACATTATGAATGATATATAATATACTTCACATATTTATTTTCAACTGTTTAAATGTTTAAGACCGTATAATTAATTTCACTGCACTATAAAATTGTTCAAGCTTAAGTGATCCAGATGTTTAATAATAAAATATTCATTGTTTTAATATTTAGATAATTCTTTTTACTAAACTTTATATAAAAAATAAAGGTAAATTATTTTTCTATCTTTTGTGAGATTCAAATTATATATATATTTTTTATTTTAAAAAATTACATCTACTTTTTTTGAAATCAAAAGATGTATTACATTGATTTTTCTTAAAATAAAAGATAAGCTATATATAAGTACATCTATTTTGACTAAAATATTTATTATTTATATAATATAACAAGTATTAAATATGTATTTTGACCAATATAAAATAATAAATTTTTTAAAATTTAAAGTAAATTAAATTTATGATTTTTAATACAAATAAATAACATTAAAATAAAAATTTTAAAAAATATATTCTCTAATAAGTTCTATTTTTATAAAAGAAATTAATAGTATTCTTGAGGATATTTTTACTTTTTTTTGGCTTTTAAGGGGAGATTTGTGTATACCTTCATGATAAAGAGGAAAGATATATAATTTGAACATTTCTTTAAGTATGACAAAGTAATTTACTTAGAAAAATAAATCACAAATAACTATTAAACAGAGATAAGTCAATTTTGAGTTAATTCACATAAGAACAAACTGTGACTTAAGGTTTTAACATTATATAGGTGAACATTATTGTTAGTATAAAAAATCATTAACCTGACATCTATGGTTGGTAGGATTAGCCAATAAAAGTTAAGGAACTTTAGCATTAGCCCGTAACATGAGCCAATCGAAGACTCATAGAATATTGAGAAAATAAGAAGGCATGAATCTAATAAAATAAAATAAAAACTTTAAAAGTAATAAAATAAACACGAATATCATAAACAACGACATAATTTGGTGAAAGAATATACGAAACAGAGAATGATATAAATTAAGAGCAAAGAATACCATGTAAGACACATAAAAAATCTTTAAAAAAACTTGTTTTATAGTTTTTAGTTATTTATCAGCTTTATTTATTTCCTTTTTTTCAACTAAATTTTTAATTAAGTTGTATTCAATTTTATGTAATGTTTGATGTAAATTAATTGACAAAAGTTGTTACAAAAGAAAAGATTTAAAAACAAACAATGACGAAAAGCGAGAAAAGCAAGGTCATAGTTTTGACTCTGTGTGAGGGGATGCTTTCCTCGGAGAAGAAGGATAGTTAGAAACGTCAAGAAAGAGAGATCAAAGGTTGAATATATACAATACTTGACCCTAAGTGGGCTTTGAATGTGGATCGACTTCAGTAATAAAAAAAATATCGCAGATGGTGTCGTTTAAAAATGTGTTTTTCAGAGACTAAACAAAAATAAAATATCTAAAAAGTTACTATAATTGGAGCAGTTAAAATTTTTAAATTATATTATTTCTCGTATTTAAAATTTTCATTTTTCTAATTATAATTTTTAAATATTTTATTTTTTTAAGTCTTTAAAAAAACATTTTTTAAAATTACTACACTATCAGCAATATTTTTTATTATCAAATATGATCCATGTTAGGTGAATTTTTCGCCTTGTCAAGAAATTTGGTAGCATGGTGGCCCTACTGCTACCTAATGCCAATTAGGCTTATCTCTCAAATTGTGATCTGCTAATTAAAATTGATAAACACGGGAAGGGATTAATATATTATTTGAGTGTTTTGGGATAAGATGTTTTTTCTAAAGTTAAATATTATTTGAGTTCTTGAAATATGTATTTCATATCCAATTATTGTACTTTAAGGAATATTTATATTAATTAATGACAATATAATTTTTTTATAAATATATGAGAAGGATTGAATTTTCCACCATTCACCTAAAGTGGCACCCATCAACCACTAGGTGAACTAGAATGAATAGAGTCAAATTTTAAAATTAATTAGCATTTAAGAGACTAAATCGACGTGAATCATTTTTTTAAGGTTAAAATTCTATTTTGAATTATTTAAAAGTTTTGTTTTGATTGTAAAGTATTTCTTTGAATAAAGTCATAAATTTTCAAATGAATCTTAAAAATTAACTCCACTAAAATAATATCCATAACTTTTGTGTGATTCATTTTTTCAAGTTAACAACAAACATCTCTTCTTTGTCTCACCCAGTCACACTGCTTTTCAGGTTCTCCCTCTGCAATATTCAACCGTTGAACCAAAGTAGTAAAGATTTCAGAGGCATGAATATGAATAGCGAAGACAGTGGGCGCCCAAAATTTTGGACTCTGGTATTCAACCAAGAGAAAGGTGAAATGCACCTTTGCCATCCAAACTAGTTTACTAGCACCAAAATGCAGGCTTTTTGACGTTAATATAGAGCCACCAAAACTTTTTTTTTTTTTTTATATACTTAAAATTTTAATTTTAATTTTTTTATTAAAAAAAAAAAAATAAAATTTAATATATTTATTATTAAATTCAAAAAAAGATAAGCCACCAAAACTTTTTTTTTTTATATACTTAAAATTTTAATTTTAATTTTTTTATTAATGGGTCGAAAAATGCTTTTTTGCATGGTTTTTAAAACATGACCTGGTCGGACCGGTGATATAAATATTTTTTATTTATAGATAATTATTTATTTAAAAAATAAATTTAAATTTAATATATTTATTATTAAATTCAAAATTATCTACAAAAGATGTTTGGCCATGTTGCTATATTTTTCAATGTTGGAGCACTACCACCATAATATGTCAAATTAAATTTTTTATTTTTTAGTTTTAATTATAATTGAAATTATTTTAACTAATTTTAAAATATATAACTTATTATTATGATTATTTCTTCAACATTTTGAATTTTTTCATTTCAAATAAATTATTAGATTTATTATTTTTTAAAAATTTGAATTGAATTGAATTTATTTTTATTTATCATCTAATTTTTAAATTTAAATTTTTTAAATTTATTTTATCCAATTTTTTTAATTTCTTCATTTATATCAATTACAGAATTTAAAAGTTTTTTAAAAAATTTTGAATTTAAAATTTTAATTCTTTGTAGTTATTATAAAATAAAATAAAATAAATAAAAATAAAAATATATATATGAGTCGCAAGATCTAAATAAAAAATAAAAAAAATAAAATTTAATTGGGTCATGGTATCTGACATTAATAATAAAAAATAAAATTTTAAGTATACAAAAAAAAAAGTTTTGACGGCTCAGCATTTTGGTTATTTCTTTATTTTTTTTGCCATATTGACGCCAAAAAGCTCCCAAATGCCCCTTGTTTCTCCTACTATGTCATGTAACTCGTGATTTTAGTGAAAAATATTAAATTCACGGAAAGCCAGTGTCTTTTTTGAGAGAATTACAAATAAGGATTTATAGTTAAAAAAAAATATTTTGTAATATCTATTATTATTATTTTAGAATAAATTATTATTGTGGAACTTGTTGCAATTAAACCCATTAATGATTATTCTGTTTATGCCTCCTCCTTTATATACTATGAACAATGGCAAGTAATTGGTTTTCCCTTCTTTCTTAAATGCTTAGGATCAAAACGAAGTGACACAGAAGAGGCAGCTGTGGATTTTTGTCTGATGATTGTGCATTATTACTACTAATTGTATTCGGGTTGTCAGCATTAACATTTGAAGCATTCAGAGCATCCATGCTTTCAATATGTAGCTTTTCATTAAAAGAATTCACTTACTATTGATTAAATTCTTGAATTATTACTATTCTGGTGGGATTCAAGAAAGGATAACCAGAGGAGATTGTACCAAACAGAAAAGGAAATGACAAGATTTCAGCTGTTAACGCGTTAACTGGACACAGAAGAGGCAGCTGTAGGAATTACTACTAATTGAAGGGAATATGTAGCGCGCTATAAAAGAAGTAACTTCACAGGTTAGAACTAGTCACTAATTATTACTATTCTGAATTCAATTCAAGAATATTATCTGATCAATCAGTATTGTACCAAACAGAAAAGGAAATGACAAGATTTAGATCAAGTTCTTTAGATTACGTGAAGGCAGCTGTGAATTTAACTCAACATTACTATCTCATTTATTAGTATTTTACCAAACATATTCTTTTTCTTTTTCTTCCATTTGTAAGCTTATAATCCCTCTTCAGAAATTATCACAGTAAAAAAGTCATCTTTGCTTTCTTTTTCTTCTTGAAAAACTTGCTTCAAATTTGTAAGCTTATAATCTGGAAGGACTCACACGCACATATATACGACATACCCTTTCAGAGACTGAAAATAATATTAGTTAGCTTTAAGAAGAATCCAAAGCATTTTAGTTACTTGTTTTTAAGGAACATTTAGAGCAACCAGACAATAGGCTAAGTGTCAGAAAACGTTGATTATTACCTCTAACACGATATATATGATAACAAATCACAGTCAAAAATGCTGATTCAGAATTTGGAATTCCCAATCCATCACAGCAAATTCAGAAACGCAGATTGACTGGAGGAAGATGATGCAAGGGTGGAAGACGATGCAAGGATGGAAGACGATGACCAGAGGAAGACGATAACCAGAGGAAGATGATGACCGAAGGAAGATGATTTCTGGTCCAGCGGTGCAACGCGTGACTGCGACTGCGAAGATGACCGGAGAAGACGATTTCTGGTCCAGCGGTTTTGTGAAGATGACCGGCAGAAGAAGCTTTCTGGTCCAGCGGCGTGACTGCGACAGCGAAGAGAAGGGAGGAAATCTTAGTCTGGATTGGGAATTCTGAATTTGCGAGTTTGCCTGAACCAGAAAGCCTAAATTTTGATAGCTTCTGCATATTTTTTTTTTTTTAAATGGAGTAAAACGACGTCGTTTTGGATTAGCAGCATTTAAAAAAAAAAAAAAGTCCCAAACCGGTTGACCCGTTAAACCCACCGGTTTCACCAGTTTTATCCGGTTCATTACCGGTTCTACCGGTTTTTGACCGGTTCTATATAAATCCGGTTTTAAAGGTTAACCGGACCGGACTTGTGACCGGTTCCCGGTCCGACCGGTCGAACCGGCCGGTCCGGTCCGGTTTTTATTACATTGCTTTTTTGAGAGAATTACAAATAAGGATTTATAGTTTAAAAAAAAATTTTGTAATATCTATTATTATTATTTTATAATAAATTATTATTGATTTTAATTAAAATTAATGATTAATGATAATCCAATAAATAAAGGTGACATTTTTCTTTTAGTAAAGTGACACGTTGTGACATTACGACAGTTGTATGTTTGGTATGGGGGTTGGCGTTTCTAGAAGCATTTGCATTTCCAATAAATAAAGGTGACATTTTTCTTTTAGTAAAGTGACGAAAAGAAAATGACTTCAAAAAAAACAAATGACAAGATTTGCAGTTTGAACAATTTGTAGTTTTTTTAATTAAAAAAATATTTTTTTATTAAAAAATATTTTAGTCTTTTTTTTAAGTTTTTTTTTTATTTTAATGTTATTTTTACATAACCAAATATAATATTTTTATTCCTTTTCTTATTATACCAAACATAATATATCTGACAATATTCTATTCCATTTCATTCCATTCCCATTCCCATTCCTATTCCCATTCCAGTGCTGATCTTTTATATAAAGGATTAGATTTTTTTTAAAAAAAATTTATATCTTTTTTTTAAATCTAACAATGTTGATACTGCGCAGCACAGTGTTGTGCAATCTCAAATCCTTCCGTATCAGTATGCATTCTCTCCTAATCAGAACAATTGCAAAATAGATAGTGGGACCCGCGTCATCCTCCCCTTCTCTAATGTGCTTTTTAAGAGAAAAAATAACTACAAGAGAAACGCAGAAAATGAAGAAAAAGCAAGAAGAAAGCAAAGTGATTTTTTTTTAAGAGAAAAACAAAATTCATTGTTATATTTTTTAAGGGGCATTATAATCTTTTAATTAAAATTTCTTTCTATTCTTGTATTAATTTTAACCAATGAAATAATAAAATAAAATAATATTTTTATTCCTTTTTATATCATACTAAATATAATTTTGAGTCACAAAATTTTATTTTATTTTCATTCCTCTTCTCATTTCTATTTTCTTGAAAATGATTCCATATATCAAACATAGTGTTAGACTATCCGTTTTAAAGAATTTTTTTTATATTCTCAAAATATCATATCATTTATATTTTTTTAAATAAAAAAGGTTTAAATCAAACAAAATATAACCTATTTATTAATGAAATAATATCAAATTATAAAATTTAATCTCACATTTAACTACTCTCTTTATTATTGCATAAATAGAGTATTATATGGAATTCCCATACTATTATTCAGTATATCATTGCTATAATATGAGATTTATTATATGATTTTTATTAATTAGTGTATAAATAATCCTGTCCCTTTTCATTTTCATGCCGTTGAACATGAAGTAGGATCTCTTGATGTTTATGTCCAGTAGAATTAACACTAATCCCGTGTGTTGGTCGTGGAAAACTAATTTCGTTTATACAGCCATACACTATCCACTTTAGAATGCCCCTGACTTTTTAAGGGATTTCAATTCTTTTAATTTAGTCAATTGCGATAGAGATAAAGAGAAATTGAGTATTAATTATGTTTCTGTAGTGATAATATAATTCAATATTAATGTTATTTATATTTTGATAATAATAATTTTTGCATAAAGCTTAAAATTGAACTCAATTATAATTTAAAATTAAATTACATAACTTTTATCAAAAAAACAAATTAAATTACGTGATAAGATATTAATAACAGCAATACGAAATGTCAGATAAAACATAAAGGCTTAAAATTAGTAGGTAACACGCAAATTTTTTTTTTATTGGTTATTTTCGTTTATGATAAATAAATGACGCACAGAGATCCAACAAAAAAAAGACAAGAAACTATCGACTATATATCATGGGAAAAATAGGTCCCATACAATTAAAAAAAGAGTTAAATTAAGAAAAGAAGGAATAAAAGTCTAATAATCTAACCTTAAAGCGAGACTCAAATTATTATTGGTTAGGAGGTTTGCATTACTATTAGCTTCCTAGAATAAACCATCCCCTTTCATAACTCCTTAAACAAACTGAATCATTCTATTTGAAATACCATATCCCTAATCACCAAGTTATTAAAATCTAATTCCAAATGTATTTTATGAAATCAAGATTCCATGCCAAGGTGAACATCGTACAAAACTTCACATCTCAATTTGCATCAAAAATTATGATTTGATATTTCGTGAGAACTTTCTTAACCAATAATCTTGAGCATCCTAGCATGCTATTGAATTGCAATAACTTAGAGTCTTTGGGCTTCATTTAGGCCTAAGTCTATGACCGTTATTCATGGGCCAAATTACAGTTGCCCACCATGGCCCTGTTTTGGACTTCTTTATTCAATCGACAAGGTTCGGTTTATGGAGAGTTTGTCTCGCAATTCGTGCAATTATTTTAAAATTTGCGGCTAGTAATATTTTATAAATATGTACGGATCTTGAGCCACCATACGGCAATAGGAAACTTGAGTTTCGGAGAATTTGAGAGCTCTTCAATCGTTTTTCTGAAAACCATGGCATGTAATTATACAATTAGCAATTAGAAATAACATGGGAAAATTGGAAATTTTGTTTTTTCTATCATCGGTTTTGATTTCGCAATTTGTCATTTAATAACTACTTCTATAATTAATAAAATAATATTTATGCCATATTATAACCTTCAAATTAAAGTTGGCACATTGTAGCAAATTGATTAGCGTGAATGGATAATGATTCAGCTAGCTACCTGCATGAAGGGGAACTGTTGAAACAGATAAATTCAAGAATTAAAACCAGAGGCACAAACTTTATACAAACTCTTGTGCAGGATTTAGCTCTTGGTGCATACTTACAAAATTCTCGTTTATCTACTTCAGTTAGTTTCAAAATATTCTCAAGTTCAACATTAAAGCTTATTATAAGGGAATTTGAATGCTGCTGCATCCATACATTGTGAATAACATATAGCTTGCCCTTACTCACCTTAATTTATTTTTTTCTTCAATTGCAGTCTGTTCTTTTTTTTTTTTTTTTAAATCTTCATCTACCCGCTGATCAAGGCCTATGGTGATGTGGGTCTTAGAAATAAAAGAGGTTAGGGCTATACGAGAAGAGAAAGTGAAGGCGTTGAACTCCCTTGGCGATTGCACTACAGATTCATCCATTGATGAAGTCTTGATCTTTTGAATCTAATTGGAAATCCATTGCAATACGAAACATGAGTTTCTGTCGGCAATACTGTCTAAAGTATATTCACTTGCAATTATATATAAATCAAAGCTCAGTATTGAATAATGAGTTTTCTGGACGTTAAGGCATTTGACAAGTCTTTGTGCTGGAAGTGGTTTCTGTAGACAATGTATTAGCTTTTGTGTCTGTTTTCTAACTGTCTCTAATGTTAAATAATGATTGAATAATGATTATTAAGACAAAATTAACCCTTCGCCAATTTTTTATTTTTTATTTTTTATTCCTTATGACAAACCAAACATGCCGTTAAAGAAATATTAAATAATACGAAGAGTATTAATTTTAATAATTTGATACGGTTAAAGTTTTTAATTTTAGACAAGTGGAGGCTTGTTGTAATTGGGAAGCGTAGTCAATTGTGATTTTTTTAAACTAGAAGACACATTGTAATTAAATACAAAGATCAAGATGGATACGAGTAATTTCTTCTATATATATATGTTTAACTTTTTATGATAAATATTTTCCAAATTAATTTAGTCCAATGATCTAATTAATTTGAAGGAAAAACTATTTGAACTAAGGTTTAATAATAAAATTAGTATGAAAATTTTAAAATGTGACAAAACAGGACCTAAAATGAAAAGTTAAATCCTAATTAAAATTAACAGTATGAGAGACCACATGATTTTGATTGTAAGGACAATACTTGGTTCAATGTTTGGACTAGAGTTTCTTTCTAGTTAGTTTAAAAAATCAACTGAAATTTTACATTTTTGTTTTAGTCGAAAGTTTAATAAAATATTTTGTTATGTTTTAAAATTCATGTATCGATTTGTAATTAAGCCTTAGATCAAGAAGATATAATGTAATTTCTTATATAAAGTGGAAGGATTTTTTGAAGTTTTTTATTATAAAATTTCTATAGAATTTGAAAAAAAAATAAAGTGACATAAAGAATAAAAATGTGTGTGTGTGTGTGTGTTTTTTTTTCTTTTGATTCCCATATTTTTCTCTTTTATTTTCAAACTCTATAAAATATTTATAATAAAGATCCCTAAAAGATCCAAACTCTAATCTAAGGCCCTGATTGATTTCCTGTTTTCAGAACAGTTTTTTGTTTTTAAGAATAAAAAAACAAAAAAATTTATTTGATAATGTGTTTTTAATGAAGTGTTTTGTAAAACAAAAAAACAGAATTTTGTTTTTAGAAACAGAAAAATCAGAACATTTTTTTGATGTTTTGTAATTTTTGTTTTGCAGAATCAGAAAAAAAATAAAAAACAACTACTTTTCAAAATAATGATTCAAATGGATTTTTTGATTTTTTTTGTTCTCAAAATTTGTTTTAAAAAACATCTGTTTGGAGAACATTAAAACAAAAACAATTTTAAACAGGCTACTTGAAGTGGCAAACATGAAGTGGTTCTTTTTTTTTTTATTAGAACCTCATCAGTTAGTTTAATGCTTTTATCCAATACACACGAACCATATATATCATCAGGTTTTGGGTTAAAACATCATAATTTATAGCCTGTTCACAGCTCCTTCATCGTGCACTCGGATTTGCAAGCTCGGAGAACAGCTCCGTATGAACAAAGGCTTGCTCCTAGTCACTACTTGTTATGGTTACCTTACTGCTGCACTTGGACTCAGTCATGGATCCATCTGAAGTCGAGAACTGCACATCACTTTCTTTATCACTTTTAAATCTGGTCGCAGTTGTTGTGGCTTCCCTCTTTGCCTTTCCGTCTATCAGGATCTCATCCTCCAAGCTCCTATGCCTCTGAACCGCAGTTTCTAGGCCCCTCACTACATCTGTCATTGATGGCCGGCACTTCCCATTATCATGCAGACAATCCAATGCCATTTGAACAAACTTATTCAGACACCGAGGTGTGATGATCCCCTTCAAGAATGGATCAATTACTTCATCAATCTCCCCTTTCTCATAGCATTTCCGAACCCACTCCACTAGGTATCCCTCCTGCTTCTCCACCCTCCAAAGTATTGGTGGCTTTCCACATAAAACCTCAAGCAACACCACACCAAAAGAGTAAACATCAGATTTCTGGGTCAACCTCATACTCATGTAGTATTCTGGGTCGATATACCCAAAGCTACCTTTGGCGTCTGTGGTAATGTGCGACCTAGACAACCCAGTAGGTCCAACCTTGGACAATCCGAAATCTGAAACCTTTGCTACCCAATTCTCGTCTAACAAAATGTTTGTACTCTTCACGTCACGGTGGATCACGCTTTGCTTGTTCTCACCAGTATTGGTGTGAAGATAGAGTAGCCCCCTTGCTGCTCCTACGCAGATCTCAAGCCTTCGCTTCCATGAAAGTGGCTGGTTATCAGAGTTGTAAAGATGGTCGCGAAGGGTCCCACGGGCCATGAATTCATACACCAGGATCATCTCGTTGTCATCATTGCAGTAGCCAATGAGAGGGACCAAGTGAGGATGGCGAAGCTGAGACAGCATCTTGATCTCTGTCTGAAACTCATTGACCCCTTGTTTTGAATCTGGTTTGAGCCGTTTGATGGCTACAGGGGTTGCCTTACCCATGTCAATGTATCCTTTATACACATTACCAAAGCCTCCAACTCCAATGATTGAAAGATTATCAAAGTCGTTGGTGGCGGCTCTGATCTCTGTGATGGAAAAGGAACGGCACAAATCTGACGATTTCCTGGGTGTCCTGTTCACTGGAGCTCTGGTCATTCGTCGGAAAATTAAGAAACTGATGACAGATAGTACAATGACACCTAAAGCTGCACACGCAAAGGCAACCACCATGGGAGTTTTTGTACTTTTCTTCGAGTTTTTTGATGGTTTGCTTGGGGAAAAGTGTGTGTCTGGGTTGGGTCCTCCGAGATTGTCGCTATTGTCACTGACCTTGAAAATTTCAATCCCATTCAATATGACATCGTCATATTTGCTTTGTGGGAGTTTCTGCAACTTGATTGAAAGGTTCAGCTTCTTCAAGCTTCCTTGGGTCAACAAAACAGCATAGTCCTTATAAACAGGAACTAAGCTACTTCCTTGCCAATAAAGCAAATCGACCTGAGGCTCAGCCAAAGCGCCAGCTATGAGTATCTGAAAAACTCTATCTTTCGGCTGGACTCGCTGATCCAACTCACAAAAGTGCATTCTGATCATATACACAAACTTTGAGTCCACTTCAAACTCCCAAGTCATACTATATTTAGAGGTCTGTGCACTTAAGTAGACTTCCTTAGGTGCAGCGTCTTTCTGAAGATCGTCTGGGTATATAAGGTTTGAATCAAACCCAGCTTTTAGTTTTTGGGCGTTCTGCATCATCACGTAGCCATAGCTAGTATCATCATCCCAATAACGAAGCATACCAGTGTCTTGGTCGGCCGGAATCTCATCCCCTCCAACATTGATTCTGTATATCATCTCCAGGGCAGTGTTGTTGTCAACTCGAATCTGACTACTTTGGCCAACTGGGTTGATCGCTGGCTCATCTGCTTTTTTATGGTAAAGATTGGTGGGCATGGACACGACCTCAATACCATTGATAAACGCATAGGCCTCTGGATGAGTGGTGCTGGGAGTGAAGGTGATGTTTAGCCTGTGACCAGGTTCCACGTTGATACAGTACTCTCTGAACACTATATCCGCTGGATCATCATCGTTGTCAGCAGTCAGTGAAACATTGAAGTCCTTAAGAAGGGTGTGGTGGCCAGCTTTAACAGAGAAGAGAGCATTGGAACGATCAAAGCTGGCATAGGAAGCTGGGTAAAAGAAAAGGCGAACAAACTTTTGGCCGTCAGTGACCTGAAAGGAGTAAGTGAATTCAGAACGAGAGAGGCGTGCCGTGGCGTAAGGAGCTTTCTGCAATGATGAAGAAATCGGCACTGCTTTGGCGGTGATTGAGGTCTCGCTGTTTTGACCAAGAGAAAATAGTTCGGTACCATCATCTGGTGTCCATATTCTGTGATCTAAAGTAGTGTCCGAGGTGCCTGCGAAGCCACAATTAATGGCAAACTTTTCTAAAGGAGTGTAGGAAGTGACTGGGATAGTGAACAGATGTTGAAAGTGAAACAAGAAGATAAACAGAGAGAAGCGGATGGTTGGTTCTTCTTCAATCTTTCTTAAGTTTACCATCGTTGCTGCACTTGCAGCTTGCAGGAGTTCTAGCAAAGAGAGACTGTCTATGTCAAGATAAATTATTGAAGGTAGGCTGCTTCTTTTCCTTTTGCTTTCTCACGTTGAAGCTGCTCTTTATTTCTCTAGTTCTTTTTCTATTCATAGTCAAAAAAGCTGACTGACGAGGAAACTGCTTTAATACCTGCTTTTCTTTATGATAATTTGATTATTTTAGGGTTGGGGTGCTTGACTTGGACTTGGAGTGGTCTTTTAAATATTTTATTATAATAAAAAAAAATCTATCAGATTATTCTGTATTGCATTCTTTGTAGGGCAATTTGTTAACAATAAGCCATTTAGTTTTCAAGAGTTTTAGACTGGCGTTCAGCTTTTTTTTTTCCTCCCCCCCCCACCGTCCATTTAAAAGTTGAATTTTTCTAAAAGAAATTAATTAGTTGTTAGGGAAATGAAATTCAACAAAAATTCAACACAATAAAGAGAGACAGAGACGAAAGCGGGAATATTCAACTTTTAGAGTGTTTTTGTCCTGCCCCTATCCGGATTCCCTGCCAAAAGAAAAAAAAACTGTGGGATGGATTATAAATTATCTAAATCGAGTAACTACGTATCTTATTGAGGTAAGGTTTCACAAAACAAAGAAAAAAAATCTCTCGAATAAAAATTGGAAATATTGTGGAAATAACAATAATTTTTCTGAAACGTTTTGAGCAAATAAAAAACTCAATTATTTAATTTAAATTTTGATATAAAGTAATTATCAATATGATATAATTACTCTCACATCATAGTATATATTGATGAGCTAAGAAGATCAACGGATAAAATGAATATGAGTTATTATTACTCTTAAAAATATTGAACTGGAAAAATCTAGAATTGGTCTTTAGTTGTCTTCACAAACGGGAAACTAAAGAAAACGTAACGCTGACAAGTTCTAATTGGGTAATTTTGGTACCTACAATCTACTTTGCAGGGATCTGTGCGCTACTAAAAAAATAATAATAAATATATGATATATTTTTCTTACCATTATTTAACAATATTCTTTTTTATTATTTTTTAAAATAAAAAAATAAATATCATTTTACATCCTATTTACTTACTTTTTTTTTCTCAATCTCCTTTTTCACATACCAAACATAGACTAAAGCCCTTATTCGATGAGGGAGGAAGGGGGAAAAAAAGAAAAAGATAAAAAAGGTTTGAGAAAAATTTTAATTTTAATTTTATAATTATTATTTAATATTAATTATTTAATTATTAAAAATAAAAGTATTATGAGTATTTTTTATTTATAAAATTATTTTTTTCTTTTTCTTTTTATACTTATCTTTTTGTATATGGTCCTAGATGATTTTTTCTGAGAAAATGTGTTTCTCAAATTATTCTGACATTATCAGTCCACTTCACAGCCCACTAATCTTCGCATCGCTTTCAAAAACTATAATCATACATTTTCACATAACAAGTCCAGAGGCAGAAGACGACTCTTCCTCCACATAAAACTAATTCAGGCAGAGTTATGCTTACATAAATTTAAACAAACCGTATAATATCCTAATGCCATATTCTAATTTGTGAGCATCAAATTTTGGCTGGAAAAAGATAATTATGATAGTGAACAGCTCGCTGTGGCTATTGAACTCAGCAAAGCTTTGTCTAAACCTTTGGCCACACCTCTTTGGATGAGCAAGATGGCATACTCCATGAACACCGCATCACAAGGCAATGTTATTGGCCCTTTAATTGAGTTTCCATATTTCTCTTCAGACTTTTTCAAGAGCTCTTGGAAGATCTCATGGCATAGGTACTCTATTGGTATCACAAACCGAGTTTGATCGCTAGTGTATATTACAAACTTGCCTTTATCTGCAAAAATACTTGCCCTTTTCCATCTGAAGTTAATTACTTTGTTGTTCCATTTCCTTCCCATGTTGAAAAGTTTCACTAAACAGATCATCCTAAGTTTTGCTTGCTTCTTAGAGTCCCAAAGTCACAAAAATTATGGAGGGGGAGGTTACTTAATTATAGAGGTTTTCTAATTACAAAGGACGACAGCTGTGTGACATGAAGTTTAGTGTTTAGTGGTTTACTATGGAATATCTTGTCAAAGTTTTTGTTAAGAATTGATGAAGACAAATTGTAGGTTTTATTATTATTATTTGACAAATAAACTAGGAGCATACAAGGAGGATCAATCAATTGATACTTTGTGGGTTTCTGTATATTTTCTATCTTTTAATTAATAGTTTTGGACCTCTGGTGTTTTGAAAGAGGCTTCTCTATGTGATTCAATCATTTCACATTTACTAGTAGTCACTGCACGGTCTTAGATTCCAAAGCTCTCAATTTCTACAGTGGCTAAAATCCCATAATGTTTTACAAATAAAGTTTTGGAAAATCTAGGGAAATTAAGCGGGCCAGCCAATGCTTACTACATATAAGACAACAGACCTTCTAGAATAATGATTTTCAGTATTCATACGGCAATGGGATCATAGTTGCACACGAGCTATGCACACATGGCTAGAATGTATTTGGGTTTATTAATGTTAGTACTAAAAAATAATGTTTTAGTTGAGGCCATAACTTACTAATTAACTGAAAAGTTTTGTCAAAACTATTCATTGTCTAGTTGAGAACTTGACTAAATTAATCAAGAATTTGATGATTTAGTAGCTAGAGAAAAGGAAAATATGGACAACATGATTTTAGCATATTTTTCACTTAAAACATTTTATTTAAGTGCCCTGTTACGGAAAGTAATAAATTAGTTAGTAGAGACATAAAATATGAATTATAGCCCATTATAGGAAGCGTGCGATTAAGCAAAATAGAGGTCTTGAAGTTAGAGGAAGCATAAAATATAAATAATAACCTATTATAAAAAGTTGTTACCAATCGAGAAGTCTGTATAAATGGGAGAGAAAGAGCACATCATAACATATAATCAAACCATATAAGAAATTATTTAAAGAAGTCATATCCCGTCTTTACAATCAACTCATAAAAAAGGAACTGAAAGGAGTTATCCGAAATACCTTCGTACAATTATCTGCCCTGACCGATTAGCCAACAAAAATTTTGATTAAAAAAACCCTCCAGCAATTAAATACAACAACACTACTTTGCACAACCATTTTCTCTAACAACGCTCACAACTAAATATAAGACTAATTGCATATATGTTTGATTAATTGATCGAATTTAAACTCTTAAAGCTAGCTACAATAATTATGTAACCAGTATTACAAAACCTTCATATAAGTTGTCTGCAACTAGACTTCCAAATCCAGACCAACCCGGCCGGTGCCCAAAACATGATTAGTGACAATGTGACACCATTTAATTCGCACAAAGCAGCTTGGAGACTGTTGGTGGTTTTATAGCAAAATTGAAAAGACCAAAAAAGAAAATGTTGTGAAGAAAAGAGGAAGAAAAATACGATGGAAGAAAGGCTAAAAAGAGGAGTAATTGATTTTACCCTGCGTGAGTTGGTGAACCAAAAGAAGGGGACAAAGAAAAAACAAAAGTGATGAAAAGAAAGGTAAATAGCGAAGAGACATAAAGCAGAGTCAGAGTTGGTGAAAATTGTGAATATTATAAGCATGCAGCCTCTTCATGGGTTTGAAAGTTTCGTTGGTAAGAGTCAAGGAAAAATCAGATGAAAATTGTGAATATTATATTATAAGCATGCAACCCTTGCTTGTGAGTGTTGCGTGGACATCCATGAGGAAACATTTTCAGTGGCAAGAGCAAGTGATTCATGCATTACAAAAATATTTTTGCAAAGAAATAAAATGGACTAGTTGCTTGACATTGTCCCGTGCATATCAATGTTTTTCAAATTAATTTTTAATATCTTTAAATGAAAAATATAATATTTTTAAATTTTAAAAATAACAAAGAAAAATAGTGAGAAATTAAATAACTTTTTATTATCCTCATATATATATATATATATATATATATATATTATAACTTCTTTTTTTTAATTGTAAATATAATTTATTATAATTTATATTATTTAAAAAATACTATATATATTTTATAATAAGTTGGGAGACCAAAGGTCCCAAACGTTCTATAATAATATATAGTGTTAAAATTTATGTTTGTAATAATACATCTAACTACATATTGCATGTTTCTCTTCACATTAATACTTAGCATCTCACCACAATTTAAAAAAAGAGAATTTCAATATATAATTCATTCAATGAATTATGAAGATAAATCTTGATGTGCATTTAATTATGAGAAAACGCATTCTCTGATCAAAACTCTTTATAGCAATGTTATTAGATTCATGAGTTTAGGTAAATAAACTTAGTAAAAAAAAAAATTCGTTATGTAAATTCATATAAACTCATTTTTGTTAATAAATAATCATTAAAGTATTAAATTACATACATAAATAGTTAAAATACAATACAAAGTAAGAAATTTAAATACAATTCAAATTATATTAAGTCAATCAAAAAAGTTTATCTATAAACCATAATACTTAACGTAAAAATTTCAATAAAACTCATACATAAATAGTCATAGTATTTGCTTTTCTAAACTCTGATGTTGTACAAATTTTTGTGGGCAAAAAATATTTTAGGAAAGACTATTAAATGATATTAAATAAGTCAAAATGGAGTATGCATAGCCTTTTGGCAAATGACATTTATTTAAAAATTTATAAATGCAAAATTCAAACACAATATATATATAAATTAATATTTTAATATATTATTTAAGATATATATAACATGAATTTTAAAATTTTTATATTTATTAAATTCAAACATTTAATAAATAACTTTTAAATACTTAAGCTAAAACTAGAGTGCAGCCACTTCTCCCTCATATAAAACCCACTCACATAGCTCCAGTGCCAATAAAAGCCAAGCAAAGTAATGAAGGCTTGACGGCTGGACCCACTCACATGGCTTTATTATCATTTTAGCTGCTGAGATGGAAAATGTACACGCATAAGTGAAATCACAAGTTTACTTTTTCATCCGAGTTTGCTCCGTGTCTGCTAATTTCCGTGTTTGAGAGCAATCTAACCAATTTTCTATATGTGCAAATGTGAACACAGACGCTTCTACGTCGTAACTCGTGTTTTTTTTCCACCATGCTTTGCAGATTCGCTGCTTTTGTTTTTATGTGGGTATGCCATGGATGAACCGCGTTCAATTTATTGTCTGTTGATTTTCTCTAGGGAATTATTTGATGCCTTTTGATTTTTCTGTTTGAGAGATACTTGTACCATCAATTGATTAGCAATAATATAAGCTAACATATGGTTATTATCAAGTGAAGATTCATATTATAGAGATTTAAAGATGTCTTTTGGTTGGTACATTAATTAAAAGATGCCATTTTATAGTAAAGTTAATGAGAGTTGATAAGTCATTGAAGATATTTATGTCGCTTGTCGTTTCTGCAATACATATTTATATCAGTTGATCTCTTAAGTTTATTGCATCTGAAATATATGAAATGCCAAGTAATGGGAAGAGGAGGTGAATTTCTTCAAAGTTAAGCACAATACGGACGTGATGAATAATATATAATAATATACTTCACTTATATTTTGAACTGTTTATAGATTTTTAAGAACATATATTTTGGGAATAAGTTTTTAATACCACAAAACTTCATAACACTATAAAATTGTTCACGATACAGAACTTTTAACAACAAAAATATTTATCGTTTTAATATTTAACTAATTATTTTTATTAAAATTTATATAAAAATAAGGGTAAATTACCTTTTTGTCCTTTAAGTGAGGTTTAAATTACATAATTTTTTTATTTTAAAAAAATTATATTTACTTTCCCTAAAATCAAAAAATGTGCTATACATTAATCTTTTTTCGTAATAAGAAATAAGTTATAATAATATGTATTTTGACCAAAATACCTTTATATTTATTATTTATGTATGATGTAACACGTATTAAATGTATATTTAATCAATATAAAATAAATGTTTTAAATTTAAAGTAAATTAAATTTATGATTTTTATATAAATTAAATAATATTAAATAAAAGTTTTTTAACAAATATTTTTCAGAAAGTTATATTTCTAATAAAAAATTAATAAAATCCCTAAAGTTATTTAGGATATTTTGGTTTTAAGAAAAGAGTTGGGTATATTTTTTATTATAATAGAAGGAGCAGTGTAATTTAAATATCTCTTTAAATAAGTGAGAATAATCTACTCAAAAAATATATCACAAATAAATATTAAATGATAGCAAAATAAATTACCAAGGGAATGACACGTTTTCAAAAGAGATAAATTAATTGAGTTAATTTACATAAAAACAAATTGCAACTTACAATTATAATGTCGTACAGGAGAATATTATATTTATGGAACTAGAAGATAAAAAAGTTAAAAGAATATAAAAAATGAATAAATAGAATAGGTAAAATAAAAATAATTTTTTATTTTTATTTTTAAAATATTAATTTAATAATTAAAATAATGATATAATTGATAAAATAATAATTATAAAAATATTGTACAAATTTTATAAACAAAAAACATTCATGTCAAAAACCAAACAACTAAATGACTGACAAAAAGTTGTTACAGGCAAAGATTTTTTTATTAAAAAGAAAAGGAAGAAAAGTGAGAAAAGCAAAGTTGCTGGTTTGACTGCGCGTGTGAGTGGATGCATTCGGATGTGGCCATAATAAATAAATAAATAAAAAAAGTGGATGCTTTCGTAAGGAAAGAATAAAAGAAAAAAAAAAAAAAAAGGTACGTGAAGAAAGAGCGATCAAAGGTTGAATGCAGTACTTGACCCCAAGCGAGTTTCTTCCGTGTTAAGAGATTTGGTAGCATGGTGATGGTGGCCCTACTGCTTCCAAACACCAATTAGGTTTATCGCTCAAATTGGGATCGGCCAATTAAATGTGATAAACATGGGGTTAGTATATTATTTGGGTGTTTTGGGATGAGATTTATTTGATTAGTAAATATTATTTTAATTCCTGAAATATATATTTTTTATGCCAATTATTGTACTTTAGAGAATAATTATATTAATTAATCCAATGATATTTTTTTATTAATATATGAGAATGATTGAATTTCGACCCTCCACCTGAAGTCGCTTCCATCAACCCCTAGTTGAACTAGAATAAATAGGGTTAGATTATAAAATTAATACATGAATATTATTTAAAAGATAACTGAATTGATGTAAATAATATTTTTTTTAGGTTAAAACTCTATTTTGATTTATTTAAAATTTTGTTTTGATTGTAAAGTATTTTTTTAATAAATTTATAAATTTTCAAAGGAATCTTAATTATTAACTCCATTTACATAATATCGATAACTTTTGTGGGACGTACGTTTTGCCAAGTTAACAACTTCAAACATGTCTTCTTTCTTTCACACAGTCAACGCTGTTTCTCAGTTTCTTCCTCTGCAATATTGTCCCACCTTGTTCTACTATTATATAACTTGTGATCTTAGTGGAAAATGCCTCATTTATGGAAATTCAGATTTTTTTTTTTAATTTTTTTTGGGGGTTTTAAAGAGACTGTAGGGAGAAGTCTATTTACAGAGGAGAGGAGTGAGAAGTCTATTTTAAATTATGTAACTTCTAAAAGGAAAACCAATGATACTGAGTGCTCAATAAAATAGAGTACTTGAAATGGACTCGCCAGTAAAATGCTATTTGGTCGCACTGACTCGCAGTGTTTTAGGCTTCATAGGCCCAAGTCTATGCCAATTATTCATGGGCTGAACTACATTTGCTGACCATGGCCCTCTTTTCTTTTTTTTTGATACACTCGGAAACAATGGCCCTCTTTTTGAAGTTCTTCATTTTCATAAGCCATGATTGGCTCGAGGCAGTTGTTGGTAGCAAGTTTAAAAAATAAAAAATAAAAAAAATTCAATATATTTTTATAATTATTATTCAATAGTATATATAATTTTTTTATTATTTCTTTTAAAATAAAGACTCTAATTCCATTTCTCATTTTATTTACCCATTTTTTTGTTTCATTACAAAGGAAGCAAAATTTGGAATCTTCCTTGTTTACCTTTTGTCTCTCTCCTCTTGAGGAATAGGTATTTTGATATCTAATTAATTTTTAATACTTCGAAATCTATTTATAAGTTATTCATTTAGATTTAAGATATACAAAAAACAAAACATTAAAGGTTGTTGTATTTGTTTATTTGATACATACATACATATATATATATATATATATATCATATATTCAATATAGGATATCATTTTAGAGGAAAATACATTTACCCACCTTAAATCTTCTTCTACAATTTTTGTTCTTCCTAAGCTAAAAAGAAAAAAAAATCGTAATCGAGAAGGTGAAGGCGTTGTTGAACTCCCCTGGCGATTGCACCACAGGTTCATCCATCAATTAATGAGGCATTGATCTCTTGAATCTAATTGGAAATCCATTGCAAAACATGAGTTTTCTATTGGCAATACTGTCTAAAAGCACCTTCACTTGCAATACTGTGTCATAAATCTAAGCTCAATATTGGCTAATGATTTTTCTGGGTTAAAGGATTTGACAAGTCTTATGCTGGAAGTGGTTTCTGTCGTCAACCCTGAGCTTTTGTGTCTGTTTTCCAACTGCCTCTAGAGCTGAAACTTTTATTTTTGTTTTTTTGTTTTCATTTTTTCGTAGGGTTGAAGAGGAGAGCGAAAGAAATATTAAATAATATTAAAAGTATTAATTTTTGTAATTTTATAATTTTAGATAATTGGGAACGTACTTATTGTAATTGGGTCAATAAATCATAGGTCAATTGTGATTTCTTAAATTAGGGGAGACATTGTAATTGAATGCTAAGATCTGGATGGATAACTGCAATTTCTCTTAGTTTTTATTATGTATATCTTTAACTTTTTATAATAAATTTTTAAATACTTAAGATTATGTATATAATTTTCAAATTAATTTAGTCTATTGATCTAGAAAATCTAAAGAAAAAACTATTTGAACTAATTAGGTCTGGTAGCAAAATTGATATGAAAACATGACAAAACACACCTTAAAATAAAAAGTTAAATCCTAATTTAAAATTAACAGAATAAGGACACATGACTGTAAAAACAATATATACTTAGTTCAATGTTTGAACTTCCTCAAGTTCCTTTCCAGCTAGTTCAAAAAATCAACTGAACTTTAACATTCTTTTACTCTAGTCTAAAGTTTAATAAGTGGAAGTGTTAATTTTAACTCATCAACTCAAGCACGAATGAGCAACAAGGAATAGAGGCGTTACCCACCCTATGCCAACCATGCCAGGTTAATTATGAGTTGGGCCTGGAATGTACAGCCAGTAATTAATCTATGGGCAACTCCCTCCGGCCGCACATATGATCCTCTTTATGAACAAGGCACAAGAATCACAATATTCAAGGATCTCTCTTACCTATCAATTAACATATATATACAGATAACAAACCAAACCTACCACACCCATATCCACTAATCACAGTTTTAGGGTTTTCATCAGTATCCTCCATTATTTGTTGAAGCAACAACCAATATGCATAATTAGTGAGAGTGATCGGCATGATTAACATCAACAAGCTCATCAAAATATCACGAAAATGGCGAAGATGGGCGACGAAACAAAAGAAGGGAATTGGTTGTAAAAGAAGCACAGAGAAGGGATACCTTGTTATCTACAGCAATGATGAGAGAAGGTTTGGGATTTCCTTGGAGTATCTAAAAAGTGAAATATTTTAAGAGCTGTTCAGAATGGTTGAAGAAGAGTTTGGATTTCCAAGCAATGGACCTACCAGCTGATTGCCTAGTGATGCTGCACTTATAGAGTATGCGATGTTGTTGATACAACGAAATGTGGCCAAAGATGCACAACAATCCTGGCTCCTCACTTTGGCTTATAATCATCACCTACAACAGGCTAACGTAAATCTTCTCAGTGCAAGCTTCTGATTATACAATCAAATTCAAACCCTGAATTAATGTACTAACTGAGTTCAATTAACGGGTAAGTTGTAACTAATTAAAAAGATTTCTGAAAGAACATTTCAAGATTGCTAATTTTCCTCCCCCTCTTAATTTTCAGACATTGATCTCGGCATACTTCTCACAACATGACCATTTATATTGCAAAGCAATAAGCTAATGTCTTGATCTCTTCTGCCACGGCTAATTATATAATCTTAATTTATTCAGTATAAGTCAGCTATAAAAAAAATAATTAAGAAAACATTTAAGAGGTTAATTATCAAGATTAAAGTATTTTTCATGACCACAAAAAGAACAAACTGCTGCGCCTAAAAGTCATTTTGGTCGATGTAGAACTAAACTTATTATGATCACATAGTAATGACAATTTTAATTCCATGATGAAAGCTAATAATTTTGAAATATAGAATTTTTTTTTTACTGAATTCTAAGTTAAAAATTTTAAGTTGAAAATATATAAAGGCTACATACATGGACTGGACTGCATACATAAAGATGGTACAAATAACTGGATAATTTCTTATATAATAAACAATTCTATCAAAATGAGTTATCAAGAAGCTCCATAATTAAATGAATGATGATATTATAAATTTGGGAATACCATGTATTTAAGTTATAATATAATAATTATTAAATATGAATGAATATATTTAGAATAATATTTGCCTATTTTATTAGATTTATTACTGTGATTATATTTAATAATTACACAGCAATCAAATTAATCCTGTTAAAAACTGTTAATTATTAAATAATTAATATTTTAAAGCAATTATATAATAAAATATTATTTTATATTTAGTAATTATTGTATTGTAACGAGGTACATAGTGTTCTCAATTGTATAATATTATTACTTAATCAACTTTTGAACGTAACTAAACATAAAATGAGATAACACTTTAAGAAAAATCCTTACTGATCATCTTCCACTGATTTGGGTTCTAATACTGGTAGCCAAAACTCTAGGTTAGTCGGGGTAGAAAATTATGCAACGTAAGTTGACATAGTCTCTTTCGCAGTCTTTGTATTTTATCTTGATTATTAGGATAATACATTAAAATTTTAATTTTTTTAAGGATTTGGTGACAAATCTTTTAAATTAATCTCAATTTATTGTTACTAAAGATTAAATTTATGAAGTCTAGTGAAGCCTGATACTCTGATGTCAATTTTTTTTTTTCAAAAAAATTTTCATATCCTATTCAAAAGGATATATACTTTTATAATATATTATTGTTTAAATAAAATGTTATCAACTAAAATTACAAATTTATTTCTTTATTTCTATATTAAAAGTAGATAATAAAATTATAGTACAACCTACTTTGACAACAATTTAAAACAATTAATTAGTTAACAATTTATTATTCAATATTAAAGTGAACCAATTGAACTTTGAAATTCTAAATTGAACTTAAAGATTATCTCAAAAAGTCAAAAATTAAAGATTGAAAGTGTTGGAAATCACTTTGAAAGTTTACTCAAAAGCTCCAATTTTTAGCTCACTGGGTGTTGTAAAATTTTATATGTGGGTTTACATTAATTTTATTATTATTATTATTTAAATACGAGTTAATTAATGATCCATTGAGATATTTATTATAGGTCCAATTTTTATATAAATAATTATATAATAATTAAGCTTAACACATATTAAATAAATAAATTTAATTAGTAATTAAAAATGTAAGTTATTAGATTTTATTAAAATTTATAATAGGAGAATCCAGTAAAATCACATAAAGCAATATTAAGTCTCCTCTCTAACTCCAATATATGTGTTTATCTCATTGAAAGCAACTATACATTCTGCTCCAGGGTCTTAGAGAGAAGAACCCAGATAGATCACACTGTTTTGTGCAGTCAATCGTATTTCATTGCAATGGCAAGTACATTTTTTCCTTGTTGATTTGATTTTAATTTAATATTTTAAATATCATACATGGGATCTGCTATTATCTGTGTTAATCACAATAAATCTTACGAATGGTATCAAAACTAATGATTCAATAAGGACACGGTAGAGACTGAGAGGTGCACATCCAAAGTAGTGGGCTCTTGTGAGTAATCTTGGGCTCGTGGGCTAAACGGAAGAAAAAGGGAGCATATCCATGCGACAGATTCTTACTTCTTTTTCTGTTTTTTTTTTTTTTTGGGGGGGGGGGGGGAGGGGAGAGGATTTTTGGGATCAAGTATAAGTGGAAAAGTCAACATCGGAAAATTTGGATTTTGATAGAAGTATATAAGTAAAAAAAATTATAAATCTAATGTTGTAAGGTTTCAAGCCAAGATGTAATGTATTAAATTTATTAGTATACCTTTTAGCAAAGTCCAATGATAAAGGCTCCATAGAGATTTTTTCGATGTTTGAGACTCCTTAGATTCCAACACCACTGCTGCAAATTGTGGCAGAGGAGGGAAGTTACAATTTTGAATGTCAAGGGAAATTTGAGGAAAAAAAAAAATAGAAAAAGAGAAAAAGAAAAAAAAAAATAAAAGAAATGGAGAAAGGAATATATATATATATATACACACACATATGTGGGTACATTGGATTTACAATAAAATATTTGATAATAATAAAAATATATGTATAGATTTAATATAAGTTTACAGTTTTTTAAAAAATATAAAAATATACTATCAAAATTTAATATTATATGCACACTAAATTTAAAAAATCAAAGCAGCATGTGGCCACCCTCAAACAAACGTAGCGCGGCCCCTAAACCTGATACTATTCATTTTTCCAATCATAGCAAACATCAGAAGCAATATAATTAAGAACCTGAATCTGTTCGATTAGAAATTTACTCAATTTAATCAAGGGACGTCATTAATGCGTACTACAGCCACGCCATTATATGCTTGATGAGGACCTGCAAGTCTAATTTTTGAATTCCACCACAACCTGTCATGCATGTATATTATAATCCTCTTCCTCCTCTGTTAGGAGCTGGGCTAGAGAATTAGCCAACTGAAATAGTGAGAGGGAGAAACTGTAACTTAAATTCAGTTGGCTAAAATGAAAGGGAAATAACTCGTTCGACTGGAGAGAACACTCCAACGGCGGCTAGATGCCCATTCTTTCATTTTTTTTATAATTACCCTCCCTGTTAACGGCAGAGAAAATTTAAGGATTCTGTTACATAGTAGCCAAACAACAAAGCAAGTAAACTTAGAATAACTATTCCTAATGCCAAACAAGGTTTCGTGAGGACAAAATAAAATATCTGCTAGTTTGGAAATATCCAAAGGCGGAGGCTGAAATGTTAGATAATTATCTAATTAATAGTTCTATATATATCATTAAAATTATGTGTTATATTCTATTTTAAAGGTTAACCTATTTAAGTGATTTAATGAGATTTTGGTTATTGAGTTGATTAGACATCTCTTAAGCACGGGTTTAATATGTAGAAACTCTAAAAACTCTATTTCTAATTATATGATGGGTGTAATTAGGAATATTAAGTATAAAAAGGTTAAGGTCCCCAACTTATTCGCATAATAATAATATTCAATATATTCTGAGATCCTATACTCAAAAAATGTGTATACAATAACTAATGTATTAATTTGGAAGATCCAAAAAACCCCAAGCCAAAGAAGACTTTTTAATCTCACTTATGGATTCTTTCGCTAATTTTAATTTCTTAATGGTTTAACATGATGTTTTTGTATGATGTTAAATCTCATCATATGGTATTCTTCGGATCCAATTTTTTTTCCACAAGAAATGGCACAGACTATATCTTATGACACACAGTAATAGTATTTAAAAAAAAAGATTTTATAACTAATATATTATATGAAATTTGAGATTTAATTAACAGTTAATATAAATCTGTATAATAGTATATACTATTAAAAAAGGTACATTAATTACTTTAAAATTAAATGAGTGGAGGCAAGCTTGTGGTGCGGGCACAAAATCCAATATGAATTAGGCATATTTCTTAAATACGTCTTATTTCATTTTATCTCTCTCATTGTTTATTTTTATATAAATTGAAAGATTAATTTCAAGTGGCAAAATAAATAAAATTTACAAATAATTTGATAAAAATAATAAAATTAGGTCATTCATCAAATGTGGGGAACTTAAGAGACATTACAATGCAAAAGACAAGTTAAAAAATATTAAAAAACAAAAGAGGAAATTAAAAATACCTTGATACTAATTAAGAAAAGTGAATATCGGATGAAATTATGAAAGAACGAGAGAATGAAAATAAAATAAACTAAAAAAGATATTAAGAGATAATGGTAGACCTAATTATCCTTATTCTCTCTTATCTTAATTTATAAATATGGAAGTGGAAGAAGAAGCTTTTTCACTTTGCAATTCTTAAATTTGCATATGGCTAAAGAGTAATAAGTTTTTGTCTTTTTCCAGTTTTATTATTCTTAATTTTGAAATGTTAAATTAACTACTTGTTCGTATAAGTAAGTAGCAGAAATATTATATCCTATATTATGATCAACTAATTCTTTTCACAATATAATGTGGGAGCTATTGCAATTTTGTTTATGGGAATCATATGTAAATTTATATTTTTTAAGGGAATAAAATCAAAATATAATATATGTTAAAAAAAATTTGGGGGTACTTTATATATATAGTTAGCCATTAAGTGTAGTTTAATTTGAGCAAAGTTTTTTTTAAAAAAAAAATGTGCACATTTTCTTAGTCATTCAATCAAAGATTTTTTTTTGGGTGAAGTTTTTAAGAAAAAAAAAAGGATGTGACAAGTAAATTTCTTTTATGGCTTAATGTTTTATAATTGGAGTTTAGAATTTTTAGAATTTTGTATTGTAAAGTTTTTATAGAATCAGAAAGAAAAGGGAGCAAAAAACTCATAGCAGAAAAAAGAAAAAAGAAACTCCCATATATATATATATATATATATATATTGTGTCACTCTCTCTTTAAATTTTATAAAAACTTTATAATAAAGAATTTTAGAATAGCAAGATTCCTTAATATCTTAAGATCTAGTTAAAAAAACTTAAAAATTTATTTTAATTATTTTATATGTTTAATAAATAAGCTGTTGAATAGTTTGAAATTTCGATATAAGTTCAACTTTTAGTTTTGTCTTATCTACCAAATAAAAAGTCTAATTTTCATTTTTTTTTTTGGGATTAAATCACACATGCTGAAGGGATACACTATAAATTAGTCGAGGACAAATTGATTTTTGGTTAAATTGCAAAAATGTAAACGATACTTTGCTCTAAAAAAATATACCACCGGCATATCCAATATATATTGGAGTTTCGTATTTATAAGATGCTAATTAATGGGTGGGGTACAAAATGAAATCTTGCATCCGACCGAATCTGTCTTTAAATTAACATTCAAACATCCACACCCAACCGAAATCAAATGAGGAAGATGACGTTTTGCAGTGACACATAAATAAAGCCTGCAGGCATAATATTTATATACAATAATTGAAAATATTACATTACAGTTCATGCTCAAGTTGTGCATTGATTGAAGGACTCCGAAGATGATGCTGATGTTGTGAAGCAAGTTGCAACTGGACAACAGCAATAAAGGCAAGGTGAGGATATATTAGCTTTCAGAATATATACGATTCAAAATCCTTCTTTTATATTTGTTTTTGTCTTCAAGGACTGCACGCCTTAACATACTATTGGCCTTACAACACTCGCTAGCTTATTTTCTTCTCACAAGTTGTATTTATAATATGATATCTTCAACTTCAACACATTAATATTTATATATTTTTTTGGTTAAAGAATTCAATAGATTTATCATTATCATCGATCTCATACATCATTTAAAAAAAGAAAAGAAAAGAAAAACTATGTAACTTTGCCCTTTCCATGCAGAGGATTAGAAGGTGATATTCCCACTTGCTCTCATGCATTAAAATTTGTGTGGCCTCACCCGTACTCACCTGTGCCCTTCCCCAACTTGCTCAATAATTGCTTATATTATATTTTCTGTAGTTTGTACCCCTTTTTTGAAGAATAATTGCTCATCAAACCTTTTTTTTATTATTCTTTTAGATACATTCATGACTTGAAAATGGAAAAGTCGAACCCCAGGATATTAAATTTAGAAATTTAAATTATAGCTTATCAAACTTTTATTTTGTTTTATTTTTAATTTGATTACGAAGGAGGTCCATGATCTGAAAAGAAAGAATCCAATCCAAGCCATCAAGTTGATTTCAATTAGAACGATTGAAACAAATGTCATATATGCACTAATTACACACGTACAAAGATTATATATATATATATTGCCCAAACTCTTATATATATATATGAGAGGGAGAGAGAGGTTCTCAGGTTGTTCTCAGGTTGCAAATCTACGTAGGAAAGTTTGATTACTTATTAATTTGGACCTTGGAGAGTGGCTCGGCCGTCATCCATGCCTGCATGCTTGGAGGTTAGCACGCAAGAATCCAGGGTGGAATTAAGCTTCAAAAACTAAGCAAGTTATATAAAAATGTTAGTTTTTTAATTGGCTACGCATTCCCCATCTTTAATCAGATAACATCATAAAAACTAGATAAAATAATAAAGCAACCAAACTTCACTGTATACTGATCATCGGCAAAAAACTAATTATCATCTGTCATCTGCTAGAAGTTTCCCAATGACAATTTCCCTCTCTCACTCTCTCCCTCTCTCCCTCTCTCTCTCTCTCTGTCTTTTTCTTTTCTCTTTCTCTCTTTTAGTTTTTCATAACATATAATATTAAACATTTAGTTATGTACATAATCACATAATTACTGGTTTATAGCCGGAAGCTTGATTGCTTTTTGCTTAAGAACTCATCAGTGGAGGAAACTTCAAAGTGGGATTTAAGCTGCTCAAATCTCTCTGACAGAAACAAGCTTTGCAAGTTCTTCAGTGCTTGTAAAACCCTCACTTCCGCTGTAAACATTGCCTTCACAGGCCTGTGGTCTGATAACTTCGATTCACTTCTTGTGTACTGAAGTTGCTTCAAACCCTTACCGTACCATATTATTCGATCGCACCTATAAATTAATGAAGAACGCAAAAAACACAGACAAATTAAGTCATTTTTAGTATTAAACTTAACGTAAATGTTCTAATTAAACTGCATATCATGTGATCCTAAATTAATTAAGGTTTGTACAGTGTGTCTCTCACCATGCTGGTGCTCTTCTTTTTTCTGCCCCTTTTCCTTGGTAACAACATCCATAGTACACGTCTGAGTTGGGACAGTACTTGTAGGTCGGGGCAAATTTGATTGCTCCTTCATGCCACCCTCTTAGCATGCTCCCACTCAGTAGCTCCATCCTTAGCTTCATTTGCAAATCATAAAAGAGAATTTGAAAACTTAAGAAGCATAGACACACAAGTATGGAAAAGATTCAGATACAACAAAATTTAAAGTGTCATACCATATCTAATATCAATATCTGAAATATGTCAAACATGCATAGAAGTGTTCGTGCTCCATAGGCAGGGTTTAACTTTCCTCATTAACATATATTTATTACCTGATCATTTTCTATTAAGGAGGCCCAGTGTTTTCTTACGACAAGTAAGCGTGTCGTTTCTTCTGGTAGAGAAATTCTATAATTTAGATCTCCAAGCAATATTACTAAACTGCAAAAGACAAGGAATGATTAGGTTAATTAACTATATGCCAAAATATATGCAAGATGTGCATTAAAGTAGAAAGTAAAGTGCAAGTGGCCTTTAAAGTTAAGGTGAATAGAGTGATTAAGAGGTCAACTGACTTAAACTATATAATGAATATTAACTGCAAGAGGTTTGCTAGTGGAAAACTATCTCCTTATATGGCGGTTTAGCTAATCTATTTGGCTGCCTTGGCAACTTGTTTTTAATTCACTGACCCACTATACATAACAGTTCAATTTCCTAACAACTTCTTAAAAAATAAATAATTTAAATTAAAGGTTAGTTACAAACAAAACAACCAACCAAGAATAAATATTTTAATGTCTCGGCGGCCTTATAAATCTATTATATAGGACAACTTCAAAGTTGGAGAGCTAGCGCAATAATGATGGTTAATTAAGCAAATTAATTAGATATTCCGTCTTGCCAAAAAAGAAAGAAAATAATATTATTCATTATTCCTACCTTGTTATTCATGATTTGTTGGGAAAGGAACCTAATTAATAAACAAAAAATTAAAAAAGAAAACAAAAGAAAAGAAAAAGAATTATTAAGAATTAGTTTGGACGGTTTCAGACAATTTTAATTTACTCACTCATGATCAAGAATCTTTTTAGGCAAATCAAGCAAAGGGCCTCTAGGAAAGCTTGTCCTGGAAAAGATTTCAGACACATTAGAGTTCCTATGCTTCTCGTCTCCTTCTCTCCCCCCAGAAGCCAGATGACTGCACACAAAGCAGAAGCTTGTTTTGTGTAACTGAAATCTCACGGAGACAGAACCCTGCAAAAAAAATTTTAATTAGAAAGGGAGAAATTTAATTAGTAAATTACAATACTAGGATTCTTAATTAGAGCTAACCGATAAAAATTAAGATTTCTATTTAATTGGCTACTACTTAGCGCCGTTGATGCAGACAGTGGTGGTGACTGATGCAGCATATACTATATACAAGAAAAATTAATACGGTATGAAGTAGGTATATTTAAAAAAAAATAGAGCTAAATCATGTTTGATGTATGTCTAATTAACACTCATATCAAACATAACATGAAATTAACCTTAAATTACATCAAAACCCTTAATACTTTATGTGTCAGATGTATCGTTTTTTGTCCTCTATTAATTTCACTATACGTATTTTTAAGTCTAAAACTAGGTGGTATTATCACTTTGGGGAAGTGGGGGTTATTGTTTGTGAGGTCACCTTGTTTCCTAAGCAGCCCATGATGCCACAGCCTATGCATGAGACACTTGGATGCTGAATGAATGGACGGAGATGTCTCCTAACCCACACAGATATTAAGATACCAACCATTTGCTTGCTAATGATACACTGGAAATCTTGTGGGGCTATTTTGCTGTACTGAGCTGGATTTTCCACCACCTCCTCCTCCTCCTTATTATTATTATTATTCTCAATAATATACCCAATATCATCTTTGTCCCTTTGATCCCTTCTCTTGTTCAAAGCTTCTCTGATCAAGGAGTTCCATTTCATGGAGATCTCACTGTTCTCAGATCCCAACACGTTTGATGCTTTCAGAGGCACTATTTCTTGAAACCTGGATATTAAAAATAAAAGGAATCAAAACATTAATATAATAATTTCAGAACAATCTTTTCATAGTTTTTCATTTACATCCCATGGATCCTAGAAAGCTTTTGACATACCCAAGTACGTAGATGTCACAAGAGGTGCCGTTTGTCTCCAACAAATCCTCTAAGTTCAAATCTTCATCCGGTGCAATCCCACCTACGTTCCATGTACTAACAAAAACCCTATGAAAATCATCCAAACAAAATGATGTCAGAAAATATGAGAATTGGAATAAAGTACAACAGCAAAAGCAATAACCCAGACATAGTCAAATCCCTCCTTGATAATATTAAGGGTGCACTTCTCCACATCTGCTTGGTGCATTTAGGATATCATTCCCAGTGTGGTTTCTAGAGAAACCAAATCTAGGCTGATAAAGTGAAATACTACCTCCTTTTATTAATAGAGCTAAGCCCTTTGGAGTCAGCCCAGAATAGATTTGATAGCACTGGCTTTTCTGAATATGCTGTATCCGATTATCATGTAGCTAGGAATAGGATTGTATTATTGAATTGAGATGAGGGTATATATTTTGGTTCTTACTTGTACCTTCGTATGTCCTCGAGATCGTTAAGATGGGTCTTAGAGCTCAAAGTTGACTGATCATCAATGCTTGCGATACCCAGTAGTGGTTCTAAGTTACTTGAATAATCGGCCACGAAGTTGTTGCTTCCCAATCGCTTCTTCAGTATCTTACTAGCCACTAATCTAGGCCACATGACCTATACAGAAGCGCCATACACATATACAAATTCACGTTACTAAATCATATAGATGAGATCAAAGTTCAGAAGAGCAAGACAATAATGAATGAGATAGAGAGAAAGAGAGAGGAATAATAGAGAGGGCATGAGCTTCGTACTTCTCCTTGCTTTCCCCGCTTGGTAAGAAATAACAGTACCGGAAGTGTAAAATGAAAGGATGACGATTAGATAGAAAACAGAAGAGATGATGATCATGCTGAGGAAGGATTTCTGCAACTTGAGAAGAAGTAAAGCTTAATGCTTTTAATGTGACGTAAAAGTTGATGCATCTTTGGCTACATTAATCCAATTGACTCATATATATAAATCAATATAGCTCGGAAACATTTTGTCTCAGCAAGGGAAGGGAGAGAGCAGAAAACATGGGTCTTATAGCAGATTTGAATTCTTCTGTTTGTTGAGATCATTTTGAAGGATATATATATATATATATATATCTCTTGTTTTCTTCTTAAAAAATGACTTTTCTTTTAATTTGTTTTCTAAAAACAAAACATTTTAATTTAGTTTTTAAAAGATCATTCTTTTTTCAATTAGATTATCCAAAAGTAAAATCTCTCAATTTAGTTTCTAAACATTTTACCCCAATTAAAATGATCCCTTTAAGAAGCATTTATGGGCTCTTAATGCACTAAAATCTAACTCTAATATAAAATAACGTTGTTCTGGGGGGCTAAAGACACTTGGGTAAGCACATGAAATTTCAATTTTGCCTAATAAAAAGATTATTTTAATTAGAAAAAAATATTTAAAAAATTAAATAAATTTTTTTATTTTTTAAAAATCAAATTAAAAAATAAATTTTTTAAAGACTAAATTAATTTTTTTTAAATAACTATAGTAAGATAAAAGAGTAATCTTTTAAGATTAAATCATTAATTTAACTTATATTTAAATTGAAATTGGTGAAGAAGTGCGCGCAAGTGGGAGTGTGGTCCACGACTAGATGGACAAATTAATTGGAAAAAGTGACATGAGACTAACATATTGCCTCATCAGGAGGCAGCTAGCTAGCCAAGCTTTATGCTGACATGGGAATAAAAAGAAGGGGACTTTTTCAGCAGTGGGGTTTACCATCAAAACAATGTTAGCCAAGTTTCATCCTTCCCATTATTTTTCAACTACCTTTTAGTTAACTATGGTCCCAACTAAAGCGGGATATTCTACAGATAGCAGTCATTATGTTGACACGTTTCCGAGTAACAATTTTAGTCTCTACGGAATCAAACCCACAGAAAGATGATCGCAATTTATAAACCCAATCTATAAAAATGTAAATAGGAAAAACTAATTGTGAATAAATATATTAATATGTTAAGTATATGTATATATATTTTTTAACAAAATCATTTTTAACATGTTTAGGTTTATAATCGATTTACGTCTACTTATTTTTTATAAATTGGGTTTACATAAAACTCCCTCACTATGATAAAAAATGCTTCCATCCGGTAAAGGTATACATGGTTCTGGAGATATCTTCCCAAGTTTAAATATATTGACTATTGAGGGGACGTTCAACTTGAAAGTTTTGTATATGCTTAAATCACGCGGAGTTTCATTAGAGGACTCAATAAATGTCTTCCCTACGTATTTTATTACCCCATGGGTCTTTGAGGAAGAAGCAACAGAAAATAATGACATGATGAATGACGAAAATGAAAATGATTGTTGCTTCATTGTGAACTAGGGAAGATTGCTTCATTAATTTGCTTTCATTCCTACATAAACCCCGTTTAGATTGCGTATTTTTTAGGCTTGATCAAATGAAGATATATTTTAAGATTTGTAGCTTAACTAATTGTACTTTTGGGTCTTCCTATTATCCTTAATTATAAAGGTTTTGTAGTTTTAGTTAAAGAAATATAATGTCTACACTCAATTTATTCAGACAATTCATATATAGTAACTAATCCTTTTTTTGGATGTTGTAAAAAACAAGTTACAAATCTACATTTTCAATTAAATTATTCGATTCAATAATCATATTATTAGCTTATCTCCAAGATTGTATGATATTCCCACATGGGTTAAGACGTACCCTGACACAAACTGTTTACAATAGATCTACAAAAAAAAACTGATTAAATTAACTCATTTCCTTTAATATTCTCTAGCACACAAACAAGCCAAGCAGTAAACGTTGTTTTAGATCTCTGAATCCACCAAGCCTAATGTTTTCGAAGTTTCTATCTGCTACTAATTAATTACTAAGGAGTGCAGATCCATTCATTTTCTCGCATATCATTTCTTTTGTAAAATTAATGAGACTTAACATCCCCCCCAAAAAAAAAGAGATTTGTACTTACAACTAATCGTTCATTTGTTTTTGCGTGAAAATGGACGGATCCATACTCATTAATAAGCAAAAGAAATCATATATATATCTTGCTAATCTTTAATTATCTTTTGCTGCCTCCTTCAAAGATCATACTAGCCTTTATCCATTTCGGGGACAAGGTAGAGTCATATAAACAAACTACTTCTAGTACTCATTCTATTAATTTTGAACCATCCCTAATTTCTCACCGTTGTTTATAGGCTGATTAAAGCAAGAGTCTATGACACAGTCATGTGTGATGTGTGCGTGTGTGTATATATATATAGTGTGTATACATACAAAACATCATAAATATAAATACAAATACAAATATATATATATATATATATATATATGTAAGTGTGCCAAATGAAAAGTGAAAGAAATAATATTAATCATAAATTAATAGTCAAAATGAATACAGAAGTTATTATAAATAGTTAATAATATTTTCACTAATTTTTGCATTAATTTTTTTATAATTTTCAACCATTAAATTGTGATTTAAGGATCCATACTTACTCTTCTCATCATTTAAGATTACTTGATGCGTTAATTATATATATATATATATATATATTGGCAAAGTGCTGTATTTACGAATGTAGCATTTTTGAATACAAGCATCGTTATAATTCTAGCTCTCTCTCTCTCTCTCTCTCTCTCTCTCTCTCTCTTTCTCTTAAATATCTAAATTAAGAAACAACAATAAAAATAAACATATTTATATGTACATATGCGGTTGGAAAATGTTATTTTCGACTTGTCAATTGAATGCAGTACGTTAATTATTATAACTGATATATTGGCTGCACCATACGGAAAAGAAAACATTAAGAAGAAAGCCATGGTGGTGGCCCAGAGGCGCTGGCACAATTTGATTGGCCCTCACTGCTATAAGCAGCGTAATCGCGTCGTTTTGTGGGATTTTCAGCAGAAAATTAAAGAAGTCATGGGTGCTTGGATTGGGGTCTAACCTTACCTTCATTTCAGGTTGATCATTGAAGATCAAATTAAATTTTCATCGTATATCAAACTTTAAACGGTTGTTTTAACAAGTCTTAGATTTTCTAAGAAGTCAAATTTTTTATTATTTTATTATTGATTATTTATAATTTATAATAAATATTTTTTTTAAATAATCTTTTGCACATATTTCAGAGCATGATGGAATGATAAAAATTTTCTAATTTAAAAAATTGAACTCTGTATATTGTAATACAACTTAAGAAAAAAGAGATTAGACATGCGTGGGCCTAATAATTAATTTAGAAGGTCGTCTTGTGCCTTGCAAAATATATTTTCAATTCTCTAATCATTTTCTCTACTCCCCTTGTTGAAATGCTACAATGTGTTTTCTTTAAGCATTATACCTAGCATAATTGGAGACATCGGTTAATATATATATATATATATATATATATATATATATATTGGTAGTATCAATGTTATCGGACTAGTATTGGTGAACCGACACATGTCCGATCCAAAAGTCTCTAAAAATTAGCTTATTTCAAAATTGGTCAAAGGTAGTCAAAAACTGGGTTGAACTGACCAATTTTAGATGAAAAATGGCTCAAAATTCATGGTTAAACCGATCTGCAGCATTTTCAAATATAATCTCCCAAAAGATTAAACTTTGTATATTATAATACAACTTAAGAAAAAAAAAGATTAGACATGCGTGGGCCTACTAATTAATTTAGAAGGTTGTCTTGTGTCTTGCAAAATATATCTTCAATTCTTCAAACGTTTTCTTTCCTCCCCTTGTTGAAATGCTACAAAGTTTTTTCTTCAAGAATTATAACTAGCATAACTAGATACCTCGGTTAATATATATATATATATATGTATATATTGGTAGTTTCAATGTTATTAGACCAGCTGGTTCAACCAAAAAATCAATGAACCGGCACGTTGTCCGATCCGAAAGTCTCTAAGAATTGGCTTGTCTCAAAACCGGTCAAAGGTGGTCAAAAATTGAGTTGCACCAACCAATTTTTGGTGAAAATTGACTTAAAATTCAAGGTTAAACCGGTCTACAGTGTTTTCAAATATAATCTCCCAAAATGCTTCCCGTCACATCTTGAACCGTCCTCTTGCCTTGATCAATACTACATCTTACCACTGACACAAGTAGACATCTTTAGTTAATATAGGCAATATCTAATATAAAAACTTATCTCCATTTAAACAAATCAACAAAATTGCCTTTGCTGTCTCGAACCCTTGCCCTATAGGTTGGAAGTGTCGCATCTGCACTATTGAATCAAGAAGGAATTTCACTTATGAGGTGTAATATTTAAATTTAATACAAATGCTTGTATTTCTATTTTAGCAAATTAAAACCATTACTTTACAATTTGAACCCTAACCTTTGAATTGATATTTCTATTTATTAAAATTGTATATATTTTAATATATAGAAAAATTAAAATATTATATCATATTTGATTTGTTTTCATGTATAATTAGTTATAATATGTTTTAAAATTTATTAATATTTGCTTATTATGTTTTTATTGTATTAAATTTTAATGTATACAAATAAAAATAAAAATAAAAATATATATATTTATATATAATTATCACTAGTTTAACCACAATTCAACTATGGTTAAACTAATGAACCGTGAACCAATACCTTCATCGGTTGAATGACCGGTTCGATTTTAAAAACATTAATATACAACAAATCATATATATGTGTGTGTGTGTGTGTGTGTGTGTGTGTGTGTGTGTGTGTGTGTGTGTGTGTGTGTGTGTGTGGAAGTATATTTTGATAGAAAATTAAGTTTTTTATTATGCAAACCAAATCTTGTTTTGGTAACTTTTATTATGTAGATCAAATCCTAATTTTACATAAATCATAATACCATTTGAAAGGGAAAAGATTTTCTTAATCAATAAAAAAACTCATAATAAAAAAATTTTAATTTATAATTCTCACAATTAAAAAATATAGGATCTCATGTAAATGTATTAGACAGTAATACTAGAAAAACACTAACCTTGATCCATAATGACAACAAAAATTGGGGTTAGGAACTTCTGAACTTGAATACCTTTTTTTTTTTGAAATCTTGAGATGGGTAAAGAAATTATGACAATTATTGTATCTAACTTGGAGACTATAACTCTAATATATCTTTAGAGTAGACACTTTCAGTTATGAGCCCATCAGTCATAACTAAGTTGCCACTGAGCTTCAACACATAAAAGACCCATATCTTAAACAATGATATTTTTATAAGTCTATTTAATTAAACATCTTATTAGAGCATATGATTAGGCCCATTTCATAAGATAGTTGACCCATGTACAATTATATTAATACATGAGACCATATAATAAAAAATTACTAACAATCTCTCACTTAGTTCACATATGTTTCCAAAAGTTGTACATGATTAAAACTTGAGTGGACATAAAATTTCACCATCTCAAATCAAATATTCCAAAACAATCTAGTTCATCAATTATACTAATATAGGATCAAATCAGTTTTTATCACAAATATTCATTATTAAACCCATCAATGGTCACAATACTAGCAAAATTAATGACATATATCAAGTATAATATTTAGCATGAAAATTACATGTAATGTGTTCTTAGTCATACCTATTTCCAATTGGTCCTACGTTATAACTTAAACAGTCCAAAACACTTTCAAATATTTTTTGTTAAAACAAAATAACACAATAAAAGGCAATATCTTTAATTTTAGAGTATTCAATCAAACATGAAATTCATTTATTTCAAAAAACTTTAGTATGTACAGAATATAAACATGTTAAAAGCATAAAAATAAATTACAAAATCTTACTAAAATGGCATATTATTTAGCTTAACAACACCTATATAAGCCACATGTTCATGAAACACCTTAGGTTGTAAGCCCTTAGGAGTAGATCCATAATCATTGAGTTTGTATTAATATCTTCGTTTAACACTTCAAGACTTTATACTTTTTCTTTCACAACTAGAAATTTAATACCTATATGGTTTGATTTCAATGAACTTCAGTTATTCTTTGAATACAACTCAATGACTTTATTGTCACAATTAATTCTTAATAATCTCTTGATGTCATCAACCACTTATAGCTCAATGATAAAATTTCACAATCATATTCCTTGATTTAATACTTCATAGTAGGCTACAAATTCTATGGTAATTAAAATTAGACCGAATTGGATGATTTGATCAAGAATCAAACCTTAGTTCAATCTAATCAACCCATAAAACTAGATAGGTACAAAACTAATAAAACATGTTAAAACAATTAGGCTAATGGTTTAGATGACTTGTAAATTTTTTTGTTTTTCTCAAATTTTTAATCCAAAAAATTTTGGCAAAAGCGACCAAGAGGAAGCAAGAAAGAGAGGAAAATATGAGAGAGAGAGAGAGAGAGAGAGAGAGAGAGAGAGAAAGGGAAAAAGGAAAAATGGTCTTACTTTCACTTGCTATTTCTTACTGGTGTTGACAGAGACAACAAAGAAGAGGAAATATGTTAAAGGAGAAAGAGTGTTTGCATTCAAAAAAGGTTTCGAAAAAGATGATGAAAGAGAAAGAATGAGGGAGAAAGAAGATGTTGAAGGAGAAAAAATGTTTGGATTCACAATTAGCTTCTAAAAAGATGAAGGAAGAGAGTTGCTTCGTTTATCTTATCTTCCTAACATATAGCATCAAATTGATAAGGCAGGCTAAAAGAAACAATTGAGTCTTTGACACAACATTTATTTGAATTTAAAAGATAAGACTAAAAAAAAAATCAATTGAGATGGGAGTTGCTTCCTAAATCTCATCTTCCTAACACAACATTTAATTGAATTAAATTAAAAATGTCAAGGAAAAAAGAAATTAAGTGTTTGACATAATGCTTAATTGAATTAAAAAGGTGAGGCAAAAAAGTTCAAGTCCCAATACATTACTTCAATTTAATTAAGAGATAAGTTAAGTTGAAACTAGCTAGTTGAACATTAAAAAAATAATAACAAATAATTAGTTGAAAGCTAGCAATAACTAAAAATTATCTAATGTAACAAATTTTAATTAATTTTTAGAGTAAATTTCTTTTAAAATTTGTTTATTATTATTTATCATATTAAAGTTTTAAAAAACATGTTTAATTATTATTAGTGCAACCATAGTTTAACCATAATTTAACCACAATCAGACCATTGAATTGTAAATTAGCACCTTTATCGAGTCAGTGACACTTTTCTAAGAAAACTACTCCTTCAGCCATGAAGACTTAACTTGATGTAGATCTTTTAATATCAAGGCATCTAGTAAAATTTGAATCAGAATATCCTTTGATCTCTAAGTGATTTGATCTCTAATAAGTGAGCATAGAATCCTTAGTTCTTTATAGATATTTTATAACCCATTTTTGCTACTTCAAATTATCTACCCTGGTTACTTAAATATTTGCTTAATATTCCCATTATGTATGCTATATCCAGATGTATACACATTTGAGTAGACATAAGACTCCCTATTGCAGGCGTATATCGGATTTCCTCTATCTATCTTTTCTTTAAATCCATCTTTGGACATTGGAGCAAGCTAGACTTATCATCCCTTGCCATGGTTGTGTCTCTTAGTGTATAATTCTAAATGTTAGATCGACAAAGCACCTTATCAATATAAGCGTTTTGCAGTTGTCCAAGTGTACCTTCAACATGATCTTGATGAACTTATATATCTAGATAAAAGATACTTCACTAAGATCTTTCATTTCAAATTTAAGATAAAAAAATTTTGGTTTCATGCAAAAGGTCTATATCATTACTTGCTGGTAGTATATTATCTATATAAAGCACTAAGATAATAAATTTGTTCCTACTGATATTGAGATATATGCACCGATCAATTTTGTTTCCTTAAAATTAAAAGAGGTTATCACCTAGTCAAACTTTGATACCATTAATGAGACACTTACTTTAAACCATAAATTAACTTTTTGAGTTTACATACAAGGTATTTTGAATCTTTAGACTTAAAGTTCTCTAGTTGCACGATGTATATGGTTTCATCAATATCTCTATTGAGAAATATTATTTTATGTCCATTTGATATAACTTTAAGTAATAATGAGCTACATGTATCATAATGATTCTAAAAGTCTTTTATCAAAACTAGCAAGAAAGTCTCTTTAAAATTTATGCCTTCTTTTTGAGTAAATCCTTAGTGATTAAGCATGCTTTATATCTTTTTATGTTACCATTTGAAACTTGTTTGGTTTTGAAAACCTATTTACAACCAATTGATTTCGCTTTTTGTGGTAACTTGACAAGATCTCAAATACCTTTATCCTCCATAGATTTCATCTCATCCTTTATGGTTTCAGTACATTTATTAAAGTTTAAACATAAAGAGGGAAGATCATCTTCCAATCCCATATCAAATTCATGTTCAAAGAAGTAAACAACATAGACATCTGTAATCATCATCTTTCTCCTTTCTTTGGTTGATCTCCTTATAAGTACTTCAAATTAAGGTTATTGTGTTCTTAAACTGAATAAGAAGGTATCATAGGTATAATCATATTTTTTCTATATCATCCTGATTTATAAGTTAAAAAGTGTTAAGAAAAATTACCCAATTACTTTCAGCTATAACTATAGTGAAAATGTTAAGACATTCCTCTTTAAATATAGTTTTCTTGCTTTAATCACTCCTATTATAATCAATATCATCAATAAATTTAGTGTTTTTTTGTTTCAAAAAAGGTCCATATAAGGGGTCATAAAACTTGTAACCCCTCAATCTTTCTAAGTAACCTACAAAGTAACAGCTAACTCTTTTTGAATCTAGTTTCTTCTCGTTGGGCATGTAAGGCTAACCTTATTTGTATATCCCTAAATATGTAAGTGCCTTATACTAGGCTTCTTACCTGCCCACAACTCATATGTAGGTTTGGCTACTGCTTTGCTTGGAACTTAGCTCAATATGTAAACTACAATCTTAATACTTCTGCCTATGGCAATTTTGGTAAAGAAGAATGGCTAATCATACTCCTCATCAAATTCTTAAAGTTTAGTTTCAACAACATTTGAATTTAGAAAAATATTGCAAATTTCATTTTCAAAAGAACAAGTATATCCTGATTTGTCAAACAAGAAACAAAAATTAAATTTCATCCAAATGATGGTACAACAAAAGTTTCCCTTAATTTTAAATAAAAATTAGCATATAATAGAATCCTAAAGGCACTAATAGCCTCCACAACAACCTTATTGCTATTTCACAAATAAATGTATCTCTTAGCATCAATTAGCATTTAGCTACTTTGGCAATCCTTTCTTTTCATGCTAGTTGGCATACTTAAAACAATTTTTTTTTTATATGACCAGCTTTCTTGCAAAAGTAATAAGTAATTATCAAATTCTATTTCTTTTGCACCTTAGGTTGCAATGTTTCATGGTCATAATTTCTTTATTCTTATTCTTTTTTTTGCTTCTTATAAGTGGCCTTATCTTAGGAAGTCATTACCAATTTTGCATTTTTAGTTTTCTTTTATTTCAGTGTCTCCTCTTCTTACATACATTGACTATACACTCATTTAATGTCCATTTCTCCTTTTGGGTATTATATGATATTTTGAAAGGACTTGCCTTTAGACAATTTAAGCTTTAAAATTCTCAATTTTGTCACAATATTGGGCATTTCCATAATATACTCCTTTATGTTTCCTTTACCTTTATACTAAATTGACACAGGTTTACTAACATTAATCCTCATTTCAACCTTTTTGTTAGCAATGAATCATTTTACAATCTATTTGAGAAAACCTTTAACATTTTCCTCCTCTAGTATACCAAACCTTAAGGACAAAATTGAATATTGCATGATCATTAGACTCATGCGGTTTGATTGCTCTCACTTCTCGTATATGATTCTCTGCTCACTAATGTTACTATTGGTTAAAGCCACAAGGCGATCAAATCTAAATGCATAATTAAGATTCATGTGGCTAAGCATAATTATAAAGTGCTCTTTACATTTCTTGAAATTTATACCATTAAGCACAAGAGTCTTGTTTGTGTTAGTAAATATAAAAGACACTTTAAAAGAAAACAAGTAATACTCACAATTAATTAACCATACAAAACATGTATTAGGAACTTACAAATTGATATGACAATTAAACTTGTAAGATACATATACATGCAAGTGCGTCCATTTCAATATATCTATCAAAATATTGTTATTCAATTTTTGGACATGAATAACAACTTGCAAGTTGTACTTAGTCTTATACATAGTTCATGAATATTGATAACTAAAATGGCCTAGCAATATGCCTTTCTCTGGACTAACATATTACCAACATGGTAATCCATAATGTATCACACAACCATAACTATTTATTTTCTTTAAACTAATTACTTCGTATGAACAAAATATGCTTTATCATATACCTAGCTAAAATAATCTACTTTCGGTTGATTATTTTGCATAGATAACACACATCGCCTTATCCTAAAAATGATAAATTTTACTTAATAAGGATTACTTTGGCAACATATTAGTTCAATTTAATTAATTTTAAAAAAATAATCATGATAATTGATGCTTTGACATTAGCCTTATTATTATTATTATTATTATTATTATTATTATTATTATTATTATTATTATTATAAGATGAGAAAATCCACCCAAAACTAAATGGAGCAATTTTCCACTCTAAGTTGAGACTTCACGGCCCTTCATTCTTAAATAACCTTAAACAAGGATTCATGAACCACATCACAAATCATTCCAAAACGTTCAAAATTGTAGAAATTTATAACAAACACATGATAAAGTTTTAGGTCAAAATTTCTACCATAATTGTTCTTCAATGGCAGAAAAATAAGAGTAATCTAATAGGACTTGCTCTGATATCACTTCATAGAAAATTAAATCTTTAATTATGCAAATCAAATCCTAATTTGGTAATTTTCATTATGCTAATCAAACCTTAATTCTCCATAAGTCATGATATCACTTGAAAGGGAAAAAATTCTCTTGATCCATAAAAAACACTCATAATTAAAAATCTTTAATTAATGGTTTTCACAATTAAATAATATAGGATCTCATATAAATGTATTAAGCAATAATACTGAAGGAAATGTAGTAAAAAACACTTACTTTGATTTATGGTGAAAGCAAAACTTGGAGTTGAGAACTTATAAGCTTAGATAGTTTATCTTAGAATTCCTTTGAGATGAGACAAAAAAAAAATGATTATTATATCTAATTTAAAGACCATAACCTTAATATATTTTGGGTTAAACACTTTTAATTATGGGCCCATAAATTATAACTGAGGTATTATCAAGTTTCTACACATAAAAAGTTTATACTTTAAATAATGACATTTTTGTAAGGTTATTTAATTAAACACCTTATTAAAATTTATAATTGGGCTCCTTTAATAAGATAACTAACTCATGTACAATTATATTAATATCTGAAATTATTTAATGAAAAATTACTAATCTGTTTTGCTTTTCTTTTGCATTTTAACTTTTGCCTTCATAACCAATGTTTTATTTTCAATTAGATTGGGGTTAGTTTCTGTGATGAATTTTTATATGTGAACTATATGAATAACAAAAACCATATAAATTGATATATCATAAGTTCAAATCAAAGATAATATAAAAGGCAAAAGTACGTAATTTTTATGTTCTAAAAAAAGGTTAGTTTTTATTCTGTCCAAATATGTTTTTTAATGCCAATTTTTGTATTATATGTTTATAAAAAATTTTAATGTCTTTTTAAATGTTAACTGCATTCAATTGCATAACGAAATGTGATCAAACAATTATTAAACGATTGATGTAAACGTGAATACTACATTGCTTACATCACAGAGAATGGTATGCTTAACCAGATTAGGTTAGGGATGGAAAAACTAAAATTAACACATCGTTTAGGGTTAGGTAATGACATTACATAGTGTAATATTTATATAGACATTCTAGTATCCATTAACAAATTAACTTATTCTATTAAAGAATGGACGATATTGTTAGTGTTTAAGAAGATATTAATAAGTTTATAAGTTTTGCATATATATATATATATATATATATATAGGATGAAATTGATGCAAAATAAACATTTAAGACATAATAAAACTAACCCAAAACTTTTGGGACAAAAAAAGATACTTTTGCTATTTTATTTTATTTTTTGTTTGAAAGTACCCTGAATTATATATCATTTCCTAGATTTTAAATTAATTAGGGAATTTTTTACTTTATTAATATCTTAAACTTTTGGAGAAATTTCATTTACTCACTCTAATCTTTTTCTCTAATGCAATGTTACCTTAATCTAAAAAAAATTTGCAATTGACCCTTTGGTTTATTGGTTTCATTCTAATAAACTTTTTATCATTTAAAATTTAAAATTTTAACTATATAAGATTATTAAAGTACTTGTTCTATTATTTTAACATCTTTTTAATCCTCCTCTTTCTCTAATAAATTTATTCATGGCCCTCACTTCCTCTTTCTACCTCGCTCCAACACCCCCTGGTCGTGACCCCATTTCTTTCGACATGGAGGGTCCACCTTCGATCCAACTGTTAACACTATCCCTATAGCCACTCAAAATTAACCACAGTGCCTAATCAAATGAATATTACCCCCACAATTTCTTCCAGCTCACCTTAAACATGTTGGAGTAACATATAAATATGGGAACAGAGAATAAATAATATCAGAAATGAGGTGAATTAAATTTCATGGGGAATGAAAACAGGAATAAAGTTAATTGTAACTTGAATCTCCGTATTTTTTGTTCAAATGCACACAATAAATTTAAGAAAAAAAAAGGAGAAAGATCGAGACCTATTATTTCTCACTTCCCCTCTTTATCTCTTTTATTGCATCTTGTGCGGAACTCCAAGGGATTCATTTCATAATTATACACAAGGCATTTGTCACATACTTCCGATTATACTGACAACTTAGCCAACTATCTCCGTTACTTTACCGTCAAAGAATGGCAGGAACGTCATCACACATGTTCCAAAAAAAAAAAAAACAAAAAACAAAACCCGATGTATTACCCGAAGAGGAAAAAAGCTAAAAAAGAAATGTATGTTGTGCATGACATTTAATATATATATATATATATATATATACACAACTTGAAAAGTTAGAAAACAGTATATTTTATTTTATTTTTCTAAATTCAAATAGGTCTTGAATAATTTTAAAATTTTAATTAATACAAGTTGAGAGATATTCTTTACTATAAAGTAAACATTCTATTAATTTATTGGAAAGCTACTAAGAGAGACACATATTCTAAGTAATTTATCGCACAAAATAAACCAATTGACATTTGTGAGAGAGAGAGAGAGTAAATCCCTTGCAATGACATATTAAGATGTAACATTTTTAGATAAAAAATTATTATTTTTTTATATCCAAAAATTTATGCATTCCGCAATGATACTTCATGAGATTCTACATTTAATTTATACATTTTAAGATACTATTATAGAATTGTTGTAAAGCATTAAAACGAAAATAAATCCAATAAACTATCATTTGAAAAGACACTAACAACTTGTTTGGTAGGCTGCAAAGGAAGGTGAAGAAAGAGAGAGGAAAATGGATTCAATGATTTGTGCATGTTTGGTTGGTTGATATAGGCTGTGTTTGGAAACACGTTCAGAGGTTGCCAAAACTACATTTATATAAAAGTTTCAATTTATTGCTTCCTACAAAACGTAATTTTGGGGCTTCTAAACGTGTTTCCAAACGTGGACATAGTCTTGTTTAAAGAATCAATTTTTTAGCATGCGAGGAAATGAGCAATCTTTCACTTGCCAATGGAATAGAATAATAAAATGGTGGATGGGTTGCCCTCAGGTCATATATCTATGATAATATTTTATTAGTTTTCTATTATTGATAAATGAAAAAACTTTTTTATATTAAAAAATAAAAAGAATATTTTATTATTTTATACCCAAAAAATGGATATCTTAATATATATATATATATATATATAGCATTAGAGGTATTATAGTTATTTACATAGCTTTCCGTTCTATCTCTCTACATTATATTCAACCAATCATATAAATAAAAAGATATTCTTATTCATTTTTATACTATATCAAACATAATTTAAGACTCCAAATTTAATTTTATTCTCATTTCCATCCCCTTAAAAATATACCATGAGGTAACCTAAGACATCTTAACAGAATTGGAAAAGAGATTGAGAAGCTTCAGACTTTGGAGTCAGCACTTAGGATAATTTGTTTCTCTGAATATGTACCTATATATAGTCAATACTTGGGAGTGCACCCGTAAAATAGTGAGGAGAGTGATATATTTTCGTTTGACGCACAAGCCAACGCAGAGATATTTTATTTGAAACAAAAAACAAAGGAGAGAGATTGTAGTTAACTAGTGGTGTGAAATTAAACATTGAAAATTAAATTTACATTACATCACTAATGAGTTAGCTTCTCCTTGTCTCACAAGGACCACTTGCACAAGTTGCTATCACAAGTATGGAGATAGTGAAGTGATTTTAGTTAGTACAAAATGATCGCTAAGAGGATGCAGGACCACATTCGCTAATTAACTAGGCTTTGTCAGGTGAAAAATTACCCGCTTAAGGTTTAATTACTACAAACCAAAAATAGCTGAACAACCAAAAATAGTACTTTCAACTTGGCAAGATTGAAAGAGTTGAATGACCAATAGCTTATTTATCACACAAGATTTTACAAAACCAATAAGCAAAATTTATATTCTTTCACACATCATGCAAGGTGACCAGGAAAAAAAAATAGAGACATACAGACACATGAAGACCTTTGTAGCTTATGGCTAGATTAATTCATGGTCTTTTGAACTACAAAAGAAGAGAAACACAGAACTATAAAGGTAGTACTTATACATTGGGCTTAACACTCATATAGTTTAATTTTGCCAATATATGCTACTCTTTTAAAGGGACAATTTAATATGATATACTAAAAAAATTTTAGATGGTGTTTTAATTGATATGTGAATATTTTAAGAGTTATTAATGAAAAAAATTAAACATTATATATATATAGTGAGTTTCCCTATTATATAGTTTAATTAGAATGAAATCCTTTTGACATAGTATCAATCTCTGGACGTCAAGTCAAACACAAGATATATGCTAAATATGTATTTTGATCACGTTTCATTTTTTTTTTAAATTTATGTGCACCAAAGAATGGTTATAATATATATATATATATAATATTGAGAAAAAAAGGTTCAAACATATTTCTCAAGTAATATATATATATATATATATATATTGATGGTGATGGGCAAACAGCTTCTATCTATATCACATGTTACTTGCTATTCGAGGTTATTCTAATGGACAGATTTGTTTTGATGGGTGGAATTGTGGTGGAGAAATATTGATTTATTATATGTTGTGATATAATATTGGGAAACAAAGGTTCAAATAATATGTTTTTCTTATTCTATACATATTTCTCAAGTTATATATATATATATATATATATATATATATATATATATATATATATATATATATATATATATATATATATAACTTGAGAAATATGTGTAGAATAAGAAAAACACATATTATTTGGACCTTTGTTTCCCAATATTATATCACAACATATAATAAATCAATATTTCTCCACCACAATTCCAATATATAACTTGAGAAATATGTGTAGAATAAGAAAAACATATTTGGACCTTTGTTTCCCAATATTATATCACAACATATAATAAATCAATATTTCTCCACTACAATTCCACCCATCAAAACAAATCTGTCCATTAGAATAACCTCGAATAGCAAGTAACATGTGATATAGATAGAAGCTGTTTGCCCATCACCATCAATAGTCACAAATCACAATCTCTTCTGAGTGTTTGAGATTCTAAAACTGAAGCCAAATTGCTGCAAAGCAATTGGAACAAGTGTTTGGCTCTTATTTTCTCTCTTATCTTAATTTAATCTTTAATTTTGATTGCTCGAAACATCCATTTAAATCCCTCTGTGATAGCGAAATAAAGGTCAAGTTATTTCCATATCTATTAATTAATAATAGCACTGAAAATTTATTAATCGGTTTTCAATTGAAAGAGCCAAAAAGCGCTGTTGTTAGCTAGCTAGCTTTCAAAGTGCATAACGGGGCATGATGAGTTTCATCTTCATATAAACAAGCAGAAAAGTTCAAAAAGAGCTTGAGAATGATATTATGTACACAATAGTCATTCTCGCAAAAGTGCTTGAAGAATGGACAAAAATGGAACGTTCATTTTTTTTCTTTGATTAAACTTGGGCTCGATCAGTGCATGTTTGGTTCAAATAACCTGGCCAAAAAACTGAGAAACTATTGTTGTGAGTACAATAATGTTTTTGTTCTTTTCCAATTGGCATGAATAGAGAAAACAAAAAGGAGTTTAACAGAAAGGCATACAATTAAAAGTCGAATAGATAGACCTACGCGTGGAAGATGCCCTCCATAAGCATTTGATGGTTCTCCTATCCTATGCTAATGCTTAAAGAATATTAGGTTAGCCTATTCCTTGGCTGTGTGTCTTATGTTTTCTTGCTTCATGTGAAAAATGTCACTTAGCTACTAACCTATTTGTTTGCCTGTGTTTAATAATTATTTATTCTTTTTCTAATATTTATTTTAAAGGGTTTTAGTCCAAATTAAATCTAAGGAAAAATTTTATCTAGAAAAAGAATTTTAATTTCTGGCCCACTATAGATTTTTCTTTTTCACGCCCTTTTGAATATAAGACTAATTTTGTTTGAGGTTAATGGTTATCTTTTCTCATAAGTATTTTCCAGCAGCACCTTGAACTCCTAACAATACAAAGGTCCGTCAATCGTTAGAATCATGTGTTTTTGTCCCAAGGAAACTTTTCTTTTTTTTGGTTACCAAACTAGTTTTCAAATCTTGAGTAGAATGAGAGAATAAAACCATGCATCCTAGATCGATCAAATTTAACACATTAAATTTACCATAATCTTAAAAATTAAAGTTACGGTCACCGGGACAAATCCAAAAGCTCTCTTGGCAAATTGAATGAGAATGTCTTATCATACAGGTTTTGTTTGATAAACAGAATAATTAATAAAGTGTGGCACCAATTACCGAAGACTCCACTTCAATGCGAGGTAACTAATCAGTAATCAGCGAAGGCAAAGAGATGAGTCTTTTGAGTTTTAACTTTTAAGCGTTGACTAAGTATTAATTAGTATCCCTTGATTAATCTTTTATACAACAATAACAAATTTTTTTTTTTTGATTAAGTAAGGTCAGCTGCATAAATCAATCGATATCATAAAATTTTATCTTTCTTAATAATTTTTCTTGACTAATCTTTTATGCTGAAATTAAAATTAATTACAGAAAGAATACTATATTCAACTTTTAGGTCAAAAATTTCTTACTGCATGCGATGCTCTGCCTAATATTTCTAAAGTTAGTAATGACGGTGGCCAAATAGATGAGGAGGCACTATAAGGCTGATGACCGTACTCTAGATTAATTTGGTTTTCCCCCGCAACAAGGAAATGAATAAACTACTTAAATATCTTTTTTTAAGGTATAGTGAAGTTACATTTATTGTCTCTCTTATTTCAAAATTTATATTAAGCTTCCCTCTAATTTACATTTGGTTAATAAATTTAATTTTCTATCAATATATATTTCTTTCAAAAATAAAATTACTTAGTTTTTATTAATTAAAATCACGGTTTCATATTAAAATTTATTATCAACTTAACTGCCTTTATTATTATACTAAAAGTAAAATCATTTTCATGTTACACAAAAATTTAACTTTTTAAGAGAAAAATAAATTTGAGAGAAATTTTTGCTCTATATATATATATATGTGTGTGTGTGTGTAAATGTTACAAAAACCAAGTATAATTTTTTAAACAAAAAGAATATTAAACATAATTTAATCAAATCTAAGATAATATAAATGTAATTTACTCTAAGAAATTATATGCCTCTATAATTCTAACGAAACTAAAAGAAGCAGTATAAATTAATTTATATACTTTAAATTGTGATTGTCCTCATGGTTACTAATGTAATATTGTGACTGCAGTCATTCTTACTGCAATTACAAATTTGATGTATGTGCAAATGTAACAGTAGTATTACGCTATATTATTGCAAAGAGTCACAATTTAAAACCATGAATCATGCTTGGCTAGAAACAAGAATATCGTTTTATAACTCGTACCAACAAACATTAACATGTCTGAACTTTGATGCCTTTTAAAATATTGAAAATGTTATAAAAAAGATGGTTCCAGAAGTGTCAAAAGATGTCTCGTTAATATTTAATAGCCTTCCTTGCTTAAATTATTACGAGCATATTATGTTAAGTGTCCATGTCCCCACCCCTGCTTTGCATGGCAGCTTCATTGGAGGGTTAGTGCTTCACAGCTTATAATCCATCTTATGTTATCACGAAAATCAGAAGGTATTTAGGTATCAAAAGGTACAAAAGCTACATATATTTTTAACAACTTCGTCTTTTTAGCGAATATTTTCTTATTAACAAAGCCAATGTTTTTATTTTTTAAGTAAATTGTACATTAATATCTTAATTAGTTCAATTTATAGTTCTTTAATACACCAAAATTCTATATGTTTATCAATATGAATGTTAATTAAGTCAGGAAGTATCAGATATAGCAAGTGAATGGAGTTTACATTCGGTACTCATATGGTAATAAGCATTCAATATTACTGTCACTTATATTTTATCACATTTTTTTTTTTGACAAAAACCATATAATATAGTTCTAAATTTAACTTAGAAAAAAATATTTGCTTATAAATGACAATAATATTAAAATAAACCATAAAAGTATGATAAATATTTCCCCTCATCACGATCACAATTTGGGACTTTTATTTCTTAAAGAATATCTACCTTGCATATGGTTCCAAATTTTTTAATTAAGCACTGACTTAGAGTCCATGAAAGGTTATAAGACACTTAATTCAATTTCTTAATTCAATTTGCTAGCTGGTTACCATTACTGATATCCCAACGTCTTGGAATTTCACATGAAGCCAAGGCATCAAATTAAAAAGCCATTAATTTTCAAACTCTTCCCATAATCAAACGGAAAATAATAAATTAAGAAAATGCAGGTTGTAGATAATGAACACTTCTGTTTTGTGGGAACGTGGTAGAAGATTCAAAACAAAAGGCTGTAGGGATTGGATGGACGGCAAAATAGATATGGCAACTGACAATAAAAATATAATTGTTAAAAGGATTGTTATTGTTCAATGGATAAAATGTTATTAACTGCAAGTTGCAAAAAATTAAATAAGCATAATTTATGTGTCGAAATTGACATACTGCTTTTGCATGAAATTGATTTTTCCATTATAAAGGTGAGCGTTTTGAGAATGTGAATGTTATAGGAATTTGATTACAAATTTCAAGTCAAAGTTTCAACCTGACTCCTAAGTGCATAGGATTATTGGATGCAAATTTCGAATATCTCCTTTACTCATGACATAAAATTAATTATATTTTCCTAAATATATATATATATATATATATAATTATTCGTAATACTTCAACTTTCGTTAACAAATTGTGTAATTAATTTTAATTTGATATTAAAATGCAGAAATATTATCAAATATCATTTATCATGAATAAGTTCTAATAATTTTTTTAGCAATCCACATTCATTTTATGGGTTCATAATTTTTGAAATACTGTATCAAATACTCTGTTAATCAATTTTAGTTCTGAAAAGAAATTATTTTTAGAATTTAAATCTTTTTCAAAAGAACAATGGACCCTTAAATTGGATGCTTGTCAATTCGTTTGATGTCCAATCCAAGGTCCAAATATCACGTGATATCACCAACAATAATTAAAATTTAATTTCCATTGTTCAATTTGGATGATTAAGTGAAAATTGCCACAATGTTAATTAATTAGAGTGAAATATGTCATTTATTAAAAGAAAAAACATAATGGCAGGAAAGTGCAATTAGAACCCCAAAATAAAATGACAGATTATTTTTTATTATAAATTTATATTGTGATTTGGAAAGCAGCCAATGACTGAGCATCTTCAACACTAATCCTTAGGTTCAAAATGCTATTGGTCTCTTTCAAAATTTTGTAATTATTTGGATATTTCAGCCAGTACCCATATCTTTTCTACCACTTGCTACATAATTATAATATGATGACAAGGATCATTGTCTCTCTTATTTTTTTTTAAATCAAATATTAAAGTTTCAACCTGACTCCATAAGTCATTTTTTTTTAGATTTAAACAAAAAAAGTATATACACACACAAATATAATAAATTCTGTAGCATATATTAAAAAAATTAAGTACACCTAAAAAAATCATTGTCAATATGATGAAAACCCATTTCTAATTATACCCCCCACACATAAAGATGAGGGGTTGACTATTTCAATTTCACTTTACTTATATGACTAAATTTATGAAGATAAGATTATGTATTAAAGAATGGATGTTTATTTATTGGCAAGCATTTTGATGAATAAATAATTACGTCGGTAATGATAACCCCAAGAAAAATAATAATGTAACACTCAGCTTGTTTCTTGCCTGTTTAGACACAGATATTAAACATCTAGGAATAACCCAAAAAAGGAAAAGATGCAACCACTTAGATATATTAAACTGATGAGATAAATCCGAAAACACGGTCCTAGTTTGGTTTCGTCTGAACGATTGGTTGTTCCAGTTCAGTGCCAGGTTTTACAAGAACTTTGGACCAAGTGAAACCTTAAACTAAGTCAATTCAATGAATCTCAATTCTTAATTAAAGAGGAAATTACAGTTAGTCTTCAAAATATCTAGATTATAGATTTGGTATATAAATTTTAAGACATAACCAAACACCTTTCTAAACTTTAGAATATAACAAAACAATGAATTCTTTTTAAAATATAATAAAACATTATTCGTAATTAAGCAGTGTTTAATATTTGATATTTATGAAATATTTTGTTTCATTTGAAAATTTCAAATTTCAAATTGTTACATTTTAAATTTTATATATCAATTTTATAATTAAAAAATATTTTAAAAAATAAAATATAGTTTCCCTTAAGTTAATTATACCAAAAACATATACACATGCATGCGCATATATCTCTTTTTCTTATTGCCCGTTTAATGTATCCCGCCTTTTATATTTCATCTGATCTTGTGCATGCCATTAAAAAGTATTCAAATTCTTTCCTTGGTAAATTATATTTTGTATTTTTTCTAATTTAACTAGTTAGATTAAACTAATCAAACATATCAGTTTTTTTTCCTATCAATTATTACAGCTATTATGTTTTCTGATATAAAATTATTTTCCTTATATACTTTAGTTAGTCACAATGTAACTCGATATGATTAAAGGAAATATTTCTACAAGATTTGGGTTGAGCTTGGGAATAAGAAGTTTGAGTAATTTGTGAGAAATATTGAATTTAAAAAAGAATTATTGCTTTGAAGCATCTAATCTCAAGCATGATCAAGTATATATGAAAAATCAATACATTCTCTCCTTTGTTTTGTTTTGGGCTTTTGCCCCCTTTGTACCCAAAAAAAAAAAAAATCAATACATAGTTGTTCTCTACTTCCCTCCCTACAAATTAATCAATCCAATCAAATAAACTATAAACGCATGTCTTTTTATGTATTATTAATTACTTGCCTATCACAATTATTAGATATAAATGAAAATATTGGAACAGCTGTTGATCTCTAATTTCTTGGTCGTCTTCCCCATCATCTCAAAATTCTTCATCAACCCTTTATGAATCTCAACTTTTTGTGGCCCCTACTAGCTCTAAATTATTCCTGCTCTCTCACATTCATTTACGTGAAACAAATCGAAATCGTTTATATATGAAATCTAATCCAAATTGAAAAGAATTTAAAAAAAAAAAAACAAATTTTCAATAACCGAATCCAAAGTGCTTGATAAATCTTATTAAAATTAATTGAAGTAGCCCAAAATTGAATAACAATGTAGATATTAAATATAATTATCCGAGTATTTTTATTTAGTCATTTGAGTTTTATTTTTCTGATAAATATTTTGAGAGCAAAATTTTAGATGCACCAAACTTATATGCCTTTAAGATTGTTTAAAAAGAGATAACAAATATATTTGTCCACTATATGTATAGATCCACCCAAAAACACTAACCAATCATAAAATTATTGAACACTATAGATATCAAATAGCTAAAAGCATGACTCAGAAAGAAAATATTTCAGAGTTGGAATATATTTTTTCACTATATAAAATCATCTATAATAAATGCAAATTTGAATAATAAATCTAACTTTGTTTAATATCCCAAATAACTGAAGTAACTCCCTCTTTTTTTGTTTTTGGAGGTCCAATTATTTATTGATATCATTCCAAACCTCAGTTTGCTTCTCTATCGCGTAGGGACAATCCAATGATAGGCCCATTTGTTTTATGGACATTTAATAATAGACCCATTCTTAAACTTAAAAAAAATCTAAGCCCAAGTCTATGAGCTTCCAATTTAGGGGCCGTAGGATTAGCAATGAAGGGGCCGGTTATTTTGGCCCAAAAAGCACCTGTTGCTTATGATTGTCATAAGAAAAAAAAATTATGATAAATATTTTCGATAATAATAATAATAATAATATAATAATAATAAAATGTCATATGATAAGTTATCACAACTAACAGCCACGTAGAATGTTTTCTCAGTAAAACTAGAACTATTTCAGTAGTGATTGGATTAATAGACTTCGTAATTTATAAAATTTATATAATGAGATAAAAGAAAAGACCTTTTTTTAATAGGTTATAAATTTGAGAAACTAATTTAAAATTTTAAATAAATTTATGTAATTAAATTTTTTTTGAATTTTATTGTTTTAATAAGTAAATTGTTTACTAGTTTAGAGAGTAAATATTAAATTTTTAAACAGTTTATTTAATTAAACAAACTTAATAAATTATGTTAAAAAGCAAACTAATATTTACTTTTTTCCCCTTCATTGTCTTCTCTTGCAATTGCAGCTCATTTTCTATTTGTGAACACCTATTTTCAAGAGGTTATGGGGAAAAAAGAGAGGGAAGAAAAGAAACTTATGTGGGATTATCCATTTTCAGCCGTTTGAACCGTTTGAAATTAGCTATTGCATTCTGCATGTTCTAAAATTTCAGTTCACACCAAATGCCCAATATTAGAATGTTGCAAATCGAACCTTGAGTTGGGTTTATTGTTCTCCATATATGTACCAATGTCTCCTTTAAATTTTCTTTACGCTTCTTCTCCCATTTTCCCATTGCATTCCGTTTTTATTGTGATTGAAATAGTTTCAGAAAAGAACAAGATTACCTATGTCAACCTTGACCACGCCTCCTCCTGGTACAGTTTCCGCTCGTGATGATGTTGCCCGCCTCCACAAAGCCTTAAAAAAAGGTTCCTTTTTTTTTTGTCCTGCTTTTATTTGTTAATGCATATAGAAGTGCACAATCTGATATATGATAATGTTATTCACCTTTGTGGAACGATATTGAAAGTCCTGTTATATTCAATTCTATTGAAGGTTGAAGAATTTTCTTTATAATAGATATATGGCTGTAAAAGGAGTTTATTCTCATGAGTATTCCCACACTTTTTAAGTGTAAGATTAATCTCGTTTAAAGTTCATGACTATCTCTCTCCACTAAAGCTTTTGAACTCGAACCCTTGCAAAGAGTTAACAACCGCTACTCAAAGGTGCCTTACATCCATAATCAATCATTAGGATGATGAAGTTAATGCCTTTTTAGAGTTTGGTTGGTAAAGATGAAAATAGAAGGAATTGATGACTAGAGAAGAAAATTTTTTATTATATTTGTTTAAAATTGTGGTTGCTATTGCCAATAAAGAAACAAAAGAGAATCTCGTTTTGCTTTGTGTGTCCCTCTCCTTGACCCTCTCCTTATTAATATATTATCACCTTTATATCATTCTTTCATGTGTCCTTCTCCTAAACTTTATCCTTAGCTCTAATATTAGATAATTGTGCAAAAATAAGGTTGATATACACAAGAATTGAAGCAAATTGCCTATCACCATTCGCAATTTAAAACTTTAAGTCCTATTAGTCATATCCTAATTCGTGTATTTGACATTATTCAACTATAAATATGGTATTTTATCTATAAGCACTTTGACTCAGTAATATTGGACTCGTCTCCAATACTAAAGAATTCGAGTCCCTATCCATTCATAGCCAGAATGACCAAAAAGTAAGTGTTGTGTTTTACTACACATAAAGATGAACATATTAATTAGTGTGATTGTATCACAACCTAATATGATGAATAAATAAGAGTGTAAGTTTCCTAACTCTAAGAAACTATGTGTGCTTTTTCTTTTTCTTCTTCTTCTTCTCCATTTTCCTATATCAAATTGTATGAGGTCTGTTGTTTCGACAAAATAAGGGCTTTCAACTTTGGGAGTTATAATGGATAGTTCTACTCTCCATCTTAAATATTTTAGTGTAGAAGAATGATATCAGATGCAGGTAAATGAGGACATGAGCAAGCATGTTTACAAGTAACTAAGAAACTATTATTCGTAAGAAAGAAGTAATACATTTGATGCACTTTTGGTTTTTTCTATAATGTTTTCCTCAATTCTCATTGCAGGAATTCGCTGCAAAACTTCAGTAGTTATTGACATCCTTGCTCACAGAGATTCAGCGCAGCGAGACCTCATTCTACAAGAATATGAAACTGCACATTCTGAACCGCTTACCAAACATATAAGTTCAGAGCTTCATGGGAATCTCAAGGTGTGTGTGTATATATATATATATATACAAAGAAAAATTAACATAGTTTTTGTTTTCCTTTTATCATAAGAATTATTGCCTTCTGATCATTGAATACAAGGGAAAACAATTCATCTTTTTGCCTTCAGAAAGCAGTGCTTCTTTGGATGGATGAACCTGCCACTAGGGATGCTACCGTAGCAAGGCAAGCCTTGACTTCATCTCTTGTTGACTACCAAGCTATAACTGAAGTGATATGTTCTCGCACCCCATCACAAATAAGGCGCTTTAAAGAAGTTTATCTCAAAATATACCATACTCATTTAGAGAGGGACATTGAAGACCATCTATCTGGAGATCTCAAGAAGGTGCTTGAATATTCTCCATCCTCTCTTCTGATAAATTGTCAGATTTTTTCTGTGTTTTTATTAAAATGGGATAGAGGATGAAAACTACTGTAATTTGGAGAGACATGTTCCAAATAACTAGACTATTTGCTTCAAACACACACCTAGGTCAGTCTACAATAACTTGCTTTCATAGAGTTTAGAATATCAAATAATTTTATGTCATCTTCCCTTGTTTCATAACATTCACTCTTGGATACAATTTAATGTGGATGAGGGACATCAGGTATAATCCTGATTTTAGATTTGTGAAATCTGAGGATAAAGTTATGAGATAATGTGGAAAATATGTAGATTTTTCTACTTGGAATTGGCAGTTAATTTCACGTAAGTAGTCATTGATTTATTGTAAGAAATAAAGTTAAATAATTAGACTTTATTAAACAGGATAAATTCCTTTTTACCAGTTGTGAAGAAAACTGCAATTTGAAAGAGGTTTGGAATTTGGCAGTCTAAAGTACATTTATTTTCCTATAATTTTTTTTTAATACTGTCAGCCTTATTAGTACTTCTTTGAAATCTTGTCATATTGACCTCAGATTCTGGTAGCTAAATAATTGAGTAACTTGAATCAAACTTTCTCTTAATAGCTGTTGCATGAGTATATAAACATACCGCGTTATGAAGGCCCAGAATTTGATCAAGAGATAGTAGAGAAGGATGCTAAAGATCTGTATAAAGCGGGGGAGAGGAAGATGTTAGGAACTGATGAGAAGACTTTCATAAGGATTTTTAGTGACAGAAGCAGGACACATTTGGCTGCTATTGCCAAAGCATATGAAAAAAACCATGGCCACTCACTGGAAAAGGTGTACATGCAAATCATCAATGAGCTGCTTTCTGTTCAATACTGTTCTTTATCTTTATTATTGTACACAATCCAACTCATCCTTTTCATGCCCTGCAGGCAATAAAGAAAGAAACACATGGCTATTTTGAGAGGGGCCTCTTGGCCGTACTACGATGTGCTACTAACCCTGCACTGTATTTTGCCAAGGTATTTTCTTGTTCTCATAGTATCATCACTAGAAGTTTGTGTGTCTTTTTTCCATTATGTTTTGAGTCTGATGGAGGAGCAGTTACCTTTGGTTCCTTTTCTCTGGTTTTTCATTTTGACATGTCCAGAGACCTCATGCACTTTTTCTGCATTCACTTGGGATTTTATAAAATTTCATACTTTCTTCAACACCATTTTTGTAGCTTTCAAGCTATAATATGCTCCTATTTCAATCTCAAACAGAAATATATAAGGAAAGATGTGGATGTGGTTAGTATAGAGATATCATTTTTGTGCAATGTTTACCTTGTTGCTTTCCATTTATTCTCTTGATGTTTGGGTGAGTATGATGGGGGAGGGGCGAGGTTATTTTTTCCTTCTCTTCCCTGTTATATTCTTCTTCCTAGACCTGATCATGGTGAGTCTAATTTTTGTCAATTCTTATAGGGTTTGAGCTCGAAACCCTTTTTTGGGTTTTTATAAAGCCCAAAATCTGTCCAATGATCAAGTTTACTCCTTCCCTTTTAGAAGTCACTTCTTAATAGTACACTATACGCAACTCGGCTAAACTTACCCCATAAACCTTTCAATGATTGACACATTCTCTCTGTATCACAATTCTTTAACATGCTGATATAAATTTACCTTAATTTAGAATGGTTCATGAAAGTTTCATATATATATATATATATATATATATATAAAGTTCTGTTATAGATAAGGTTTGGCTCAGTTATTCTGAAATTCCTCATGTGGTCACATTGCAGAACTGCTTGCAGTAAAAATGACTACTCTATGATTTTTTTGGCAGATCCTGCGCAAATCAATGAAGGGTTTAGGAACTGATGATAGTAGACTAATAAGGGTAATTGTGACAAGAACTGAGGTTGATATGTGCCAAATAAAAGCAGCATACTTCACCAGATATGGGAAAACATTAACTAATACTGTTCGTTCAGACACATCAGGCCATTATAAGGACTTTCTTCTATCTCTTATAGACAGTGACTATTAGATGGGAACAAGAGGCCTATGAACAATGGCATGTAAAATTTAACCATTTTTAGATATTTACTATCAAGCCTGTTGACATCTAAAATAATACCATTAAGAAGTCAGTCAATATTGTAATACTAAAATATAGAAAGTATTTTCATGTGATACTTTCATTAAAAAAATATGATAACAAACATTTCGGCAATCACACCTGATAGGAGAATTGTGCGATGGTGTTGAATTTGGCAGAATTTACACATGAACAACTTTTATACTCATGGTTCATCTGTGCTTTGTTTCCTTTGGACATATTTCTTATATGCTTAATATTTATACCCTATATTACTAGTCTCTTCCCTTCCCCGTCCATTAAAACCACCAAAAAAAAAGTGCAGTTAAATTATGAAACCCTAACAAATTAACAACATAATGGCCTCATTGCCAGCTGATCGAAACTAAAGTACCAATATCATATTCACTCTCTTTTGCAGTTTTCTTTTCTTTTGGTTAAATTGCAGATGACTCAAAATCAATTTATCCCATTATGGCATTCAAATTAACTCCTTATTTTTTGTTAACTTTTAACTGCCATGTGATATTCTTCTATCCAAAATTTATCTAAAATAATTATATAAATGTTGAATTAACACTTTAAACAATTTTATTGTTAAAAATTCAATTCACTTATCTTGAACACTACATATAAAGCAAATTAATCACATAATAAAACTATAAGGGGCTGTTTGAATTTGAGACTATGTAATAAGAAAGGGAATGTGTAGTTAAATGGTTTTACTTCCACTGTATTCGGTTTGATATTGAAATGAAAATGAATACCTCGACATGTTTGGTTTTGGAAAAAAAAAAAAAAAAGAACATGTGAGGAATGGAAAGGAATATAGGTAAAAAGATACAAATGCTCTTGCTTGAGAATAAAAATGGCAAAAAAAAAATGAATTGGCATCCACCAAGTTCGAATAACCAACATGCAGGGGTGGTCTTAGGATTTTCTTCCTCAGTGTTTTTGTCGAGTTCAATCGTCAACCCCCAGACTTTCAGATCTACCATCTTGACCCAATAAGTGATTAAGAGCAAGGGCTCAAATTGGTGGAACTAGCCTAATTCTGACAATGAGAACGATGGTGGAGGCTCTGCGTTGCGTGAGCTCTTCAGCACCGGAGTCCACAGTGGCTGTGGCGACTCACACAAAATATGGAAGCCTCGTGTTCAATTGTTGTATGGCCGAATGAGTATTCTGAAATTGTCAAGCTCCATACTCCAAGGACAAAATGATATTTGCATATTTTTGGCTCCAAAACTCGTCTCCATTCTCACGCTACGATGCACACTGTAGATTATAGCGCCTCCATATTCGTGCATTGCAAAACAGCAACCAAATGCAAAATGGCGACGTAATGCATCCCTTTCCCCTTCTCAAGGCTTTGGTTGAACGATTGGGAGAAAAAATAATAATATATAAGTTATTTTATTTTATATATTTTAAAAATAATAATAATATAATTAATTATTGTTTATTTTTAAAAATTTAATATTTTTATTATTAAATTAAACAAATGTTAGAAATTATCTATAATTATAATTATTTAAAAAAATTTGTAAACAAATGAAATTAATTAAACAATTATTTCAACAAATGTATAATTTAACATATTTTATTTCATGAAATCAAAATGTGTATGAGTTGAGAACATTGGCATGTTTATTTTTTCTTTAATATGGCAATATACTATGTTAATTGATATGTTGAAATTTCCCCTCATCTATACTTATAAAAATTTTATGAAACATGGAATTAGTGATAAAGATAAAGATATTTTAATTTAAAATTTTTTTTGGTAACTTTCTCTCCCAATCCCCCCAAATTAGAGGGATGAAAGAGAGGGGGAAAAGAAGAAAAATTTTATTAAACTTTCTCTTCTCTCACCCCTTAAAAATGTATACCAAACAAGGGGAGGAGACCCCTCCCCTCAAACCAAACAAAGAGTAAATGTCAAACCAAATAGGCTATAAGATAGAAGCTAGTCTCGTTTGGTTGTGCGGCGAAAAGGGAAATGGAAAAGAAAAGTTTGGTGAAATTTTATTTTTATCCCTTTAATCATTATTTAATTATTATTTAATATTATTTATCAATTATTATTCAATTTTTAAAAGTAAAAGTATTATAAGTATTTTTTATCTTCAAAATCACTTTTTTATTTTTCATTTCTATTTCCATCCTTAACTTTTTACGTGCCAAAGCGGGCGTACGTGATTGCTTTTCCTTTTCTTTTGGGAGTATAAGATCTTTTGCATAAATTATGAGAATAATGACTTCAAATGCAAGCTTATTTTTACTTTTAATCTTTGTAAGAGATAAGCATAGAGATTATTAACTAACATATTATGTCAAAATGCATATATTATTTTTATTTATTTTTACTAAACATAACTAAATTAGTCTCATTAGCTGTTATTAATTCAGTTAGCACTTTTTGACTGTCAATTACATTTTGAATTATATTTCTAACACTTCGCAACCCCTTTGGTTGATAAATTCTGAGTTTAAGATTCTCAAATAAGTTTGCACCAAAAATTCAGTTCTTTTCTTTCCCATCTCTCTTCCCCTCCTCCTCCTACAATAACGTAGAGATAAAAGTTCAAAACCATTGAATAAATCTATAAACTACAGTCATATAATTTTTTTTAAAAAAATTACTCTTTTCAATGACAAAGCTAGAACTCTAACACAATGGGGTTAAAAAAAATTATCAAAAAATTCTTTATTTCTTATCTTAAAAAATTATTTTTGTAGTATATTATTTAAATAAAATACTTTCCTTTTAAATTTTTAAATTAAATTAAATAAGATTAACTCACTAATAAGACAAGTATGAAAAATCAGCAATATACCAATAATTACTATTCATATTAATATGAACAATTTCATTATCTCAATTCTCATAAGATTATAATTTTGTATTTATTCAATACTCATGTAATACATAACAAAAATACACTAAAAAAAATACCATCATCCAATATCATAAAATTTTAATGAATAGCTTAAAAGAATATTTTGAATAAAAAAATTTATTTGATAAAACATAAAAATTTATAACTGTCAATTTATAAAAAAAAATTATATTTATACAGAAATATAAATACAATTTATCCAATAAGATTTTTAAAATTTTTGCAAAAACAATTGTTCTAGGCCTAATTGAAAATAATATATTAATATTTAAACTTTGTTATATTATATTTAATTATTGTATAATTACTATTTACAAAAATGTATCAAATATATATATACATATTAAATATAAAACAATTGAGAAAAGGAGAGAAAAAGAAAGGGGTAATAACAAAAGAGGAAGAAAGCTAAGAAAAAAAAAAAGAAGCAAGGAAGAAAAGCAACAAAATAAAAGAAAATAGGAAAAAAAAAATACATGCATAACTTGAATTGGTTCAAATTAAAATATCAAATAATAAATAAATAAATATATAAGTTTAGTTTAATTTAATGGATTCAATGAGTTTAAAAATTTTTAAAAATTCAAGAATATAATTATCAAAATTTAATATTATATATATATACACACATACACATAAATTTTTAAATCTCTCAATGCAACTAAGCTCCACGAATAATTATTTTTTATCACTCTTCTTGTACATAGCTATATATATAATTATTATTTTATATGAGAGATAAAAAAGTAATTATTTTTAAATAAGAAATTTTTGGTTTAATATTAATGTAAAAATTATTTTAAATATGTAATAAATAATTCGTTGGATTTTTTTTTAGTGATTTTTAATCTCATTCATTAATTTTTAATATTCTAAGGTGATATATATATACCAACACACACACTGGCCTTGAAGTCCGAAACGCATAGCAGAGTTTTTGGTGACTGGGCAGTTTGGGAGCTTCACTCCATGGGACTCAATCCGAAAGCTCTGAAGAGGCACTACTGACCACTGGGCAGCTTCCTTCCTTCAGCGACGGAAATCGGAGGCTAAGCAACTATTTGTCTTGCCCAATCCCTAAAGCCGTAAGCTTTCAATGCCAATTTTTTTTTTTTTTGGTTATCAACCCCATAGCAGTCGTATTCCAGCCGTCTCCAAACTGTATCTGTGCTATTTTCTTTTCTAAAAAATTGATTTGATATTATCAGTGTCGAATACTTGGACCTTTTGCACGTATCGGTGCTTACCATCGCTCAACCAAACATGACAGTCCCAACTTTTAATATGTGCAAGGATTTTCCTCTGTACAAATCAATTTTTTGTTTTAAACCTACTGTTGCTTCCTCATGTTATTACCTCCTTTGTTCCTTGTTATTTCCGGCTGTCCTGGATGCGGCAAAAAGTTGAAGATTCAATGTCAGAGAAAGAAGAAATTCGAGGCCCAGATTCTTTTTCGAAGAAAGCAAAGGATCTGATAATTGAGGGGTACCCTATTCAGGGTTTGTCCATTGGAGGTCAAGAAACCTGCATAATTTTTCCCTCACTTAATTTAGCTTTTGATATTGGTCGCTGCCCTCCGCGTGCTGTTTGCCAAGACTTCCTTCTTATCTCCCATTCTCACATGGACCACATTGTTAGTCTGTTTCTTCCATACAAATTTATACCCACGATTGTTATTGTTGTTGTTGTTATTATTATTATTATTTTATGAATTTTGAATCACATCTCTCGTAGTGAAATATTTTTAGGTCAGTTATATAATGATTGTATGTCTGATATATCTTTTCTTTGGACAGGGAGGACTGCCAATGTATGTTGCAACAAGAGGCTTATACCGTATGAAGCCCCCAACAATTATTGTACCAACATCTGTAAAAGAGGATGTAGAGAAGCTCTTTGATGTGCATAGGAAATTGGACCACTCGGAACTAGAGCACAATCTGGTTGGATTGGATGTAGGTAATGCCAATTTTGAATTGAAATTCTGCAATGTTAACTTTGGCCCTTCATATATATTTGTTGCTTACACCTAGCTTACTTTTGCAGGAGAAGAGTTTTATTTGAGAAACGATGTTAAAGTAAAAGCTTTTAAGACTTACCATGTAATACCTAGCCAGGTTACCAACTAGCAATTATACGTCTCTTTTGATTTTTAATCTTGATTTTATACTCATTAATACTATAGACTGACTTTTATGCATGCTTTTGGTAGGGTTATATACTTTACTCTGTAAGAAAGAAGCTTAAACACGAGTACCTTGGCCTTCCTGGAAATGAGATTAAGAATTTGAAGTTGTCAGGTGTGGAGGTCAGTCTTGACTATTGTATTAATAAATGTTTTATGAAATTGATATCTGGGCAGTTGTAACTATTTTCTTTCAACCAATTTTACCGCTAGCTGCCATGAGTTCCTTGCATTTCTTATGTTCCTTTGCCTTTGATAACAAAAAAAAGTAATGAAGGTGCAGCAAGATGTATAATATAGACTATTTTTAATTTAAAAAGAAAAATTGACTATGACAATGAAGGAGGATTAAAACACTTAACTGAACATTTTTTCTGAATCAGTGTTCTGTAGGTGATCACTTTATGATTTGATTGCCTTTGTCCCCCCCCCCCCCCCCCCTTCCCCTCTCTTCAAACTTAAGATCTATCTAATATAATTTGGAAAAATTGAACACATGTAAAGTTGTCCTCATGCTAGCTGTGGGCAAAGAAGTTATATATGTTGCTGATTGTTTCTTCTTCTCATAAGTATTTGATTTAATATTAGATTATCTTTTTCAAATTGAGCTAGCTATAAATTGCAATTAATTGATTGGTTATTGTGCTTAACGGATCTAATATTTTAGCTAGTTTGGTATTGAAGTCTGCTAGTGTATCTTCTTTTTGTTTTGACTTCACTGAGCATGCTCAACCAGATTGGGTTGTGGGCAGATAACATACACTTTGGAACAACCAGAGATTGCTTTCACAGGAGACACTATGGCAGATTTCATAGTTGATGATAGTAACGTTGATGTCTTGCGGGCCAGGATTCTTGTTATGGAGGTGCCCTACTTTATCTAATAATTTATTTCCAACTTTGTTGCGGATCTAAATTATTGATTCAAGTTGGTTAGTTTTGCATTATTGGAACTGACCGTTAATGGTCTTCCCTTGATTCAAAATCCACACATTTTGCTCATGTTGATGAAATGGATTGGTATAGATATGAGATTTGAGGTTCTGTTGAGAATTCTTTGACATTTCCACATGTACATCTTTACATTTTATTTAATTTTGTATATTTTCTTTCTCAAAACTTCCTTTTAATCTTCTTATAATACAAAATGAGGTGGTGAGCAAGTGAGACATAGGTAATAATTTTTTTAATTATACATCTTTTACATGTTCAACATTTGGGTTCAGTGATGTCATGGAATTTTTTCGAAAAATAAGGGTGAATAGCAGTTTATTCCTTGTGGTTTGGTTCGAAATTAGTTTGTCTCCCTTGTGGTTTAAAATGTGTAATTCACTCCCATGTGGCTTGTTTTGCTACCACTGAACACTGGTATTTTCTGACCTAATTGTAATGGAAAACATCATGTGGATGTTAAAACAAGGAACTATTTCATTGTTGATATTTGATATTATGTTTCACTTTTACTTTCAACAATTTCCATAGTCTCCTGAAGCTATTTGCCATGATTATAAATTTGTCAGCTTAATCTCAGTAATAGCCCTAAAGCAACATGAAATTGTTCAAGTGAAACAAACTTTTTACAATAAAATTGTTCATGGTTTTAAAACTCACATGATTATTTATTCTAAACTTGGATGGATAATACTACAGGATGTTTATGTGACACCATAACATTTTTCAAGAGGTTATATGATATACTTTAAAATGCGTGGAGGAAAACTGATTTTAGGCCAAACCAGTGAGGGTAAACTGTAATTTATCCAATAAAAAATTTATTTGATAGACAGGTAGGAATATTAGGTTGAAGGTGTTTAGGGATGGAAACAGTCCACTCTTCTACTATTAGATAGAGCTAAAATTAATAAACGTAGTTCTTGATATGGAGGAAGCACTGTCTAATTTTCTGGAAATTAACCAAAGAACATATAGGAAGCATCACACTTCATCATCCCCTAAGACTGTACCCAGTCTGAATGATAGACCTTTCAGAGTTCTTGAGCAGACTGTAGTCACTGGACTCTTTAAGTCATTTATATACTGACTTTTGACTGACTTCCAGCATACTTTTTTCCTCCATCCAATCTCAGTACCAGATTTTCCTCACCAAGAGTGATTAATCAATTGATTGAGTTGCCCAATATTTAAAACTGTGACTAGCTAATTCATTATTCATACAATTGGTTTGCTTATTATTAATTTTAAAACTGTAAGTAGAAAATTTAAAAGATACTATTAAAAAAAATCCATATGCAATATCTACATTACCTCAGTGCTTTTTATTGCACTTCCAACTTCAGGTTCTCTACATAGTTTCTAGTCATTGCTCCTACATAATGTGGATTAGAATGATGGTTAATGATATAATTCTACAACAACTCTTATTTTGTCTCCTCTGTATGTTCAGTGCACCTTTGTAAGCGATTCAATTACAGTGAAGCATGCCAGGGATTATGGACACACTCATCTATCTGAGGTCAGCTCTATAATCCATTAGTATTCACAATCAGCTGCAGTCAGTGGCACAAGAAGATTCATATCACCGTGTTTTTTTTCTCTCCCCCCCCAAAAAAAAAAAAATCTTCTGCTAATCAATGTTCTCCAGATAATTAGTCATGCTGGGAAGTTGCAAAACCGAGCAATCCTTCTAATTCACTTTTCAGCGCGCTACACTGAAGAGGTATGATAATGCCCATTAGCAAATGAATTTTACATCCACATCATCTCAACGCCTTCCTCCCTATGAGGAGTTTTCACGAGTAGCGACGTTGGAAAAACTTCCTATGTTGACTCATAGGAAATTTCTTCCTGTTTGATATGAAACATGGTTCTTCCAGTTTGAAAGAATTTCAAAGTGATTGTATTTTGAAAAACTTGAATGTGGTGGCTGCTTGTTGAGCTGGTTTATTAGCATGTAGGCTGCTCATATTTTGTCCCATGATGTTCCTCTTCTCTGTTCTGTTTTGGCATAGCTAATGCCGGTGGTGGCGTTTATGATATTCAGGAAATTCAGCAAGCCATAGCTGCATTGCCTCCACCATTAGCCGGTCGAACTTATGCACTTACAGAAGGTTTCTGACACAAGAATTTAAGAGCTTTGTTGATGGCAAATGAAGGATCAAACGAATGCAAGGCAAATTCCTCTGTTGTAATGAGCTACCTAAGTCAGGCTGTCAATTATTTTATTCAATTACTGTATTCCAATTAAATATCGGAGTATATGTATGTAAAAATTTTCATCATTCCAGGGAAGGAGCCATTATGTGGTAAAATTATACTCATCCCAGAACCTACAGTTAGGTATCTGTTGAAATTGAGTATTCTTTAAAATTTTATTGACAAACGTATACTCTTTTTGCCCCCTTAAGTTTAGGGCGAGGGTCAGTTGCATTCTAAATATTTTATTTTATTCAATTACATTTTACATCTTCTAAAATGTTTCAATGTTGTCCTAATGGCTACCTTTAATTAAATCAATAGCCAAAAATGCTCATATGGCAGAACAGGGATCTTATGTAGTATCCTACATTACTCAAATATTTGAGACCCCTTGTCCATGTCATTATCTTGTCTTCTTCGTAACATCGCCGACCTCCTTCTTCCAATGACTTGGGCAGGACTACTCTAATCTACCAATCCTGGCGTTAGTGAAAAAATTTCCTCCACCGCTGTGTAACCTTTAAAGTCCCATTGTTGAGGTTGTAGAAGCTCGTCACTCTCTCGGAGTCATGAACATAGACCTCAAATCGGAGAATTTCTTGTTCCACAGCGTAGAGGAGGATGCCAAACTTAAGGCACATGATGCCCGAGTTCTTCTTCTTATTATTATTATTATGGACGTTAGCAAATGCAGACTTTATTAACCTGATTGGAGGTAGGGGCTTCCTTTATCAAGGCGTCTGAGCTTATTATTGGGTATAGTTGCTCCAGTGGCTCAAGTTCTTAAGCGTGCTTTTCAAAGGGATTATAATCATAGTTTTGAAATTGGTTGTGGTTGCTTTTTGGTATTCATTTATCTTACGTTTTGGTTCGGAATTTGTCAATCTGAGAAAGCAATATTAACTCGCTCTAAAGGTATGTTTGGGAGTTTTTTTTTAGAGGGGAATGGAATGGGATAGAATGGATTCAGTATTTAAACCATTATTTAAGGCTCCGTTTGGTTCAATGGAGGAGAGGGGAGGGGTTTTAATGAGTTTTATTTGGTTGGAAGGGAGGGGAGGGGAGATTATTGTTTGGTTCAGAAGAGGAGGGGAGGGGAGGGAATTATGTTTGGACAAATTTACCCTTTATATTATTTTAATTTTTTTTATAAAAAAATTATTTATATCAATAATTTTTAAAAAAATTATAAATTTTAATCTTTTTTTATTTTAATTTTTAATAAAAAAATTATTTTAATTTTAATTAAATATTAATATATTAAAAAATTAAAAGGGATAAAAAAGTAAATTAAAATTTTAAAAATATCCCATTCCTCCCCTCTCCTCCCCTGCCCTCCAAAATCTCCCAATTTGGAGGAGAGGCAAATTTGGTTCCTCTCCCCTCCCCTCCCCTCCCCCCTAATTTAATTCAACCAAACACCTTATTCCTCTCCCCTCCCCTCCCCTCCAAAAACTCTCAACCAAACACTCTTTAAAAGTTTCTTTTAGAAGGAAATAGAATGATAAGAGATGGTTTCCTAAGTCATTCAAAGCTCTCTTTTTCTTGTTCTCTCAATTTGGGGAGTTAGTAATGGAATGACTAAATTTAAATATTTAAATTATAAGATTACTTTTTAATTTTATTTAATTTATGTAGAATTGTAGAAATCTTAGTATAAATGTATTTTAAATTATTAGCTTTAGAAAACATATAATTTTAGAAAATTAGATAAAATATTTCTTTTTATCTTTTTGTTAGTTTTTAATTATTTTAAGATTAAGTATTTGACTTTTAATAGAATTAAGATTTTATATATTTATCTTTTATTATTAGAAGTTATCTTTTATTAAAATTAAAATTAGACTTCTATAAATATAAGTCTTTTTCCTTTCTTTTACATTTTACATTTTCTTCCTTTCTTCTATCTTCTTCCTCTCTTCTTCCTTATTCTAATATATTTCCCTACTCTTTTCCCTACGCATATTACATCATTAACCTTATTTAGAATTCTCAGTCACTCCTTCCCTATTACAACTATCATCACATTTTGGTAGCACCATTTCATGCGATTGAGTTGTACAGTCTCACATCCTTCTGCATTGTGCATTTGACTAAAAATATTTTCTTTTATAATTCTTGTGATTTACAAAAAATATATTTTTGTTGTTGTCATTTGTTACTTGGTTTTGTGGCTGTTGCTCAGCTTTCTCAAAAGCTTCCCCAGTACAACCATGCTCATTAACCAATCCTTTTCCAAAACTTACCAAAGACAGAAAAAGAGAGAAAAACTCTTTAGGAAAGTTCACCATGATAAAGTATTTTATGGTAGATTTAATATTTTAAATTATTTTTGTTTTATTTTAAGTAGTGTGAAAAAATAATTTTTATTCGAATTAGGTAATAATCTTTTATTAGGATTTATTTTGAGAATTTATTCACACTTTTTTATCTAAATTAATTTATAAGGATAACATTAAAAAAAATAATTTTTATCCATTCCATTTATTTTATAATAACTTCTAAATAATAGTCAAATGAAACTATTTCATCTTATAAAACTCCAAACAATAGTGTATTTTATTACGCTTAATTCCATTTCGTTTCTTTCCATTATATTCCATTAATGTTCCTTTCATTTCCTTTTCTCCTGAACTCTCAAACATAGTGGAAAGACGGGGTTCATAACTTGTTTTCTTGATTTTTGAACCTTGGGAAAGCAATGTTATCTTGCTCAAAATATTTGTGATGCAATTGAAACTCAACACAAATTTAAAAAATATATTTTTATCAATTTTATTTAGAATATATTACACAAATTTTCTTTAAATTTTGCTGAAATTATATATACCTTCTTTTTATTTTCAAAATATACAACCTTCTCTTAAAAAAAAAAACCTACACTTTAATTTAATTTAAAATTTTTTATTAAAATATCCTCTATTAAATCTAAATACATATTTTTTCAAGTAAGAAGGTATTTTGATCAAATTTTTTTTAAATTAGATTAAAATATAAAATAACTTTTTGTTTTAAAAGAGACTTAAATATTTTTTAAAATAGAAAAAAATTGTGTAATTTCAACAATATGTATAATTTATTCTTTTATTTAAGTATCTCATGGCACGGGCTATAATGACATGGAACTAATTATAAATCTATAGGAAAATAAATTAGAAACTTTTAAAAATGAAGAATATTTATAAATATTTTCAAAGCTAATCTATATATTGTTCTATCAAGGCCAATATATCAAGGTAGAATAATTTTTCAAAAATAATATTTTAAATATATTTAATTAACATATATTGCCGACATTATACTTATGCCGTTAATATCATAATCCACTTATACTTCTCCAATTGAGGCATATGATACTAATTTCTTTCTCTGGAACTTTATAAAATAAAATTTTAAGATATGAAACTTTTGAATCTACATGTTAAAATTTATTGTATTTTTATTTCAAAAGTATACTTTTTTTTTACCTGCTAATTATTTCGGATTTTGCTTTTCGGAATCAACCGGTTGCAGAAGATCCCATAATTCTTCTTTTCTCAAACCTTATCCGCCTTGGTAACTGCAGAATTTAAACCTATAGAAGTCTTTTCTATCAGCTTGTTAAACTAGCTCACACAAACCCCGATTCCGTACTCCTCTTTTCGCTATTTATCCTTTACTCATTTTAATTTAAATCATTTAAATTTAATTTAAACAATTCAAATTTAATATTTTTAATTTTTATGTTTTAATATTTTTTATTTAAAAAAATAAAAAATAAAGAATAAAAATAATCTTTTAACTATCAATTTTAAAAATAATAATAATTTAAATTAAAAAATTTTAAAAAAATAAAATATCAAATTTAGACCATCCAAATTAAATTTATACAGTTTAAATTTAAAGAATCCAGAGTATAGCTAACACATTAATTACATAGACTTATACCAACCAATATCTTGACTATATGAAATTATAATTTTTTGTCTTCACGAATAGGGTTTGAAGTAACATATATACCAAAAAAGAAAAAGAAATCCAACACCCGCTAATTTTAGAGTCAGTTATACATGACATGTATTCTTTGACGTTTGCTTTTAGCCTAGCCATTACACTCTGTCGACACTTCTGATATTTATGTGTTTTGGACAGGGGTTTGCCAATGGTATGCATAGAGAATCTGCTAATTTTAGTTAGAGATCGGTTACATATATACCTCTAAGTTTATTTTTAGCATTGTCCTTACTTACATCCTGTAACTGCTTGCTTCTCTTTTTAACATTATTGCTCTGCCAATGGTATAAAGTATATGTATTCATATATATGTTTGAAATAATGTGGTGCTGGCCACTGAGTTGTTTATGTATGTTCTCTTGAAACTAATCTATTTAATATTTATCGGCGAGCTTTAGATAAACCAAGTGGCCATAACGGATTTTCTTCGCCGTCGTATTCTTATACCAAAAACTGATTACGCCACCTTGAAAACCCATACTTCTCTTAATTCAGTTTTTTTTTTTTCCTCCAGTGTTTTGTTCATGCAATACATACCCCTCTTCTTTCAAAATATTCATCTAGCAATGCCCTTGAATTCTCTCACAAGGCGTTATTCGAAGGCTAGAGAGAGTTCAAGTGAAGAACAGAGAAGAAAATCAACTATATTTTTTTTTCGGGTTAACAAATAAATAATCGAAGAGTTAGATAGGTTATTCTAACTCGAAACAAGGATCATCAGCAGAAATTGAACTGAAGACTTTTTAGTCTATGCAATTCAATCCATCCAATTAAGCTAACATTTGTTTGCAGTTATCAACTATATTAATAGAATGGGAAGTGCAGCTCGAGTAGGACGCAATGGAACAGGCACTGTTGATTTTGACTTTAATGACATTGTTGAAGTTTGTGTGAAAAATGATATGGACTATGTACTGTCACGTGGGATGTGGAATGGGGATAATCCATTCGACTTTGTGCTTCCTGTGATGTTGGTCCCAATCTTCTTGTTCATTATAGCTTCAAGAGTCATTCACTTTCTTCTCAGGCCTATAAGAACTCCCAAGTTCCTCTGCAGCCTCCTGGTACATGTTTCGTATGCAAAGTTTTTACTATAATCGATCTGTTGCGCATTTCATTCGACGGAAGCAACAGCATCACTTTTTTTTTCTTTTGAGTAAAATAAATTTTACCTCTCTTAAATTTAGTGTGACCTGGTTCATATTTTAACAATTAACTATCATTTTAGTGTTTTGTTTTTTTGAGTGATAACAGAATCGTTAATTGACTCATTAAACACCCATCAAAGGGTACTTTTTAGTCAAATGTCAAAAACAATCTTAATTTGTTGTTACATTTCTTTTCAAGAAGTTTGATAGTGAAGCCATACATATTTTCTTAACTTGTAAGCAATTTTTTTTTGTAAAATTTTAAGGATTACTTTACAGAGAACTTAATTATATCAAAATAATATTTTATTGTAATATACAAATTTTGAGACTATAACAATTGATAAGCTTAAAGTTCTCGTATAAAATTCCAAATGTTAAACATTGTTAATGAAATATGTTTTAGACATTTAATAATCAAATTTTGCATTTTATTTCATTTTGTTCATCTTAATTCATGATTATATCAAGCATATATTTCTAAAAATAACTCTACTGTAATATAATAAAAAATATTAAAAAATCATATATATATATATATATATATATATATATATATATATATATATATAAAGGATCTGATTTTCATAGTCTAATAATTTGTAGCATATATTTGCAGAATTTTTAAAGTCATATTACATGCTAAAATATACATGCATGTCGAACTCTAGGGCCTAAACTTAACTTTTTGGGTGAGATTCTCCTAGGTTCTTTAGCTTTAAGGCAAGACAAGACATTCAAGAAGCTCATGTACTTGCATATTATTCTTAACATCTTCAATGGCCGTCGCATATTCCATCTTCCTCATTGCCACGAAAATGGACGTAGGCATGAATCTAAGATTCGTCAAAACAACCTAGAGATTTGGCTTGATTCCCTTACTTTCCAGTTTCTGGGTCATGTCAGGCCTCTTCTATCTCCTCATCCTCGATAGCTTCTCTGCTCACTCCTCCGGTGCGAGTCATCCACACAAACCCCATCTGCATCATGCGCTACGTGACAACCTCGGTTTCCACTTCCACTGTCATCTCCGAAAGCTTGCTCGAATTAAACCTCATAACCTTGGAGTTGAGCCAGATTGCCTTGTCCTCCTCCATGCTCAACAAGATTACGCATTGGATTATTATTGCTGTCTCCACAATACCTAAGAACAAAAACACAAAGTACTCATTAGCGTTCATGTTTAGTTACTGTGGGTTTATATTTTTCTACATATTGAAAATAAGTCAACTTAAATATTGTCTCTTAGTATTGTCAGTCATTTAGGTGTTTGTATATTTAGGAATAAGTGAAAACCTTGAATATTATGTGTCATAAGTTATTATTTTGGAGTATATGATTCATATAGTGCAAATGTGTGTTTCACAAAATGGTTAATAGAGTGAATTTAAAAGTCTTAAAATATTATTATACATAGAAAGTCAGTGTTAGCATGTGAAATAGAATAGTGGATTAGTAAATCAGTTCATAATATAATATAAATTATAGTTTGTATATCCCTCTTCCATATAATATAGTGATAGTTCTCCTCATATATCTTGTTTTATGTCTTCCAACAAAATGATATCAGATCCTTGGTTATGCAAACCTGAGTATAGGCCAAGGAAGCCAAAAGCTATTATAGTGACATCTTCAGATTAAGAGAATTCGTTGAGAAATGTATGAAGTCTCTAGGTTGAGAAGACATGTTGAAAGTGTGAGTGGTGAAAGGCAATGCCACAAAAAAAGATAAAGAAGTTATGAAGATATACAGAGGCTGCGAATATAAAGATTTGTGTAGTAGCCAATAGTGGTCATGGAGAATAAAGGAACATAAGTTATCATAGAGGAAAAAAGAAGAGATTGTAATAACTGTTTAGTTCAATGTGATTTTAAAAGGGCTTTTAAAAAAGATAAATTTACCTTTATTGAACTATTCATGTGCAATATACATCCCAGATCATGAACCATAGTTTCTAGACATAATAATATTATAGGTAAATATGGTATGAAGGAGATATACAAATACAAGGCATTTACAAAAAATAGGAGGCAGAAAATGAAGCTACACTTTGAGTAATACGACATCTAAAGTGTTTCTACAATATTTTGATTGAAGATATGAATTCATGGGAATTGCATCATGTCAAATATAAATTGGGAGATTTGAAAGATACTCATAAAGAATTAAGACAAGCTTATAAGAAAGCCAAAGAAGAAATACTAGCTCTTACAATAGAAAGAGAAGTTGAGGGATCTGAAAATAATGAAGAGATCGTTGCAAGGCAAGGAACAAAAAATGTAGCATTTGGTGTTTATGATTTTCCTTCCTAGATATAGTTTAAGCCAACATTATTCATTACAAAAGAAAGATTTAAATTTAAGAGGAATATTGGAAATAAATAAACTTAAATATTGTCTCTTTAGTTGTGAGTCTTTTATGTGTTAATGTGTTTAGGAATAAGTGAAAGCCTTTAATATTATGTGTCATGGATTATTATTTTAAAGTATATGGTTCATGTATATAGAAATATGTGTTTCATAAATATAATAGTTAATAGAATAAGTTTAAAAGTCTTGAAATATTAGTATAAATAAAAAGTGAGTGTTAACATGTAAGATAAAAGAGTAGATTAGTAAATCAGTTCACGATATAATATAAAATTAGTTCACAATATAATATAAAGTGTGGTTTATGTATCCCTCTTTCATGTAATATAATGATAGTGTTCTTCATATTTCTTGTTTTATGTCTTCCAAAAAAGTGGTATCCAAGCCTTAGTTGTGTAAACTTGTGTATAGGCCGAGAAGGCTATTGCAATGATATCTTTAGATTGAGGGAATTCATTGAGAAAGGTGTGAAGTCTCCAAGTTGAGAGGATATTGAGAGTGTGGGTCATGAGAGGCAATGCTACAAAAGAAGATAAAGAAGTTGTGAAAATATAATGAAGTTGCGATTATAAAACCTCTAAAAGTTTGTGTACTAGCCAATAGTGGTCACAGAGAACAAAAAGAGCATAGGTTATTATAAAAGAAGAAGAACAAGTCATAATAACTATTCAATTCAAGGTGATACTAAAAAAGTTATTGGAAATACTAAATTTATCTCCAACAAATTATTCATATGCAAAATATAGTCCAAATCATAAACTGTGGTTTTTAGCCAAAGTAATATTTACATATAAGCATGGTGTGAAGGAGATAAATAGATACAAGGAATTTATAAAAAAGGAGGTAGAAAATGAAGTTGCACTTTGAGTAATATGACACCTGGAGTATTTCTACCATATTATGATTGAAAATGTGAATTTAAGGGAATTGTATAATGTCAAATATGAATTTGGAAGATTTGAAAGAGGCTCATAGAGAATTAAGACAAGCTTATGAGAAAGTTAAAGAAGAGTTGCTAGCTCTTACAACAGAAAAAGAAGTTGAGGGATCGAGAAACAATGAAAAGGTTGTTGTAAGACAAGAAACAAGAAATGTAGTTTCTGCTATTCACAATTTTCCTCTCGGATGTGATCCAAACCAACATAATTCATTGCAAAAGAAAGATTAAGTTTAAGAGGAGATATTGAAAATAAGTAAACTTAAATATTATCTCTTAGTGTTTAGAGTCTTTTAAGTATATGTGTGTTTAGGAATAAGTGAAAACCTTTAGTATTAGATGTCATGAGTGACTATGTTGAAGTATGTAGTTCATGTATATGGAAATGTGTGTTTTATAAGTATAACGGTTAATAAAGTGAATTTAAGTGTCTTAAAAATAAGAAGTGAATGTTAACATATAAGATAGAATAATTGATTAGTAAACCAATTTACAATATAATATAAAGTGTGATTTATGTGTCTCTCTTCCATATAATATAGTGATAGTGCTCTTCATATATCTCATTTTATATCTTTCAACACTGCATTTACATCATAAGGTCAGCAATGTTGATGATTGTAAAGAGCACACCACTGGTGAAATAGTCTTACGTTGTGATGATGCAAGTTAGGGTTTTGGTGATCAACTTTATAAGTGACATTTTGAGCCTGGCTTTCATTGAGGGTCCATTGATTGTGGGCTTGATTATGCCTAATGGGCCCTCATTGGCTACTACAATGAGGTAGGGGCTATGACAGTAGGGGAGAAGACTGAAGTTATAGTATCGCACTTTCTTTTGCCATTGATCTTCTTTTGTATAAGGATGAGAATAGATGTGCATAACATTCAAAACTGGAGATGATTATGAAGATTCATATTATTATAGTTGGGGGATTCGTGATCAAGGTGATAGTGTGCATGTTGACTTCACTATCGCACTAAATCAGGCTCAGATATGGGATTGTGCTAAGCCTTATGTTGAACAAGGCACCATTGATCTCATCATTTTGGCTCGAACGAGGATATTAGAGGTTTGAATTTTCCCCCCTTTAAAAAGTGTTTATCTACATATATATATAATAAAAAATAATTTACACATTATCAGAACTCACAATGCAATAAAGAAAAGGATTGTTAATAATAAAAAATTTGATAATTTTGTCCAACAAATGCTGAACTATGGATCAAATGAATTGATTTGATTTGATACCATTGGCCAATATATAAGTAACATGATATGATAATTAAATACAAGAATCTCTCAACATAAATTACTAGTTCTTCAAAATGTTCCTCCAATCTTTATATTTCTAAATTAATTGGTTTAGTTTTAGATGAATTGAGTACTATGTTATGTATTTTTGGCCAAAAAAAAAAAGAATTGTGATATATTTATAATATTTTATATTCATATGTTAAATGATTATATTAAATCATTCCATGAAAGATAAATTTAAAAAATAATATAATAATTAAAATGTTTTTCATTGATTTTTTATTTACTTATCAATTATTAAAAAAGAGAAATTGTTTTTGTGAAAGATGTTTAGCCTCCTATAAAAAAGAAAGTGATTAAAATGAGAGTGAGACCTACACAAAAAAGACTTACTAAGTCTCACTCATTTAGTTATTTTTTTCCTCACAGACCCCTCTTATCCAAACTCGAGATCTATCCCTCTCTTCTCACTCGGTTCTTACTTTTTAGATTGCATGTATCCTTATAATTAAGTATGTTTTCTTATTTTTCTTTTCAGATGATAGATGATCAAAATTTCACTCACTTGATGTTATAAGTAATGGGGTTCACTTCAATTACCTCACCATTGGTTGCAATCTTATACAACCTGAAACTAGAATGGAAGAATTCACCGGATTTTCAAGGAAGATCATGAAGACCATCCAAAACACTCCTAGAAACTCAGAGTCCCGCATTGTTTCTTGCGTCCACAAGGAAGGAGAAGTTCGTAGCATCATCGCCCTTCTAGAAGCCTTCAACACATCCCACGCAAACCCCATTTACGTCTACATCGTCCAACTCATCGAGCTCCTAGGCAAAAGCACACCTCTCTTTCGTCGCACAGATATACACAAGAAAAAATCCTGGCATGTCAATTACCACAACACCAACCAAATCATGCAAGCTTTCGACAACTTCGCCCAAAGCTTCGGCGACGGCAACGACGGTTCCGTCACCGTCTTGCCATGCATCAACGTCGCCCCGGACAAGAGCATGCATAAGTCCATCTGCAACCTCGCCTATGAACAGTAATCCCTCTCATCATTTCTTTCCGCCAAAATGTTGACGGCAGTCGCAGCGCCATGGCTGCCGTCAACGCTAACTCCCAAAATTACTCGCCGTACAGGGTCGGGATGCTGATGGACAAATATTTGTGGCTTGGATTAAGTAGCACTTCCTTCGTCTCATTCCATGTTGGTATCTTCTTTGTGGGTGGACCTGATGATAGAGAGGCTCTAGCCGTAGGGATGAGAATGTCGGGGTCTGAGAATATGAGCATTGTGTTGTTCAGGTTTGTTCTTCAGAAAGAGAAATTAAGTGGGAGTCCTAAGATAAATGAGATAATAATTGCTGATAATGATGAAGATGAGACGAGGCTGGACAAGAGTCTGATTGATAATGATGAAGTTCGGGAACAACCAGATGGCGTTCCGGCAGATGGCGGTGGAGGGGTCGTCGGCGACGGTGTTCAATGCGATTCGGAGGTTGGAGGGGGGGTTAAGGATGAGGAAATGTCGAGTTTCATGGAGAATGCAGGGATGTTGGGAATATTATAGGGGACATGTTGGCATCATCGAAGTTCTGTAATGGGATGGTTCCGGTGTTGGTGGTACAATGTGGAGGAAAGAGAGTGACTAGATGCTATGGGGAAGATTTAAGTTTTGGCTCAACGTTTTGGGGTTGTTAGGAGTTAGGTGGAAGTAGTTGAGTTATTAGGGAGGATTGCTCTATAGAAGAAATTTAAAATATTAAAACAATACAATACCTAATAAGGGATATGGGATTTGTGGGAATCTTGAAATTTGTAGAAATTTAAAACGTTAAAACAATGCAATATCAAAATATATGCATATATCAAAGTTTGTTAGCATAAATTATAAATGTAGAATTGAAAAACAAGTAGACGGGGAGAACAATTTTTGAAACTAAAATTTAATGAGATAACTTGGCTCTATTTTGAAAAAAGTTGCATCAATTTTTCCTTTAAACCAAAAAATCAGTAGTAAGATAAAAGTTAAGAAAGGGAATGAGAAGGCTAAATGTAGAGCTGGCAATTGAGTCCTCCAGCTTATACTGGAACAATACTTGATGATAAATTCATTTATAAACTTCCTAACTCATATTGCACTTAGCTAATAGCTACTAAGTGGTCTTATACTTTTTCTTACTTTACTTTCAATCAAGCAAAAAAGGAAAGAAAAAATATTCTCCTATTATAAGGTTTCTTAAAAGTAATAAGTCAATATGGGGATCAGGAGAAAATTAAACTAGATTTTTCACAATAAAATAATTCATTCTTATTTTTTATTTCTATATGACTTGTTCTCACCCTCGTTGTAATGGAAATCAATATGATTTGTTAATAACTAATATAAGATTGTGAAGAGTATTTCAAATAAATTCAAAACGAAGCTAACCAGATTGGTAAGAATACTTATATTTCCAACTTTGGATTTGGAAGAAGACCAGATAGGACAACATTTCAAATGAGCACATTTTCAAACTGTTAATTAAGCAATAAAAATTGAAAACAACATTAATTCGGATCTCAAACTAAAAAGGGAAGTGTCATGTAGTGTTAAAAAATATGTAAAAAGAATATATGCCAAAGGCTTGGAATCATTAACTGAGCATACAGTCACACCACATGTTAACATGACCAGAAGCATTATCCTTTGCGGTGATCTATCTATTTGCTGCAGAGCGCGGCACCACATAGTACATTATGTCAAATTCCACAAATTCCACAATAATATACAAGAAAATTAAGCAATTTAAATGAATACCTTTTTTTTTGTTTTGAGGGGGGGGGGGGGGCAAAAAAACATGAATACCATATACTTGATCAAGTTTAATCAGTTATTTACATAATCACCTTCAAAGAAGCATCACCAATAAAAGAAATCCATCAGCATCTGCTGTGCTGCCAATTCCATAATTTCAATGTACAACAAAAACTCACAAAACAGAAGCCCAAAATACTAAACACAAATATATCAGATTACACGCCTTTGTTAAATGCTGCTGGAAATTAAGTGAAAAGTTGCAACAACTTGCAGCAGTTGTAACTAGGTACTTTCCACTCCCGCAGGATTTTCATGGGCACAAGACCATCTTTCGATTTTCAGGTGCCCAATTAATTAAGCTTTTTGCCCCATCTAAATAATTATGGCTCACCCTTGATTTATCAATAAACTTCTTGTCCATCATTAAGAAATCACTCTGGTAGAAGAAATCAGAAAAACACATTGCGAAAGCCAAGTATAAATATGCATATAAGACTAGCATGATCCAAAACTATAAATTGTATAAAAGAACTGCTAATAAGCGATGGAAACAAATACACAATGAATTAGTTAGATTATTTATGACAAGGATGTGTTTGACTTAGATGACAGGGGGAGTAATGAATAAGGACAAATACATATACAGGACACTGCTTAAGACTTGATAGCATGGAATTGACTGTGATATTAGCAAGTTAAATAGTCTACCATATTTGACATAATTTATGCTGGTTTAAGAATGTATAAACATCGAATTTGAATTTTTCAATTCCACATAACTGAAATGAAAGTTTCAGAAAATCCTTTAAACATGTTTTCAAAGTTTTGATGATCGGGTTTTATTAGATATGTAGACATGAAAAATATGAAACATACACCCGGATAGAGACATGCACATAAGAGCTAGGTGTAACATTATATGTAGAGTAATTTTTTAAAAAAATTATATGTAGGGTTATTTTTCTAGAAAAAATTATATCTTCATTTAGGATTTTATAAAATAAAGAATTATCATATGAAAGTAATGAATTGTAAATGATATTTTCGTAGTGATACTATCTTTTATTCCAAATTATAATTTATTTTACGACTAATTAAGCTTTTTTATTTATTAATTGGAATTGGTTACACAAAATAAGATACCATTCTTTCTTTTCTTAACCCTTCTCCTAAAACATTAAAATCCAAATCCTTGACTAAAATAATTTTCTAGCTAAACAAGCTTACAGATTCTTCTAATTTTAGAATTTATACTTTATAGACCTGGATACCTTGAAGCTTATTTTTAGCTTATTTAGCCGTTTCCTCTGATTTTTAATATTTCTGACTTGTCAATGTATGCATAGGATTACAGTTCAAATTTTAGTTACAGATACACCTTGAAGTTTGTTTTAGCTTTGCCTATGCATCCTGTCACTGCTGATTTTTGCTTCTCTTTTGAGCATTATTGCTTTTATGTTCTCTTGAAACTTGTCCAATTATACCATTGGTCAGTTTTAGATACAAAGTGACCATAATAAGCTTTTCTTCAACGTTGTATGCTTATACCTAAAATTGATTATGCCACCTCGAAAACCCATCTCTTAATTCAGTCTTTCAAATTATCTCTACTTGGCTACGTGCAAGGTACCCTCTTCTTTCAAGGTCATTAATTCATCTAGCAATGCCCCGATTGAGTATCTCACAAGGCCTTTAAATATTGAACCCTAGAGAGAAACAATTGGTTTCTTCTTTTTTTTCTTCTTCCCTCTCTTCGATCACCTCTATACAATAATGGAAAATGCTAAAATACGAGTGAATGGAAACGTTTCTCTTGATTTTGACATTCATTTGAAGTATGAAGTTTGTTTAAGAAAGGACGTCATACACTACAAATTCTCCCATGGCATGTGGTATGGGGATAACCCATTCCCCTATGTGGTTCCTATCACGTTGATCCAAATCTTCTTGTTCCTCATTGCCTCTAGACTTATTTACTTTCTTCTCAGGCCGCTTAGAACTCCCAAGCTCATCTGCTCAGTTCTGGTATGTTTCTTCACAATCTTTAATATGTTTTGAATTTTGTTCACCCGAATAAAAGGCTAGAATCTTAATTTATTGGTAACGCTAAAATTAACAATTTTTTCTGGTATTTAAAAACATGTTTGTATCCGATTGAGACTGAGAGTAATGCCGCACGTATTTAATTTCTAAATTTTTAAAAATACTTGTTAAAATTTCAAATATTATTGATAAAATGTTTCAGGCATTTGACAATCAAATTTGACATTATAACTCGTTTTAAATCGTATTATGTATAGTATAACTTTAAATATGACCCTATATGTATTTTAATATTCGACAAACTAAATCAACACTTTTTTTCTCAATCCCCTTATACACAGATTTTGAGGTTGAGCTCCTTCCAACAAGATAATGTTTTTAAAGGCGTGGATGAGAATGCATGCTTGTGGTTCTACTGGAACTAAACTTTTGGTTCTGAAAACTTATAGGCTGGGATTCTTCTAGGACCTTCAATTCTAGGGCACAACAAGAAACTGAAGAAGTTACTGTTCCCACCAATCCAAGCCGAGGTTTTAATGTTCACGGCATCAATGTCCGTGGCATATTCCATCTTCATCGTCACAATGAAAATGGAAGCAGTTGCGAACCTAAAAAAACGCCCTAAGAACCTGGAAATTCGGCACAATACCCTTTCTGTGCAGTTTTCGGGTCATGTCAGGCCTCTTCTTCTTCCTCTTCCCCAGTAAATCTTCCGAAATGGACATCATGCAACCCGTACGCATCATGCTGTGCGTGACAACCTTAATCAGCACTTTCCCCATCATCTCCGAAAACTTGCTCAGATTAAACCTCATAACTTCCGAGTTAGGCCAGATTGCTTCCTCCACGGCCACCCTTAACGAGATTGCTCACTGGACTTTCATCGCTATCTTAACAGTCATCAACAACAAGGAGGTGAAGCATTCATTAGGTTTCTTGTGTTCTTATATTGCTTTTATATGTTTCTGCGTTTTCGTGATAAAGCCAGCCATGTTGATGATTGCTAGGAGCACATCTCCTGGGAAGCCGTTAAGACAGGCTTCCATTGTTTTCATACAAATTGGGGCTTTGGCTATGGTGGCTATAAGTAACATGCTTGAGCTGTCTTTCATTCAGGGTCCATTTCTTATGGGCTTGGTTATGCCCCATGGGCCCCCATTAGCCACAACGGTAATGGAGAGGACTGAGGGCATAATATCGCACTTTCTTCTACCTTTGTACTTTTGCTATATAGGATTGAGTATAGATGTGCTTGCCCTTCAAAGTCGGGGTGTGATTGTCAGGATTCAACTCATCATAATTGCGAGGTTCGTCACCAAGATCATAGCGTGCATGCTGATCTCACTATCCTGCAACATCAGGTTCAAACATGGCCTTGTGGTTGGACTCATGTTGAACTTCAAGGGCATCCTTGATCTCATAATTTTCACTGAATGAGAGGACTCGAGGTTTGAATATTTCTCTTTATCTCTCTCACTCTTTTCTCTTAAAGCTTCGTTTGGCGCATCATATAATTAAGACCAAATAAAATTATATATATATATATATATGTAAATTATAATATATTTCATTTTCATACACGAGAGAAATAGTAAATGCTTATATAGTTAAGTCTTGTTATATCGTTATTACCTTATCATACTACACAACAAAAAGGGTAAAATAAGTCTTGTAAAGGAATTTTGTATAACATTTTTTTTAAAAAAATAACTTTCACCTTTATTTGCAAATACATTATACCGTTATCACCAATGTTGACACCATTGCCGTTGTCATTGACACTCGTGCTATGAAGATGCAACTGACATATGATAATATGTATAGACTAATTTATACCTAGATATATAATTTATATAAGACTCTCCCTTGCTTCTCATATGCTATCCAGTCTTATTTTATAGAGTACATGAAAACAAGCTAATAAGTGTTTATATTATAAACTCAAATTAGTGATTTTGTGTCTTGTTTTCCAGATAGTGGACGATCAAGCTCACTAATAAGTGTTTATATTGTGTCTTGTTTTCCAGATAGTGGACGATCAACTTTTCGCTCACTTGGGAGCTCTCAGGCCAAAGCACACCTATGCTCCGTCATGTAGACATCAGCAAGAGAAAACCCCTAACTTACCCCACCACAAGCTCAATTATGCGAGCATTCGATAACTACGCCCGAAACACCGGCGACGGCTCCGTCACCGTGGTGCCGTGCATCAACGTCGCCCCTTACAAGAGCAAGCACGAGTCCGTCCGCAACTTCGCCCAAGACAAATCAGTACCTCTCATCATCATCCTTTTCCACCAAAACGATCAAACCCAGGTCGGGGGCCTCGCCGCCACCCTCCGAAACCTCAAGTCCTCAACACGAACTTCCAAGCCTACGCAGCGTCCACGGTGGGGATACTCGTAGACCGACACTCCCATCTAGGAGTCAGGAACAGCTCCTTCATCTCATTCCATGTCGGTATCTTCTTCATTGGTGGCCCTGATGATAGAGAAGCACTTGCACTACTAGACATGAGAATGGCGGAGCGCGAGAACACGAGCATCGTGGTTTTCAGGTTTGTTCTGCTTGCAGAACCAGGAGAAAGAGGAGTTCGAGGAAGAGCACGAAGAGAGGAGGATGGATGAGAGTTTGATAGATGAGTTCATGGCGATGAAGTTTGGAAAAGGACAAGTGGAGTACCATGAGATAAATGTGGAGGGGTCGGAGAAGGTGTTCGACACGATTCGGAGATTATAAGGGAACTATGACCTTGCGATGGTGGGGAGGAATCATAAGATTGAGATTGAAGGTTTCAACGACGAGGAAGTATTGTTGAACTTCTTGGATAATGCTGATATGTTGGGACTGTTTGGGGATATGTTGGCATCCAGGGAGTTCTGTAATGGGATGATTCTGGTTTTGGTGATACAGAGTGGTGCAAACAGGGTCAAAGGCCTTGGTAGAAAGCCTTCTGTAGCAGAATCTCAATTGAGTTTTAGTTCAAGAATTTGGTAATTAACCCTTCAATGTCCGTGGGTAGATTTTTTTCCTTTTTGTTATAACAAGCCATAAGGCGCTAGGAATTGGTTAAAAAAGGAAAGACACACAGGATAAATAGATCCTTATAATTGATTGATTGATTTGGTTAATGGAAGTTAACATGTCATGCCAAGTGGGAGCATATTTGTCACATTTGCAAAACCCATACATTGCATGAGAGGCATGTGAAGCACAAAAGCCTTCTGCATCTGTATATAATTTCCTTGAAGGTCCAACCCATTGTAGCGATAATATACGCATAAAAATTAGATACTAATTAAAAAACATCAGACCCCCCTTAAGCTCCCTGCCTGCTTTTGTGTAGTGGGCATATATATAGAAGTACCGAGAAATAGCCTTTCTGGTGCTACTGCTTCCTCTCTCTATTCGTGCAAAAGTATAGCAAATACTTCACTAAAAAGCCAAAAAAAAAAAAAAAAAAGATAGAGTAAAGCAATAAGAGAAAGTTTGCTTGGCGAACCTGCTTATTTTGTTTAAAGAGTATCGTATGAAGATGTGGCAGGTTATTTGTATTAAGCATTTTTTTTTCTAATTACACAAAATAAAATATGATAACTAATGCGGATTTGAAAGTATACTGTTATCCAATAACTGAAACATCAACAAACCTAAAGAACAGAATCAAGTATGAATGGATAAGGCCAAAAACAGGGGAAGAATAGGACTTTTGGTTTAAACCAGATCACTACCCCAAAAAGCATCCAAATTTAAAATTTTCTTTCTCTTTTTTTTGTGGTAATACTACACTTCTTTCCATTTAATTGACTTTATAAAAAAAAATAGAACACTTCATGCTTATTTTTAATGCATGGGTGGAAGAGAAGTTGAATCTACCAAAGTACCAATCAAAGAGTTAAAGATAAGCAGAGTTCTAAACAAAAACACCAAAGAAGAACCATAAAAGTACAAAAAGAGAGCTTGTAACAAGCTTCACAATATAATTTTCTTTGGCAAAAAATGTCTAGCTATATATGGTGGATATAACTACATATATCAGAAAAGGTTCAGGAGTTAGTTATAACAAAGTGGAATTAATGCCAACATATCACGGGTTGGCACCACAAATAATAGAAAATGTATAGGGTAATGTCATAAAATCTTCCTATCTTCCCTTTCCAAACGCTGCATATCAGAGGATATAAAGGGGATAAAACTCATTGCTACTCCAATAAAATTCAGAATTTAGAATCTTTGAAAAGAAAAATTTTACATGGATATACTCATGATCAGGTTTTACAACCAATCACACATCCTCTATATCATCATGTGCATTCTCAGAATTTTCCTTCAAGCACAATTGCTCGTTGAATCGTTCCCCAAAACTTCACTTTTCCATGGCAGTGTGCTCTGGCTTTTGGGTGCGCTACTTATGGTGGCTGCAGCGTTTTCTCTTCTAATACATATAATCAATAATATGTATATGGGGGAAATTTTTAGGGAAAGTATCAGCAGTAATCACTAAGACACTCCTACCCTACTGTCGCCTGAACTTCTTGCAGCCAAAAAATGATTTAATCCTTTCTTGCTGGATTATATTATACATATTAACAATCTCTTCACACTATTCTTTCTTAACATGCTCGGACTCCTTCTGGGCCTCATTACTGCGGGTGTAGATGCACCGGCAGATTACACTGCACTTGTTTGTTTGCAGGGTAATGGGTATTCAGGAGCATCCAGTGTAGGATAAATTCAATATTTTTACATTCATGAATTTCCAACAATTAATTATCAGATAATCTCACAACATTTTAATTGAGAATATGTGGAACAAAAACATAAAAATTTTATAAATACTTAGATGAATTCGGATCAAGAATCCAATCTTTATCTTCATCATCTTAATTCTTGAGATCACAATCGCAGAAGAAGAGAAAAGTAGAAAGAGTGATAACGCATCACTTATAACACTACAACCCAGTAGGTCCCCTTTAGAATTCCTTCAGAGATATGGTGACCAATGCAAAATGACACAAAACTAAATTTAAACCAGGAAGAAAATTGACAACCCAAAATAGAGGCAGCTTCACAAGGCACAAGCAACGAAAAACTGAAGCTTTACTTACCCCATTTATCATTATTTTCAGTAGCTCAATTTGGCAGAGAGATAGAGCTAGTTGCAAAGTTTGACCATGATGCAACATTGCGGCTGGGCTTGAGCAAAAAGGCAACTGCAATTGTAGGGAATGGCAGCTCGAGCAGTGAGCATAGGAAAGAAGTATTGGAAATGGGGAAGGGAGGGGGAAAAAACAAGAGACAGAACTTGCTTCTTCTCTTCCTCATTGATGAATGCTTGAGCTCGATGAAAATGGAGGAACACGGAAGAATGGCGAAACCTTGATGACAGCTGGACCTTCACACACGCAGCAGGAGAGAAATCACGGGGAGCTCGCTCAATCTCTCACTCAAGTCACCGTTTTGGCTATTTGCAGAGTCGAAAAAAGAAAACGGTGAAACGGTGCGTTTTGTACCTTTTTCATTAGGGGGGGAAAGAGTGCGCGAGATGATTTGATCGAAGGGATGACTAGGTTCACGCGCTGACTGCGTGTGACTGCAAAGATTCTTCGACCGTAGAGGATCTGGTTCCTCACATTTGTCTGATGCATTGGAGTTTTGCTAATAAAGGTGTTATTCTTTGAATTAAGAAAAAGTTTAAATAGTAATATCTTATTTTTAAATTAAAAAACAAAGTTAAAATAGTAATCCATGCAACTCTCTAACTCCTACGTCATGGATCAGAAAGATAGAAAGTTATATAGTAATTATATAATGTTTGCATTGAAGATAACTTTATGTGATTAATTTTTAATTTTAATATTGAATTAGTCATAGTAGAATATGTCAAAAATCAAAGATTATTTTTACGTACAAGTAACTAATTTTTAAATATAATTAAGGAATAGTTATTTATACATCATTAATTTTGAAATCTCTAATTTTTTTTTTCACATTTATATTGCTCTATTTGTGTGTCTAAACAGAGTATAAACTATTTCAAGAATGGCAAATATAGACTAAAAATATATGACATTTTAGGAGATTGTTGATATTAAAAACTTTTATATTTAATTCATCATAGAGACCTCTTGTTTTACAAAATTGTAAGGCATGTAGCTTTTGATAATAAAAATCTCTTTTTTCTTGCATTGACATATTCATATATTCCCCATTAATGCTATATCTTCCTTTTTTTCATGTGATGAAATAGCAGTTTAAATTTAAAACATCTTGTTAACTATTCAAATTATCCTCACCACTAAATCATACCTAATGACTTTTTTTTTCTAATTATTCATGATAGGTGATTAGCAAATAAAATCTCACTATACATCTTTGGTTAAAAATAAATTATAAAAATAACTATATATAAACTATTTAATTAACCAATATATATATATATATATAGTGTCATGAATTAAATATATAATTAATCACTTTAAAATATCAAAAGTGATAAAAAATAGTTATTTAAAGGGTTAATGAAACTCCGCTTTAAATATACCTTAAAAGTGGGACAAAAAGTAAAGCAGATGACGATTAAAAAATAGTATTATGGGCATCATAATAATATGTTAATTTTGTTGGTTTGTCTTTGGAAACATGTTAATTTTCTTTTTGATTAAAAATAACATTAATTATTATATATATGATAAATTTATAGCTATCATATTATTTAAATAAATAAAATATAAAAATATTAATACAAAAAGATTTAAGGAAAAAATTTATGGAAAAATTCCTATTCGTCATAAATATACACGTGGACAGATGAGTGGAACTTGCACGCAAATTCCTCTCGTAGCTGTGACTGTTCCATCTGCCATTCAGCCTCCAATAAATATCCATGGAAAGATGGAATCCGAGTTTTCCCCATTATTAAATTTCTCGATTTGAATCCAAGCGATACCAAGCCTGTTAGCTTCAACTATAAAACTCCCTTTTCTTTCTCTCACCGTGTCTTTCTTTGGAAACTTGAAGCTTCATAAAGCCATGGCTTCTTCTTTCAACCAACGTATGCTCTTTTGTCTTATCTTCACAGCTTCTGTCTTCTGTTTATGGGCAACTCCTTCCACAGCCGAGCTTCACCGGTTCGAGCACCTGCCGAAACCTGACAACTCTCTTAGCTTTCTGGTCGTCGGAGACTGGGGAAGAAGAGGACTCTACAATCAATCTGTGGTCGCCCATCAGGTTCTCCAACACCCTCTTCTTGCTTTTTATTTTGTCAGTTTAAAAATTCAATAATTCTACACATATTATGATAGTTAATTAGAACCAGCATTCATTTCTCCTAAAATATAGAGAAAATTTTACAAAATCAAAATAATTGTTAAAACAATACCTTTTGAAAAAAAAATGCCTAAATAATGTTGTTTTAGAGAAACATGTTACTTAGACAAGTCTAAATTATGAGTTAGAAATCACAATGGCTCATGTTTATGTCGCATTATTAGTAAATTTATTAAATGACTATAATTTTGTATAATAAAGAGACTAATTTGAATTGAAAAAAAAAAAGTCTTTAGAATCTAATTTAAAAAATTTTATCTCTAAAAGAAAACTAAATTTGTAAAAAATAATAATTTCTTAAGAGTTAAATCAATAATTTATTTTAATATATTATTGTACACAACATGTGTTTTCATTACATGCGCACATAGAGCTTTGAGATAACTAAGTGATTAGTTACTTACTACTTAAAAATTAATTATATTGTAATCAGAGAAATTTTCTTGACAAACACAATAAGCGAAGTACTTGTCCCTATTTATATAAGAAGAAGCATCGATTACTTTAAAATGTTAAAGTTTAAATTTGAAATTTCCATTGGATTTGTTGAAATCAAAGAATTGTCGTTTGCTTTCCCAAGCTAATTGTTTCTACAAATCAAAATTAAAATCTTTCATGTTTTATAATATATATATATATATATGTGGTGGTGCCATTCTGAGTTGTCTGAACGTCACCATCAGTTCAAATTATTTAGGCGATCCCTATCTACCATTCAAATATGGGCAAGATACCATTATATCCATGAGCCTCGTTGGCCACTAAGTTTTGCTGTATGATTGGACCGACCATGAATCAAAATTATGGATTTAACTTCTATTATTTTCAAAGGGTATGGGCCAAAAATTTAATAATTTTAGTGTAGAATAAAATTTTAATTTATTTCACGATAAATTCTGTTGAGAATTACATTAAAAGGCATAGTATCATTTCTTATTGTAAAAAATTATTTCCCCCTTAAAGTATTGTTTCATATTGATCTTTTAATAAAATAAGAGTAAGTAGTTACTTTATTTTATTTATTAATCAGTGATCTACGTCTACGCCCCACCTGGTTAATATTACCAGTGGGTAGTTGTTTTTCTATTCTTGCACTCAAAGCTCCTTTTGAAGGCATACTTGGGAATATTCCAAAAAGATGCTAAGCATACATACTTAATAAAATAATAATGGTAAGACACGACTTTGGTGTCATTATCATTCGCTATTAACTTAATAGTTGTAGCCTCTTACCTCTCTTTTCACCTTCCCCAGATCAACTCTTTCTAATGTTAAAGAAAGCTTAAGAAAAAGGCTCCTACATGCCTGGTGATGTTATGAAAGACAACCGAATCTTTATTATTTAAAATTTCTGAATCTTCAAAGTAAAAATTTTTTAGATGCCCTAGAACTTTTAATGAACATAATTCTTGAGATCAGGACCACTTTGAACTAGTAGATTATTAAAGGCAAAAAAAAAAAAAGTAAGCAATTAGTTTTATTCTTTTTTTTTTATTGGCCAAAACAATTCATATTACACGAAAAACAACAACAGAAGACAAAAAGAAAAACACAGCAAACAACCAGTACCATGTCACCAGGCAACTAAAAAACTCGAGTAACTAACACCTTCCCTAACAGTAAGAGGGTACATGCTCTTTTGCGGCAGTTGCTAAAACCCAATCCACAGCTTTATTCCGTTGGCAGGACACTGAGAAAAAAGGAGACAAAAGGTAGGAAAGCTTTCAAGGAGAACACATATTCCATCACAGCAACATAAGTCCACTCACAACGATCAATTCTAGAAATTAGCTTAGCGTACGCAGGTTGCATAGTTATCACTCAACTAATATTTCTCTCTCTTTTCTATTGAAATTTAGATACATCGTGATTTGCTTATCACTGTTTTTTTTCAATCTTTTCTCATTCTTAACAAAATTTTAATTTGGAACCTTCCATTTAGAAGATTGAATTATATTTACTTTACCATTTAGTGTCTCTCCTTAGGCAAAATTTTTTTGACAATATTTATGAATTATTTACAAGTGGTTCCACACATGCAACTATATATATATATATTAATTATAAACTCATTTGAATTCTCTCGCGCTATGATGTTTCTTTTGGGGTAATTTGAATTGTTTAGATTTCTTATTTTTTAAATCTTAAATCTTAAATCTTAAATTTTTTATTTTGATTTTTTTTAATTTTAAAAGAAGCGAAATATAGGATAAAAACCATCTGTAATCTTTCATTATAGAGACCCTCTTCATTCTGTATACATGTTGCTTTTTGAAAATAAAAAAAATTTAAAAATAAAATCTAAGTAATCTAAATTACTTAAGGAAGGAACAGCAAAGAATTTATTTAGCGTAAAACAAAAAATTATTGTACAAATAAGAACAATCATGAGCCCACAGTAATATAACGATAGGGCCTTTTAGGTATTGACCGATGAGTCATTAGGCAAATTGGTATGAAAGTCACATGCACATCGGTCAAGTAACAATCAATCTCCATCCTACTTTATTTATTTTTTGAAGACATATTCTAAAGCATATGCCATCAGATATCCATTGAGATGTTTTGAAGGGTATAGTTCTCAGCATATTCCAAACAGGTCTAATATTCTTCCTCAGCACGGGGAGGAGTAAGGAATCTTTCTCAACACATCTTCCTTTCAAAGCAACATTCACTCATGATAATAACCTCTCTTATTTTTATAAGTTTTTTAGTAGTGAAAAAAGTGTTTTTTTTAACCAACAATATTAATTTTAAAGTTAGTTAGAAGTTTGACTTAAGAAAAATGTCAAATAAAAGATGTGATCAACTAAGTTTTTAATATTTTGAAAAAAAAAATGATATGTGAAACTTTTTATCTTTCACGTTAACCCTATTCGTGAACATTCCTAACAAATAACAACAATAAAATCTTTTGATGAATTACTAATGAGGCATATATATATATATATATATAGTTTTCACTATGCTGTAATGATTGGGGTTAAAAACAAAGGGCATAAATGTGACTATATTTGTTTAAATATTAGATGTAATTCTACTAATTGGAATGGTAACACATAATATATGAATTATTATTATTGCTGCTGCTGCTGCTGCTGCTGCTGCTGTTGTTGATGATGATGCTCTCAAGTCTGTCTGTGTTTAGATGAGCATAGTGGGAGAGAAATTAGACATAGATTTTGTGATATCCACTGGTGATAACTTCTACGAAGATGGTCTGAAAGGAGTGTCTGATCCAGCATTCTATGAGTCATTTGTGGACATCTACACAGCCCCAAGCTTGCAGAAGCCATGGTACAATGGTAAGCTTGCTATAATTTTCATCATACTTTACAAAACGAAATGTAATTATATTTTTCTCGTAGGACATTAATTTTATTTTATTTTTCCTTTGTTTTTTTTCGCAGTTTTGGGCAACCATGACTACAGAGGTGATGTTGAGGCACAATTGAGTCCCATTCTTAGAGAAAAAGATAGCAGATGGATTTGCATGAGATCTTTCATTCTTAATGCAGGTAAAACTTATAAATCTCATAGAAAACTACCTTGAATTTCCTTCTATTTTTTTTAGGAAAAAAAATTATGCATCTCTTCTATTTTTGAAATTTGCATGATTTCCCATTTATTAAATCTTTAAAATAGGAGACGACTCTCTGAAAATTGAGGGAAATAATCAAAACATATTAAAAATTCAAGTAGTTTTCTCTCAATATCGATGCATTGTTTACTTTATATGATAATATGAATGAAATATAACATAATCATTTTCTTTATTTTGTAGAAATTGTGGACTTTTTCTTTGTGGACACAACTCCGTTTAAAGATGCCTACTTTACACACCCAGAAGAGCATTCCTATGACTGGAGTGGCGTGCTTCCTCGCCAAGCTTACCTTTCTAAACTCTTGAAGGTTAATTGAAATTTCAAATTTCTCTTATGATAAAAGTAATATATCCTTCTTAAATGCCACTTGAAAACATGTGTAGAAAGTTGCAAGAAAATTTAATTGAACTGAAAATATTAAATAACTTAAATAAAGTTTTATGGAATTTAAATTTAGATATTAAAAGTACAAGTTAGCAGCAAGTAATGGATCTTCCTTTTCCTCGCAACAATAGTTGATTATGATCTTGGGATTTTTCCTGTAGGAAGTGGATTCAGCTTTGAAGGAATCTAAGGCTACGTGGAAGCTGGTGGTTGGTCATCATACAATCAAAAGTGCTGGGCATCATGGAAATACCCAAGAGCTTGAGGAGCAGCTTGTTCCAATCCTTGAGGTAATTTATTCATATTTTAATTAAACTACAAACAAGACTTGAATCCTCAGTATTTCTTGAAGAAATTGACACTGTCATGAGAGACAGTGTACAGAACTCACAATTCAGGAACCGAGAGTAATCCACTAATCATGTGGCCCCAAAGATTGTATCTCTCTTTCTCCTATCATTTTTTAAGAAATTCAGAGAATCCAAATCCATAAAAACATTGAAGACAAAAAGCCTGACTGCAGACCAGATTTTTCACCGATTAACTAGCCTAATCCATGCTAAAACTTCAGCTCCTTATAAAGGGATAAAAAAGTTACAGAAAGAATGATGTGTTTTTAACATTCCTTTTATGATTGTCCAGGCAAATGATGTTGATGCATACATAAATGGACATGACCATTGCTTGGAACATATAATTGACTCAAAAAGGTAAGTATAGTTAAGCACAAGTGGTAACTTCAACATTATCACAATCATCGTTCTGAAAATCAAGGCTTACGTGGTTTATATATAAATGCAGTGGAATTCAATATGTAACCAGTGGAGGTGGGTCAAAAGCATGGAGGGGTGATGTCAAGCCTTGGAACCCTGAGGAATTGAAGCTTTATTATGATGGACAAGGATTCTTGTCTGTGCAGATCACCCAAAGCAAGGCAGATCTTGTATTCTATGATGTTTTTGGCAAGGTCTTACACAAATGGAGCATCTCCAAAGACCTTGACCAAACTGCTTAGAGATACTCATAAGCTAGAAACAAGCAAATAACAGTTCTATTATAAACAAAGATCACTTTGGCTTGCATGCTACCATGTAACTTGGTATCAAAAAGCAAGAGAGAAAGCTATTTGGAAAAACTTAAATGAGCTTACAGTTATTGTAATCTAGCACCCCATGTCAAGTGCTACAGAAATGTGAAACTGCAAGACATTCACTGGACATCGTAGGAGTATTTGCCATCAATCCGTATGCACAACATTTTATTTGTTTTAATAATTAATAAAATCTTAGGAGATATTGTTGAGTTGCTTTCTTCGTCTTGTAAGAAACTTGTTTCATATCTCTCGAAAGAAGCCCCTTTAATATAGTGATGCTATCTACGTAAAGTATTTTTCAAAATTACTAAAGTGATATAAAAATTTGCAGAGTATCAAATTGATAATGGCACTGTCTTTTGATGATCAAAACAGGAATTTTGTCTTACTTCTCTTCAAAAGATTAGGTTTGTGTATTGTGTGTGAATGTCAGCTTGTGTCACTGACTCAATGTCGATAGCTTTTACCTATTGAGTATTGACTGGTTACTGGGGCGCTAGCAAACTTCCACTGGAGTTTTCTCACCAACCCTAGTTGTTCTTCTTTAATGTTGCAAGTTGCAACCCGAGACCCAGAACTAAAATCGAATTTTGAAGAATCAAAGCACGTTCTTCAAGTCAAGCAAATTTCACTTTGCTAGCCAGCTAGACTGCTTATTATATACTTCGATACTTATTTTTTATGTTTATTTGTCATCAACTCAGGTGATCATCAGTAAGCTCCAATTAATCAGTTAATACAGTAGGAGCAGATCTAGCATTGTCACCCAAAAAAAAAAAAGATAAAATAAAGTAAAAATTAAGACAGATAAATTACCCATGCAGCCCAGATAGTTAGCATTAGCATTCCACATCCATTCACAAAATATTGATCATGAACACTATTCACCCACTTGCACATTATATATGGATTGATGAGTTCTCCAGTAAGGTAGCTGCAAATGAATTTGTTTGATTAAGTTCGAGGTATAATCCCCCCATGCGTTAACTGCAGCCACAATTCCTGTCCAGCCAAAGTGAATGCACGCACTCTCTTTGGAAGGAATGCGACAGAAAACCCTTGCTGCCAAACCATGATCGTTTAGAACCACAGATTTCAGGTCATTGATTTTCTTCTTTTGCATGTCTGATAGTTTTACTACCTTGGTGTCTATAGTTACTTCTCTAGTCTGTAAGGTAGATGCTTTCCAACGATAGAAATGTACAACCTGTTTAGCAGAAGAACTGAGACCAGAGCACTTACGGAGAAAATTTCACACAAAACCTGCTGTTATAATTGTAAGATATCAAGAAAAATACCGCAAACACCTATAGTAAATGTGGTAGATGAACAAATTAGGACAAGGAACAATTAACTATATGTATGAGTGCTCATCACAAGGAATATGGATAAATGGTTCCCCAAATCTATGCCCATCATTTCATGGATCTGCCTAATGTTATTTGTTTTAAAGAATCTAAATTTTCAATTGGATATGCTAGCAGAAATGTAGAACCGCTAGCAGTTTCCTATGAACGAGATAAGGATATGCTAGTATTATGTCAACAACAGTTTAGATGTTCCAAATAGGCAACAACAGTTTAGATGTGCCAAATAGGGAAACAGTCTAGGCGACAGAGAGGCACTACTTGTTTTATACTGAGCAACTACCTGGACAGCTATACCCACCATATTGATATTATAATGGCAAATTGAGTCATGCATTAGCATTTTAATGCATAAAGAGAAAAAGAGATTAAGAATTAAGGCATAGAAATTCATATGAATTCTATAAACTCAAAAAATAGAAGTACTGGGGAAGCCACGTATAAGACTTTCTTTTACGAATTTTTATAATGATATAAAGGGAGCACTTCTAAAACCTCTTACTATTTTCTCAGCTATATATATCAAAACCTATCACTCAACGGGAAGGATTCTGCATTTTGGCAAACTACATGTCCAGTTAACCTTGTGTTGCCCAGCACTGTATGAGCACTAGTAGTGTATTAAAAATCCTATCTTAGTAAGTGAGGAAGAAGACCAAATTCACAGTCACTTCTGTCCATTTGTTATATATTTTTAAGTTAATATTAACAAAATGAACCTATATCAGATTAAGTGAAGTACCTGAAGCGCATGCAAGATGTTGACAAATTCCTGCTCTAACATCTCATTTCCCCTCACTAATCGTACTGGCTTGATCAATAATTCTGAGACATCAAAATCACAGTCACCGTCTTGAGAAATGTATATGTCATATCCAAGAACTTGCAGTCTCGCCCAACATATATTGAAACCCAACTGTTGATTGGAAGCTTGTTCCACTGAAAACCAGTACATATTACTGGATGCAGGCAAGGGTAGGCAGGAATCAGCCGTTTTGTCATGTGATAGGTTCTGTGAAAGAAGAGAAATAAGCTTTGCATCCTCATCATGAGAACCATCACGGCTGAACCATAAAGTAAGTGTAAGTCTTTCTCCATCAATGATCTGTCAAAGATAAATTCATATCAGAAAACATTAAGATGAACATTTATATATTCTACCATATTGTAAGAGAATATGTGAAAAGATAACCGCTACTATGGTGTAGACATGAGAATCAAAATGTCAAAGTAACAACTCATTAATTTTTAACAACTGAGGATTTGTTCCTGTCCTAATTATTATAAGTCACTGAAAGTTCAATAATCTTATATTCAATCAGCACTGATTGATCTCTGGATGCACAAAAAACCATCGAATCAAAGTTTGCCACCCATTTGCTTGTACCATGATATGCCTCAGAATGCAAGAGATCGAGAGACTGCATGAACATAGATGATCCCATTCTGAGCATTCCTTTTATATCAAGGACCAAACTAGGAGCAAGAATGGTTCTAAGCTAAAGAAAAGTATAAAAATGAGGGGAAAATATAAATGCCAACATACGTTATTTGAATCTAGAGTACTCTTTGTCAGGCAGTAGTTGAACCTCAGAATTGCCAAATCTTGTATGGTCATCCATCAACTAAAGGAAAGTCGAATGTCAAGTTCAAGAGAACCTTCAATTTTTGGTGATTTTGGATTTTGAATAAGGAACAGCATAAGTTCTTTACCATTTTTTATGATTAGGTATTCAAGGCTTCAATGACACTGGTGAAAAGCATTATTAAAACAAGCAGATATTGCTATACCCAACGAAATTTGTTACACACTGGTGAAAAGCATTATTAAAACAAGCAGATATTGCTATACTCAACGAAATTTGTTACAGAAAAGCTAAAATAATAATTGAACTTCACACCCATCCTCCCCCCCCCCCCCCCCAAAAAAAAAATCAATTGAAAATTATGGATTTAATGCATAATGTTAAGACTTGCAATCACCATTTAAAATTTATTCCATTAGGAAAAATAAAGTGTTGGAAAGACATTAATTAAGTCGAACTATTAATTGAAATTTCTGATGCAAGAAGTGGTGAAACTGTACAAGGCAAATCATATGTGAGCCTCCACAAGAAAATATGTGCTATTCTTTTTATCCTATTTGCTTTTATTTCTCTCACATTTTCCCCCAGGGGCAGGGGAGTCAAGGAGATTTGGGCTTTATTAAAATTACTATGTGGGAAGTAACAAAGCTGATTACATGTATTGGTGAGTAGGTTCAAGAGAAGGACAGTGACACTGTGGTTACCTCATCAACAGAATGAATGTTGCGGTTGTCAGCTGTGTACATAACAACATCCTGAGACCAAAAAAAGAAAAAAAAAAAAGTTAGAAAATCCATCTTTCTCTAGTTTAAGAAAAATAAACAAAGAGGAAGACTTATTGTGTCTTATTCGAATTATAAACTAACACATGATTAACAGTTAATTTAATCATGAATTTGTATAGCTATTGAGAGAATTTATGTGAAAGTGAGAAGCAGATAAATTTTCATAAGAAACCACCAAAGAATTTCACTCACTCCAGCCATAGGCATAATTGATATTGGTTCACCATCCTGGAACTGAAAGAGTCCACCAGTGAAATCCGTCCCATAACTACTTAAATAGCACACTGCCTTTCATGGCATTGCCAACAGACAAAAAGCTGTCGGTCATCAGTGAGAGCAAACTGGACAAATAGTATTTACTTTGAAAGTGAATTAAATTGGACAACTTGTTGCACACTCACTGTATAGTCACGTTGTTTGAGGTAGGGCCTGTTGTCATCACTATGCCAACCAATACTCGCTCCTCTGCTCCAGCTGGTTCATTATATAGTATTATTAGAGAAGATGGCTAAGATGCTTAATGAACAAGATTTCAAGAGCAGTTCATACTATTTTGAGAAATTGGAACCATTAATCACTACACCAAGTTGGAGTTAAAAGAGTGTTAACCCAACTCAACCTTCCCAATATTTGCAATCTAGTGAGCATAATTTTAGAAAATAAAAATGTCATGTTCTGAAAAAATTGTGAAGTGGTCAGAATAAAATCAATAGATTCAGAACTGATTTTCTAGCTCTTCTCTCTTCATCTATCATCAACCAACGGAAAGATGAAATCATTCTTTTCTACTTCTATTGAAAAATAAATAAAAAGAATATATTGCTTCAATTATGACATGGGAGAAACTGCTCCAACAAGGTATGCATTAAGAAAACTGCTCCAAGAAATATAAAAAATGACACAAAAAAGAAAGAGGCAATCCTCAAGAAGGGGGGGAGAAGATGAAATAAAAAGTAGCTTCCGGCTACAACATAACGTCAATGATATTCCTGTGCAATAAACTTGACACGCCAAGTTTACTTCCCACAGCCCAATCTTAAGGTCATAGAAAACAATAAACAACCTCAACAAAAATAACCAACTTCATTCTTTTATTTTAAATTCATTCAGGAACAATGAATCTCGTTCAAGTGCATTTTATGACAAACAAATAGTCCCTGTTCAGAGATTTACATGATCAGTCATAAGCCAATGCCCAATTCAAAAGAACTACTGGCCGCAGCTAGAACAAGATTGAAATTTCTTAGTAATAGTATAACACTCAGGTAATAGAGATGCAATCATTTTAGCCCGGAGTAGTCTGCTGGAATTATTTGAATAAGTGTCCTATGATATTTCCCAAAAGACAAGCATATCATAGTTCCTCATCTTTGTGAAAATTTAGGTAGACAGCCAATTGTAAGCAGCCAATAACTCAGTCTTTTTGTTTTCCTTTAATGTTGGCAATATCTCAAGACAGCATTTTCATAGTTTTCAACATCAATGATGAGTCACTCCTTGAGACAAAAGCTATTTTTTGGCCCTCAGTTCTACATGTTACTTTAAACTTTTTAGTTGTTAGAGATTGATTGTTGTCATCTGCCAGTCATATAATTATAAACATCCATTACAAAGTGTATTGAATTTTAAGCACGTGGAAGTTGAGAGCTGGTTCGTTGTCCACATGAATAACATTCTTTGGCCTTCGTTTAAACTTCTAGTAGTTTTTTGAAGCAATCCTTCAAAAATTAGGGCTACATGTATGCATCTGGAATTAATATGATGGAAAAATGCTATTATCAGTTTCCTAGCAACAATAGAAGGCACCAAACCACCTAACTATCACAATATTTCAGTGAGCTAACTAACCTGATTAAACCCGTGAACTCAATAAAGAGTTCATACTCACATCCGAAGAACTCCTCTAGCTTATCTTTCAACCTTTCTGTCATAAAATTAAAATAAATAAATAAATCAGACTGAAAAAGTAGCCGATAGACTCAAAACAAACAGGAAACACCGATTTGCTAAATAACTTCTAAATTGTGAAATCTTTAGGGTTTTTATCTATGCTTCTGTTTTTAATGGCCAAAGAAACATACACGCTGCAAACAACAATGTATTTCATAACAAAAAAAATGCATCTTATTTTATTATTTGGCCAGTGGGAATCAGATGCCATGCTGTCAATATAAACGGACATAGAAACTGAGAAATTATCCGTTCATATTTGCATATTTATCACCCTTGGATAAGTAAAGGTTCTAGTCATTAGCATAGTCAAATAACATCACAGGTAAAAATCAAATTTATCACCTTCTAGAGGCAACTTTCATTGGTAGTCTAAAAGGACAAAATTTTCACAAAACTCTGATTGCCACCGGGAAGAGATAAGCTAATTAGCCAAGGCCAACACTTATATCATATTTCTATTACAGAAACTTTAACAAAAGAAAGGAAATTTCCTTTAACGTGGTTATAAAAGAAAACCTTCCCAAAGCTATGTTTCTATAATAGAAATTAGAAACATTGAGCAAACAAATCCTTATTCAGCGATTCTCCCAGTAATCAAATTCAACCATGTAAAGTCTAAAAAATAAAAGCAAGCATGTTCTATTACGAGCTCTTCTACAAGTTATATATGTAGTTTATCTTCCTGAATTGTCCCAAGAGCAGAAGAATAATGAAACGGCGGTCAGGATAGTTGAGAATTCGATATACAATAGTAAAAACTCAGAACGAGGGAGAGGAAGGACAATTAAGAACTTAAAACAAAAGGGTTATGTCAGGATTAACGATATCGAATAAAAAAATACCTCGAATGGGTATGAAAGGCATGATCAAGTGAGACGAATTCGTAGCAGTGAGATGGGAGAGAGTAGTTGAGAACACATTTGGTCTATAGCCCAAAGTGCTGCAACTCTTGTGGATGAATTCCAGCTCCTTCATAGATCAAATCCACCCACAAAGTCAACGGAACAAGAAAAAGTAATTAGAAAGATTAAAAAGCAGACACAGACCTTGCATTCATCAATAGAGAGGAAATTGCGGATGATCAGACGTGGGTGTTCAAGGTGTGCCATGACTGTTTACCCTCGCGGACATGCAACTTTCGCCACTCAGCTAGTTGCTCCCGCTTCGCATTTACGCACTGGGGTTTTGGAGTTGGGTAAAATAAAGGAAAATGAAATGAAAGAATTATGTACCTCGTAAAATAAAGGTAAATATAACCTTATGATTGGATGCGTAACGAGTTTCTTTTTTTTAGTATCTGCCTCCTCTATATAATTATTTTGGTTATTTGTTATTGTTTTAAAAAAAAATTATTTCTAGAGTCGATTGGTCTATTGCAAGTTGTTCTTATTGGGACATCGATATAGATTGGAGGAATTTTTTTTTATACATGGGATTTGATAATTATCTTTAGATTATTAGATTTGCATTATTTTGTAGACTTTAGTTCATATTGCTATATTTGAAGATCGATAATAATAATAATACATTTTGTGTAATATTTTTAATTATTTATTATCTTCTCCTAATATTAAAAAATTATTTTGTCAAAATGATAACTAACAAATCATGTAAAAGACTCATAACTAACATATATTCTTTATCTTCTTTGAGATTCCATTTTTATGCATGGTAATGGATCCATTTGAACATATATTGTATATATAAAAATTTAAAGATAAAAAATATTTGTCTCTTAACCAAAAATCAATTGTGATAAATAGAATTTATGATAATTTATTAGGTTGGTGCATATAAATGTTGATGCTTGTAAAATTACATATTCCCATGTTGAAGCAAGATGTTTTGTTTTCTTAAGTATTAGTTTAACTATTAATTGAAGACATTTAATGAATAGATTCTACTAAATTATTTTATGTGTGAATATAAGCAACTAGTTTTAAAATGGTTATTCCAATTGGTATACAATAACCATTAAAAACATAAAATATAAACTCATTAGCATTATTAAAATGAATTGTCTTGATTATATAATTTAAAAATTATGCTTTTAATCTAATTATTTAAGTAAACAATCTCACAAACACCAAGTTGCAAGTTGATAATAAATATATATATAATTATTTTGTAAATATGTTTATTAAAATCATATAACATTTTAATGATTCACATAATAGATAAATAGGTATACATATATCATATCATTTTGGCTACATTCAAGAAATGCAAGGATTCAATTTCAATTTTAGTTAGTGATAGTTTAATAATTAATTATTTTGAGAATAAGCCATACATGAAAATTTTTTTAATTAAAAAATCTTGTGGTTTTTTAATAGATATCTATGTAAATTTTCACTAATTTTTCATGATAATTAATTTGAGATGGTCTATCCACTTATGCCAAATAATAAATGTATTTGAAGAAATAGACTTTTTATTTATTGTAACATACTAAGTTTTTTTGAAATTTAATTTGATATAAAATATAAGAAATAAATCACTAATATCTAATATATTAATTATAGTATTCCAATTATACCTTCTATTAAATGAGTCATTTAGATTATGAATAGTAGTTGTCATTAATTTCAAAAAAAAAAAGTATACACATTAAATAGAGATATTTCTGAAAAATAATTTTTATTTAAAAAAAAATTAAAAAAGATTAATTACTTTTAACCTACTGTCTTAATTCTCATGAGTTAGTTATTTGTTTTTTATATATAAGACCAGAGAGAGTATCTTTCAATTGTATTAATATTTAGCAAACTAGAAAATGAGGCAAATAATTTTTTCAAAACACATTTCTTTCTAAACATAAGATCTATGATATGCAAATATTCAATATTTTCTCATTTATAGTTTCAATGTAATATCTATTGCATTAGATATATTTGAAACTTAATAAATTTTTTTGAGATTTAGTAGAAATAATGTATTATCAATGATCAATTTTGTCTCTCTAGATAATAATATAATAATTCTTTTAAAACCTTTTAATTAGTTTTGTAATACCGACATAATATTGACATTGACATCATCTATTATTAAATAAAAAATATATTTTTTATCTTTAAATACTATTTGCAAGACATATATATTCACTATAGATAATGTGTTTAACAGCAAAATGGAGAATATCCATATTAAATCTTCAAGAATTAAACCATATTCTATTATATGTAATCCTTCAAAGACTAACACACTTTATATCTTCATATATATTATTATTGTGCATTCATTTTATTTTTTAATAGTATAGTATCAACTACATTATTATTATTATTGCTCTGAGAGAATATTTAAAATATGAAATATAAAGCAATTAAGTTTCTTTGCACATATTTTAATAATACTTCTCCTTTGAATAAAATTCATCATTTCTAATATATATATTCTCCCTTCAAATTATTTTAAGAATTGCGAGTTCATTTAGAAATTTTTTTTATCCAATTCTCTATGAAATTGGCTACAAATAAAAATATTTTATACATTTTGCAAGAATGTTTAATTTTTTTTTCTTTAAAAGATTCCCAAGATTGATAACTATAAAATAAACTCAACATCAAATACTTGTAACAAATATTTTTCTCAAAAAAATAAGCAAAATAAATTCAAACTTTGTAATTTTTTTATATTATATAATCAATATAAGAAAGAAAATATTTAAATTAAAAGGCAAATAATTAAAATGCATACATTTTCTTAATTAAAGTGTCACATGTATATAATTTTTTTTTCAAGTGTTACATATAAAAAATTTAATTGTAAGCAAAAAATAAATATGAATAAATTTTCTTTTGTTTTTTAACATAATAGATGATACACATATACACACACACACACACACACACACACACACACATATATATATATATATATATAAGAAAGAAGTTGCAATTGGTTCTCTCTCCTAGGATTTGAAAAATTTAAACATAAATTACTATAATAAAATAATTTTTTATCACAACATGTTCATTTAACATTTTTTGTTTTCTAAGTTTTATGGTTACTTTTGATATTTTTAAGTTCAAAAAATTTATGGTTATTTGTTTTGATAACTTCTAGCTATACTAGATCGTAATTTTATATCATTTCAATTATCATGATAAGTCATTGTTGACTTTTATGGCTAATTTGTACATCATAAGTAATTATTAACTTGTTTATAAACATATTGAAATTGAAGAGTTTTTAAAGCCTTTTGGTGGCTTGAAGTACATAAATTATTAGTTTTCAGAGTTATAATTAAAAAAAAATGTTATAACCACTAATTTATCAAAATATGCCTTAAATTTTTCTATGTGTATGCATTATTCATTGAGAAAATAAAACCATGGTTATAAAATAATTAAAACTAAAATTGATATAATTGTTAGCCATGTAATCATGTTTAGTCTTTTGATTTCTAAAATTTTTACCAATATCAAATTAATAGTTATATTATGAATATAAATAAACCTTGAATTTGGTTATAGGATATATGCTATGAAACCAAAAAAAAAGAGTACTAGATCTATAAATAATATAAAATGAGAACCATAGGTCTTTATACCTTTATATGATGAAGACTAAAAAAAAATGTTATAACCACTAATTTATCAAAATATGCCTTAAATTTTTCTATGTGTATGCATTATTCATTGAGAAAATAAAACCATGGTTATAAAATAATTAAAACTAAAATTGATATAATTGTTAGCCATGTAATCATGTTTAGTCTTTTGATTTCTAAAATTTTTACCAATATCAAATTAATAGTTATATTATGAATATAAATAAACCTTGAATTTGGTTATAGGATATATGCTATGAAACAAAAAAAAAAGAGTACTAGATCTATAAATAACATAAAATGAGAACCATAGGTCTTTATACCTTTATATGATGAAGACTAAAAAAAAATGTTATAACCACTAATTTATCAAAATATGCCTTAAATTTTTCTATGTGTATGCATTATTCATTGAGAAAATAAAACCATGGTTATAAAATAATTAAAACTAAAATTGATATAATTGTTAGCCATGTAATCATGTTTAGTCTTTTGATTTCTAAAATTTTTACCAATATCAAATTAATAGTTATATTATGAATATAAATAAACCTTGAATTTGGTTATAGGATATATGCTATGAAACAAAAAAAAAGAGTACTAGATCTATAAATAATATAAAATGAGAACCATAGGTCTTTATACCTTTATATGATGAAGACTAATATCTCACGTCAATTTGCCAAAAACTCATATTGATAACATGTTATAAAACTAATGAAAATATAAAAAGTATCAATAAAAATTATATTAAACTAGCCAATTCAATTGATAAACTTGTAAATTGGACCATAGTCGAGTTTATAAAAGCTTAAAAACTAGGGCTCTAAGAATCGGTCAACACTTGTTAAAAATCAAGTTTAACTAACTAGTTTTAGTGAAAACCAATACATTTTTGTGGTTTGAATCGGTCCTCTTTGTGTGTGTTTGGAAAAATAGTATCTCACCCAAATCACGTTTTCACAAAGCAAAAAATTCTTGCTTCTAGACAGTTGTAGTAAGCCAAACATGATTCTGAGTTGTATCCAACGTGTATCCAAACATAGCCTTTATTAAATTAGACAAAATTGCTTTTGCCAGACTTGAACCACTCGAATCTCCATCCCTCAAGCCTCCAGGAGCAACTAACACCATTTCACTTGCAAGAGCTTCTTAACATATATATGCAAAGGTTACACACTATATGTAGATATTGATATTAATTATTTCTTCCAAAATTTGTAAATGTAGGTAAGGGATTCGAACCCCAAACCATGAGAAGTGTAAGTAGCACTATAGCCCAGTCTCTTACATCAGGTGTTTGGAAGTGAATGCACGCAAACTTTTATATAAATATGCTTATAAAATAAAACTAAAATTATATTAAATATGTATGTGTGTATACATATATTATCATCAATTCAATCATAGATTAATTATGATCGAATTAATAAACCTTAAATTAATATCTTTATTAGTTCAATAACTAATATGATTTTAAAAATATTAAAAAATATAATAAGAATAAGAGAGAAAATTAAAAGAAAAAAGGAAAAAATAATTCTCATTTCACTTGATGCTTCATACTTGAAATGCAGCTTTTATTTATAAGCATTCAACTATAAAGATATATTTATGAGTTATAATAATATAAATAAAAAAATTAATTTACATAATTGTACAATATAAATCTTTTAAGAATTATAAGATATATGCCATTAAATATGAGAAAGGATCTTAGAATGTTATTCATTAGGGGTTATAGACATCTATATAATTATATTATTTATAACAATTTAAAACTAATTTAATAATGTTTATTAGAAAATGGAATGAAATAAAAAAGTAAAGATTAAAATGATAAGTCATCTGATTTTTATTGTTTGAAAGTTTAGCCTGGGGAGAGTCATTAATGAAATGAAATGTTTTATAAATTAATTTTTCAATACTACCCTTATAGCTAGAACGTGATATTAATAAATTTTTAATTATAGAAGATATAATTGTATCACATGCCTATTTCATTCTATCTCAAACCTTTCCATTTAAAAGAACAAAAAAATCTGGATTTTGGATGGTCCCTCATTTGTCATTTCACTCCATCTTAAGGGAAAAAAAAAATTCTCAAACAATGATTTATCCTATATTAATCATTTTATTCCTTACAATTTTACTTCTTATCATCCATCCAAACTAACCTTAAAATATCCTAAGAACAATTTACTAGCAAATAGACGGGCGTTAATTGGGCTTCACCATATCCATCGGGGCATTTACCGTCCACTCTTATTCTAGTCTAATTTTTATTGTGTGAGTTGATATTTATTTTTATTTTTGTTTTTATTTTTTAAGTTTTATTTTTTTGTAAATTAGTGTACTCACCATTTATTATAATAAAATATTTTTATTAAAAAAAGGAGTCAATAGAATAAATGAAAGGATTTAGATTAATAATGTTATTAATAACAGTTCTATTTATGAGAAATTAAATTTAAAAAATTTATATATGATGAATCAAATTAAAAAAATAATTTTATGATAGATTAAATTAAAAAATACTATATCTATAAAAATCTAAATTGAGAAGATAATATTATAAGAGACTAAATTAAAAATATGCCATCTATAAGTAACTAAAACAAAATTTTAATCCCCAATATTCTGATACATTATCTCCTCACTTGACTCAGTTTTTTCTTTTTTTTTTTAAATCTCCTCAACACCAATAATAACAATGGTGTTATCAAGGAGGCCCGATCCTCTGTTTTGCTAGAGCACAATAAAGGCTCTGGCGCCCCTCAAACAAGGGAGTCGTTTTTTTTTTTCTTTTATATAACCTTTTTTTTTTTTCCCTCTGCTGTGTCACTGAGTGTGCTTTGTAGTACAATAAAGAATTCAGGTTCATTATCAAGATATATGACTAAGGAAGGCGAGAGAAGATTTTTATTTTTCTTTGCACCTGTTTTATTTAATACTTTATAAAGCTAAATTGGATTAGCTCATATAGTCTGTCATGCATACCAAATATAATATAAATAATAATTACCCCGACTTATATTATCTAGTCCAGCCTTGCAAGGAACACGAACAACGCCTAACGTTCATAAACAGAGTGCAGAGAAGCAAGAGTTGTTTATTGTATCTCTGGATAATTGGCCCCAAATTTTAGATTTTCCAAACATGAAATACCTTGTCATACAGCTACTTATCCAACTGACATTTTCAGATGAGACCTGAGCCTATCAAGAGGCTAATTGGCTCATTTTGGCTTAATGGTTTTCAAAGGTTTACAGATTCTCTATTAACATTTTGGGTAATTCTATAATCAGTGTTACCCATCAAAAGGGTAAAATTTTTCACCATTAGATGCACTTCGAAATTCTCTTTTAACTAATTAAATCGCCAGAAAAAATCTCAAAATACATCTAATGATTAAAAAAGCTCAACATCTTACAAGGTAAGACTGTCCATAAAATTATCCGAGCATTAACTTTTGGTGCATTAATAGAGTGAAGCTACAAAAACCCACAGGTTGAAGAAAATGTAAAGGGAAAAACCGAAATTAAGAGCAAAATCGTTGAGAAAATTTTAAACGTAGAAAGGTCAAAATCAGAATTAAGAATGGCGTTTCCCTTGCTGTTAAGAGTTAATATAATGAGACAACAAAAAAGCACTGGAGCATACAAGGATTTTGAAGAGAACCAAAATGTTCTTCCTCCTTCCCTTGTTCTCCTCTGCCGTATGGTGACACCTTGAATGTTGCCGCTCTTTACATTTGCTTCAAACTCATAGTAAGTTCGCAGCCTACCCCTTTCCTTTGATAAGCTTTTCCTCCCTATTTCTCTCTCTCTCACTCTCTCTGTTTCTCTCTAACCTGGTCCACATTAATGGCTTACCACAACTTTGCCATTGCTTTCCTGCTCTTTCTCAACAGCTTGCTCACCTTCGGTTTCACCCGCATTGCCATTGTCATTGCATTCTTGCCTTTGCATCTGTCCATCGATTTTTACTGTTGGTGAAGCACTCATATTGTTATGATTAGACTTCCCGTTATCTTTTTCTGGAACAGTCGCAGTCTCCACACTTGAGTTCATCTCAGTCAAGGTACCTGGTAACGGCTGAGATGAATTACCTGAGCCTGGTGGAGGGAGGAAGACTCCGGTGCCAGGAACAGGAATTCGGGGAGGAGGATGCCTTGGAGGAGCTGCTGTCCAACCAGTAGAACCAGGTGGAATAGGAACTGGTGCAGGAAATGGCATGGGAGGTGCAACCGGCGCAGGCACAAACAATGGCTGCATACCATTTGGAGGCGGAATTTGTGGGCGAATGGGTGGGGCTGGCAATACTCCCGTTGTTGGAGCCGGTGCATAATGCTTGGGGCCTAAATGATGACGTATATGATTGGGAGATCTGCTGGGTGGTGGACCCCAATGAGAAGATGCTGCAGGTGAAGCAAGACGCTGAGCATCACTAGGCAGTGATTTTTTTGGTTGAGACTTTGTGAAAGTAACTAGTACGCGTTGTTTGCGAATAGAAGGAATGGCATGTCTAGCAAAATCGGCAGATTTTCCCTGCATCACCAGGAGGGACCTATAGTTGCCAAAGTAAGATTTACATCAGTTATCTGGTATATAAACGAAAATCATAAAAGATGAATTTTACAATAAGGGCAATAGATCACAGCTTGCCCCACACTCTCTCTCTCTCTCTCTCTCTCTCTCTCTCTCACACACACACACACACACACACACATCCAATGAATTCCAAGCATCAGGAATCATGTAGCACAAGCAATATTGTACTGCATGATCCTAATCTCTCAAAATATAAAATCACAGCATACCTATGTGGGGTTTCCAACCTTAATAGCCATAAGCAATGTATTAGTCAGCCTATAACCCCCATGAACAGAATGCCAAGACTTTTAAGACCCACAGGAGAATAAAGAAGAAGACTCCTCACTCAAATAAGGAACGACTAATAGGCTTCTAATTTTATTGGCACAACACAATTTAGGAAGGTTGCTACCTCACCATCACTTAAAAAAAATTGAAAATTCTCATGTGAATATCAAGTATGAAGTTTATATATGAATTGTTTTTCATAGCCAAACATGATAATAATTTTTTTAAAAAACAGATATCATCTCCAAGACAAGAGAGAAGTACAAGTCCTTTGAATACAAATCATCTATATGGTGTTTTCCATGGAACTGAAGATTGCTAATACACGAAATATAAAAAATTCATGCATGACAAGACATAATGCCTCAGGCCATGTTCAAGAAAGATGGGGGCCTTCAACAACCAAATTTGACACATATCTTTTAATTTGCATTTTTATTGTAGTTAATTATTAAAAAAACTCTTGGGAAAAACAGCTCCAACAAAGGAAATTTCCTCTGGACGCATCTACTCTACCTACTATGAACTCAACTAGATCAAACCATGAACTCCCTACTTACAAACAACAGAAAATAGACTAGGTTGACAAAAATTACCCAGGTACAAGAGAAAGCTTGAAAGTGCCTCTATAATCCCCAGGATGGTCTGGGACAATAACTCTCCCAAATGTCATGTCACATTCTGTCAGGAAAAGCACATAAACAGGCCTTCCAAACCAAGGCGGCCAATTGTAAGGCTGCGAGTGATCACCCTATAGACAATTGTGATACCAGGTTGCTTTAGCAAATTGCATCCTAATATAAAAATCCCATGAAAAACAAAAACCAAAAGAAAAAAAAGGAACCAACCTCATTATAAAAATCCACAATACAAGCATCAGGCTTCACAGTCATAACTTGCGAGGCTACCATTCGCTCTATAATATCTTGAAACAAGGCAGGGATAGATTCTACTTTTTTATCTGCCAAATTCAATTGTTGGAACTTCTTCAATAATTATTATAAGGGTGGAATATTGCATAAATAATGAAAATTATAGCATCGTTCAGCATTGAAAGAAAATCACATCAGCTAACATGCCTTTGGAGGCTCCTGTCAGATTTTCCCCATCTGATGGTGCATCAGCAATAGGGACACCCAATTGAATCATCTCTCTTCCATGACCTTTCATGGGCCTTTTTGAAACCACATATGTCTGACTTCCTGCTTATAAAATATAATTAGTAACTAATAGATATGTGCCAAAAACCTAATCTATGTATATAATCCATGAAATACTGACAATGCAGAGATGATTTCCTAGCAGGAAGCTATAAAATATAACAATGAGATTGAGCATCAACATAAATGTTTAAGAAGACAGAGCTATTTCACTTGAGGTTTGAAAGCAATATGCAAATGTCAGTGAGGGGATGTCTTCTGACTGCTCTCTTTCCATCACTCCCTCCTTTTTGTCCAAACCTAGTGAAACTTATCGAATTTATATGTATTCTAATGCATCCTCAGGGACTATCCAGTAAACTATTATTCATCAAAAATGAAAAAAAAAAAAGTTTAATAACATTACCAGTCGCTGTCATAGTAAAATTATCAAATTCCTCAAGTTGATTTCTGACATACAAATGACACTCTACTGCATCACATAATTCCAACAAATGCCCACCTCATCAACCAAGTACAAAAATGCTAATACAAAGGACCCCCCCTTCAAACAAATTGAGAACGCAAATTGAGAATGAGGTAATACCCAGAATAAATATACCTCATTAAAAGAAAAAAAAAATATTGTTATAGAAATAAAAACTCGTGTATAAGTAGATACTGAATGTCCATCATGCACAAAAATCTAGAGTTAGGATACATATATAAAAGGGTAAATTACAGTTTATCTGCCAGTGGTTTGGCTTGAAATCAATTTGCCCCTTATAGTTTGAAGGTGTCATTTAACCCCACTGTGGTTTATTTAATTACCACTTAGCCATTCTGTGGTATTTTACATTCATATTTTAACAAAATAATCATGGGAATGTTAAAACAATGAACAGTTTCATTGTTAAATGTCTATTTCACTTATATGTTAAACAAATTTACATTGTTCTAAGGCTATTGCTGGGATTAATTGGAGTTTCAATTTTGAAATGCCAGTTTAATCCCAATTATAGCCTTAAAATACAACAAAACTGTTCAAGGTATAAGTGAAATATACTTTCAACAATGAAATTGTTAATCATTTTAACATTAACATGACAAAAAATACCATAGGGTAGTTAAGTGGTAACAAAACAAACCACAGGAGAATCGAATGAGATACTTTAAACCAGAGGAGGACAAAACTATTTCTGGTCAAACCAGAAGGAGGTGAAGTGTAGTTGACCCTATATAAAAAAATATGCACTTTTGGTCATTTTTATAAATTGATTGATAACATTTTCAAACTTTCAAAAAAATCTTAGACAATTAAATGAATGGCTTATTGCTAGCACACCTGCCTATACAATTACACAAAATGGCATTGTGCTTCATGTGTAAATAAAACATAGGTCCATCACTGCCTAGTGCTGAAATTTTAATAACATGAATAAAGCCAATGAAAATGCAAATAAAAAAAGGCTTTGAGAATTGATACCATGTCAGAGAAAATTAGTCAAATTATTATGCTTTTAGATATGGAATTCACAGAAGGACTTCAATATAAATATGAAGAATAAAATTTCCGCATTCATAAATGTCATAAATCAATTCATTTCAAATGCTTAAATCATTAAATGAATGCCTATAAGTAGTTTTATTATAATCTTGAACATGCCCCCTCAAATGAAAGCTCCTTGGACTTGAAGTGTAAACAAAGCACAAGCATACTATACCTTGTGTAGAAACTTAGATTAGAAGAAAGGGAGGGTGACAAGGATCGACTTCTGACCACTTGGTTGTAAAAGCTCTAATACCATGTTAAAAACTAATTCAATTCAAAAGCTTGAGCTAGTAAGCAAAGGTCCATGCATTTCCAAACCCGAAAGGGTGGCTGTGAAACTTCCCAATCATAATAATTAGATAGGGCAGAGTTAGTTTCCAAACTTACACATTTAATTAGCCCTTACTGCAAGCATCCTCTAAGGTAAGGCTTTTGTTTGTACTTTACTACTGAGCATGATTGACACAGTTCTCTGTTACAAGTGTGTAGGCCATTTAAGCCCCCCCCCCCCTATGTGCGACCCGAGTTCAGTAACAGCATAACCTCTTGGCTACATAAGGCTGCTTGGCCGCAGTGGATACAGCTGTTTTGATTTACAGATAAACATTCAATATGTACGCCTACTCTAGAGCATTATTTCTCCACCTACCTTCAAGGTTTTGAGAAAAGAAAGCACGCAAAGATGCTATACAATTGTGCCCTGTTTGCCAGCAAGTTATGCATATAATTAGAATGTAATGCTACAAATTTCAGCGAGAAGTCCTCACTCCTCATCTCTGGGATAACATAGTATTTTTGCCTTTGTGGATTTCTGCCTAAGGTTTAAATACGTATTGGGATTAAAGATCCCTTAATTTGATGTGTTTTTTAATCTATATCATTTCCTCCTTTTATTTATTTGCTCCATGGGGATTCCTTATCCACCTGTTCTGTAATTTGTCATCTTTCTTAATAAATTTTTGTTTCATCCAAAGAGGGAAACAAATTTCACAAAGTTCTTTTCAGGCAAGCTTCTAATATAGCACCTTAATGCCTAAGATTTTGGGGCCCTTTGATAATAAATCACATCACATGACACAAATGGAAAATATATAAACATTCACAAATATCTTGGAAACAGAAAATTCACATTACAATAAGTATTTCATTTGACTGAAATAAATGTCATGCTACTTTGTAGTTATTAGTAGCCAAAAAATAATTCCAGTTGATTATTTGTTCTACCACTTGCCAACTACTAAGAAGAAAGAAAGATTCAGAAATAGGTACAAGCCAACTCCTTTTGTACACAGACATCTCTAACTTCAGAAACAACCGATTAGAAAACCCACCAAGTGTATGGCAACACATATTAGATAGCAAACAAAGAATATCAAAATGAGAAGCAACAATAGACTCCCTTAGCATGAAGAGGACACAAAACGCTTACCTTGATATTGTCCTCTTTTTCCAGCAGCCCTCAGTTCATTTACCAGTGAAAAAAGTTTTGACACTTCAGTGCCATCACATAAATCTTCATACAACTTCAGCCCATCAACCACATTCACCTAAAAATGAAAAACATGTTCACCTTAAAAGTCAAATATAAAAGGTTAAGAGGGAAATACAAGAAAATCTATGAGTACAGTACAAATATATATACAGAGAAAATGACAAAAAGAAAAACAAAGAAACATTTGAAAGGACAATACCGTCTTCCCATCAAACATCTCATTGCCCACAAAAGTCTTTGCTTGGTTCTGATGATGATTTTGCATAGAACATGAGTCATCCTCTGGAAACAAAATGAACTTTAAGTATAACATTAACCATTATAAATATTTTTTAAAAAAATCTACATACTAAAATTTTGAGTATATAAGCTAACTGTGATCCTACAAGTGCCTGTGACTTTGTCTGTTTATGTTCTTAAGTGAGCGAGTGTGTACATTTTTTTATTTGGTATGCAAGTTTGCTGCAACATGCTATGCGTGAGACAAACAGAAAGGGGAAGGGAATAGAGCTGTACTTTATGCACAGTTTGTAAAATTCATGCATACAATTAGCATGATTGGCTTCCCTCTCCTCTCAAAGTGAAACAAACTGACCAATATATTTTCTCTTTAATCATAGTCAGAAGGAAGAAAACCTTTAGAATTCGATACAAATCCATCATTTACAACCACGGCTTCAGACTCTGAGTTAGACAGAGATCCTGTAGAATTCCCTGAGCTTTTCAAGTTTTCATCATTTTGAAGCTTTGTTATAGCATCTGCTCACACCAGAATTGCAAAATAGTCAACATTCCCACAGGGAAATACAAATATACAACATTATTCTCAATGTAAAATGCATTCATAAGGTCAGCAGCTCTTAAATGTGGTCCTATTTTTAGCAAGTCAAAAAGGGTGGAGGGTTAATCCATGTGCTTCAAAGGAAAACAAACAGAACAGTGGAAAGGGAATATCCTTTTAGATGATAATAATAGTAACAAGATGTGTATAATCCTCTCCCAACCGCTGCTCTCATATCCCAGTCATCTTAAATGTAATAGTAGGCTCATAAGCACAATATGTCTTCTCTTTTTCCTTATAATCTCTTCAAGGAAACTATTATTTCAAATTCAACCTAATTGAGCAGACGGAGCCACAAGATTCTATAAAACAGTAAAAAGAAGAAGCATATTTAATTTCAGTAACCAAGATCAACCATGTAAGTTTATCCTCTTAAACAATTGAGATATTCCATGAACTGTCTTTCATTTTACCATAACAGCCTCTATGAAGTCACGTCTTACTAGCCTTTCTACTTTGACTCATGTTTCCCTAATATCTAATCTACTAAGTAAGTTTTTTCTTCACTTTCCTCTGTAATCCAATCCACATCAGTACCTGCTATTTAGTTACATGTCAACACATACAAAAAGTGATCAGATAATCTCCAATCAACTATCTACAAAAAGTAGCCATCAAGCTCAGCAATCACTATTGATATATCCATTACATTAAATAAACTAAAATCTGAAAGGCCAAAGATGAAAAGGACAAAAGAAGAGAAAGTGAATCGAACAACGTCTATCTTGGATCACAATGTTGCACTCAAATTATAATACCTACATTCAATATAAATACAAGGCTAACTTAATTATTTTACCTACTATTACGTCAAATAAATGACTCTGAATGCATCAAAACTCAATCCGTTATATCTGTATTATAAATCACATTTCAAGCAAGACAGGTTCCAACTTTGTACTGTCACAAAAATGTTTTAATCATCTCAAAAAGCTGAAATATACACTCAGATCCAAGATTCCCATTGTGAAGCATAAAGCATATAGCCCCATCAATTACCTTTCTTTTCCTCAGAAGACGCTAAACTCTCATCATCCATCTTCCCAGACTTGCCACCTGGTTTATGTTCTTCTTGTTTGTCAGTTAGTGAAGCCCCTTTCTCTGTGCCTCCACTAACCACAGAATTGCCTTCATGACTAAAAGATTCCGCATTGGAATTATGCCCTTCCTTTGCTGCCTCAAACCTCTGCCCTTGCTTATGATATCCAGGACCAGATTTCTTATATTCTTTCGCACCCACTTTCACGGGATCCAGATATCTCTGTTGCCTCCTCCATGCCACTTGCTGGAGTGCATATACCACTTCCGCCACCGAAAAGTATTGCTGCATAAGAAGCACCTGATTCCAATTACACCGCCTTTGCTGAATGGTCCCAATGACCATGTCATACTCACCCGGCTCACCAACTGCGCGTAAATGATGACAAAGAGAATCTATAATTGCATTTGCAGCAGCGAATTCACTGCGCAGCCAATTGATAAACCCATCCCGCTCATCCACAAACCATTGTTGGCGGTAGTGATGCTGGTGGATCTCACTGCCTCCACTGCCAGCCCCACCACCGCCACCGCTTGGAAACTGCATTTTGTCCGGTATTACCACATTTCCCGATGGCATTGCCATAAGCACTCACTACCAAGAAACCACTACAACCACATATAAAGCATCACAAAACAAGTAGATCTAGGCAAAGAAAGGACGCCTGTGTTCTAAATTCAGAACAATTCAAGTGAATCCCAGAGAATCAAACACAAAATTCAGAACAATTAAACTTAAAAGCAGCAAAATTCTTCAAATTACGACTACCCCAACAGTAAATAGAGAGAAATTCGGGCGGATAAAACTAGACAATTGGAAAGCGTATACTGTGTTAGTCTTAAATTAATCAGAAAGATCAGCCAAGATTGCTGAACCGGGTTAATAGCCAAGTTGGAGAAGCAGACAAGTTGTGAAATTGGGATAGTATACAACCATGTAGATTGCTCAGATCTGACAATGGGGTTCGAAGAACAGGGGAGCAAGAGCAAAAGGGTTTCTTCGTGAGGGAGCGAGTGTGAGATTGTTGAGTTAGAGTGACGCAAAGGAAGGAGCTTCAAGGGTAAGAATGTAAGATCTAGGGTTAAGGAGGAGACTTGCCGTGCGTATGCGCGTGTATACGAATTGAAGGTGAATTAGGGGAATGGCTTATTCAGCACGCATGTGTAAGGTCTTAAATGGTGGCCGTAAACTCTCTCTCTCTCTCTCTCTTCCCTCCTCTTCCTCTGCCCTCACTCTCTTATTTGTTGCTCTATATCTGGATCTGTATCTGGATCGGATCAAGGAAGAATATTCTTGAAATTAAGGTGGTTTTAGTAATTTTATTTTAGTTTAGTTACTAAACTTTACTTATGATATCATTTAATTGACACTAATTAAATTTTGGCCCCGAAAAAATAACAGTAATGATAAAACTATTTAAACTCATTTAGAAATTGCGAAAGTGTTAATTAGATAAAGTAGATATCTTTTGAGTATCGATTAGTTGTATATTTAATTCTAATAATTTTAAAAATAATATTAAATCACTCAATTTATCAATCTGACAAATTAAAATTAAACCTTCTACGTTAAAGAGTAATGATTTTTGAAAACTCAAAAATAATATTTAAAAAATTCTTTTAAAAAGTTTTGAAATGTGACAGAATAGAATATTTATTTGTTTAGTATTTGTTATTTTTAAAAATAGTTTATTCATTTGCCAAAAATAATTGATAGATTCATAATTGTCAACTTAAATCTCCAAAAAATGTCAATAGCTTTAAGTTAAAATTTATGCATTAAAATATAAGGCTCAAGCGTCCTTAAAAGTTGAGCTCAATTTTGACTTCAACCCCAACTATTTTATACAATTCAATTTTGTCATTCGCTATTTTTAGAAGTTTTTAAATGTTTTTTTAATCAATAACTCCATTAATTTAAGTGACAAAAATAGTATGCTTGACATTTCTTGGTTTTATGTAACATTCATTAGATATTTTTAGGAAAAAAATGTAAATATTTTCTTCTTAAATATTGGGGAGGGGAAGGGAGGGGAGGGGGAGCCCCCTCCCCTCCCCTCGCTTCCCCTCTAACGCTATGTTTGGATGGGGAGAAAATGAGGGGGGAGAGAAAATCAGATGGGAGGGATCATGTTTTTCCCGGTTTGGATGGAGAGAAAAGGAGGGAGAGAGAAGAAAACTGGGGAGAAAATGCCAGTGGGTCTCGCGTGTTTTTTTTCTCTCCGGATGTGGGAAGATTTTGGAGAGAAAAGAAGCTGCAGCGTGATGTGTATTGTTTATTTCTCAAATTGTCCCTAAACATAAATTTTTTCCCCGTGTCTTTTTCTTCGAAAAAAATAAATGTTCCAAGAAAAAAAAATTGAGTAAAAAATGAAAAATGAAAAAAAAAATTCTCAAAATAGCGAAAAAGCTTCCTTCAAAAAAAGAAAATAGAAAAAAAAATTCGCTGAAATAAAAAAAAATATGAAAAAAAAAAAACAAAAAAAGTCGGACCGACTGAATTTCAGTCGAAAATTTTCGACTGAAATTCAGTCGGACCATCGAGTGTCCGACTAAATTTCAGTCGGACCAAGGGTCCGACCAAAGAAAAGTCGGTCCGACTTTTTTTTTTTTTTTTCTGTTTTTCATATTTTTTTATTTTTTGCGATTTTTTTTCTTTTTCTATTTTCGTTCTCAACACCATTTTCTTGGAAGCTTTTTCATTTTTCACATACATATTTAATATAAATAATTCCTTTGAATTACAACGTAATATGTATCTGGCGGCGCAGGAAGGAAGGGTAAAATTGTAAAAAAAAAAATAACCACTTTTCTCCTCCACATATTTTCTTTCGCCGCATCCAAACGAGGGAGGGAAAGTACTTTTCTTCTCACTTTTCTCCTCCTCCGTTTTCGCCCTGCTTTTCTCTCCCTCTCACTTTTCTCCTCCCCCATCCAAACAGAGCATAAAAGTGGGAGTTTTTAGAGGGGAGAGAAATTTTTTTGTTTCATTTAACTAAATTGTCCCTCACTCTTATTTTTATTTAAAATATAATATAAATCTTATTTTTTTTAATGGGGTTTAAGATAATTTTTTATAAAAATAAAAAATATTTTTTGAATAAAAATAAAAAATTATTTTTTATAATAAAAAGCAAAAAAAAGTCTTTTTTTATAAAAATTAAAAAATTAAAAATTCTAATACAATAAGGATATAATTGTCTATTTAATTTTATCTCCACTCCCCTCCCCTCCTCAACCAAACAAGATTTCATTAAAATCCCTCCCTCCCCCCCCCTCCCCTCCAAATCAACCAAACAAGATATTATTAAAACCCCTCCTCTCCCCTCCCCTCCCCTCCCCTCCTTTGAACCAAACACTCCCTTAAACTATCACTCGTTAAAATTTAAATACTTCTACCAAAAACTCGCTACTACTATTGACTAATAAGCCCCTTTAAATACTTTTAATTGTCATATACCAAACTTTTACTGCTTGCAACTCAGTTGTCATGCCTCCACACACACACACACACACACACACACACACACACACACACACATATATATATATATAAAATAGTTGAATCAAATCACACTGTTGATAAACCAATAGGGCGGCTCCATTTTGAGTTCCATGCATCGTTTTTTCTTTATGTATTTTTTTAAAATATTATTTCGCCTCCACCAAGACAAAAAAAAATAAACTCCTGTGCATTTGTATGAAGAACTCACCTACTTAAAGTAATTTGAAGTGCCAAAATTAGTGGAATTTCTTTTCATTATTTTCAAATTGTTATATGACCAAAAAGTTTGAAGTGACTTCACAATTGATGGGGTTAACAATTAATGAGAGAATGATTTAAATCTTAAAAAATGATAGTTTATGAGATATTCTTTGATTTTAAGAATCCAATGGATATGTGTAAATAAAGAAAGTTGAAGGAAAATTCGGTAACTTTCTCTCCTTGTTATATTATCAAGAATATTATATTCTCACATTTAGTGCACCATAAATATTTCTAAGAATATTTTACTATATTTTTAGAAATATAATATTCTCATTAAAAGTGTTGAAATTTTTTTCAAAAATACTTATATCAAATTTTTACATATTTATATTATTATTCCATTTTATTATTTTAATTTATTATCATCATCATCGTCATCATTATCATCATCATCATCATCATCATCATCATCATCATTATTATTATTGTTATTATTATTATTATTATTATTATTATTATTATTACTATTATTATTATAATATCATTTTATGAATAAATCATGCAAAGTTCTTTTTATTTTTAAAATATACATACATTTTTTTTGGAAAAAAGTTGTTTCAAACTTTAGTTTAATTTTAAATTTTTTAAATCAAAATATCCTTCATTTAATTGTTTAGTAAGAAAAATATGTATTTATGTTAATTGAAAGTATTTAGTTAAAAATTTAAATTAAATCAAAGTGTAATATAATTTTTTATTTTAGTGAAAGTTTGTATATATTTTAAAAATAAAGAGAAAGTCTGTACAATTTTAACAAAACTTATAAAATATCTTTATAATTTACTCTTATTTTATTTATAGAATTAAATAAAAAATAAGTGAAAAAAAAACCTATAAGCAATACTTTTAACATGTAACAAAATTTTGTTCAATTATGTCAAATGAATATAGATCTAAAAATGTCAAATTTGTTAAATAATTTTTAAGTGCGATGTTTAATGGTTTTAAGAAAAATTGTTAATTTACTCTACATAGAATAAAAGTGTTTTCATATCCCCTAGTTATTTACTCATGTGGAGTATGACAAAATGGGTTATATAATTCATATAAGAGAAATATTAATTTTACCTTTAAAAATGATTAACTTCTTAATTTGATCTTTTAAAATATAATCTTTTTAATTTGGTATCTCAATAACTTTTTTCAATTACTAAAAATGTCAAACTTAACTCTTATATAATACTATTTTAAGTAGATTATCATTAGTGAATAAGTTCCGCACTTGGTTATTAAAAGTGGAGTTACCTTGCCTTTCCCCCTCCTAACCCTCTTTTGTTCTTCTTTTTGTATTACATTATATTTAATTAGCTAAGATCAATTAAGAACTTCCTTAGGGCTGCCTAACATTTTTAATTAACTAGGTTGTGTTTTAGATGGCTAAGTCCTCAATCTACACCACTAAATATTAGTAGTTCATATAGTAGATTTAAATAATTTTTTAAGGAATGATAGCAAAAAGAGAAATAAAAAAAGGTGAAATCTTGTTGATTAAAATCACATTTTCTATGATATGAAAAGTAATAAAAATATTTTTCCATTTATTATTTGATAAAGTGGAAATAGGGTAGAAATGGAAAAGAAATGAAAGTAAAAGACCAAAGTGCCCTTGTAAGGACAAAAATAAAATAAAAACTAATTTTATCAATAAAAACTAAATAAACAAATCAAATACAATTCATGAGCCTCCTTCTTTCATCCTTGTCATCACTTTATTTTCTACATTGTTGACCTTTCAACTTGGCAGCAAGAGCTCAACGATTGATGACATTAAAGTTGATGACACTAGAGTTCATCAAGTCAGAACCTAACCCTAACTAGGCACATAGGATGAAGAAAGGAAATTGATTCATACCTATATCACTATCAATGATAAATGTTCTGCTCAAATGATGACTGACAATATAACATTGTGAGAAGATCTAACTAGATGCTTCCTTTACTCAGTTAAGTTAAATAAAAGGTTGTGAGCTCTGTGTGAAGGGATATAGCATATGCCACTACTTTTTTTTCCCCTTCATTCATTTAGGGCAAATGCATCTCTCCCTCTATGATTAGTCATCTACAATAATATTTCATCTAAAAGTAAATGGAAAGGCCAATGTTTTGATTCACCAAAAAAGGAATTTGTTTGAGAATGCTTCTCTTATCTACCAAACACATATTCTAGCCTAACTAATTTAGTCAACTACAACCTATTCTTGCACTTCATCCATTTGAACTTAAAATGCATGTAGAAAGTTGAAAACTAACCATCCTAAGCCATATACCTTGTTGAGAAATTTTTAGGTACTTTTAGAGTGTTACATCATTTATACTATTTTCAATAAAAAAATTTCAAATCAAACAAAATAAGATTCATCTACTAATAAAAATAATGTCAAATTATATGATTAAGTCCCATATTCAATTACCAACTATTTTATTAATACATATATGGAGTATTATATAAAATTTACACTCTAACCACTATAACACTACTATTATAAGGGATCTATTATATGATTTGAATTTATTTTGTTAATTAATGTATAAATAATGTGATACACTAAAAGTATGTAAAAATTTATCTACCTTGCTAAGCATGTGGGAAACAACAACCTAAGGACAACCTCTTGCAAGTGAGCTGCACATGAAAGAATGTAAAATGTTTTTCAATTAAGGATGGCTTGGTGCCATGACTACACAACCCATCGCCAAGGTGCTGTAACTCTTTGTCCTTTTGTGTATTAAAGTTTAAATTTTAACTTCTTAATTTGATTTTTCAAAATAACAAAAAAATATTGAAATACTAATAAAGAGGATTACACTTTGAAAAATAAAATAAAATTATTAGTTACCTTTAAAGGAGAAAAACAATAGTTTACTTTTTTAATAATCAATAATAATTATAAATTATATTATTATCATATAGAAAATATCAAAAACAGAATTATATAGTTAAAAAATATTGGAAATCATCGTAAATTTATTATTGAATGGAAGAAAGATAAATGTTAATAGCCTACCTACATTAGCCATTTATAAAAGAATAATTATTACTTGAATACTTGATCTTGTAAGTGTTTTTAATTAAATAGAGACCCATCAGAATAAAACGAAAGCTGCAATTTATTTGAGAAAATTTATTAGAATTCAATTAGAAGATAAAATACTTTAAATTTTCAAATTTACAACAAGAGGTTTACTAAAATAAAAATGCACATAATAAGGACCTATTTGGTTTAGTGGATTGTAAGTGATGTAATTATAAAGGGAAAACTAAGGTGCAAGGGATTTTGATAATTCAACATTATTATATTTTATATTTAGTTTTTATAATAATTTGTTAAGGCTTATTTGATGACTTTAAATGCATTTCACATTAAGTGGACTAAATTTGGATTAATGGGTTTTAATTGCATTATTATTAAAATTTGGCTTAAACTGTTGTTATTATAATTTTTTTTAACAGAGGCCCAATTATTTGCATTTTTGTTTTGTAAATTAGATGAACCAATATTTTATTTCAAAATTGAATTGTATTTCTATTTTATCTCAAAATCAATATTATATTTCTTTTAAACAAAATTTTTTAGACTATTAGATGTACCCAATCCATCTGAGTCATTAAATTCTCCTTAGGTCATGTTAGTTAAAGGATTATTAAAGGATAGCATCAATCTAAAGGTTCTTGTGCAATTATACAGACATATGCTTCTGGACGAACATTTTGTAATGGCTTTATGATTTCCCTTCTGTAATCAATTCAGAAATTGAACCTGATATTGAACTTGAGTCCATCATTGTACTAAATACTAGTTTGGTTTTAATTTTAGATGAATTTTGTTTCTATTCTCTATATTTTCATGCAATCTATATTATTCTATTAGATGATTCTGTTTGCATGATTACTAAAATGTTAATGTTATATGAGAATCCAATTTGATTTAATCAATTGACTAAACAAACGAAATTCATTCTAAACCATGTTGAGACTTCAATGTATATTCTCTAATTGTGTGCAAAATAGAATTGCTTTATATAATTAGTTTAAGCGCAATTGCAATAGGATTAATGATATAAACTAATTAAATTCCTAAGCAATAGTTTAAGAACATTGATAACCAAAGGGTTATAGTCAAACCAAAGAGAAATTTTTAGAGGACAAAGATAAGAAAATATTAGGAGAAGAATTTTAAATTGGTTACGTTTCATTTGATTGCTTTAATTTCATTAATTGATTTCTTGTTTTTATTGTTTCTGCAATTTCATATTCAATTCCTATTTATTTTAATTTTGTTTCGTGGATTATTAAACTAATTAATTTGATTAAGAGTTACTTGGGAGACGACTTGGTGAGCATTATACTACAAAAATAGCAAAAAAATAATTAATTTTGACTAATTTAACAATTGCGAGTGAAAAAATTTTCTTTACCAATCATGTTATTTATGTTTGATATGACATTGAATGAAATAAGAATGCTTTCACATTTGCATGTTGGTTAAATAAAAATAATGAAGGAATGGAATGAAAGATTAAACAAATAACAAAAATGACTCTACTTAAAAAAAAATAAATTATTTGTACTATTTTTTTATTTGGCTACAAAGATAATCCATCACTATACTTCAAACCCATAACCTTCTTATCCACCCAATGCTGCCATGGACAACTCACCACTTTTTAGTCACTCCATCTCTAACCACTTCTTTTGAAGCTGTTATTCTATCCACCGCACTTCTTAGGCACTCCTTGGGCACCTCCAATTCAAACTTGCAAGAGAGGGGGGTTACAGTACAAGGATCATTGGAAGCAACCTATCTCCTTCCATTGACAAAAACAATGGCTATGGTGGGTTATCATTACAATGTGAATCAGTAATGTAAGTGGGTTACAGCGGGTGAAATAAAAGATCTAGTAATGAAAATGGGTTATGTTGGCCTAAGGTTACAAGCCCAAGACTTTGATGATAACAAAACCCAATCAATATTTATGTAAAAGCCTATTTGAATTCTTTGGCCCATTATGTGAATTTTATTTGACTTAATATGTTTTGCTTCAACCCACAATGTATCTGATTAGTCCAGCTATGCAAATGAACTAAACAACAAAATAATTAATGCATAAACAATAAAAGAGTATGACTTTTGCATAAACTGAGGATAAAATAGAAATGCTTTCTGCAACGTTTGTCTTTAATTATTACATAAAAATGAATTGTTTCTCTAACCTATGTTTTAAGCTTGTAATAGCATTTATGATGAGTTAACCATATGAGCGGCATGGGAAAAGCATCATCAATAACAGCAACTGCAACATTGAAATTTTTTAACGTTAGAAATGAAAACAAGGATGTTCCAGCCAAAAGGAATGTTTAATATTAAGATTATCTTTAATGGTTAAGAGATGCAGAAAGCCTATCTATATGAGCAATTTCAAGTTCAAGTGCAGAACAATTATAGAGAAAATAAAACAAAGTGCGTTCAAAATCCTTGAAAAATTACTAAACGTAGTGTTTAGTACATTTGCTTACTAAAAGCATAAGTTCCTTAAGCATTGAAAGTTTCTTAAAAAGAGATAAAGTTATTTTAGTGATTCTGCATAAAAATTTTAAGTGATATAATTAAGGGCTAGCTATATAAAATCGTATTGAAGAGTTTATGGTAAACATGGAAGCTTGTGCTAGTGGTGAGCACGAAGTAAAATCATCATGTCTATAAGTTTGTTGTTTTTAGTGAAAAAAAATCTCTTAACGTTTTAAGGAGACTAGACATAGGCCAAGGGACTGAACCAGGATAAATATCTGCATGCTTTCTCTCTTTTACCTCTTTTTAGTTTGCTAAGCTGACTTCCTCTACTGTTGGAGGACCTGATATAAAGTGTCTATTTGCGTATATGGTGATCTTGCTCACTTCACTTTTACATTCCAATAAGTTGCTTTACATTATTGTTCATATGATTTAATCTTGGTGAAGATTGTAAATTTATATACTTATCTATTGTGCTTTATTAAATTCATTGATATTGTGTTAAACATTGTTTACATCTTCCACTTTCTAAACGTTTACTTTTGGGGGTCAATTGGTCTTCCACCTTAGTAAAAGCAAAAATTTTATTTTCTATACATCACACATATTCATCTCTTCTAAGTGTGTTTACTAATTAGTATTAGAGTTAGTCTCTCGTGATTTTATGCCTAATGGCCTAAAGAAAAAGTCTATTGTTTTTAGTGCAAAAAATGAACTATCAACATGCTTGAAAGAACATATTTCTAAAAAAAACTTCTTAATGATGAAACCACTTTATTTCACAGGAAAGTACTTCTCACACTAAAAAAAAGAATAAAGATATGCATATGCTCCACTAATTATCTTGTGTATGAAATTATTGAGAAAGGACTAAAGATACAAAAAATGGTAAACCTAATAATGGGAGCTATTGTAGACAAACCCAAAAATGAATGGACAAAGGGTGACATCAAGCTGGTGCAGTTCAATTACCATGCTAGAAATATCTTGGTGTATGCCATCAACAAACTAGAATATGACAAAATTTAAAGCTGTGAGACAACTAAAGAGATGTGGGAAAAACATATCGTCACACACGAAGAAACATCAAGGTTGAAGAAAGCAATTTTAATGCGCTTGTGTACGAATATGAACTCTTTCATATGAAAGAGGGAGAAGAAGTTGAAGAAATGTACAATTAGTTTGCCAAACTAGTTGGAGATTTAAAAGCCTGGGATCGTAAGTACACAAATTATGAGTTTAACTATAAGATTTTTAGAAGTCTACCACAGAAGTGGCACTCCAAGATAGACTCCATTAAGAGTGAAAATCTACAAACCCTTTTGTATAATAAACTCTAAGAAATACTCATTGCTTATAAGAAAAATCATCTCAAAATGTATGAGTTAGAATATAAAAGAAAGATGATGGCTCTAAAAGTTTATGCGTTGGAAGAATCTTTTAATAAGGGAGATGAAGGTGAGCAAGATGATCATGACATAACCTTTTTGTCCAAAAAGCTGGATAAATACGCAAAAAAGAAGAAGACCTTTAGAAGATTAAAGGAAATACATCTAAAGGAAACAAAAAAATAAAAAGGAACTAGAGAAAACCACCATTATTTGCTTTGAATGTAAAAAAAATGGACATATCATATCAGAATGTCCATATTTAAAGAAGAAATCTACCAAAGCATATGGCAAGAAGAAAGTCAAGGTTGCCTGGAGTGATGATGAAAAGGAAGAGGAATAACTCGAATAAGAGATGGCCAACATATGCTTTATGGCTTTTGAAGAAAAAAAAAAAGGTAACATATAAAAACCTTTTTATCTTATAAGGAGTTAGATGAAATATTTAATAAATTACTTGTTGATTTTAAGAATCTATTTACTAAATATGAGAAAAAATTTCAAATAAATTCAAAAATAGAAGAAAATGTTCAAAAACTTAAGCTTGACTTAGAATCAGTTAGGACGAAAATAAATCTTTAAAACAACAGGCAATAGCTCTAACAAAAAATTTGGCTAATTTTGTAAAAGGTGAAACAAATTTTAAATTTGCTTCTAAAAAAGTAGAAATATATGTTTGACAAATTTGGAATAAAATACGATAAAAAAATATCAAAAAATATATAAATTTCTTCATTAAAATAACTTCTTCCAGTTCGTGTTTATCTTACAATAAAATTGGACATGTATATTATAAATATAAAAACAAAAAGAGAAAGCTTGTGTGGGTATTAAAAGGAACAGTTGTATCTAACATTAATCAGAAATGACCTAAAAAAGTTTAGGTACCTAAGAAACGTTGAAACTTTTTCAAATGTGCTTGAAGGGGAGGATTTCGAAATAATAATAGTTTCTGAATAGTAGTTGTTCTAGACATATGAATAGAGACCAATCTCAATTTTTATCCTTCTCTAAAAAAGATGGAAGATCTATCATGTTTGGTGATAGAAGAAAGGGTAAAACCATATGTATAAGCAAAGTAGAACTCATTGAAAATTGTTGTTTGGATAATGTTTGTCTTATTGTTAGATTAAAACATAATTTACTTAGCATTAGTTAACTATGTGATAAAGGATATAAAGTAATTTTTGATCTCATGCATTGCACTGTCTTCAATGAAGACAAAACCTTATTTGTAGGTCAAAAATTTGAAAACATATATATTTTGAGTTCAAATCATCTTAATTCAAAGAATATTACTTGTCTTTCTTTTATATGTAATGATTTTTAAGTGTGGCATCAAAAGCTTAGTCATACAAGCATGTATGCTATATTCAAACTGTCCAAGTTAGATCTTATAAAAGGTCTATCAAAATTGAACTTTGAAAATAATCATTTTTGTTATGCATGCGTTATTGGGAAAACAAGTAAGATCCTTCTTCAAACTGAATGAATTTGTCTCTTCCTCTTGGCCACTCCAATTATTACATATGGATCTCTTTAGCCCTGTGCAAATTTGAAACTTTGGTAGAAAAGCTATGTCTTTATAATCATTGATGACAATTCTAGGTTCACATGGGTTTTGGTTTTCTTCTTTTCTTATAAGGATAAAGTGTTTAAGAATTTTGTTATTTTTAATCTCAAATATTCAGAGTGATCATGATGGGGAATTCGAAAGCAAGTTGTTTGAAGATTTTTGTGATGGATAGGGCATTAGCCATAACTTTTCTATACCAAGAACTCTACGACAAAATGAAGTAGTTGAAAAGAAAAATCGCATCCTTCAAAATATGGCTAGAATCATACTTATAAAAAATAATCTTTCTAAATACTTTTGGGTTGAAATTGTAAACACTAATTATATTTTGAATCGTTATCTCATAAGACTAATTTTTTAAAATGCTCCATATAAATTATAGAAAGGTAAAAAATCCAATGTTAGTTATTTTCATGCATTCAGATATAAATGTTTTATTCATAATAACGAAAAAGACAATATAAGAAAATTTGATATTATAAGTGATGAAAGAATTTTTTTAGACTACTCAATAATTGGTAAAGCATATAGAGTTTATAATAAAAGAACAATGGTAGTTGAAGAATCTATGCATATTATTTTTAATGATACTAATCCATCTATAAGAAGAGTAGTGTATATAGATAAAGATGAGAATATTGCAGGAAGGAATCAGTCATTTCAACAACTAAATCCTAGCTCAACAAATAAAGCAAATGAAGGATGCAGGAAAACTGCACAAGTCTTCTCAAAATCATAGACAAAAGTTGAAGCGAGCTTAATCTTCCAACAAATGAAGAGATTCAGAAGTAAAGCAAAGATAACAAAAACAAAGACTATCATTAACAACTTGAAGGAAATAATAGAAGTGAGTAGAGACAATATCTTAGGAATGGTGAGGAATCAATGAACAGTCAAATATCTAATCCACTAGAATTTGTATCAAGAGAAATCAAATTGCCAAGAGAGTGAAAACACTCCTCTACTTATCTATTTTAGTACATTATTAAAGATCTAAATGAAAGGATGTACACCGTATCATCTTTTTGAACCAGTAGAAATAATCTCGTGTTGCTATCTTAAATTGAACCCAAAACTATAGAAGAAGTACTGGGAGATGAAAACTAGATAATTGTCATGGAAAAAGAATTGCATCAATTTGAGAGAAACAAAGTGTGGAACTTAGTGGGGCAACCTAAAAGAGTATCCATAATTGGAACAAAGTAGGTATTTCGCAACAAACTTAATGAACAAGGTAATGTAATTAAAAATAAGGCAGATTATTGGCCCAAGATTTCACTTAACAAGAAGGTCTAAACTTTAATAAAATCTACGTTGTTATTGCTATATTAGAATCTATTAGAAGGCTGCTTGCATATGCTTTCCACATGAATTTTAAATTTTATCAAATGGATGTTAAAATTGCATTTCTGAATGGGTATATAATGGAAGAGATGTATGTCAAGTAACCCTCCGGCTTCAAAGATGAAAAATTGCCCAACCATATGTATAAGCTGTCAAAAGCTCTTTATAGTTTAAAACAAGCTCCCAAATTTTGGTATGAAAGGTTGAGTACTTTTTTTAAAAAATGGGTTCTCAAGAGGAAAAATTGATACTACCATTTTCATTAAGAAAAATAATGAAGAATCTCTACTTATGCAAATTTATGTAGATAATATTATTTTTAGCAATACTAATGACTATCTTTGCAAAGAGTTTACTGAATTAATGAAAAGAAAGCTCAAAATGAGTATTATAAAGGGGATGAACTTTTTTCTTGAACTACCAAAAAAAAAATAAACAAATGAAGGAAACTTTATCAGTCAAGCAAAATACACTAAAAAATTGATTAATAACTATGGATTCCAGAATGCTGAATTTATGATGACTCTAATATGTCTTTCCTTCATTTTGGATAAAAACGAGAATGGCAAAAATTTTGATCAAAAGAAATATTGAAATATGATTGGCTTATTATTATATTTAACAACTAGTAGACTTGGCATTATATTTAGTGTATGCAAATGTGCAAGATTTCAAGCTAATCCTAAAGAATCACACTTTACAACTGTTAAAAAAATATTTAGATATCTAGTAAGAACACAAAATTATAGTTTATGGTATCCCAGAACTAATACTTTTAATCTAGTTGGATATGCAAATACAAACTTTACCAAAGACAAATTGGACAAAAAAAGCAATAGTGATTGCCAATTCCTTAAAAATTCATTAGTGTTTTAGTATAGTAAAAAGTAAAGTTTTGTGGCTTTCTTTACTACTGAAGCTAAGCACATGGCATTTGGAAGTTGCGATACTCAATTGCTATGGATGAAGCATTAACTTAAAAATTACTCACTCAATTTCAGTAATGTACCTATTTTAATGACAATACGAGTGCCATATGCCTCATCAAGAATCCTGTATATCACTATCAGACTAAGCACATTGAACTAAAACACAAGCTTATCAAAGATCATGTTTAATAAGAAAATGTGGAGGTAACGTATATCCATACTGAAAACTAACTTGCAGACATATTTATAAAACCTTTGCTTGAAAATAGATTTGTGCATTTAAGAAATAAACTTGGTGTGATTGATCTGATATGATGCCTGTTTAAAATGGAGCGCACTGCCTCCTCCACTATTTAATATGTCATCTCATCTCCATAACTTAATTTATTACATGTTATTACTGATTTATTATTTATTCTAAAAAATTACACATTTTGTCTTTTATTAGTATGATTTTTTTGTTGTTTATCCTTATAACGACACATGTAAAGTGATTGATTTTAGGGTAATGAATTCTTTTGGCATTATTTACCACGTGTATTAAGGTGTCTATCATAACATTAATAATGATTTTGGGCCAAAAAGAGGCAGTTACAAAAAAGCCTTTTTTCAATACCGCTCAGTGGCAAATACGAAACATCTTTTTATAACCTACTCCCTTTTCTCTTTCATAAACCTATTTTGCCCTAACCCTAATATGGCAGACAAACTAACACATAAACCGCTTTACATTTCACCTTCGAAGATCATAGCGGCAAGAAAAATTTATCTTGTTGAAAGCATTATAGACATTGAGGAAGAAGACATAAAGAGATAACGTGCATTACAAAAACTTCGAGAAGAGAAAATAGAACTAGAAAGGAAGAAATAAATGAAAAAGACGACAACACTGAGTCAACAATCAAAAAGAAAAAGGGTCTTTAATGAAAAGCTAGAGTGGGAATAAACTAAAATAATCAAGAAGTTTTTATAAAAAATCAAAAGGGATTTCCATTCAGGAAACCCTAACAAAGAAAATAACCAGATAAAAAGGGAAAGGGAAGAAAAAGATGGATAAAGTAAATGCCATCCCCAAAGATTACTCTCATCTTTTGCCCAGGTTCCATACCAATGAACATCTAGATAGATAGCTTGTTGACTTTCAACATAGACCCACTAGTATTGGTAAATGTGTAAATTTCAATAAGTTAACTTAGATGAACTCTTTATTGGAATGGGACTTTAAGTCCATAAGCTAGACTACACTGGTGACCATAGACAAACCAGTTTATGAGGATTTGGTTCAATAATTTTAATATAATCTAGTTATAGTTAAAGAAGGAAAAGCCTTAAGTTCCCTGGTGAATAGAAAATTAATTATTATAGAGATAAGCATGTTAAATAATTTTTAGGGTATCCTTTAGCAAAGAACTCCCCTATTATTTCACTGGGTATTCTTGGCCTATTGGGATGCAAGTAACTTATTAAGATGCATTTGAGGTTGTGGTTGAGTGCGAGGACTTTCATGGAAGAAAAATCACTGCCCAAGCACTTGTGTTTCCTTACTAGGTTGCTACACAAATTTTTGGGATAAACATGTTCCTCTAAAATTGAACCTTGGATGTGATGTCTCGCATAGACATCTTTTATGTGTATAATTTGATGGCACAATAATGCGTGGATATATATTACTAGATGATCAAGTACATGGAGGAAGTAGCAAAGAGTTGCTTTCACGTAATAAGCCTTCCCTATGGAATGCTTCTTATGTAAATCTTCAAGTGGCAAGCAGTGAATCTAGAAGGCTATGCTTCTCGGGTGGTTTCTATAACATATGATACTACCACCATATCTTACATGAAGTGTACTCCAATAGGGATAGAATGGATCGGAAATTGTGATATTAAGGAACACAAAGCTGATCCTAAAGTCTTTTGACATCAATACAATCAAGGCCTCAACATTTAACAAATTCTTCTCTCTCCTATTGAACAAATTATGAAGAAAACTATCAAGCCTTCCTCTTCCAAGAGCAAGAAGAAACCTATGCCATCAAGAACAAAAAAGTCCTCCACTTTTGGCAATGTTGTTGCATCTTTAATTGAGGACCCCTTGATCATGCACCCCTTGATCCTCTAAACAACTTCTCTCCAGTGTATCCTCCACCTCCTTCACCCAGTGAAACCAATCCTTCACCCTTACCCAATTAACCAAATCCTCCACCTTCACCTAGCCAAGTAAATCCTACATCTTATTCATCTCGCCAAATTTGTCCTCTAACTTTTTCACCTATACACACACATCCTCCACCACCTTCTCCTCCATCTTACAAGAAAAGAAAAATCCTTAGCTCAAGTCCTTCGTCCACTTTTGACAAAGATCTTCCTCCTTCTCCACCTTTAATTCTTTTATATTCGAAGAAAGAAACTCTTAACTTTCTTCCTCTATCTCTCTCGCCTTCACCAACTCCTCCATCTTTTCCATTCTCCCTTCTAACTTCTCCATGTACACCACCTTTTACTCCTCCTATTCCAACTTCTCCTCCTCCACTAATAAACACCCGTCTTCTCACACCACCTCTTCCACCAAACTCTCTCCTTTACCTCTTTGTCCTTTGTTTCTTCCCCTTTCTGGACTTGTTCCTCCACCTACCTCTCATCTCCTTCTTCTGATCCTTCACTCCTTCCATCATCCTCCTATCCTTTCTTTTATTTCTCATCCTTTTCCTCCTATGCCTCCACCGACCTCTCCTCCTCCACCACCAACAATTGTCCCTTATTCCCTATCTCTACTTGCTTCTCCTCTTCTATCTCCTGCAAATCACCATCATTCTCCTTCATGTCTCCTCTTGTCTCCTCTTGTCTCTGCTCAACAATCCAATGAATAAATCACTCAGCTTCTCTATTTTTTAAACAATAATGTCCAATCCTTTCATGATGATTTTAACCCTTTAGCAACAAATGTTGGCATCATTCAACACATGATTAGTAGTCAAAGAGTAATTCAACAACAATTAGATTTTTTGACTACCGAACTGCACGATATAAAGTAGGCTTTTCAAACTCATTAAAATGAATTCCTATAGCGCCTCTAGGATATTGATTTTACAATTATACACCTTATTGATTAGATGTCTCAAGCCTTTCACCACCTAAGTCAGCAGCTTAGGGATGCTCTTTAATTTTAAGAATACTTTTGTAAGCCTATGATAGTTACTAATGATGGCATTAAATTTATTTTTGCATTAATGCATATTAATTTATGGATTTGTTGAAGCATTGCTTAACTGTGTCATTGTTTTATCTTTGATTAATTGCTTTGATATTTCTATCTTCCATCCCCTTTTATTGTTGACAAAAAAAGGGAGATTAATATGCAAAATGAGTTATTTGTTTGAATTTTGTGCTTACTCCTTGTTTTGTGCTTTGACAGTTTAAGTGGCTATTCTGTGACTCCACTTAACCTTATTAATATTTTTCTCATGCATAGATTCAAGAAGAGCATAAAATAAACTCTTACATAAATTTTTAAATCTTTTGCATAGTATTTTATCGTCATCAAAAGGGGAAGATTGTTAGTCTAAGGTTATAGGCCCAAGACTTTGATGATAATAAAACCCAATCAATATTTATGTAAATGCCCATTTAAATTCTCTGGTCTAATGTATAAATTTTATATGACTCAATATGTTTTGCTTCAACCCATAATGTATCTAATCAGTCTAGCTATGCAAATGAACTAAATGACAAAATAATTAATGTATAAATGACAAAGGAGTTATGACTTTTGCATAAACTAAGGATAAAACAGAAATACTTTCTATTGCAGCTACCTCTAATTATCATGTAAAGATGAATTGTTTCTCTAACATATGTTTTTAGCCCTGCAATAGCATTTATGATGAGTTAACCATATGAGTGGTATGGGAAGAGCATCATTGGCGATAGTAACTGCAGCATTGAAAGTTTTTGAACATTATAAATAAAATGAAAATGAACATCAAGATTATCTCTAATAGTTAGGAGGTGTAGCAAGTGTAAAACAATTGTAGAAAAAATGAAACAAAGTGTTAGAGATTATGCCTTAAGCCAATCATTGTATTGCAAACATTATTTTTATTAAGAAATAAGAGTTTTCTTTTATTATATTATTATATTATTTGCATGTTTATATATAATAATATCCATGAATAAATCATTTTTTTGGATTATCCAAAATGTCTTTAGTCAATCATCTTTGTAGGAACAACGATGAATTAAGACTAGTATAATTTTGATTGATTAAGTGTTAATCATGTATGATGATATGAATCAAAATTATAGGCGTGTATTAAAGAATAGGACGTTGGATAGACCCGTCATGAGATAAGCTACATAGATTAGGTTATAAGTTTATCTCATATATATAACCATGTCATTGATCCCTTGAACCTGAGATCACCATAGATTCTAATATGAAGGACACTGTACTTTGACATAGTCTAATGTCACCTTTAACCGGGTGATTATAAAGGCTATGATTGAGTATAGTGGAATCTATGCAGAGGAAGATGAGTGGTCAAGATGAAATTTATCCCTCTGATTAATAGAGAGATATCTCTAGGCCCCTCATTGAGTGTGACTGAGAAATGTATGGCCATACTCAGATGGAAAGGGTTTCATCTTATATCAGTTTGCTCAGAGATCGAGAAAGTTACGATCGAGCAAGTTGAGGATGACATTTCTATGCCTCATACTTAATCTAGATGTCATGTGACAAAAGAGATATGATAGGGTTGTAAGATAGGTTGCATCGGATCACCGATCTCGTACAATTTTGGTAGTCACAATGTCTTGCTAGAGGCTGCTTGTGACTTATAGGTCAAACAGTGCAGTTGGCCTACTGTCAACATCATATGGGCTTACAGGGTCACACACAAGAACGGACTAACTCGAACTAAAATGTCCACATTCATTGAATCAGAAAATGTGTCTAAATTCAATGAATTTAATTTTTAAATCTAGGATGGAGGAATTATTTATATATATAAATAATTAAATTCGAAATATATTATATATATGTATATATATATGAATTAGTTTAAATTTGATTCTATTAGATAGATTTAAATTTAAACTAATAATATAATTTAAATTTAAATTAGGCTCTAAATATTGTTAGTTTGAATTTAAACAATAGGATAGATTTCAATTTAAACTAATAAATATATTTAATGATATATTTAATTAATTTTGATTAATTAAATATATCTGAAACCCTAGTCTATAAAATTATAAAAATTGATTAGGGTTTCCAGATCAAAAGGTAATTCTAGAGCTGCCTCCAAAAACCCTAGAGAAAGGGACAGTGTACGGATGTTGTACGGACAAGTGCTAGCACACCGTTCGAGTTGCTGAATCCCGTTCGTGTAGATACCAGTAGAGGGAGCCGATTTGCAGTCAGTTCTTGTGATCCAGACGAAAAGTAAATAGCAAACTCAATCGACAAAAAAGGTAATTCTCTGAACTTATTCGGTTTAAGCGATTTTGACGGATCCTTGGTGGGAATCAGAATTAAAAATTTTAAATGTTTCCCCTGTATGCCTCCCATGATTCCCAACACAAAGTGCATTTGAAATCCTGGTAAAATTATTAAGCCTAGTGTCTGGTACATCTTGAGCATTAAAAGTATCTCAAATAGAGATAAAGTCGTTTTACCAATTTTTAGTAAAAATTCTAAGTGATATAGTTGAAGGTTAGCTATATAAAACCCTACTAAAAAATTTATGGTGAACGTGGAAGTTTGTGTTAGTGGTGAATGCAAAGTAGAACCATCATCTCTATAAGTTTGTTTTTTTTTTTTAAATCTTTAAAGTTTTAAGGGGACTAGATGCAAGCTAAGAAGTTGAACCAAGATAAATTTTTGCATGCTTTCTCTTTTTTATCTCTTTTTAGTCTACTAAATTGGGCTCTTCCACCTTTGGAGGACCTGATATAACCTGTCTATTTGCATTTATGTTGATCTTACTCACTCCACTTTCATGTTTCAATTTGTTGCTCTACATTATTATTTATATCATTTAGTTTTAGTGAAGGCTGTCAATTTATATACTTATCTATTGCACTTTATTGAATTCATTGATCCTGTATTAGACATTGGTCACATCATTTAGTTTTTGAACGTTTACTTTTGAAGGTAAGTTGATCCTTCACTTTAGTAAAAGCAAAAATTTTATTTTATGTACATCACACCTCTTTATGCCCTCTAGATGTGTTTATCAAATTGCAACAAGTGGAACATGGGTTTGGGTTCTTTGTTGATACACTTCTCTACTGAGCCTCAGATAGGGCTCAACATTTTTAGATCTCAGGGGCAATTTTGGGTTTCTGCATTTTGGCTCCAAAAATTAGCCTTTATCTCATACTTTTGGTCACCAATCCAATTCCAAAGCCAGCAATCCAAGGCTTCAAATGTGAGCAACCAAACACCCCAATGCAATGGAATGTATTACACATTCTCCTAACCCAAGTGAATCAAATGGGCCCTAAATCTTTTCATTTTCAAGAGAAAATTTTTTTTGGATAAATACAACATACATTTTTTTTAGTACAATTTAACAAAAATAGTGAAAACATATATGTCAAATTTTAGATCTTTGGTTTTATGAACATAAACTGTGCTCATTTTATTGAGTAAAATCAAGGCAAAGGATGAATACGATATTGTGACTCTGTGTGGGCAAATAAGAGACCCTTAATAGCAGCACAATCTTCAACAAATACAAATCAATACAAAAGTGTGAAACTTCGATAACAAATATCCTTAGACTAAAAAACTTAATGAAAGTACTATATCATTCATGTTAGATTACCAATAATTTATGAACTAAAGCAAAAGCGCACTTGAATCAACCAGAATGAAAGAGAAATCACAGTTCCTTTAGTTGGTCTTCTAAATCTATACATAATCCTTTGAGTTTTTTTTCTTAGAATTCACTTTATTTCTCTCTAATGATAGGATATAAAAAAGAAAAGCACACCTGTACCATTGACCAGAACCATATATAAGTTAATTACCTGTTAACATTTATTATTCCCAATTTGACTCATCATAAAATTAAAAATAATAATTTAATCTCAACACATAAGAGCCCACACTTTAATTAGATATATTAAAGTCTAAAATTATACAAAACCTTATTAAATCACTTTAATTGGGCTCAATATAATATTAATAGCTTTTAATACACAATAATCAACATATAAGGCCACATGGTTAATTAACACCCAACAGCTTCACAAAATCTTCCCTAAAAGAGCCATTCTCATCCAAAAATACCTTAACGGCTCCAGAACCATCCTAAAAAAACTGCACTATCAACATTCAATTTCATGAAAGCTTGGCCGCTCTAGTCTAGTGACGTGAAACAGTTTTAGACTCAGAAGTAGGCACTTCATGAATTGCACTATATTAATATTAAAATATAGTGGAAAATAAGAATGAATAAATGTATTAGGAGGAACTACCTGTCAATGAGTTCAATGAGCAAGGCTTGCAAAATAGAGAGCAAGAGTGACGTATGCTAGACAACAGATTTAAAACACAAGTTATAAAGGCAGATGCAAAGAATGAAGAGCTTGGAGACGGAGAATTACTCGCAGCAAGAATGGATAGGCTTCTCTTTTATATAGATGTTGGTGCAAGTGTTGAAGTATATTCTTGAATTTGAAGTTTGAATTCTAAAAACTAATATAATCTGCATCCCGATGATGATAATAAGTATATGGAGTCAGCCAATGTAAATTTTGCATGCTGCAAGAAGCGAGAACTTGGAATGGGTTCAGCTATATAAACATGGATGATTTTCAGTAAAGGATGTTTGCCAGCCACCTGTTGATTACGTTGAAATTTGCAGCATCCTGGAGGATTAGTCAGTGAAGGTAAGAAATAAAGAGATGTTTGTATCTGTTAGAGAAATGAGATAGAGATATGTGTCAGCTATTGGAGGAGGAGGTGGACGTGTTTTAGATTATTACTAGTGTTTAACCCGTGCAATGCATGGGATGTAAAAATTTTCTTCCAATGAATCACATCCTTATAATTCTAACTAATGATATAAGTAGTAGAAATGAAACATTTGTATGAAACTTGTAAACAAAACGTTACTAAATCGACATAGAACATGCATGAAAAACCCATGATTAACACTACGATGACAAAAGTCTTGAGAGCTCAAAATAGATTAAATTTAAGTAGAGACATAAGTCATAGTAATATATGATAAAATTCAAGATCCAACTATAATGCTAGAAGATCAGTCGTCAGGATGGATAGAGCTTTCTATGTATGGACAGACAGATTGGAACCAGAAAAATTCGTCTTCAGATTTAAAAGATTTCACAACTCCCAATTTTTTCAGGGTCATATTGGAAGAGTAGAGGCCATGGCTTTTTTCATCCGAAGTCAGAATTATAGAGTCTCTTGTAATAGGCAAAGGAGTAAAAGTAGATGAAAGATTATCGATCTAGGATAGCATTGACCAAGAAGTGCAGTCACAAGTTGAGGCATAAAAAAAAAATCCCGAGTTGCATTGTATAAGTTGGGTAGGGGTCAATGTTGTAAAATATGACACCTAAGCCGCTATTGTGATTTACCAGGGTGCATTTAACTCGATATGGGAAGCTAGGCATCTTGATTTTTTTTTTTTTGAAGGAATCGTAAATGACAATTGAATCAACAGCATAAATGCCTTGAGCATCAACTTCCGGGGGCCAGGCTAGTAAATTGTCAAGAGTTAATGTGCGACTGAAAAAAATGCCTTCGTTGAGAGGACAAAGTTGAGGAACTTAACCATTTTTTCTGCTTTAGATGAAGAGTGGTTTTCCATACGTTGCTGTTACCATCATGTAGCCCAGTGAAAAGCATAAAGATGACATGGTCCTGTCTCACAGGGCTGTATGAGAATGCATAAAGGATGAACTCTAAAAAAGTTAAGAAAGACAGAAAGAGATAAGCAATAAGGGAAAAAATGACAGACAATCATCAAAAAATGCAAGTAGATCAATTAAGTATTTACCTGTCTCTATTTGAATTCCAGGTCCGGCTACTCTATAGGTTTGTTTTTTTTTTTTTTTTTTTGGATTGAACACGCTGAGGAAGATTGAAAAATCTGATAAACTTATTTTTGACACAGGTAAACCCTTTGCAGAGGCAACAAAAGTCTGAAAAGTCTCCTTTGGTTCACTGTTAGGGACATTTAACTCAGACGTGAAGGTATTCGGATGGAGGAAGTGTAGCCTAGGTGTTAAGCCATTTATTCCAAACCACTAACTAGACAATATCAATGTTGGAGCTTGTTCCATGGCATTGTAACTACATTGAAGAAGCATATTCATCAAGTATGTAGCCATTAAAGCAGAAGTTGTGTACTTGTACGAAATATTCAAGCATTCAATTTGAATCTTGGTTTATCTACCTGACTAATTATGTCATAAAACAAAGGCCAAAACTGATGGAGGCGGCCCTCTTTTGGTTTGTTTTAATAATTATGTTTATAGTGAAGGACATGGCCTTGATAGAGGTATTTGGCTTGTCTGTAAAGAGTATATTAATAAACCATGAGAATTCATTTGGTTAAGTGCATTCGAAGTCTGAAATCATTGAATAATGTTAAACATGGTTTTGCTGGATGCATTCGGCTTGCCTGGAAGGACATGATTTGATAATTATGTGTTATGAGCGTGAAGTGTATACTCTCAATTACCATCAGTATGAATTTCATAGAACTGAGGAAAATAAACTGCAATTTTTTTCTAAAAGACTGAAATCAGTTTCTAGAATTAACTTTTAACGGAAAGAAAAGACTATTTATATTTTTCAACTGTAACCAAAAGACTGAAATCCATTTCTAGAATTGGATGTGGGGACAGGAGACCTTCTTGTTATGTATCTGCTATTGTGCGGTTCAGTGACTGGAAAAAAGAAATGATCTAAGAATAGTATTGTTACTAAAGTGCCAAGTTAAAGAATAGAATAAATTGTGAACAAAACTACAGAAGTTGTGACTATATCAAGGAAGGATATTCATTCAGTAGAGAGACAATAAGCATAAACTTGCGTGCTCGTTTGAGATTTTCGGATCTGGCTTGGAAATTAAAAAGATACAATCCGAAAAACCATAAATAGCAATACACGTACAATTTCTGAAGTAAAAGCCTAATACAATGCCTAAGAAAAAAATGAGGAACTTTTTTATTAGGTTGATGAATGATTTCGTCTTATCATTAAGTGTATGATATCTTGGCAGAAAGAACGGAAAGATGAAATTTCTATTATGAAGAGGAAAAAACTATGTTAAAGCATGAGACTCATGAAATTTCTACAGAAAAGAAATGATAATTAGGATGGACAACATCAAACTGTAGTAAATAAACATAAACAAAGAAAGGCAAAATCATGATACCAATTAGTAAATCATAAAAAAATGGAACTCAATTCGAAGATGAAATTTATCATGAGTGGAATTCTGAACCCCTAAAAATCCCCTTTCTTTTTTTTTTTTTGGGGGTCTACCGCCAGTTGAATTGCTCTTCCTAGTAAACTCTATCGAGTTCCTAATGAAAAATAGCTCTTCCAAGTAAACTCTATCGAGTTCCTAATGAAAAATAGCTCTTCCAAGTTACTAGAAGGAGAATGAAGGAAAGGTAATTGAATTTTTCTTTGGGAGCAACATTATGAAAAAGTTAGGGTTGATGAGTTTCTTGACTAGATAGTTCTTTCATTGTACCACATGTTTTCTCTGCAATGATTACAACTATAATTAGGATCTCCCTCATCTAAATATTCTGAAAAAAACAATTACAGTTGTTACATATATAAGAAAGCATGTTGGAAAGCAATAATGGTGACAAAGGAATATACAAGAAAGCCTTCAAATTTATATACCATCTTGGACAGCAAATGTGGCAACATTCTCTTGTCCATGGGAAGATTCTGCTGCATAATATATTGTAATATGTTAAAAGGCGTGAGGAAAAAATTTAGGGGTCTTAACAGGAGCAAATGACAATACTTCATAATTTGATAGTAACTAAATATGTTCTTTTGACATGACCAAAAAATCAAAATAAATAATTCATTTCTGATAGCATGTTGGAAGGCAAAAATAGTGACAAAAAAAAAAAGAGAAAGCATTCAAATTCTTATACCATCTTGGACAGAAAATGAGGCAACATTCTCTTGTCCATAGGAAGCTTCTTGTCATGACATTCTGCTTCATAATCTATTGTCAACTATTAAAAGATATAAGCAAAAACGTAAGGGCTCTTAACCACAACAAATGACAATACTTAATAATTTGATAGCAACTAATTTTGATCTTATGACATGATAAAAAATGCGAAATAAATAATTCATTTTTGATAGCACGTTGGAAAGAAAAAATCATGACAAAAAAATATATAACAAAGCATTCAAATTCTTATACCATGTTGGACAGCAAATGATGCTACATTCTCTTGTCCATGGAAAGGTTGTGCTTCATAATCAACTGTCATATGTTAAAAGGTATAAGGAAAAAACTAAGGGGTCTTAACTGGAGCAAATGACAAAACTTCATAATTGACAAAATGGCATACTTTTAGGATGGACATGATCAAGTTGCCTCTTTAACTTGATAGCAATGTTGGTGATATTCCTTAACATATGATGATGAAATTTGCCTTCTTTATCAGTTGAAGGTGTAATACCAGTGAAACACCCAAATTGCTCAAGCCATTAGACCCTAATCCATTTTGCCCTCACCCATCACACCCTAATGTATAAAAGAAAGTAAATTTATCATGGATTTATTAATTAGAAAAAAAAAAGAAACAAATAGGTTGATTTTTAAGAAAGCAATGGAATTTTTATACCATGTTGGACAACAAATGTAGAAACATCGTATTCTGCATGAAAGATTTCTGATTGATAATCTACTGCCATATGTAAAGAAGTATCAGATAAAAATAAAGCATTTATAAATAGCAGCAAATCACAGAACTTCATTATTCACCAAAAGGCATACCATTAGAGGGAACATGATCAAATTGCCTTTGCAGATTGATAGGCATGTTGGTAATATCCATTAAGAGTGTTAGTGTGGTTGACAAGATATACCATCACTTCCACTCACACCTTGTTGAGAGGTACAAAGATTTTTTGAAGAACTACAAAGGCCAGTCGCTACATCTATATATGTAATTTAAGATAAATTGTCAGAATGAGCGATAGTAGTCTTACGTTGATTATGGAATGAAAGTGAATTTTCTGCAAAATATCCAGTTTGGCTTGAACCACCACATCCTAATCTGATATAAAAATAGTTGACAATAACAGTGAATTGGAAGAAATCTTCTGTATGATAAAGAATTAATCATAAGTCATAAGCATCTGTGCTGACATTTGATCAACGGCCAAGGATATTGAACTCTTCCTTGAGTTTTTAAATTTCATGGCTACAATGTCTTCTAGAAAGAACAAAAAACCACGAAGAATGACAGAAAACATGTTCTTGCACAATTGTATAGTATCATCATCCTACCATATTGATTCTACCATCTAGAAACTAAATGGCCTTTCAAACTACTTAAAAAGTAAGACACTAGATATAAACTAATAGATTATGTAGGAGAAATGTTTTCCTGATTTGTAGATATTATTAAGTTTCAAATCAAGCCAATGCATTGGGTATATAATGAATGTAAAAAGTAAAGCTATCATGGAATTAATAATATATTGGGTTACCTCGTTAGACTTCATGGATATATAAAATCATATTTATAATATCCAACGCAAGAGAAATTGATCGAAATGTTACCTCCCGCCATTGCTTGAATCCTCTATTTTTTTGATGAAATTTCTGTCGCATGAAAGTCATAGGGAATGCTTCCAAATTCTGGTTAACACTTTATGATGGTGTTATGTTCAGATAAGTGTGTTAACCGAGCTTGGGGACCCCTGTATTTATAGGCAAAGTTTTCAATGGCAATTCCATCACATTACCAAAGAAAAAATGACACGTTCTGGGACGTAGGAAATAATCTCACGAAGCCCATAATTTTCGAACCATAATGGAGACGTTGCAAATCACATTCAAATGTGTAACGTGGGTTTTGTCATGCAATTGTAAATTGTTGCCATGAACTATCAAATAACTCACGTCCTGTATGTATATGTATGCAACGTCCCACATTCTCCCACTTGGTTCGAAAATCATTATACGTAATGGCTCCTTAAAATTCAAATATTTAACAAAATGAATGAATCATAGCAGTAGTTCCTCTATAAGTGAGTAATACCTTCCATGTATCACAATACATTTTATTTTCTTACCCACTATATATTAACTTTATGAATAAGCCCTATGCTTATTCTGAATCCTCTTAATGTTGTTATTCTCAAACTTAATGTATACGCATAAATGAGAAAATAACTTAAAATGAACAAAGACTTTATTACAAATGATATATATATATATATTATATACATCAATAACACAAAGTGAAACTAAGTCCCATTCTAGATACATGATCCCTAAATATTACTGGTGGCATGTCTTTTGTTAAAGGATCAGCAATCATCAACTCAGTGCTAATGTGTTCAATAATAACTTTATTTTCTTTGACACGTTCACGAATGGCTAAGTAGTTAATGTCAATATGCTTACTTCAACTTCCACTTTTGTTGTTCTTAGCCAGAAAAATAGTAGTTGAGTTATCACAATATATCTTTAATGGCCTAAGGATAGTGTCGACAATTCTAAGCCCAAATATAAAGCCCTTAAGCCAAACACCATGTGAAGTTGCCTCAAAACAAGAAATAAACTCTGCCTCCATAGTAGAAGTAGCAGTCAAAGTTTTCTTCGCGCTTCTCCAAGATACGGCTCTGCTGGCTAACATAAAAATGTAGCTTGATGTTGATTTCCGTGAATCAACGCATCCAGCGAAATCCAAATCTGAATAGCCAACTATCTCAAGATTTTCAGTCCGTCTATACATCAGCATGTAGTTCTTGGTACCCTTAAGATACCTCATTACCTTCTTTGCAGCTCTCCAATGATCTATACCTGGATTACTCTGATATCTACCTAACATTCCAACTGCAAATGCAATGTTAGGTCTTGTGCAAACCTGAGCATACATAAGGCTTCCAACAGTAGAAGCATACGGAATGTTATGCATCTGTTCCTTTTCTAAATCGTTCTTCGGGCATTGGTTCAAATTGAACTTGTCACCCTTTACAATAGGTGTTACACTTGGTGAACAATCTTTCATCCGAAATCTCTCTAAGACCTTATTGATATAAGTTTCTTGTGACAGACCCAAAATATATTGAGTTCTATCTCGATGGATCTTAATGCCAATGACATAAAATGCCTCACCCATATCCTTCATATCAAAATTCTTAGAGAGAAATTGTTTCACCTCATATAACAATCTTTTATCATTGGTTGCAAGCAATATGTCATCCACATATAATACAAGGAAACAGATTTTACTCCCATTGAATTTCTGGTATATACATTGATTCATGACATTTTTCACAAACCCATATAAGGAGATAACATCATAAAATTTTAAGTACCACTGGCGGGAGTCCTGTTTCAATCCATATATGGATTTCTTTAACTTGCACACCAAATGTTCATCGGCACTAGAGGAGAAACTTTCAGGTTGTTTCATATATACCTTCTCCTCTAGTTCCCCATTGAGGAAAGCCGTTATCACATCTATTTGATGCAACTCCAAGTCAAAATGAGCAACTAATGCCATTATTATACGGAGGGAATCTTTCTTAGATACAGGAGAAAATGTTTCCGTGTAATCAATTCCTTCCTTTTGAGTGAATCCTTTGGCCACGAGTCGTGCTTTATATCTGTCGATATTGCCTAATGAGTCTCTTTTCGTTTTATAGACCCATTTGCATCCAATGGCCGTAGAGCCATTAGGCTATTCGATGAGATCCTAAACCCCATTAGACGTCATAGAATCCATCTCTTCTTTCATGCCATTGTGCCACAATTTTGATTCTTTGCAGCTGATGGCTTGTAAAAACGTTTCAGGGTCATTCTCAGCTCCTATATTGTAATCAAATTCTTGTAGATATACAGCATAATCACTAGGAATTGCTGACTTCCTTATCCTAGTTGATCTTCTTAATGTTGACTCAACATTTTCTTGGGGAACATGTTGTTCAACTGTTTGTTCAATAGTCCTTAAAGGCTGTTCATAAACTGGATCAACTTGGTCAATGTCAACAGGTTGTGGATCCTGAATGATTGGTTATTCAATACCTGTTTGGACTTGAGGGGCATGAATTACAATCAATTTATCACTTGATGTAGGAATTTGAATATCAGACTGATCATTTTCAAAACTTAAGTTTTGAGTTTGATCACTCCCACTGATCAAGTCATTCTCAAGAAATTTTGCATTCTTTGATTCCACAATCCTAGTACTGTGAGATGAATAATAAAGTCTATAACTCTTATACTTTTCAGCATATCCAATAAAGTAGCCACTAATAGTCCTAGGGTCCAACTTCTTCTCTTGTGGATTGTAAACCCTAACCTCAGATGGACATCCCCAAATGCGTATATGTCTTAAACTTGGTTTCCAACTTTTGAATAACTCAAATGGCATCTTTTCAACAGCCTTGGTAGGAACTCGATTAAGAATATACACTGCTATTTTAAGGGCTTCAGTCCACAAGAATTTAAGAAGTTTAGAGCTAACCAACATGCTCCTCACCATGTCCAACAATGTTCGGTTTCTCCTTTCAGCTACACCATTCTGGTCAAGTGACCCAGGCATAATGTATTGGGCAACAATCCCATACTCTTAAAGAAACCTAGCAAATGGACCTGGTGCTTGTTCATCTTCAGTATATCTACTATAATACTTACCACCTCTATCAGATCTCACTATCTTAATTTGTTTACCACATTATTTCTCTACTTCTGCCTTAAATATCTTAAAGGCATCCAATGTTTCATTCTTATTATTGAGCAGATAGAGATACATGTATCGTGAGTAATCATCAATAAATATGATAAGGTATTTCTGACCACTAGAGTCCAAATCTAGACTACAAATATCCATATGTATGATTTCTAATATGCTAGAACTCCTCTTAGCACTTCTCTTAGTCTTGTTAGTCTGCTTTCCCTTAATGCAGTCTACACAAGTGTTGAAATTAATAAAGTCAAGAGTATTGAGTACTCCATCTTTTACTAATCTTTTCACTCTCTCTATTGAGATATGACCAAGTCTACAGTGTCATAACATAGAGGAATCCTCATTAGTAACATTTCTTTTAATACCTATGCTACTAGAAACATACATTGAGTCATAAAGGTTACTACTTCGTAATTTGGAATAAACCATTGCAAAGTGTACCATTGCCAATAAAATTAGATTTATAAAATAATTTAAATTCATTACTCAAGAATTCAAAACAATATCCTAATGGTACAAGTTTGGAAACAGAAATCAAGTTTTTAGAGAAACTTGGTACATAAAATGTCTTCTCCAAATTCAAAATAAAATCAAAATTAAGAACTAATCTGCATGTTCCTATAGCTTCAACAGTTGAGCCCATCTTATTTCCTGAATAGATGTATTGCTCACTGTCCACCGGCTTCCTTTGGTTTAGAAAGCCCGGCAAGGTATTAGAGATGTGAATTGTTGAGCCAAAATCAATCCACCATGTGTTACTACTAGCGTCTACCATATTAGATTCATAACAAAAATATGAGATTGAGTTACCTTTCTTTTGAAGCCAAGCCTTAAATTTGACACAGTCCGTCTTTATATGTCCTTTCTTTTTACAAAAGAAACACTTGGACTCTTTCTTAATGTCCTCAGGGATGGGAACCTTGCCCTTCTCTTTTGTCTTGACCTTTCTTTTCTTCCTTCCTTGTGTCACTGTATGTACACTTTCACCCATCTCTGCTATGAGCTTTCCTTCTTCTTGTACAGATATGGTTAGAAGTTCATTAATTGACCACTTCTCTTTATGAGTATTGTAGGAGATTTTGAAAGGCCCATATTGTTGTGGCAGAGAATTCAGGATGTAGTGCACAAGAAAAGAATCTGACATCTCAACCTTAAGTGTTTTCAATTGAGCTGCTATATCCCTCATTTTCATGATGTGTTCTCGCACACCTCTTATGCCAGTAAGTTTCATGGATGATAACTTTGTCATTAAGGTGCTTGCTAAGGCCTTATCTAAAGATTCAAATTATTTATCAATAGTCTTAAGCAAACTTTGAACGTTTTGATGTTCTCCAATAGACCCACGAATACTAGCTGATATTTTAGTCTTGATGTACATTATACTAAGGCGATTAGATCGTTCTCAACATTCATAAACATTTACTTCTGATGTACTACTAATATTCGTGGGTTTAGGAGGTTCATCTTTTTTTATTGCATCATCAACATCCATCCACCCTAATTGGAGAAGTATTTTCTCTTTCCAAACATTATAGTTATCTCTAGTTAATTCAAGAACTTGAAAATAAGACATATTCAAAGGTTGAAAAGTTGCATAATTTACATGCTATATTAATAATTTGAGACAAATAAATATACTTAAATGACATGTCATGCCAATGCAATGCATATCAATTCAAATTATGAGCCTAATAACAAATAAAATTATCTGTGAGCTAAATTTTATTTAATTAGACTCATATACTAATGATAAAACTAGTAAATTATATTCTTTTCTTAATTCCTGCGGGTAAATCAAGAAAAAAAAATTACTATTCTATCCTAATTAATCACATGAAATATAATAATATTCCTGTAGGATAATAATTATTATATTAAATATAATTAATTACAATTTAATGTCATTTTACTTTATGTGATTATAACACTTAATGCATAATTTTAAAATAATTAAAGGTGCTGCGGCTAAACTTTAATTAAATTAAAAATACACAATTCACATGACATCTAAATAAAATTACATGCTTGAACATAATACATAAACAAGTATACACAATGAGAATGTTAATAATTAATCAATTAATCAAAAATATGATTAATTAATTTAATTAATAGTCTCCCTTGAAATTAATCTAAATGTGCCATAAACATTGCCTAAAAATAAAAATTAATTATTTTTGCAAATTTAGGCATAAATTAAATGACACTATAAGTTAATTACTATTTCTAAACATGCCAAAATTACCTAAAATTAATTAACATTTCAAGATTTAGGTAAATTTTAAAGGCATAAAATTAATTTCACAATTATTTTGAAAATAAATAACTAAATATTGTCAAAATTAATATAAATTTGTTCATAATAATTTTGTCAAAATTTGGACAAATTAAAATGTACTTAATAATTTTAAACAAATTAATTGGCCAATAAAATAAATTACTATTAAATTTTAATTAAATATTGGCCAATAAAATATTTTTGTTCAAATTTTTTTTTAATATCAGAAGATAATATATATAAATATATATATAAATCATGAGAGAAGAAAATGTACGAAGTTGGTGGAAATGCCTCAAAAGAAAACTTATACATATATATTAAATATTGCTTATACAAAATAACAATGAAATGTTGCTTCAGTAGCTAAGACTCGTGGCTTCATATTGAAGGTTAAGGGTTCGAATCTTTCTTATGCCACAGAAGCCATTTTATTGAAAAAACACAAAATGACATGTCGACTTGTCGTACAGGTCATCCCCAACCTCCAGCCGGGATTGACCCGACCCAATTACGACCCGTTTCGGACTCAAATGAAAACCTGGTCGTTTTTTGAGTTTCTGAGTTCCATTTTGGATGATCCAAGAGTCTATTTTCATCGGAATTTCATGTAAATTCTATTTTTGATATCAAAATGATGAAAAAAATGGTTCTATAAATTAACCTAAATTTACCAAAAATTTGACATTTTTGAACTCAAAAAACTTTGCAAGGTAAAGGCATTTTATGCTCTGATACCAACTGTTAGATTTCATTGATATATAAAATCATATTTATAACATTCAATGCAAGAGAAATAGATCGAAATGTTACCTCCCACCATTGCTTGAATCCTCTATTTTTCTGATGAAATTTCTATCGCATAAAAGTCACAAGGGATGCTTCCAAACTCTGGTTAACACTTTATGATGGTGTTATGGAAAGATGAGTGTGTTAACCGAGCTTGGGGACCCCTGTATTTATAGGCAAAGTTTTCAACAGCAATTCCATCACATTATTGAAGAAAATGACACGTTCTGGGACGTGGGAAATCATCTCACGAAGTCCATAATTTTTGACCCATAATAGAGACGTTGCAAGCCACGTTCAGATATATAACATGGGTTTTGTCATTCAATTGTAGATTGTTGCCATCAACTATCGCATAACTCACGTCTTGTATGTAAGCGTATGCAACGTCCCACATACCTATGGTAAGACCATATAGAGAAGATAAGAATTCAACCTGTCACCTCTCTAATTGCAGAACTCATTCGTTAGGATCAACTTTTGCTGACCAGTTCCTCTTGAACAATCTCAAACAAAGTAGAATCAGATGTCCAGGAGTCTTAAAAAGTATACCATAGGAATTTACCCATGAAGCCTCCAAGGGGCGAAAACGCACAAAAATGTGGTTTACAGAGTTGTAAAGATCCAATTTGATGGAAACAGGATAACCAGGTCGTATCACACGAGCAATGCAAAAGGCATATAGATGGAAACATGCTTAAAAGACCATATCAATGCTAGTGGGGGAAAAAAAGCCACGGCTACAGGACTTGTTTACATAGTATTAAAGCCATTCATTTGAGAGAGGATATTAAAGAGAAATGGAAAATCATCACCAAAAGGGTATATAGTATAACACTTATTCATGCCTATAGCACATTAAAGAGCTGAAAAGAATGCTAAATCATCATATAAGGGTAAATATGGAGGTATAACTGGGAAGGGTGAAATTTCAAGGGACCTCCTCGGAGTGACATATTGCAACATAAAGTGCAGGAAAAGAAGAATATTCAGGAAGCGTGTAAAATTGAATACCCAAAAATATAATCTAAGCACAAATTTATTGAGTGCTGCCTTAAACGTTGACAGAGCAACTTCGGTATTTGCTCATCCTTCAATTTCTTCTTTCAAACAACTTTTGCAAAAGAAGGTTCAATAAGGAAAAGCTTCACAGAAAAAGTAACGCAAGGAAGAAGCAGGATAGAAAATGTAAGGTTTTTTTCAAAAATTAAGCAATACTTTCTATGCTCTGCAAAGCTCTTAACCATTAATATAGACCATCCACTGTCTTGTCAATCATAAGAGGAAGTTACTAAAAATAAAACAATTTTTATGCAAGAAAACATTGAAGATATAGAGAGAAAACAAAAAAGCTACGAAACAAACTTGGTGTGACATACTGATATAATAGGCTGCAGTCTAAGTATAGGCAGTAATATGTAATTTCAAAATTCATTGTTTTACTAATTATAAAGCCCGTCTTCAAAGGCCATCCTTAAGACAAGACTATCAAGCTAATTTCAAAATTCATTGATTTATAATTTATAAAGCAATTCTTCTAAAGCCACCCTTAAGATAAGACTACAAATTAATCAAATATAACATTCTCTTCATACCAAGAATAATCAACAGAGTAAACTTCGTATAATATACCCAAATCATTGTGCACTCGTTTGATTTTCGTAGCTTCTTCTTTGAATGCAGGGGCAATGAAGGTCAGAGTTGCCCAAGGATGCATATGCATGCAGCACCTTCTCTCTCTTGCTCTGGAATGAACCCTTTCTTCAGCTGTCTAATTGGTGACGCGAAAGAAGGAAAATGTCTTCTCCATCTTTGAATTAAAGACGCGAAAGAAGAGGGGAAGAAGGGAAAAAAGGAGATGGGATAAGTAGAAGAAATGGGGATGGGAAACAATGGTGGAAATCTCGGTGGTGGAAATAAGAGAAAATGAGAAACAACAAATTGCTGCATCTTCTCTTGTTTTTTTCTCCAAGACCTGAGCTTAACAGTACCCCTCCAAGAGTTTTGGGCATTTAATTATTTTGCAGCGCAGAAACAAAGATGCACAGAGGAAAGAGGGAGAAACAGAAACATAGGGAATACTACTGAAAAAAAAAATATATATATATATATATATATATATATATATATATGTATATTTTAATATATGAGATCAGTGGATTAAATGGGTGCTCCCAAAATATAAAAAACTTTAAAAGAGGATAACTATTCATAAATGAATGATTAAGAAACTTGATCTGTTTTCAAATTATAGTTTTATGTACTGCCAACTTGTTCGAAGATTATTTGGCCAGTTGAATGAGAAAGGCTTTTGTTAGTAAGCCAGTCCTCATTACTCAATTGAATGTGTCATTGTCAAAAATATAATCGAAATTCATTTATAATCTTCTTCCCAAAAAAAAGAAAAACCGCTACGTATCACCAACTCTACCTTAATAACAAATCAAACAAATTATTGGGTTACGGATAAATTGACTCAATCATTTTAATTAATGACCAAAAATAATAAAGTTTTAAATATAAACAAATAAATATTTATTCATTTATATATTTACTTATATAATTATAATTATAAATATGTTTACAAAAGTTATTATCGAAGAAAAAGAATATAAAAAGTCTCATTAAATTTTGAATTACTTACAAATAGTTTTTTAAATTTTTAAAATAAAAAATTAACTTCTAAAAATTTTACAATTCAATAAATAAGTTCTTTTTATTTAATTTTCTTCTAATGACATTAATATATTTATCGCCTTATGCGCCCTGTGTACAATTGGGAGACTAATGTATTGAAAAGTACGATCCAAAAATAATGACACGAGGGAGTCTGTTGGCTTATAGCCGTTGGAGTAAGGGTCATGTGGTAATTTGAATTCTTTACTACGCTAAAAGTATAGTAAAGGATACAGTACCTTCTAAACAAAGGTTTGTTTGTTTGTTGTTTTCTATTTTTATTTTTATTTATTTTTTTAATTTTAATTTTTTAAAAATATTTTTGCTGAGTTACACAATAGCTGTGTTGTGCAACACAACAAAGAATCTGCTTACTTCCCAGGAGAGTAGTGACTCATCAAATTTTGCCTTCTAGTAGCTTTAATTTACCTAAATATTTTTCTTCCATGAGTAATATTTGACTTGCTTAAAAAAAATATTTTTGACGTAATTAAAGAGAGAAGTAATGGCTACAAATCTCATTTTAAATTAATGCTATTAAATTTATATTCAAACTATCATATTTATATTTAATATTTTTAAAAAGTAATAATTAATAATTTATTCTAAGTCAATAATTTTATTATCATCAAGATAAAAACTTGCTAAAACCAGCTAAATTTTTGTTATACTTGTTCTGTTAGGCTCTAATCTCATGTCTGCTTAGATAGTTAGCAACAATCATAATTTGTTGAGGATACCTGACCTTAATAACAAAAAAATACATTAATGGCTAAAATTAGACAACGTCAATTTTCTATAATGGTCATTTTCAGTTTATTATACTGTTACATAATAACAAAAAGTAATACTGTAATATCACATTCCGAAAACTCATGACAAATAAATACTGCCTTTAACATCACATCTTCATCTCCAGCTCCTTGTATTCCTGAGAAAGGAGTAGCAAATTAAGGCTTGGCCCTCTATCAAATTCACAAATCAATCTGAGTTTGACGGATCAATTCAGCCAAGAGAGATAAGGTAAGCATGTTACCTTTATTCTTCTGATTATTTCGGAAAAAGATGAACTAAATTTACATATGACTTTCTATATTTTTTATTATTAAAATTTTTAATTAAAACATAACAAATATATAATTTAATTAAAAAATTATATAAATTACTTACAAAAATCAACACTTGTTTTATTTTAATTTATTTTAGGTTTTCTCTGGTTGTACGATAATTGAAAAGGGTTCAGTCAGGCCAAATTTTAGCCTTCTTTATTTTTCTTATTGAAAAAAAGGCCAAAATAACTTGATTGTATCTTATGTTTGCACCAAGGACACGAGGGAAGTCAGATTTATTTTAACTAGAGAATCATATACTTATTTTTTTATTTGAAAATGCAACGATTAAAATATAAGAAATTATATATAAATGTATTTCTTTTGAAATACTAAAGAAAAGATTTCTCCTTTAAATTATGTGTATTATTTGATCTATATACGATGGAATGCCCATTCAATTTTTAGTTAAATATGTCTTTCAATCTACATTTCGCTTCGTATTTATATGGCTTGACACTTTTGCTGCAAATTGAATTTTTTTATATATTTTTTCCTTTTTACTTTTTTACATTCTCATGTTTGAAACTTCAACCCTTGATAGAATTAGATTTATAAATTTATAACATATAATTTATTTAAATTTAAAATGATATATTTAAAACTTTAAGCAATGAATAATATTGATTAATATATGTAAGTAAATATAAATAACTTACATTCTTGATGTAAAATATCATTAATTGTTATATTTATATATTGTAGTTATTAGAATTATTATATTGTCTGATAGTACAATGTCTCATACCTTTATATGCAAGAGATGAGGTTATGTTTTAATGATATCTTATATCAAATATCTTTAAAAAAAAAATCTAGATAAGTCTTATCCAAATATATATGAGAAAATTGAAGTAGGAGGAAAGACCAAGAAAGTTGATGTTGGTCAACATTTTAAAGACTTTGGATACTATATTTAATTATCTCTTTTTGTTATTTTTGTAATTATTTTTTATTAACAAGATATATATATATATATATATATATATATTTACCAATTACTTATTAAATATTTAAAAATTGTTATAAATAATTGAACTTAGCACATGTGTTGGATAAAAACATTGAACATAAATCTAGAGATACAAAATCTAATAAATACAATGCTGATTGTTAACTAGCATAATCTCAATAAATAAATAATTTTATTTTCCTTATTTTTTAATGAATAAATTAATTCAAAATCTAAAATGTAAGCTTAATAATTTTACATGTCTAATTTGCTCAAACTTTATGAGAAAGTTATTGTAATGCAAAGTATTGAGACATATAAATGTATAATAGGTCTCATGCATGCATATACAATTAACAACCATAAATATCTTGTCTTCATGACAAAATCCATTATTGCAATTGTTCAATTAATTACTTTGATAGCTGAGATTACCATATCATATTTGTTCCCATTTAGTTGTAATAAAAAAAAAGAAAAAGAAAAACTTCATATACATTTATTTATATCTTTATTATTAAGTTTTCTAATTAAAATATGATAATTATTTAATTAGTTAATTAAAATATAATAATTATATAATTTTTGTATAATTTTTTAATTAAATCACATACTTATCATGTTTGCATTAAATAATTCTATATTTATTATATTTTAATTCAAAATTTTAATAATAAAAAATAAAAAAATATGCATAAATTTAGTCTTAAAAGAATTTTATACCCAATTGTTTATACATTGGTTATCAAAATTTCTTAATTAAAATATAATAAATATATAACTTTTTAATAATAACGTAATGAAGGTATAATTTCTAATATTAAGTATATAATTTTTAAAAGCTAATATCATATAATTAAATATTTTTAAGAAATATATATACATATGATAATATTATTAAAAAATATAATAACAAAAATATAGAAAATGATGAACCTAAATTAAATATAGTCCATCTTTAAATATATGCACTGTACATCAACAAAAATGTGTAAATATATATAAATATGCTTAAATTTTATTTTTATCTTGATATTATTTTCCTAAAACACCTCTTACCAATCAAAATATCAAAGAAGCCAATGGTGGCCTCCTCAAATTTTGGCAGGTCTTACAATAAAAAAAAAAACACATTTTATTTCAGATTATAAACAGTAAATTAAAATAATATATATATATATATATTATTTTATATTATTTTCGATCGCATATATAAAAAATAAATAAATAAATCACAAAAATTTAAAAAATTAATTAAAAATAATTAATTTTTTTAATTTTGTTTAAAACAAAAATTATTTTTTAAAAATATTTTTATTTACTTTCTCTTTAGAATAAAAAATAACTACTTCTTATCATTTAAAAAATATATTTAATAAAAAATATAATTAAAATACTATAATTAATATATTAAATATTAATAATTTATTTCTTTTATTTTAAATCAAACTCGAAAAAAATCTCTTGCATAAAGGACGGTGGTATTTATGTCGTTTGACTTCCCTTCGGGCCTTATACCCAAGATCCTTCACTTTCTCCAAACAGTTTGCTGACTATTCGGCGGATCAGCGCTCGAATTCCAGAATCTAGTGATTTCGTTGTATCATCCCAATATGGCAGTTACTTTGCTCTCTCAGGCTTCGCTGCTTCAACCCAATCATTCTGTGAATCTCAGACCCCAGCAACTTTCTCGCGTAGCTCAGAAACTCCGAATTCTGCCTCCTTCCTCAGGTACTTCATCTTCTTGCTTCTTTTCTGATACCTCGCTCTTGAATTTTCGCGTGAAATTTTGTTGTAAATGTGATGTATTTCTTCTCTCAGATGTACGGTTTGTGGCTAAAATGGAGAATGGATTCGTCCCAAAAGCGTCGGCGGGTGTCTTGGAATCGAATTCCAACCCTCCAGTTTCTGTTACATCGGCCACTAGTCCGATTATTGTCATTGACAACTATGACAGTTTTACCTATAATCTTTGCCAGGTTCTTTTTCTGTATCTTTTACCTTAAGGAAAGAAGTAGTAGTAACGTATGCATGTCTGGAAATATATAAGGATTGGAAAAGAAAGAGTTTGTATGAATTTTTTGATTTTAATTGTTTTCTAACTCTTTTCCTTACAGAGTTCATTAAAAGGGTTTTTCATTTGTTAAGCACATACGCTTTCCTCTTGATTTTGAAGTGAACAAAATGTTGAGGAGAATTGCTTCTTTACTGTATGTTTGATCTTTGGATGAGGGATGATATGGGCATTGAACAGAAAGGAATGGAAAGGAAATGATAAATTATAAAATTTGAGGGAATGATGGGGATATTAGGGGACGAATTTCCCTTCTTCCTCTCAAAACCCTTACATATTGTTGCCCTCCAAATTGGGTGTAAGAAGGGGAAACGAGTTTTCTTTTATTCTGAAACTTGTAGTTTACTATTTTGGCCCCAAACTATATTAGTTTAAAATATTTTTACAGGTTCAATTGGGATTCTACTTTGGTCATAGCTTTAGTAGATATGCAGCATAATTATTCATTTCTTGCACTCCTACTAGGTTGAGTTCATGGCGTCATGGACTGTGATGTCATCTCAATTCAGGGGACAAATGTGAATATGATGATAAAGATGTACATAAGATTCAGTCCAAACAATCATATAATTGTCTTTATAGGAACCAAATTAATCAAATTATTGATTGACTGAAAGGAAATAGATTTAGCCAAAAAGCTTTTGACATCTCAACCTTTTCACCCTTCTATGGATGCAGCCAACAGCAATCAATTTGAGGTTGGATGGGTGATGGGTGCTGTAGATATTGTTAACTTAGTCAGGAGTGTGGTGGGGTTTTGCTTCATATAGAATCTCTTATTCACATCTTTTTTCTTTTACTAGTTTCTCTAAAGAATGATTATTCTAATATTGGATTTGTTATATCTTAAAGTATATGGGAGAGCTGGGATTTCACTTTGAGGTCTACCGGAATGACGAGTTGACAGTTGAGGAGTTAAAGAGGTAAGAATTTTGTGTTTGTTATGCATATTATTTGACACATTATTATTGATGAAGCATTATGGGAGAACATACAAGTTTTTTAATGTGTCTGACATAATCAGCTAAATGTTGTTTAAATTCTTTTTTTTTTCCCCTTCTGATAGGAAAAATCCTAGAGGAGTGCTAATATCACCTGGGCCTGGTAAGCCTTGTCTGGCAATTTTAATTTCTTTTTCATTTCTTAAGCTGTATCAAATATTATTATAAATGAACAAGGCTTTGATATTAAAGAAGAAGAAAGAATAGAATATGCTCACGAGACTGCTTTATACCGCATTCCTTTGTTACAGGCACACCTCAAGATTCTGGAATATCTTTGCAAACAGTCTTGGAACTTGGGCCAACTGTGCCTTTGTTTGGTGTGTGCATGGGTTTGCAATGCATTGGAGAGGCTTTTGGAGGTGAGCCTCCAAATATTCCTTTTAAGCCTTGAAGCTACTTTTGTATTAGGATTTGGTGCATTTAACGTATGTAAGGTTTCCTTGATATTTCATATATCATTTATCTTCATGTTTTTGTGGATTCTCAACTTCCAATTTTTAATGGAAAGAATCACATACATTCTAATCATTATCATTTTGATCTGTCTCTGTGTGTGTTAGTTCCTTCCATTGGCTTGGACATTATACCTGGATTAAGACTTTTTGCCTGTGTGCTGTGCAGGGAAAATTGTGCGTTCTCCTTTTGGCGTCATGCATGGAAAAAGCTCTTTGGTGTATTATGATGAGAAGGGAGAAGATGGATTATTTTCTGGGTTACCAAAGTATGGTTTTATTACTTTATACTTTTTAAAAGATGTTGTTATCAGATTATTCAAATAATCTTGAAACTTGATTGTTTAGTTTTATCTTATAAAAGTTATATTGTCTAACATTGACCTGTTAGATAAGTTAAGCTATTGTTCGTTGTAGACTGGTATGATATTTTGTAAATAGGCACCCTGATCTTATAGACTTGTTTCATTTGATTATTTGCCACCATACTACCTGATAACTTCCTTTAAAAACAAGAGCAAATTTTGAAGGTTACATAAATCATGACTTCTAATCAATGAATGCTTAAGCAAATTGGTTGGTTGTTGAAGACAACATCTATATTAATTATGTCCAAGTATAAAATATTAAGGTTTACGAAACATGAATCAATAATCTTTTGCAACATTCATGTCAATCAAAAGGAAAAGAAGCAACATTATGATATAAAATATTACTTTCATTTCTTTTAGATGGTTTTCTGTTTCTATCTTTAAGCTATCCAGCAATAGCAATTTGAAGATATACAGTCACAGAATTCACTATTGTTTACATAACTGCTTTTACTTTCTCTTCAGTCTCAACAGTTTTAATATTTTAAAATTTCCAACGTAATTATTCTGTCACCTTCATATCTTCTTCAGCCCTTTCACTGCTGGTAGATATCACAGCCTTGTGATTGAAAAGGAGAGTTTTCCTCATGAAGAACTTGAGGTAACAGCCTGGACAGAGGATGGTCTTATAATGGCTGCTCGTCACAAGAGATATAAGCATCTGCAGGTAGCATCTTACTCATAGCAGGTTACATTTATACTATTCATATGTAGTTGTTCACTGTACCTTCAAAACCTTTGGTACTTTTGTCATCTAGCTTTATTTGCGAGTATAACTTCTGCTTCTTGTCAGTAATATTTCCAGACCATATGTGATTCAATTTCCTGTTTGATCAAATTAAATCCACTTCTTCAAGTAATTTGCTCACTAGTAGGCCTTAAATCCAAAGGTTTTCAACCTATTTATCTTGTGAACCACCTTTCTCAATGTTTCTAGATGTTGTCTTATGTAAAATGTCGTGCAACCTAAATTTCAATACTCACTTTCTCTGTCACTTTTGTGCTGCGGTATATGCTTATGCAACACTTGATGTTAGCACCATTGCTGGTTACGTAATAGCACCCAAACACCATCTCTGGCATCTTTTCCCTTAATGTTGGCATTACATCTATCATGCTATCTTCTTATAATATGCAATCACTTCCTCACATTGACTCCTTTATTCTGTTACTGCTATTTAATGCTGAAGATCTAGTGTAAATTATTGAAAATTTAGTAGTGTTAGTTTAAGGTTTTTTGAACAGTCCATTCTTAATTTATGTGGCTAGTAATGAGTACCAGTTGGAATTCCTCATCATCAGGATCGCATGTGCTTAAAAGATTAATGCACATAAGAACAACTATAAATCATATGAAACACACTTGATGTGCTAATATTATGGCATAGTCCGGCTACACATGCCCGCGCAGAACTGTACTACTTGAAAAGCTCTGTTTTCATGTAACTGTACAAGCTTGAAAAGCTCTGCTGGTAGAGCTCTCCATTAATCAAGCAAAGGATGTTAAAGGGACGTTAAAGGTTGAAACTATCTGATTGGTATAGTTTTATCCAGTTTCAAATTAGTCTCCCCTCCTTTCTCTCTCTCTCTCTCTCTCTCTCTTGCTTCATTACATTTTCCTAATATGGGAGAGGAGGTAAATTCTCATGAGGAGTATTGTCAAATTCTTTTGTCGAAAATAGAAATATCTATACTATTTAAAGACTACTGTCAGGTTCATTATATTGCCATTATCAATGCATAAAAGCTAGCATCCTACCTAAACTAAAGCTGTTAGAATTTGAATACTCTGGTTAGATTGAAATTTGGCTACTTTAGTGATTTAAGAACAAATTGAAACCTGCACCTTAAACAGTCCTTCTAGTTAGCAGCCGTGGGTTCTTCATGTCTTTATTTTAAAATTTGCTAGTCTCAACCAACAAGGGTTGGCTCCATTGGCTAGACCGAACTAAAGAGTCCTCAGCTTGAATCTTGCTGGTGATTTCTTCTTGTTAGGCATCCGCCAACTGCAATGCAAGTTGGCTTAAAGTTGGAACAACCTACCTGCCTACCCAAATGTGAATTGCTCGTCTCCTTTCCTTTCTTTACATAATGAGTGTTGTTAAACTATCATTTCTTCAAAACTGCAGGGGGTTCAGTTTCATCCAGAGAGCATTATAACCACTGAAGGCAAGGCAATTGTCCGTAACTTTGTCAAGCTAATAGGGAAAAAGGAGGCTGGTGGTTCATAAAACAGTGTTTCATAATTGTTGAATCTTATATGTTTACTGTAGTGTGACAATAAATCACATAGATGGCCTAGGAGAGTTAATGTTCTTGGCTTCCTGAAGTCTTCAATCTGCTTCAGTTTTTTATGTGAGTGCCTAATATAGTTCAGAAATGGCACAGAATGTATTTTATCTTTCATATTTATGTAATGGCCATTCTAAGTTGTCAATTATCTTTATACGATATATCCTATTTTCTTTTATGTCTATGTATACATGCAAGCTGTCATTATATGTAGACAGAAAAGAACACTGCATGGAATGTAGGAACTAGGATCAGAGTTAAAGGCTTGAGATATTGTGAAATGCAGTCAATTTATTACAACGGCCAAACAAACGGAAGAGAGAGAGAGAGAGAGAGGACGTCACCTTTAGACTTAAATCCTATGCAAATTTTATGTAGTCTCTCCATTTGCAAAATATAGACTACTTCAATCACCAAAATATTGAGTATCTTAGGTATATATTTAAGTAAGATTGACCTCTAACGTATTTATACATATTTTTTATGATTGATTTAATTTACCTGTTTTTTTATAAATATTATTAGAGAATTTCTTAAATCATATAGTTTACAAGGAAGTGGGAATCATTTGAAGGACAACACAAAATAATAAGGTTCAAAACGAGGACTCATATTTGATTTCATATTGAAAAATGCAAACTAAGGAAAAGAAAACAGAAAACTAAACGATATTTTTCTTAGACTCTTAAAATGTAATTTTCCCTGAAGTCTTCCCTGGTTAGTGTGCCCATTCGACCAAATTTTTTTTTTCTTGCTATTACATTTAAGGGATTGTTTGGTACAATATATTATAATTTTTGCTTTTCTAATATATTCAAGTATATGATATTTAAGATTACCATATCTATTATGACATTTGGAAGTCATCAAAAAAAATATATACAGTTAATATCCTATAAAAAGTGACAGGGTTAAAATCCAAGTCATTTCAAATGTTTACATACCAAACTAAACAAACATTTCTCAATAAAAATATGATGTAAGTGAAACTGATAGTTTAAACTTTTCAGAAACGTATAGAATCTGTTTCCATTTGGGATATTTGGAAGTGGTTGCAACTTGGAAGATAGTAGCAGTTGAGCCCTTAATCCCTTAACAGATTAAATGAAACGAGAAAAAAAAATAGGCACCACACAAGATTTGAATGATAATGAGAAGTGGCTATGGGATAATTATGTGTGTGGATGTGTGTGGTGAGACGTGAAGCATAAGATGATAACGTCTCTTTTTCTGGAGTTGACTACTGCTTGTAGCTCCAGTTCAAACCTGGTTGGCACCCACTCATATCTCTATAATTCTTATTCCGCATGCACTCAGTACCTACGCACAGAACTGCTTAGGACTTAGGCGAGAAAAATAGAAAAATAATTGTTGTTGTTTCCTTTCTTTTTTTTTTTTTTCTCCCTTTAGTTGGACTTAAAAAGAGGATTTTTTTTTCTCAATATACCACGCTATTAAATCCTACTCATGAATAAACAAGAATTAACAATAAAAATTATTACAAATTTTATATACACATGTTTGATTAGTGAACTTATATAAGCTTAAGGTACACTAATGTCTCTTGAAGATATTTTTTAACAAAAAATCATGTGACCACTTAATTTAAAGTACTACTAGTTCAAGAAACTTAGATACTTTTGAAGCCTAGTCTACTCTTATGGCTAGTTGGTATATAAAGCGAAATAGATTTCTTTTCTAATACAAGAAAAACAAGTTATTTTTTGTCCTTCATATTTATGTTATTATTATTTAATAATATTTATCTTTATTATTATTATTATTAATCTAAAGATATAATTGTCATTTATCATTTTTTTTTATTTTTTTTTTATCTTTTCATATTTAACATTTTATGTATTAAATGGCCTTTAAGCAAGAGAAAGAGAGATCACCATTAATTAATTATTTTTTTAAGAAAAAAGGTTTTGTATTTATATTGATATTTTGTTTAATTAACAATGATATTAATTATTAAATAATAATATAATGAATAATTATAATATCAATTAAACAAAATACTACAAAATATTTGCATATTTTGAATGATAAATATTATCTTAAACATAAATTATTTATTTGTTCAATTTATTATTTCTTATGAAGCGTTCAATTGTTTAAAAGAGCCCTTTCAGATACTCAGATTATGAAACCATCCAAGCAACAAAGTCCATCGATCTCAATTATTTCTTATTTTATTTATGTAACGTTCAGCAACTGAAATATTTCTTTCAATAAAAGAAAGTTGTGCTTCATAAACTGTTAACCAGAACGACAATGGAGTCCTGTTCAAGTTGTGTGTCAGAGGCATGCTTCATAGTCAAGACATGCCAACTAAACCCCCAAGACAGTCAATATTTAACATTAAATTTATCAGTAACAAAACATGCACCTATAACCTAATTCCCAGCTGAATTGGTCGGTCCTGACTCTTGACTCAGTAAGTATGTCCTTTTCTGCAAAATTAGATTTTTTTTTTGGGTCCCTTTCTTATATTAATGTTATCCAAGCTTCCCTGCAGAATGTGTCAAAGTGAGAAAATACAAGTTTGCTTGATTTTCCACTGTGTACTTTAATGCAAGTGGATGGGACTTGTACTGACCACAAACAAGAACAAATAATTGTTTGAAGTTGGTATTCTATATTGACAAGTTGTTATGCCTCTGAAAATTTGCTTAAGGTTTGCCATGAAAGATGATGAAGTTACAATTTTGGGTGATTTTCTAGAAAGCTCATAAATGTTATATTTCTTTTATATTTAAAAAAATTTTGAGAATTTTTTTAATATATTATTAATTAAAAGGTTAAAATCAGAATTCTCTCAATTTATTAAGTAAATTAAGAGAACTAATTTAAAAGAAAACAGATTTAAAAAGAAAAAGAAAAAAGGTGTATAAAACTTATTTGAGTAGATTTCATACAGTCTTTCATTTTTTTTTCTTTCTTTGTCCTATAAGATACTCTTCATACATTACAAGAGAAAATCCTGTTCCAAAAAATTAATTTTAATTCTACTTAAAAGGACATTACACATTTTTCTTAAATAATATGAATGTTAATCAAGGAAGATTGATCATTGACAAAAAAGAATGAGTAAGAGGAGGAAACATGTCTTGTGATTATAAAAAGCATGCCACTCTATCGCCTAAATTTATAAAAGGTAATTGCATAAAGCAACCTCTATCTTTTAAGCTGTTAACCAAGCTTTTCTTGCCTCTGGGACAAGATTAGCTTTAAAATTTTGATGGAAAAGGATATAAATGGGATTTGATGATTGCACATGTTGATACATGATAGTAAAAGTCAAAATGGGATTGATTCTTGTGATCATAATCACCTTTTATTGAAAAAAAAAAATTGGCTACAGCTCAAAGAGAGTAATTAGTTTAGAAATAGTCAATCTGATTAAAGAGATGGAGCAGACACACTGCTTCAATTACAAGACATTTTGATGTAAGCTTTTTTTTTATATATATATATATAGGTCATTGATGAAGTTTGTGACATATAATTTACAGAATTCTTGCTTTACAAGGAAAGCTTTTGTTAATCTTTTGACAAATTAGGGCTTTTGCTTTTCCAAAATGCTTTTAAATACTCTGGACCAGATTCACCGGTTGATTACGTGATACAAAAATGATCATTAAGGCTTGGTGATATGACATGTTTCATCAAATTGATGGTGAATTAATGATGAAATGACATTTTCAAAACCGTTAAAATTAATGATGAAATGTCAGCTAGTAATTTTTTTTATATATATAAAATTAAAATTAGATAAGCTGTAGGATTTTTTATAAGAGGGATTATAAATATATAAATTTACACACATTTTAACTAATCTATTTTAAAGTTATTGTGTAACACATTCTGAAATATTAAATACACTTTTAAAATTAGATATACAGCACGCGATTTTATGAATATCTAAATTGTTGTTACTATTTCTTTACCATAACTAGATCAAAACTTAATTGTGTACCCAAAAATATTTATGATCCTTGTTCATACTGCTGCTGCAGAATTTGTCATATTCAGATGACTTAGGTTCCAATTTCGATTGAAAATTTTGCCCCATACTTACGACCTGAAGCTGACAAATCTAGCCATATAAATTATCACACTCCAACAAGTACCTCTGCATTCATGAACTAAGAAAAATAAACAATTTAAGTGGGGGAATAAAACTATAGATCAAAATAAATTTATTAAAGATAATTGAATAAACATGATTTTTACTTACCTATACTTCCCAAGTTAACTCTACAACGAATTTTTCTATCTAAACAACAATAGCAACAGAAAAATTAAGCCGAATATGGATAGACATACAAGCATGTAAAAACAAATCCCACTAGAAAATGTATATATATATATATATAACATGCCTAGATGTCTCTTCAAAACTAGCGGAGTGGCATACAATAACATTTCATAGACCAGATTTACCAGAAATTTCTACCACAACAGCAATACCAACAGAAAATCCACACCAGACATTCATAAAACAACTCCATCTGCTAAATAATTTATTGAAACCCTGAGGTGTGCCTAAGTACAGAAATCATCACAAGATTCAATTTTGTAAAGCACAAGACATCATCAATGACAACCTGGGAAGCCCTAATGAAGGTATGGGACTATACACATACCCACCCACCGCCAGCAACAACCATATCAAAGCTATCATATTCAGGAATTCTATGCCCCCCCCCCCCCCTCTCTCTCTCTCTCTCTCTCTCTATACACCAAAAAAGAACAATAAAAGAAAATGCTGACCCAGGCAAATCAAACTGAATCAGAATAACATCGGAAGATATTGTGCTTTTATCACCATGAAATCCTTGAATCGAAACATATCTTAGAAGGAAGCAGCATCCGCGTGGCTTCCTCTGCTCTGATGGCGATGTCGCTTCCCATGGTGGTGCCGGCCATTACCAAATGTGACAGGATCAAATTTCCTGAGTCTTTCAGCTTCTTGGGGATTGATCACACACTCTGGGGGAGGGACTTTGTATCTGACTCTGTCATAGCAGTAAGAGTATGTCATGTGCTTCTTCCTGATATTCTCCATCTTGATTCTTTGTGTTGGTGTGACACCGGAAGGAACTGCTTCAGAACTTGGAGCAATGTCACACCTGGTTGTATGCTCCACGGGATCAACCGCACAACCATGCAGGACAAGGTTAGAGAACTCAGCAACATAGGGTGCATACTTGTAGTTCACTCTGTATTTGCCTCCATTGGTAGCCCAATCAGATCCATCCCATATTGTGGCATACAAAGTCATTGGCTTTGAGGGGAAATCACCTCCCATAGACTCTGTCCTCTTAATTTCTCTAATAGGAACATTGTCTACATAAAATCTGCAGCACGGGGAAAAAACACAAAATAAGCAGAACAAGAAAAAATAAAATTGAAAAATGACAAGGTTTAATAATTTCCTGAAGGAACTTTTCTTATCTCTTCTTATATTTTAGAACTTTCTTCTCTCTCTTTTGTATTTTAGAACCATATAAAACTCAACTTGGTTGCTGAAGTATAACTAAGACAACAACAAAAAAAACAACTAATTCATGAATTCAGGAAGACAAGAAACATCCCACAACAACCAAGTATGTAATGTGACCAGCTTGTGGGTCAATCCCACCAAGATTTTCTCTGGTGGGTTCCTCTCCACAGAAGTATTTACAATTAAGCATTAGGCTTTACAAGTATTCTCACAAAGTAACCAAAGCATCAGCTGTAAATGGTTATCCTCTTACAAACAAACAAACAAGTGAAAAAACAACCTGGTTTTGGATCAAACAGGGTGCGTGAAAACACAGACAACCCAATTAATCTTAAAACAGAAGGCATCCTCAGAACCACAAGGCATGAGATTACATATAAGTGGCAACAAAAATACTGATGAAAGGACTTTTTCACCTTAATGTTAAAAACTGAGGCTGATGCCATGTGCCCATGTGAAGTATAAGCTCAATGGCAAATGATATAAGGACTTTTACCATAACAAATTATATGCAGATATGAGGTGAAGTATAAAAACTTAGAGAACCAAATATGGTAAGTGGGGTTGTGAATTATGCTTACATGATCTGAGAATCTGTCCAGAGAATACTGTACTGGTGGAAATCCTCTGCAGGATCAAACCAGAGACCATATCTTTCCTCTCTGCCAATACTGGTGCTTCCATTACCATAAACATTAGTCTGAATCCTCCAGTCTTTCCCTCTAATGTTTCCCAGAAACTCAAAGTCTATTTCATCATGGTTCTTCTGGTACATGTCACCATTTGACATCTGCAGCCGAAAATCATTAAATGATTTTTTTTTTTCTTCTTGTTCCTTGCACATAAGTTAAATAGTAAAACTAAACTTCCAACAAGAAAAACCGTTTAAAAATTAGAGAAACAAGAATTTCACCTGGTATATTGTGATCATGTGACCATCAAAGTAAAGAAAATGAAATTTAAAATTACGAGGCTTATTATATCTTGCGGAGGGAAAATTAAAAAGCATGCCTCAAAACATTATCTCCGTAAAATCCTGAGACTTGGTTGGATTATATTCTCCAGTTTATATCTCAGGTAATGAAGAAAAAAGGAGGAAAATAATTTTTAAAAAGATAGAAAATTGATATGGGTGCCATAGTTTCGTCTTATTATGCTTGGAAATGGATGAAATTGAAAGCATAGTGGTGTCAGGTTCACAGAGTCGGATTGACCAGAATAGCTCAGTGAAGAAGCATGGTGAAAAAGCAGGTACAATTTCTGATGATTAAATTTCTCAAGCGGGATATAGAAATATAATAAAAGGATTCACTAATAAAAGAGTATTTCTATATTTAAATTTTAATCGGACATAGGACCCGATTACTCACATAAAAGGCAACCACAACTCCAGCAGTGTAATCAGCAGGCAACTTAATTGAAGCACTGAAATACCCGTTAAGGTAAAGATCATGAGACACAAACCCAGAACCTGAAAACAGAACACAGAAATAATCCAATAAGAAAAATTGAAACTTCAGGCAGAAAATCCACAGAAAACCCCATATAGATTTTTTTAAGCCAAGGATTTAAAAGAAGGGAGGAAAAAAAAACACCTGTTCGCTCATCCAAAGTAAGATGAACCGATTTCCCATCTCTATGGATGACCAAATTATTGTCCCCAAACAAGGGCGTGTAGCCTTCATCAAAGGCTATGATGGGCAAATTTCTGGATGACCCAGAAGCAAGAACAAAAAGCAGAGAGCAAAACAAGAGCAAACCCAGATGAAATTGAAATCCTCCCATTTTTTTCCTTTTCTTTTTAAACGTTGATTTTCAGACCAAAAGGGTTTCTTCTGTTGTGGGTATTTTTTTTTTTTTCTACTTTGTATGTGTAATATAAGAAGCGAGATCAGAGAAGAAGGGTGCAGATGAAGGAGAGAGACAGAAATAGAGAGATGGAAGAAGATGGAGAGATGGGTCCGGAATATCTCTATTCTCTACAGCTATGAGCGATGGAGAGAGCCGAATAGAGCTGATTAGAGAGAAAGACAACGCCAAGAGAAGGTCATCTTATTGGTGAGTGCAAGCAAGTGTACAGTGTTGAGGATTGAGCTGTTCATGTGTAGACAATTTTAAAATTTCTTTCCCTTTTTTTTCTTCCGTCAAAAAGTTTCTTTAACTAATCTAATTAAATGCGCCTTTCATTGTCGTTGATTAGCAATTAAGAAATATGGAAAAGAAGAGACGAGAAATACTGAAATACGCACATACAAGTCTAGCCCCCTTCCTCTCTCTCTCTCTCTCTCTCTCTCTCTCTCTCTCTCAGATTTTTCTCTCTTACTTTTTAGTGAGAACAAAGACCTGTTGACAAGAGGCTACAACACGCGGCTCTGTTTCTGATGTCTACATGTCTCCGAATCTTCTTCGCCCAACGTTAATCTCCCACCTTTGCCCTGTTTTGTCCATAATATTATCCACATTAATTAATTTAACGCCTTTTGCCCAAAAGGAAAATTTGGAGGAACAAAAAAACTTGTGTTAGTAAGAGTACATAAATACAACATTCTTTTTAATAAATATTTCTCTTCATAAATTTTAAAATATTCGGTTTATGTTTTTTTTATATATCATACTGATATTTTACATAAATAATAGATATCCTTAATCCTAAACCGAATCTTACACAAACTAAATTTTAGAAGCAAAACCCAAAAAAAAAAAAACAAAAGCAACGATACTTCATATTTTATTTGACTTTTGTTAGAAAATTGTCCCTTGAGGGACATGACATGCAATGAAATTGGAACGATGTAGTTGTGCTATCAACCTAAAACTATCCTCATTTTCCACTTTTTGAGTGCAACTTGATAACATCATTTTTTTTTTAATTACTATGCTCTTATTTTGTAAAAAATGGAAAACATCTCAAAACAAACTTATCTTTCAAAATTTTGTTGATTTTATAAATACCAATATAGTTTCATATGAATTATTAAATAAATTAAGCATATAAGTAATAAAAAATAGTCCAAAAACTTTAATTCAAGTATTACCCTTTTTGAATATAAGCCTTAAAGAGTCCTTATATAATGAGTTTGCATTCCCACTCACTCCTCCTGTCCTAAATAGGTTCTAATTAGAGTCTTATATGAACATTAGAAACCAATTGTAACATATATAGTTATAATACATTAATAAGGGACTTTTCTTTTCTCAACTTTTCATTACAGGAAATGGGAATAAAACTTGCATGTGCACTTAATCATTAAACTCTATAGGCCTTAATTGTTAAGGAGACATTGATATGAGATCAAGTATAAAGGTTTTGCATTTTGAGGGTATTTCTCCTTAAAAGGAAGAAAGTTAATTACAAGTTTAAAAGTTTGAGCCATAGATAAGATATTTTGGATTTACATGATCTAATAATCTAGATTAGAAAGACCTGAAATTTTTATGTTCAGACGGTTACTTTTGACCTATTAATAGATTTTTGAATGACTTAATACAAATTTACCTTCTGTATAAGGCATAATTTATATTAAATTTAATAATGTAATAAATTTCTTTATAAAATTCGTTGAAGTTATTCTTCAATTAAGTTGCACAATATATTACAATAAAATAATTTTTTAATTTGATGAGTCATTGCTATAACTTAAAGATATAAATATTTTTTTTATCTCCATGAACTCTAATTATATGAGATAAAATCAGATAGCCAATCAAAGGTTTAATTTCTTTTAGGGGAGCACATGATCATAAGTGTAAGCTATATCTTTCTCCAACATCTTTATTTGTTTTTCAATTTTTTTTTAATTTCAATTTAGTATAAATTCAAAATGAGTAAAAGATCAATAGGCATGTTTGACAGGTGGGAAGAGAAATATCATAAAAGAAAAAAAGAGAAGAAAAGTGAGAAAATATTGATTGGTATGTTAGAAATAGAAAATTTGACAAATTCTAAAATTACTATTGGCGCACACTAACCATTCCATTCAAATTTTGAAAGAAATGTAAGGATAAGGAAAAATATTATTTTGCCCAAAATGATAATAATGTTTTATATTAAAAGACCTTAAATTTTGAAATTATTTTAAAGAATCCAAAGATTAAAAATCTTAACTTAAAATTTTAAATTGTAATTTTTTATGCAGTTAAAATTTGTTGTTTTTAGATTCTTTAAAATAATTTTAAAATTTAAAATCTTTTAGTATAAAATTATAAATATCTTTAATTTGAAATTCTTAACTTTAAGTTTTTTGTTTTATGTTAATTAACAAAAATTAAAATTTTAATATATTTTTGCTCAATAGCTGTTTTGGTTATTTGTTCACCTTTCATTTATATTGTATTATTTTGCACTTTATCAAATATCAAAATGGAAAGATATTCTCACTATTTTCTATATCATATAAAATATTATTTTAAGTCATAAAATTTTATTTTATTTTTATTTCTATTATTCTTTTTTATTTCCTTAAAAATCTTTTTACTCTACCAAACACAACCTAATAAGTTTGACTTAGTAAACATCCACCATGTTACTATGTGTGTGTGTGTGTGTTTTTTTTTTTTTTTTAATTAGAACAACTCAACAGCCTAATAAAAAGAAAGTAGTTAACCAAAAGCTTGTAGTGAATATGGTTCTTGGCACCTAATCCCTTCATCAACACATTGCCATCAAAAAAATTAATTATAAAATGAAAAGCTTGAAGATGAAACTTTGAATTTTTTTGGAGACTTGAGAGAGGGATAAAGTGTCAAAACCATAATAATCACAAAAGCCAGAATGAAGAAATAAAGTAGAGGATGACAGTGGAACAAACCAACCCCAATACAAGAAAAGAATGAATGATTAGAGCTAAAATAATCATATTCTACAAACTTTTTGGGGCAGAAAGGGGAACCCCTTTAATTATTTTATTATTACCATTTTTCTAACACATCAAAGCCCATGATTATTAAAAAAAAATTTAAAATAAGGATAAAAAATGGAAATTCATGCAGGTGGTTGCGTCCTCGATCAGGCCGTCCCCGTAAGAGTTTATTCAGAAAATGAAATTCCAAGAATACCCTCTGGGTCCCACAAATCTACGAATCTGCCCCAACCTATCGTGGCAAATTCGTAAATAAGTCGGATGTTCCGAGGTCATTAAATGAAATTTAAAGTTTTAACGCTCTCCATCATTCAATGATCAACGAGCCTAGCATGGCGTGCGCCAACGTTCAAATATTCGGCGCCTCCTCATTTTGCCACGTCGTAACACGTGGAAATTAATTTTTGTTTATATTTTGAAATAGATTGTTTGATTTTGAATAAATTAAATAAAATATTTTGTCAATTCAATTCACTTGATCAATTGAATCATATTTACTTAAAAATATATTTGACAACCAATAAAAACGCATATATGGTTGGGACTTGGGGAGGTAGGATTTGAGCAAGTCGAAAACAAATTCCAAAGGCAATGATTTTTCATAATGCGATTGATCTTGTCATAATAATCACTCATAATCATTATTTAATCTTCTTTTTAGTTGTAAAGATGAAAGCTAATTTGATTCAGAGCCAAGCCAAGAAAGTTCCATTTAAACCATAAGTAATAAAAAATTTATTTATTTATTTTATGTAGTAAATAATAAATTTCGAATGATTTTTTCTTTTTTTGATAATAATGAAACTTTAACTTTCAAAAGGAAATACGCTACATAATAAACAAGACATCACCTCATAATTAAGAGAGAAACCTACAATCAAAGTATCTATAATAAAGAAAAACTTAGACGACAAAAATTAAATATCTTGGTGAAAAACTTTGACTAAAAATAGATACTGAGTTTGCAAGAGTCGACATTAAGATTTTGTCGATGACAACTGATATATTAGGTAAATATAAAGATTGATAATGGGTTTCTATCTGTAAATAAAATATAATGCAAGACAAATTGGCTAAAAGAAAATTATTATTTTAGTTTGACAAGACAAATAATCCAAACCCATTTTCTAAAGAATAGCATGACCAAAATGTTATAATATTAGAGCAAAGAGTTATCATGGACTTTGATTGATGATAACATATAGACTTGTTAGCATGCTAGCTATAGATCAAAAATTGGGTATTAATCTATTAATGTTGTAAGTAATTTTTTTTACTGGGACATGTAATTTTTATTTTAAACCATCAATAAATTTATTATCTAGTAAAAGACACACACATTTTAAATGTTATACTTCATACAAAATGTTTAGTATATTATTATACTCATTTGTGTAATTTAAATATTAAAATTCATTCCAAATATTAATATTAATACAGATGAATTTGAGGCTTTTAGTATTTGATCTCAAAATTTATAAATTAGTATAGATAAAATAAAAAAATTATAATTATTGATATACGAAGGACGTAAGAAATTATTTAATATCCTATTATTTTATTTATTTTTTAAAAATTTATATAATTATTGTATAATATGACACTGAGAGGTTAATTTTAACTTTTTACAGCTTTATTTTTTCAAATGAAAAATTATATTTGATCAAAAAAGAAATAAAAAATTCAGGTACATTTTAATACATACCAAACCATTAGTATAATAATACTAGGATATCTTATATATATATATATATATATATATCCTACGTTATTACCACCTCAAAGTATAGAGCCATTGATGATCGGTCAACTATTTAACACATTTAAAAAATAGTCAAGATACATTCTTAGCCCCAAAAAAAATTCAAAATACACATGTATTAAAAATATAAGACACCCTTATTTTTATTATATCTTATGGTATATACCATTTAAAAACAATAAAAACATTATTTTTTAAATTTAAATTTATCATTTTAAATACATTAATTTATTTCATTTTAGCCAAAAGATTTTTCATTTTACAATTTTATTTTACCATAATACATATAAGACTTTAAATACTTCATGCCATAAAATATAAAATACTTTAACTTTGGTGAGGGCCCCCTCCTCACTTAAATTTTAAAATTTAATGAATTATGAATCGTTTTTATTTTTTAATTTTTTAAATTATTTACTATTAAATGTAAAAAAATATCACGTATCTATACTATTCACCCTTAAATCATATGCAATACTATGCTATATACAATATTTGTTTGGATCTAAACAAATTTTGAAGGGAATGGAAATAAAATTGGGAATGGGAATAAGTTTTGATGAAATGAAATCTTGTAACTCATAATATCTTTAATATGAAATAAAAATCTCTTTTTTATTTATATATTTAGTTAGATAAAAAAAAATGGAAAGAATAACTAGATAGATGATCGTATCACTTGAAAAGGTATGTTTGATAGGAGGAGAAGAAAAGAAAAGAAAAAAAAATTAAAAAATATTTATTATGTTATTATAATCATTACTTAATAATATTTATTTATTTTTATAATTTTTTTGAAGTATAAACGTGATAGTCATTTTCTAGTCAAAAAATTATATATTTTTTAAATTCTGTTTTTATTCTTAACATTTTACATATTAATTGTGCCATATGGTAAAAAGAATATTAAGTTATTCATAATTATTATTTTAATTTGTAAAAAAAATTTTAAATACTCTTAGAAAACTGAAATAATTTTTTGATATTTTTTATCCTACAAAATATTTTTAAATAATATTAATAAATTTATCATAATATTCTTTTATATATTTTTAATTTGCATAAAATAATTTTAGACATCTTAATAAAAAAATTAAAATATTTTGCTTGCCTCTCCTGCACGAGTTACTTAGGCAAACTAATTTGGATGGCATAGGGGCATTCAAATTTGAAAATAGAAGGAACATAAGGTATTGTTCGAATGGCATTTACATATTTTGCATCACCATTTTCTGAAATATCAATCCATTCCAGTTAATTTCATATGAACTGCCGATTATCACAGATGCGAAAATGGACATTCCGTCGCCATGGGAATAGAAACACTAATAATCCAACCAAACAATAATTTTATGAAATTTCTTGACCTCTCCTTTTCTCTTGACATTCATTATTGTATACATGACTTAAGAGGAAAAGGAACATAAAGAGATGATATGCATAGGGGGCTTACTTCTCTCATATCATCCATTATATATATTTTTTGAAAAATGTTTAGCTGCATATGGTGTACTATGTTATTTATATATTACCTAATAAAATAGAGTTAAATTATATAATTAGATCTTATATTTTATTATTTATTTTAGCACTGTCATAATAAAGTATCATGTAAGACTCATGTTTTATTACTCATTATAACATTATTATATAAATAAAATATTATATACAACTTAATTATGTAATTTAATTCTATTTTATTTATGAATACTGTAATATATTACGTGTAAATAAAAAAAATTCTATTTGTCTTACATTGTACATTTGAAAAATTTTAATTAGAGATCTTAAAATTGATTTTTTTTTAAAAAATATATCTGATTATAAATTTAAAAAATATAGTTGTAATTTTTGAAAAATTAAGGTATAAAAAATTTAAGTGTTAATTTTATTAACTTGCAGTGCTGAATTAAATTTTTTTTTTGAGATATTTATTTATCAGATGGAGAGAGATTCACATTCCATTTATGCAACGGTGGATGACAGGTGACGTGACATGCGTGGCTCTTCACGTCAAGAAAGAGTAGCCGTTGGGGACGTGGAGCCCACTCAGATGGTTGTTGACTAATCAGAGCGAGAACCCCAAACGGCGGAAACCTTCCTCACGGACAAAAAGAGACCGCCCTCAATTCCCGCGATCGCAAACACCCCCCAACATTAACGCCGTGACTCACGGACTCCAATCGGTGCCGCTCTCCATTACCATCACAACGTCCGTTAATAACGCCGTCACCTCTTCACGGAATCCTGCCTCATCCACTCCTCACGCTCGGAAATAAAAAAATCTTTATTGTTTTTATTTAAAACTATTAATTATACAAAAGTAAACATTTTGTTTCATATTTTTCTAGATATATTTAATTAACAAAGTTACAAATAAGTTCATTATTTATAACTGGATAAATAAGTAGGTTAAAAATAAATCTTGCTTAATAATACTTTAAATAAAATTATTTTTATCCTTAAAAGATATTTTTTATCAATTAAATTTCTTTTTAAATTTCATCGTCTCATAAGAAGAAGAAAACACTGTAATTTTCTTTGTAATTTGTTCTTTTATTTCTTTTTTTTTTTCCCTCTATATTGGAAAGCGAGCATCTGCATGGGAAAGGACCGAATGGAGTCGTCCACCATTTTCGTCTCGGCGCATGTTAGACGACAAAAACAAGCGTACTATAACCTATGCCCAGAGTGAACACCACCTAATGAGGAGACAAGGGGATAGGGAAAGGGATCTCACACGGGATCCCAAGGTGCATTAAGGTTGATGCTGATGCTGTATTGGGTTGATAAAGAACACGTGACTTACGGTGCACTTTCCGAGGTTTAGGCCATCTAGCCAATCTCAGCCGTTGATTTTCTTTCCTTGATCTTTTAAACCTTGTTTCTTTTCTCTTCCCCCATCCAACGGCCACGATTGTTAGTTTGGAAAACTAGGTAATTTGTTGAAGAAATTAATGGAACATAAACCCTTTTTTTTAACAAATAAGTGAACGTATGGGGCGTGCATCTCTCCTCAATTCACAATTGAACCGTTAGAGAAAAATTTAACAAAACTATTTGCCACATATGATATATTTGGTTTAATTATAGTTATCTTATTTATTTATTTATTTTAGTTTGATTCCTTAAATTTTATTTGTGTTATTTTGATTATCTTCAGCTAAACCTGAGTCCATCCTAGCTAGCTTGACATTTGCTTCAATTACTGAGATAATAATAATAATAATAATAATAATAATAATAATAATAATAAAAGGCTTTTACATCATTATACAAATTCTTATAAATGAATCTGCCAAGAGAACATTTGGTTCTCAAAAAAATAAGGCTTTAATAGAAAATTATAAACTTCTTAATATTGATGTTTGAAACAGAACAAAATTCGCTCCAACGCAACCCAATCTTATTATGGATTCTATATAAAAACACCAAGAAATTAATATTATTTTTTTAATTCACAATATAATGAAAGTGAAACACCAAGAAATTAATATTATTTTTTTCTGTTTTTCATTTTTTTTTCAGCGAATTTTTTTTCTTTTTCTATTTTTTATTTTCAAAAAAAGTTTTTTCATCTTTATGTTGACATGTAGCTGTTTTGGGAATTTTTTTTTTGTATTTTTCATTCTTTACTCAATTTTTTTTTCTTGGAACAATTATTTTTTTCAAAGAGAAAGATACGGGGAAAAAATTTTATGTTTAGGGGCAATTTGGGAAATAAACAATACACATCACGCTGCAGCTTCTTTTCTTTCCAAAATCTCCCCACATCCGGAGAGAAAAAAAAAACGCGGGACTTATAGTCATTTTCTCTCCAGTTTTCTTCTCTCTCCTTCCTTTTCTCTCCATCAAAACGGGGGAAAACATGATCCCTTCCCCCTCATTTTCTCCTCATCCAAACATAGCGTAATAGTCAATAGAATAACCGTAATTTGTCATCATAAAATTATAAAAAAATTATATTTTTAGTCCTTATAGTTTTATTTAATTTTTAATTTAATTTGTATAATTTAAAAATTTATAATTAAACCCTTATAATTTATAAATTTTTAATTTAACTTCTATTATTAAAATTTTGTCAACATTTTGATATAATTTTTTTAAATAGAATTAATTATATATTATTTTAACACTCAAATATATATAATTTATGTTAACAAAAAAGATAAAAAATATAAATAACAAAATAAGATTAACTTACATATAAGTCAAAATATCAACAAAAATATAAAAAAATTATTAAATTAAAAGTTATTTAAACTGTAATAATTTAATTAAATAAATTTATAAGAACTAAGTATAATTTCTTTATAAAATTGAGAGAGAGAGAGAGAGAGAGAGAGAGAGAGAGGGAGGGGCAATTCCGACACAACGGTAATACCAATTAATGGGGAAGGACATTGCTGTCTTTTTGCGGGAATCCGGGTTCAGAACCATGAAGACAAACGCCAACACCCCCAAAAAAAAATGTAGCTCTTAATCTCTTATAATAATTCGTAAAACTAACAAAATAAATTATTTTAATTTTTAGCTCGAAAGGGTATGTTTGCCTGCCGTCTAGGAAATCGGGTTGGCTGAGGCTGAAGCATTAATTGGAACATGGGGTTCATCCTGTGAATCTCGACCACGTGTCGGACTTAAAGATTTAACCATACATGCACTGCCACGTAATCTCCCTGCGCACCGCGGCATCTTCTCTGTCTTTCAGGATCCACGTATTCTTTTGTGGTCTTGGATGTATTCTATCACTCATGGACAAAAAGAAAAAATAAATAAATAAAAGAAAATCAAGTTTATCCATTTCTTGCGCTCCAAGCCCCACCGCATGAAGTTGCGTCCACAGCACAAGAATCTCCTTGTGACATACCCTATAACTCCCTTAAAAATGCATGTGAAAATAGTATCTATACTTAATGGACATATAATTATCCATTACGTTAGATTAGATTGGAGAGACATTTAAGTGTGATCTATGAAGAACTTAAGTTTAGTTCATTTTTATATTATGAAAATGTGTTATGCATTAAAAATTTAAGGTTGAAATTGAAGATCAAATTTTTGACATAGAACAAATTTATTGATATTTAAGATTAAAAGAAAATCACTAAACTCTCTCTCTCTCTCTCTCTCTCTCTCTCTCTCTCTCTCTCTCTCTCTCTCTCTCTCTCTCTCTCTCTCTTACACACACACACACACACACACATATGGATATTTCTCATATGCATTTTATCAACTTGTTTTGATTTTAAATACGATGTAGTTTCCTACAATATGCTAATGCTTAATTTTAATTAAAAATCATATTCAATAGCCTAAATGTTAAAAGGGAAAATTAATATTATATTTTTTATCTTTTAACTTTATCTTAAATTTTACTTTTATCTCTTAATTTTATTTAGTTTTAATTTAATATTTTTAATTTTGTTTTAAATTTTACTTTCATTCTTTAATTTTGTTTGATTTTAATTTAGTTTATTAATTTACTTTTATGTTTCACTTTTGTCCTTTATTTCATTTGGTCGCAATTTAATCTTTTAACTTTATTTTATATCTCAATTTTATGTCTTATTATTCTACAAACTAAATTGATTGCTAATAAAATTAATGAACAAAAGTGAAATTTAAGATAAAGTTAAATGATTAAATTGAAATTAAATAAAATTAAGAGATATAATTGAAATCCAAGATAAAATTAAAATACTAAATTAGAACTAAATAAAATTAAAAAACAAAGTGAAATATAAAAAAAATTAAATTAAAATTAAATAAAATTAAAAGATCAAAAATATATTTTTACCAATATTAAAGTATGTCCAACGTTGGAGTGAGGTAAATTCAAAGGCCACGTTCTTAGTGTGTGCTTCCTCGCATATGATAAAATAACCGCATACTATATAAATTTTGACAACATATTACATGTCAGCATTACTTCATTATTATTTGAAAAATTATATCGTTAAATAAATAAGATTTGAGCATTATAAAATGTTCCTTTACTTTATGCATTTAAAAACGACCATACGATTTCAAGAAGTCAAAGTAAGGCTCGTGAACTTTAAGCCTTTGGGAGTTCACGAGGAGTTGATTATTCAGAGGTGTTGGCGGTATCACATAGTTTGGCCGCGATTGAAGCCATGCATATTTTCTTTATTTTTAGAATATTTTTCAAGAAATCAAATTAGTTTGATACATTTAAAATTCTTTTTTTTAAATACTTTCCAAAAAATCAAATTTAAGTTTATTAAAAATATACTTTTTTTTTTTTAATTACGTGACTTAGTCTCTTTGTTCTAACTTTGTTATTCTCTTTCTCCATATTAAGCAAAGTCTAAATCTATAAAACCATTCTGTAAACCTGGCAAACAAAAAAGAAAAAAAGAAAAAGAACTTCTAGCTAAAACCTTCAAGTTAAAGCTTTGAATGGCCATGGATGCGTCTTCTACTTTTTTTTTTTTTTTGGTTCAATTATTATCATACAAGCAGATATGCATGATTAAGGCATATTGTTTCAGATAATATGAATTATCTAAAACTGAAGTTGCTTCCTACTTTCCCAACAGTCCCATTTTGCACACCATATACCATATCCATTATTTGATTCATATTGTTATTATATCATTTTGGTGAGAGGTTATTATTATTATTATTATTATTATTGTTCACTCACATAGTGCTTCCCTCACTTAATTTATGATTTTTGCTTTTTGTCAATTGCTGTCGTTTTACGTAATACAATTAACCCTAACAAAGGGAAACAATAAAAATGATTTTTCTTGTTCTTTTTTTGTTGTTGCTTTGTTCCAAAAATTATAAGCACTTGAGAGAGAGAGAGGGAGAGAGATTATACAATTATTGTTACTGAATGCTCCCCTCTCTCCTAACTAACAAACAAACCCACCCAAGCATCCAAGAAAATTATAAAACCATAAACTGCCAAGAGAGAGAGAGAGATAGAATACATGATAAAGGTAGCTGACGTGCTGGTAATATACAATTTAATTAAGTACCTTTCGGTGCAATACTACTTAAGTCAAAATTTGTGAACTTACACTATAAATATTATTATTTTATCGCTCGACATTGGGAATTTGGAGTGCATGTACTCCTCAAATGTAGTGATCGATTTAAAGAAAAAGGAGAAGAGAGAGATATACATGAAGGTAAGAGAGAAACCCTAATTAAGAACAAAAATATGAGAAAAATAAAATGAGGAAGACCCTTTATATATAACAATAACTACAACAAATGAATAATGAATTCTTCTGTAAAAATGTAATAATAAATTATATAATAATCAGGGGAAAGCTTCCCATATTGATAAAAAATTACATACTTAGATATAACTAATATGAAGTGTTAACTGACAATATGAGAATATTGAGGCTGCAAACTGAAGAGGGGAAATGGCGACGAATATTTTAATGAAAACTTTTCATGATTTGAAAATGTATTTTTTTCCCTTAAAACTCAAAAAAATTAGAAAACAAATAATTTGTTTCAGTTTTATCACAACACATCGTAAAGAGTAACACATCACGAAAAATTAACAACACTGACGCAGTTTAGTCCTGTTATACATGGAAAATGAATAATAAGAGACAAACAATATTAACGTTGTGAATTAGTAGTTGTTATATATGGAAACTACAAAAGTAGAGGGAAAATAACAGTGTGAGATGTTATAAAAAAAAAATTCTATATAATAGTATATAATATGTAGATGATATGATACACATGTTTAGATTCTTGGTATCCAACAAAAAACGAATGAGGTCAAAGGAAAAGACATAACAGTCTCTGTGCAATGTGTGGGAGCATGCATGGTGGGGTTCCACAACTCCATCTTCTTCAACAAGAGCTTGCTTTCTCTTTCTGTTCCCCAATTTCTCTTCCCACCACTTTCACTTTATAAGTTTTCACAAATACTATTTGTATTTGTAGGCCCTTTTCACATCATTCATTCCCGACATGCATGTCAAACACATAAGACAGCTCCAACTCATAACCCTGCCCCCTGCTCCTTTCTCTCTTTCTGAGCCATCATGCATATGGTAGGTTCATATTTTAAGACAATTAATATATATCCTTTGCTTATATCCCAAGCTAAATCATTGAGATTTTAATGGAGCTTATTATCTTTTGATATGATCTAGAACTTTATATATAAAAGAAAGGACCCCTCTCAAATAGCGAGACAATGGTCTAGGTTTAGTATTTAAAAAATAAAATTATAACTTAGTATAAGGTATTTGTGATCAAGCATATGATTTTTTTAATTACAAATATATATATATATATATATTGTATCTTTCAAAAATGGTAATTAAAGGGATTACCAGAAAAATGGGATATAGCAGCGGTCAAAGTTGCTGCTAAAAAAAACAGACGTCATACCAGCAGTTTTCCTAATTGCTACTATTAACTCTAGAGCCGCCGCTATATCACTGTTGGGATAAGTTATAGTGGTAGACACGGCTAACAGCCAGTATATATTTATTTTGTGATAACATTAGTCTTACTAGCTGTATATTTTTTGCTACTGCCTACTTATTACTACAACTGTACCACAGAGTTTACAGAGTTAATAAAAAGCTGCTAATAATAAAGCTTTTTTTTTGTGATATTCATAAGTGCTGCCATATAGTAACTGCTAGCAAATTTAATTTTTTGTGACAATCATAAGTGTTATCACACGACATAAATATTTGGAAGTATAAATAAAAGAAGTGGTAGGTTTTTCAATTGCGAAGAAAATATATATACATATTTATTGAGAATACAATCATATATAAAACATGCAAACAACAATAAATTATGACAAAATTCACTTAGCAATACAGAATTGATCATGTTGTTATTGCCATTGAAGAATATTTATTTTGATATGTATAAAAGCTAATTCATACAAATTCATCATTTATTGCATTGCTAAACAACAAGAATCGATCTACCCTAAATTTTACATATTATTTCATTCTCCTCAATATTGAAACTTATTTTACCTTTTCCAAACCCCAAATCTAAACCACAGCCACAACCAACTGCAAGTGAAGAAGTGTTTCAACACAACTAAGAATCAAATAAACAGTGAAATTTACCAGGAATGACAATTATAATTGTGGAGAATGAAAAGAAAGCAAATGGTAGCTTTAAGGACCAGTAGGATGAAAAGGATTCTTATATTATTAGCAAACATCGGATCTATATATTGAAAAAGGTAAAATAAAATAAAGCAATATCATCGTATATGCTACATTGTATGGCAAGGGTATAAGAGTAAGTCAATACTCAACAATCTACCAGTTTCTTCTTACAATCAAGACACTGTCCTCCTCCCCCCCCCCCCCAAAAAAAAATCTAACAAACAAGATAGATAACGCAAGCGAACATGATCAAAGTTAGGAAACCAAATTAATTATCAACTACCTACATACAAGCATAGACGATGGTGCCAATTTTGCCCGAAGTAAGCCCTACAAATGAAGTTATATATAGGGTAAGTATGAAAGTTCGTTTTTGTGCTAAAATCAGCACATATTTTTTCACTGAACAGCCTGCTACGAAAACTTGTTAGACTATATGATGCAATTCTCTCAGCTTGAGGAACTCTATAAGAGTTGGGTCTGCATGTTTGTTCAAGCTTAAAGATGATGATTGCAATTATATGAATCTAATTTTATATACTAGTATGCTAATTCCCTGGTTTTATACTGGTTATACGTACCTTGTCCATACTTAAAGGATATATTATTAAGCTTTCATCAATATTAAGACATGAGTTTAAATGCTACAGTAGAGAGAAACAGAGACAGGCCATGCAATAAAGGCTAGAAATTGTTGTAAAGGGATCATAACATTAGGACGATTTTGTTTAGGGAGTGACCTGACAAGCCACCCTAAGACAAGAGTTTGCTTTATTAAAGACAACTATGAAATGAAAGACAACAAGTTACACCAATAACAATTATTTCCACGCGCAATAGACAAGAAGCCCATCTCACCAAGGTAGCAGGCCACAGGATCTGTAATTCAAGTAGAGAAATAGCTGAAAATACAAATGTGATGAAAGAATTTTGTTCAGTATGTCTATGCAAATATGCATTGAGAAAAAAGTTGCACGGGTGGATAGCTTAATGTACTTTAATCATATTTTTATTCACCAATAATATATATATATATATATATTCTTCCAGATAAGTCTAAAAGACATAGCACTAAAGTTTTCCTTCGTGTGAGGGTGTGTGGGGTGTGTAAGGCAGCGAGTGATTTTGAGTGCTAATAACAAATATTCATCAATGTTATAACTAGCCAAACTAGTTCAAAAAAATTGATAAAAGCAGTACTTCTAATAATCACACGTATGTTCGTTTTCATTACAAAATTAACCTCTTTTTAAGTTATATAATACTTAATTAGACCTCATGCATCCATACTCTAATAGCACTGACTTCTACCTACGAGAGAGCTGGTAGAAAGATTTTAAATTCAATCTCTTACGCAAAGTTCAAAATTTGCTGCCAACTTGTGTGTACACATTTGTAGACTTGTATATACAGAAAGTCCTTATAGTGCTGTACATGTGCTGGAGCCTAATATACTTCGTACCATAGATTTACAAAGAGAGATGAGATTAGGAAAGGAAAATAAACAACATTTTCTTTACTTGAACCATTGAAGCTAAAGCTTGGATGGCGTAAATAATTATTTATCATGTGTCAAAGAGATTATGGTATTCAGATGAAGACAAGATATATATATATATATATATATATATGGTACTAGAAAAATGGTTGGTTTTTGGGGTCAGAGAAACAGACAAGTATGATACAATGGTTTTAAAATGAGAAGGTTCCTTAGGGTTAGAATATAGAAGAATATTGGCTTTTCTTTGCATGAATGTATGCAAAATATATGCCCACTTTAACTGGCGTAACATTCCATTAAAGTAAAGTGGTGTAGACAAATTGGCACTAGCTAATGGTCTCCACACGCATATATAAAAAGGTCGCAACAGACTCTTACATCGTTATTGCCATGGTGATTGATGAGTAAATTAAGTTCAATGAATAATGAGTCACAAATAATCACTACAAGAAAAACAGAAATTAGCGACGGAATTTTCCGTCGCTAAATATGAATAATTCCGTCACTAAATGAATTAGCGACGGAATTAGCGACGGAATGGTTCCGTCGCTAATTTCGCTGTCACTAAGTCATTTGTGACGGATTTATAAAATCCGTCGTTAATTAGTGACGGAAATTTTCGTCACAAAAAAAAATTCGTCGCTAATTTTCAGAATAGCATATTCCTACTTTGTGACGGATTAGTGACGGAAATTTCCGTCACTAATTAGTGACAGATTAGTGAAGGAATATTTCGTCATTAATTAATGATGGATCAGCGACGGAATATTCCGTCTCTAATTACCGACGGATTAGCGACGGAATATTCCGTCGCTAATTACCGACGGATTTAGAGACAGAATATTCCGTCGCTAATTACCGACGGATTAGCGACGGAATATTCCGTCGCTAATTACCGACAAATTTGTGACGACCTATTCCGTCATTAATCACCGACAGATTTGCGTAAAAATTTTCCGTCACCAATTAGCGACAAATTAGCGACAAAATTTTCAATCACTGATATAATTTTTTTATTTTATAATTTTTTAAAAATTTAACCTAAATATTAATTTACTACTTATCCAATAATATACAATAAAAGCGTAATAAAGTAAAGTTAATTGAAAATAAAAATATTACTAAATAATAAATTTTCACTTTTGTTTAAGTATTTCTCTGTATCTAATAAAGCATATAAGCACAATAATATTCAATAAAAAGGTAACAAACATATTAAAATAATTCTTAATTAAGTGATAACTATTCTAAAACAAGTTATAATAATTCTCCACAAAACATGTCTCTAAATAAGGGAAAATCATCTTTATGGTAGAGGACAATCGTCAGGATCTGATGGAGCACGAGATAACCGTGATTCAAGATCTTGTAGCCTATTAAGCGTTTGCTGATGCTGGTTTAGTAGAGACAAGATTTCTTGGTGCTGCTCTGTAATACGTTGATTCTGCTCTGTTATACGTTGATTCTGCTCTCTAAGCTCTTGATTCTCCTGTCTTAAAGGGGCTGTTTCTGTGGCAATCCTCCTACGTAATTCTTCTTCAAAATCCGAATGGAGTCCTAAGTTATGAACGGAAGAAGAGGTCCCACGAGAACAGATAGCATCAATATCTTGAGCCTCAGATCCTACCCCAAAAATGCGACCCTTCTTATTTTTACCACCAACAGCCTCCAACCATAAGGCGACTTCATCATCATCTTCTACATCATTTGACGCTATGCCTGTTGAATCTTGAGTAGAAGCTTTGGCATTTTTAAGCCTTAAATAATCAGCCTGTTAAAGGAAGTAAAGAAATACAATTTTACAATAAAGAAAACAATGCCAGTGCATCTAAAACCAAAAGTATGCACATATTTAAACATTTTTTCTATCATATAGTATTAACATGAAGTGTGATCATATAATGAGGAATAAATATTTTGAAATTATAAACATATTTAGTTGTTACAATCAAAGTTATGAAATATTGAAATTACACAATTAGGTAATGGGAAGAATATGTCATGTTAATAGCCACAGAGCAATTAAATAAGTAAAAAAAAATTAAATAAAGGATCACATAATCCTAGTGATAAAATGAAAAATGAAGACTCACACTATAATTAGTCAGGCCTCTGGCCGTCAGCACAAGTCCAGTGATAATTAAAACAAAAAATGAAGACTTACACTACAACTATTCAGGCCTTCGACTAGCGGTACAAGTTTAGTAACAATGAAAACAAAAAATAAAGACTCACACTGTAGCTAGTCAGACATTCAGCCATCAGCACAAGTCCAGTGATAATTAAAACAAAAAATGAAGACTCACACTTTCACTAGTTAGGCCTCCAGAGCATACGTGTAGTGACAATGAAATCAAGAAATGAAAACTTACACTACAGCTAGTCAAACCTCTGGTCATCAGCACAAGTTCAGTGACAATTAAGACAAAAAAGACAAAACACACACTACAACTAATCAGGCCTCTGGCCATCAACACAAGTTCAGTGACAATTAAAACAAAAAAGATAAGACACGTACTACAACTAGTCAAGCCTTTGGCTGTCAGCACAAGTCCAGTGACAATAAAAATTAAAAATCAAGACTTACACTACAATAATTAAGGCCTCTAGTCGTTAGTACAAATTCAGTGACAATAAAAACAAAGAATCAAGACTCACACTACAACTAGTCAGGCCTCTGGCCATCAGCACAATCCCAATGAAAAAAGAAAAGATAAACATATACATACATAGACTTCAGCTGCTCTATGGTCCACAAATTGGCCAGTTGTCTCGTCATAATGCGTGTGTTTAAACAATTCAAACATTGTAGGTGGTCTTCCAAGCTGTAAAGTCTGTAGATTTTTATTGATATAAGTAATCTCATGCATTAAATAAATAAAAATTACATTTGAATTTAAATGCTTACCAGCCTCCTCTTATGCTCAGTTGAAGGAATGCTGCCCCCTTTGTGTTGCATGCCTCCTGTGGTAGATGCTCGGTTGTTTTTAGCTATTTGGCACATGGCTTTATATTCATTTGACTCCCAATAGTGCTTTAATTGCATCATTACATTGTCTGGGATCCAATTAGGTGTGATCCCCTTTTCCAAGTCTACCCGTACTCTATGCATTGCATTTCGCAATATGTCTCCACACTTTTTATTCCAGTTGCGTCTGATAACTTGGTCATATTGTGGCAGCCATTTGTATTTTTTCTGCATAAACAACAAAAAAATAAAAAATGAGACCAAATGAGAAAAAAAGAATATCAACACATGATACATATATAATGATGAGATAAGATATATACCGCCCATTCATCAAACCATAGTTGTCTGACTGCAGGAGGTGTTACTTTCCAACTATAACATGCATGATCAAATTTTGCTTGAATTACAGGGAGAATATCACGGACAACAGCAACAACAGGATTAAACCTAATCATTTAATAGTAATAAGAAAAAATGTTATAATGGTACTAAGTTGTTAATTGAATAACAAATAAAATAATATAAATTTGATGACTTACGTATGCTTGTCAGGATACAACCATGTTCGACCATCTGTGGGGTCACGGCCAAAAGGTTGGATAGGTGGTATTGATGTAGAACTAGTAGAAGGACCCTGAGGAGTGGGGTTTGAGTGCTGGGAGCCAGGAGATGGTACTGGAGGGGATGATACAGGTGATGCTGAAGGTCTCCTAGATGATTCAGGCATAATTGGAATTGATGCAGGAGCAATGGATACGTCTGGCACTATAGGAGCTGGTGCAAGTGTTGAAGTTAGAGGATGAAGAGATGACTGAGGGTGCAGAGGTGGTGATGCAGAGGCACTCCATCGAGCACGACCTCGCCTAGAGCCACGACCTGACATCTACATATGTAATAACAAATGTTGAGTCAATATAAGTTGATAAAAAATTAAATAAAAAATATAAACAAAATAAATTCACAGTAAAAAATAGAAAATACTTCATTAAAAAAAGAACATGTCTCAAATAAATAAATTCACACTCAAAAAATGAAAATATAGTATTAAGAAAAAATCAAACTCAATTAAATTAAACCTAACTCTAATTCATGCATCATCAGCATCATCATCATCAGCATCTCTATTACTACCATCACCATCGCCATCGCCATCGTCATCGCCATCGCTATCGTCATCGTCATCGTCATCGTCATCATTATCGTCGTCTTCTTCTTCTTCTTCTTCTTCTTCTTCTTCTTCACAAACTGTGTTAGCGGATGACATATCTATTTCTTCATAAAAACCTTCAGTGTCTCTTAGATTATGGAATTCATCATTCGAGACAATTGCAGGTAGTATAACCTCTAATTTATCGACCTGAAATGGTCCTATGTTGGTTTCAGATGTATGAGCATCAATTATACTACGAGCCTTAACTTTGATTACGGCTAACCAATTAGCCTTCTGATGGCAACTAGGATAATTCGCATAATATACCTGTGTCGCTTGTTGTGCAAATATAAATGGATCAAACTTATTATACCTCCTTAATTCATGAACTTCCACAATCCCATATTGTTTGTGCACTCTCATACCACGATTAGGTGAAGGATCATACCATTGACAATTGAATAACACTAATCGCTTCACAGGAACCCCCGTATATTCAATCTCTACAATCTCTTCTAGAATGCCGTAGAAGTCATTTTCTGATTGTGTAAAGTCAGTCCCCTTCATGCATACACCACTATTTATTGTTGATTTTCGATGGCTCAGTGAATAAATGTGAAATCTGTACCCATTAACAAAGTAAATAGGCCAAGTTCTAACATTTCTCTTTGGTCCTCGAGCAATGTCATGTAAAAAAGGATTTAGAATATTGTTGGCTGGATTTTGAACCTGTATGACAATTTTTAATATTTTTGGTGAGTCGAAGTTAGTTTAAAGACATAATTAATTTTAATGTAGTGCTACTTACATGTTCTCGAAACCATGAGGAAAAATTTGCTTCAATTCGAGCTTCAATTTCAGCATCCATAATTTGAGGATTAGACAAAGTTAACTCATGCATAAATAAACTGCATAACAAAGGAATGTGTTAAACATATACAAATAAGTGATGTATAACCAATATCACTTACTTGATATAAGGTTGCACTTCATCACAGTTTATTAGAACATATTTTGTGGCGGCTTCCACTTCTTGATCATTCAAGAAACGAGACTTGCATTCTCCAGCAGGCCTTCCAGGATAGTTAAAAATGGAAATTATAGGTAAGCTTGATTCTCCACCATCATCATTTCTTAGAGGCCTCATAATTCTTGATGGCACATCATGCTCAAAGTAATGCGAGCAAAATGTTGCAATCTCCTCAATTATATAAGCTTCACATATAGATCCTTCCACCCGAGCTTTGTTCTTGACTTTTTGCTTCAATTTTTGGAGGAACCTATATAAAAGAGGTAAACAAGTTTTATTACCTTTCAAACATATATTCATTCCAAGCATATAGTAATAAGCTTTATTACCTTTCAAATGGATACATCCATCGATATTGAACAGGCCCCCCAACCTTTGCTTCATAAGGAAGGTGGATGGGCAGATGCTCCATTGAATTAAAGAACCCAGGAGGAAAGACCTTCTCCAACTTACACAATGTCACAACAATATTCTGCTCCAATAACTTTAGTTGAGCCATTGTTAATGTAGTGGAACAAAGTTCTCTAAAGAACTGACTAAGCTCAGTTACAGGATTCCATACAATTTCAGGCAAAGCACCGAAGGCAATAGGAAGCAAACGTTGCATAAAAACATGACAATCATGACTCTTCATTCCATATAGCTTTGCTTCTTTCATGTTAACACATCGGGCTAGATTAGATGCATATCCATCAGGGAGTTTCAGGTTTTTTACCCATTGACAAATAGCTCGCTTTTGTTCTATATTCAAAGTGTATTGTGCCTTGGGCTTCAACACTTTCCCTCTACTATTGACAAGTTCTAATTCTGTTCGTCGACAATATTCTTCCACATCCAACCGAGCTTGTGTATTATCTTTCGTCTTTCCTTTTGTGTCCATGACGGTATAAAATACATTGTCAAACACATTTTTCTCAATATGCATGACATCAAGATTATGTCGAATGAGGTTAGTTTTCCAATATGGCAATTCCCAAAATATGCTCTGTTTTGTCCAATGATGAGTGTCTTTATACCCTTCAATTGGTACAACTTCTCCCCACTCGATCACTTTTGGCATATTGCTTACTCTTTGCCAAACTTCCTCTCCATCTAATCGTGATGGAGGCATAGATTTCTCAACTCTGTTCTTATAAAAAGAACTTTTATTTCTCCTGTATGCATGATCTAGGGGAAGAAATTGTCGATGACAATCAAAAAAAGATGTTTTTCTCCCATGCTTTAGTTGAAAGGACTTCGAATTCTCCATACATATAGGGCATGATAATCTCCCCGCTGTCATCCAACCAGACAGCATGCCATATGCTGGGAAGTCATTGATTGTCCATAATAGTGCAGCACGCATCTGAAAGTTCTGTCTCAACGAGGCATCATATGTAAGCACACCCTCAGTCCATAATAATTTTAATTCATCTATCAGTGGTTGCAGATAAACATCTATTTTTCCTTTGGGATTGTTAGGACCAGGGATAATCAGTGTTAAGAACATATACTCTTGTCTCATGCACATTGCTGGTGGTAGATTATATGGAGTGACAATGACTGGCCAACAAGAATACTTTCTCCCATATTGGCCAAATGGAGTAAAGCCATCAGCACACAACCCAAGTCGAATATTTCGTGGATCATGAGCAAAGTCAGGATATGTGGTATCAAACACCTTCCACCCTTCTCCATCAGATGGATGAGTGAGGATGCCAAAATCTCGATGGTTCTCATAATGCCACCTCATTTCCTTTGCTATTTTTCCAGAAGCAAATAATCTCTTAAGTCTAGGAATTAGTGGTAGGTACCACAACTGCTTGGTTGCAATTTTCTTTTTTCTTCCATGACAATTCCTTGCAGCATATCGTGCTTCACCACAAAACTTACACTGGGTTGCATCCGCATCATCTTTATAATACAGCATGCAACCAGTTACACAGCAATCAATTTTCATATACCCAAGCCCTAATTTTGACACCAACTTCTTTGTTTGATACAAGTCTACAGGCATACGAGTGTCTTTAGGTTGTGTCCTCCGCATAAGTCGTGACACTAAATTGTAGCCTTGTTGTGACATGTTGGTCTCTGCCTTAATGCTTAATAATTGCACAGCTGCTGAAAGTTCAGATTCCTCTTCACAACCATCCCACAAAGGCTGTTGTGCAGCATGCAACATGTCATAAAATGCTTTTGCATCTTGATTTGGCATCTCTTCAGCACTTGTATTATAATTATCCCTGAAACTTGGGCTAGCTGCATCCATTACCATGGTCTCATATTGTGCTAGTTGGTTCCTAAGTGGCCCTTGTGTGACATGTTGAATGCCTGACATTGGACACACTGATGAATGATAGTCAGTCAACGTTTCACCATGACTAGTCCATATATAGTAGTCTGGCTTGAATCCGTGTCTATAAATGTGCACCTTCACCTCATCAAGGCATAGATGATTCTTACATTTACATCGGGTACATGGACACCTAATCTTCTCTGACTGAAAAAAGGAAGGCAATCGACATGCATAAGCAAGAAACTCCTCGACACCTTGCTCGAACTCTCTTGTAAAATTTCGATGGCTTGAATCTACTCTATTATACATCCATCTTCGATTTTCTGGCACCTCCATTCTATCTCCCAATAATCTATTTTCAAGTAGTCATGAAGTAGTCCAACAAATATTCAGTTACCATCACAAATCCATCTACCAAGCTATAATGATTTGTAGATATTTTTTAGGAAAAAAAATAATAGAGGTTACAACAAAATATCATAGATCCATCAAAATTTGAGAACCACCCACGAAGTCCATGTATGCATCTTTCATACATAATTTCATTGTTACATCTATAGATTGTAGAAAAAGAAATAACTTGAACAATGAAAATTAACATAAGAAGCCTATTCAAAGGATCCGCATAACAGTTTTTACTATGTCCAGCAAATTTTACTAAGAAAGACGAATACAAGGTTGAAGGATAAAGCTAGAAAAGAAAATAATAGTGCAGCACACTAGAAAAATCAAACAAACAAACAGCAACCCAATATCTCAATTAATTCATAATGGATATCCTTGGAGTAAATCAAGATGGCACTCCCCAACCATATGAGAGTAATTTAAGTATATAGAGAGTAATTTAGTAATAATATCTCTCTTGAAACAAAATAACAAAATTATAAGTGACTTTATATAGTATAATTTAGTAATTAAAATCTAAATAAAAATATTAAAAATAAAAAATTTTACTTTTCTTCTCTTTTTGTTTTTATTCTTTAATTAAACACATCCTGTGAATAATATAGAATAAGACATGTGGCATGGTCATTAGCGATGTAAGGGCTTTTAAGTCAGTTCATTATTTGCCTTTGTGAAGGTGCAAAAAGGATTCATTTGGCACGAATTGCGAATTATATATTAAATAATTAGATTGAAACCAACCCAGGAAAAAAATATATCATAAGTGAGATGGCCCATGTCGGCACTGGGGAGGAGCGCCATGTGAACGACGAGATCAGACATGTTTGGTGCGTGGGGATCAGAGTGGTTCAAAAGGTATGTATTGATTGAATTCAAAATAACTAAAAGCAAAGCTTGCCTCAAGACAGACAAGTATGCATTTCTCTTGAATCGTTATTACCTGACACTTGCGAGGTTCAAATTTATTATTTTTTATAATAATAAATAAAAAGTAATAATAAACAATATAATAAATATTTAGTGAAATAATTTTATATTATAAAATTATAAATTTAGTTTTTGAAGTTTTTATAAAAAAATATTTTTATTTAAAAAAATTTTGAAAAATGTTGTTGCATAGGTCATAATTAAAAATATTTGGTTTAATAATGATGTGTTGTATTAATTTTTTATAATATATTATATTATTTATAATAATGAGTGAGATTATAAATTATTTTCTCTATAATATATTGTATTATTTAGTTAATATTAGATTATGCAGATTTATTATTTTGAATAAGTTGAGGCAGATTTATTATTTTAAATAACTTGAGATAATATATATATATATATATACACACACACATCCTCGTCCCGCAATTCTCTGGCCCCTTTTAATATTGTTTATATGAACATGGGGTCACCAACCCCTCATTCTTTTAATCATTTAAAGAGAACATGGGTCTATGACTTCACATTTTCTCAAAAGATTAAAAAAAAAAAAGAATTATGTATATAGAAAAATAGAAATAATAAATGAGTGTCATAGCTTTTATTCTTTTTTTTTGGAATAAAGCTTTTACTTTTTAATAATATAATAACAATGTCAAAAGTTTTTAAATTGAATTTTCTCAATTTGTATAAGACTTATTATTTAAGTAAAGTATACTTAGATATGTGAGACGTATCATTCAAATAAATTTTATATTTATCTCTTTTAAAATTAATTAATTTTAGAGAGAAATTATATAAAATATTTCTACATTACATATCATTTCATAATATTTCCTTGAAGGTGCCATTTGGAAAGACATCAGCGGACAAGGCATAGCATTTAATAATTTAATTTAATTTTTTAACATATAAAATCACTATTAGTTAACACTTGGGTGCAAGACGCCATACACATGATGCAAAATAAATAATTATTGTTTCAGACATATCTTGTAAAAGAGTATACTTATGATATATTTATATATTATTTATTCAATCTATTTATATTGTACGCAACTATAAATAAAATTTATCAACTTTTTAATAAACATCATTTAAAATTCTAAATAAAACCAAATCAAATTGGACATTTTTATTATATAATTACTTACTTTTTTCCCTAAAAAATAGAATCTACAAAATTTGCTAGAAAGTATGGCTAAAGTGTGAGAAGTCAAGACAAAGTCCATTTGTCATTAATAAATCTGAATCTAAACTTATTTTCTGCCGAAACACTTTCCACAGATTCAAAAAGATACTCCCAAGAACCTTTAAGATCAGATAAGCCTTTAGATTAGGGGAGTATGTTGGTACATGGTAGACGTGGTGGAAAAACTCAAATAAGCCTTTAGATTAGTATAATATATCATTTAAGTTAGCTGTCACTTTTAATAATCCAAATAAATAATACTTATCTAGAGAACCAAATACAATACACACAAACGTACATATTATATATATATATATATATATATATATATATACATTACTTCACAGGGGATTTTTTTCATTTAAAGAACTAAAATTGATAATCTAAAAATTAAATAATCAATAGAATCTTATTATTTATCTTTTAGAGTTAAATAATGTTTACAAAGTTTTGAGAAGCCTTATAATACAGTTTAAAATTAGAAGTGAAAAAAACAGAAAAAGAATAGAAATGTAGATAGTAGGCAAATTAGACAGGTGAGAAGGATGAAAGGCACAGAAATCTGTCACGTTATTTGCAGGGTTAGCGATAAGTAGCACATCATGTTCATGAAACCAAAACCAAGCTGCACGACTTTAATTATTCATATTTCCCCTCAATAAAATCAAATTCCTAACATGATTTAGAAAAAAAATAAATCATGAGACAGACAGCTAAATAAATCAAAGACAGTCGAATTGACAAAACAGAGCCACCTTTGAAAAATGTGTGGGATGTGATCCAGACGTAGAAGACACACTATATGTTTATTCAATCATGCTAGAGAAAAACAATTTAAATTTTTCACATTGCTCTAACAATTATCAGATTCAAGTGTTTACTCTTAACCTAAGAAATTATAGGTATTAGTTCAATAATAATATCACAATAAATTGCATAATTATTTGTAAAAATTATATATTTATTATGATATTAAAAAATTATAAACTGGTAATATTTTAATTAAACAATCTAATAACAAAAAGCAGAAGTAATTATTTATATATATATTTTTGAATTCTGGCCTATCTGGGAGGGTCATATGCCCTATTTATATTTACTGTCAGCCTTAATTACACTAACCTTCCTAGATTGGCTGCCTTCCAGAGTGATAGATTAGAAGCCTTATAATACAGTTTAAAATTAGAAGTGAAAAAACAGAAAAAGAATAGAAATGTAGATAGTAGGCAAATTAGACAGGTGAGAAGGATGAAAGGCACAGAAATCTGTCACGTGATTTGCAGGGTTAGCAATAAGTAGCACATCATGTTCATGAAACCAAAACCAAGCTGCACGACTTTAATTATTCATATTTCCCCTCAATAAAATCAAATTCCTAACATGATTTAGAAAAAAAATAAATCATGAGACAGACAGCTAAATAAATCAAAGACAGTCGAATTGACAAAACAGAGCCACCTTTGAAAAATGTGTGGGATGTGATCCAGACGTAGAAGACACACTAGAGGCTGATAGTTTTGAGGAAGGAAAAAACAAGAAAAGCAGCAGAAGGGGCTGATAGATTAGGTATTGGAAGACAAGACCACTATTTTTATTTCTATGTTAGTGGAAAGCGCTTTAATCATTGTCTGCACAAATATATATCTATTAAACCGTGGAAACCCATGATCCTAAAGCTAAGGATTTCCCGCAGAGACAATGAATAAATTTGAGTTTGTTATTGCTTACCACAATTGTAAGCAGGGCAAAACCACTCATCCACAGTGCCATCAGATTATTCCTTTGATCTGTGCTATCTCTATAAATGTAAGTAGAGGGATTTTTTTTTTTAAATCCCCAGAGTCACACATGATAGATTCCATTTTTAACCAAGTCAAAGTTTTGTTAAAAATGGCGAAGTTGATTGTCACCCCCCACTTTAGAATACTTAGAAATATAGGGTCTCTCTCTGCTGTCGTGCCTATGCCTATGTAATTAGTTCACAACTAGCTATGATTAGCTGGGCGGCATTTTCCTTCTGTTTTAGCAACAAGACAGTCATTGCACAGAATCCTGATTAGAGAAACAAAAGCTACCAGAACCGAAAAATGAATGTTGCTTTATCTTTCTTTCCTTTCCAAATTAAGAAGGGATCTAGCTACTTGCAGGGCTTATCTGAAACCCAACGCAGGTTCAGAGGCAAATACATGCATAAAGATGCAACAAACAGATATGCAATCAACTCTTGCGGCATGAATTCCAGCAATAATATTAACTAAAACAGACATCAGAATCGTTTGGACCCAGACAACAAACAAAAAAACATAAGCAGGAAACAAATTGAATAGAATAAGAGTAGAAGCAAAGGGGAAAGGGAGAGTAACCTGAGTTGGAAGAGTTAAGCAATTAATTCCGTTTCTCCTTGTGCTGTACTTTTAGTTAGGGAAGGGTTAAAACTGAAGATAAAAACTTGGGATCCAACAATGGTGGCGCCACTTGCAAGGAAAAGAGTGAGGTGGCTGGTAAGGGAAAGAGAACGACGAAGCTTAAGTAGAAGAGGAGAGCACTTCGTTAATGACAGCTCCAACAATGACCCTCGGAGAGCTTCAAACAGAGATGGCGATGGGGGGATAAGTTTCGAATGTGAAGAGATGGACTAGGGTTTTCGGCAGAGAGTGCAAGGTGTGTGAGACTTCAGCTAAGGAGTGGTGCCCTAAGATCCAACAAGCCCAAGAAAAAAACAGGAAAGAACCTATACGGCATTACATTAAGCCCATTGAGAAGAGTATTCTTATCCCTGTACTTGGATCTTCGCATTTTTTACCTACGTTGATCATATATTTGTTTTTCTGGTGTTATTTATTTTATAGTAAAAAATATAAAGTTAATTCATTCTAAAACTTTATTAAATTTATGGAAATTCTTGTGTTTATTAATGTATATTTAATACAAATATTCTTCTTAAGACTAAACTATTATCTTTAAATTATTTAATCTTAAATTTATCATTATTTTAAATATCTCTTTTGTTTTTAATAATTTATTATTTTATCAAATATTTTTTTGACGGACTAAATTCAAAAAATTTAATATTTCATATTACTCAAATATAAATTATTTAAAATTATATATTATATAATAATTATAAAAAATATTACTTAAAATGAAAATCAATTAAAATTTTAAGGTTAGGTAAGTATAACATGTTTTTTGATTTAAAAAAAAATCTTTTTAGAATAAATGACAGATTTAAATAATTTGGACAAGTACAACTTCACTACATATACATGCCAAACATTATCCTTTAAAAGGTAGTTTTCTTTTATTTTTTTTGAAATTTGTTTTTAACTTTCTCTACTTTAGGGTCTTCAAAGATTGTATCATACAATTCTATATTAGGATATTTCTCCTTTTGTTTTGCTAACTTGGCAAAAACCAAAAACAGAAGGAGAAAAGGATACACAACAATTCAAGGGGATAAGTATAAATAGAAAAAATGTAGGGAAAATTCAAAAATATATATAAATATTTGGGCATGCTTCAAAATTTAGATATGATTATTGTTGACTTTAAATTTTTTAAATTAAAACATTGTTTTCATCCTTCAAATATAATTTTAATACTGACTTTTTTTAACATTCCTTCCAAAAAATTTTCACATATTATTTAATAAATTATTAAAAGTGTAATTTGTTGTTTTATTAACTCTCTACCAATACAAATTTGATTATTGAATAATAAAAATTAATAACTATCAGCCTTTCTTTTTTTTTTTTTTAAATTTTATTTAGATTTTAAATGTTTTATTAACTAACACTGCACATTACTTATTTAATTAAAAATTAGTTTCTAATTAACTATAAAAGGTTAAATTTGATTTTACCGAACTTTGTCTATAATTTTTAAAATCAATAAACTATTTTATTTGTGAATAACAAGATAAGTATTAAATGAAAAATGAAACAAATAATTAAAGATAATTATGGATAATAAGACAAGTACTAAATATATTTTATGCTTGGCCTTATTTTGTTTTAAATTGATAATATATATGATTAAAATATATCATTTAAATAATATTTTATAAATTTTGATATTTAAGACATATAATTTTTTCTTGTAATTTTATATGAATTAATTTCATATAAATTGACTTTTTCATTTAAAATAAATAAATTGTACATTTTTTAATTTTTAAACATGAATGGAGGCCTTTTATTACTCATACAATAATTAACCACATTATTATTTACCACATTTTACTATTTTGATATTGAAATTATTAAATCATTAATTTAAATTATAGTACATAAATTATTAAATTATAATATATATCTACACACACAATTAATGATATTTAATTAATTTGCAACTGTTTCATATATACATATATATTTAAGTTATTATATCATCTAAATTATTAAAAAAATAATATTTAAATAATTTGCGACGGATTTATCGACGGATTAGTGACGGAAAATTTTGTAATAGAAATTCCGTCGCTAATTCCGTCGCTAAACTAGTGATGAACTATTCCGTCACAAAATTCTGTCGCAAAATTGGAATTAAATATCACGTTTATTAGTGACGGAATTTTTCGTCACTGAATTCCGTCACTAACTTGATTTCCGACGGATTAGCGACGGAAATATTTGCGACGGAAAAATTCCGTCACTAATTCCGTCGCTAATTTTTTCGACGGAATTAATGACGGATTTGCAATGAACTTGCGATGGAACAAAATTCCGTCGCTAAATTCCGTCGCTAATTTGTTGTTTTCTTGTAGTGAATTAACATGTTTTTTTTCTAAATAGTAATTGCATAATTTCAATATCAAGCAATTTATGTAATTTTTTATGGAGTTACGTACATTGAGTTTTTATAGTAGCTAAGGTACAAATTTTGGGATTTTTTTTAAAACAAAATTTGTAAGATTCACGTAGAAGTTTGATTGTCATGTGATTTTCAACTCATAAATTTCTATAGTAAAAATTTTTAACTTTTTATGACAACTAAAGAAAAGTTATATCAAATACATATTTTAGACGAATTAAAATCCACCCTGAAGTTAAAAAGCGAAAGAGAAAAAAACTTCAGTCATGTTTAAGTATTAGTACTCAAACTTAAATTTCTTACCTATTATCAATTTTTGTTCTTTTACTTAAGCACACATATTTTGTCTACTGGGGTTGGGGATAATTCTAATCTATCCCTGTACAGATCAGCCCAAGCTTGACACGTCATTCCAATACCCTTTCCATCTTTTACAATTTACAGGCATGGATATTGGAACATGTTTCTTCATCCACTAAAATCGTGAAAAGGCAAACGTAAAAGGTGTGGCTTGTATATTTCAAATATACCACTCAATTTCTCTTAAAATAAAATAATGATAATAACTTTATCAAATATTTATCATATTATTCTACGTAATTTTCATTAAAATATTATTTAACAAAAATACGATAAAAATTAAGAACTTAAACGACATCCATTTAAAACTGCGATGCTTCAACATGTTTATTTATTTCATCTACTGAAATGCCGAAAATATAGCATAAAAGTGGTGGTTCACATGTAAGTCATATTAATCAGTTAATTGAAGATATATACATGTATGGGAAGTCTTTTTCTGACACAACTGTCAGATAAGGAAGAGAAGGAGATGAATATCATCCAAGCTTTACAACTCAAATGTGGGATGTGACTAAACCCTGGCGCTTTATGAACATGGACAGAGATGGTTGGTATATGTATGGTGATATTAAGTAAACTGCCACCGAAGAGCACAATGCCCACTCATTTGCTTGCTTTTGTTGGTTACATATACACATGATCTGGGCCCTACCACTTCTCTAGGTTTTTATCTTTATATACACGTTGAAGATATATGTGTTTAATGACATTTCATATGAACCAAACTGAGGCCTTCCTTGGCTACCTCAGATAATGTTGAACTTTGTCTACTTCTATAAATTTAAAAAAAGAAAGAAAGAAAGATGTAATTCTCTAGTTTTTAAATCAAAATTTTTAATAAAATTATGATATATGAGAAAATTCTTCTGAAAGAACATGCAAGTTATGTTTTTATTTAAAAAAAAAAAAATCATATAATAGGTACTTAAAAATTGTCTTTAAATTTCATCTTTATAACAAAAATTAGCATCATTTTTTTTTATAAATTTTAATTTTCATTCTAAATATAAAAATTTTACATATCGTGATAAAATTTTAGATGTCGCCAATAACTTTTATGCAAACAATGTTCTAATTGCGGTAAGAATTTCTCACCATTGCAACAACTTCAATTCTCTTGTGGTCTTTTGATGGTTGTTCACATGGTTCACATTTTACAAAATTTAGGGAATGGTTCTCAGACAATTTTATATTACAAAAATGGGACTGTTTAAAAATGCTTTGCATCATATGTAGTATGCAAAAAATATAATGACGTACACTAGAAGTTTATATACAAAGCTAAGCCTAGATCTAAATGAACAAATTAACCTAGAAAACATATATCTATGGCAAAAAGTAAAATCCCAATAAGTTAAATATAGAACATGGCACAAAACTAAGAGAATTATTTAAGGAGGAAAAAGCCAGTAGTTAATTGAAGCAAATGTCTCCATCAGAGTAGTTATGTCTATCTGACAAGCATTATGTAGAGTATCTGCCTCCATGATTTCATTTGCTAATCCATGAATATCAAATAATAAAAATGAAATCCAGCAATGATGACCAAAGACATCAATATATTTACGAGAATTAATTTATTGAAAATAGAATAAAAAACTTAAAACCTATTTTTTTTAATCAATCATAGCAACGTGCATTCTCACTGAACTTTTTTTAATTCCATTTCCTTTTGCCTTGTTTAGAAATGGATTAACATAATTTTGTGAGTAAGTGTGATTAAGATTTTGTTTGTACAAAAATATTAATGGAGGAATATGTTCACAAAATTAAAAGTTTAAAACGTTTATGGTCAACCTTGGAATTGAGGGAAGATAAATTATAAAATACTTATTTGTATTTTGGCCTATAAGAATTCAATAAGTTTTAGAATTGAATATGTTTCATAATTAACAAAAAAGAGATCAATGTCTTAACTGGAATCATGATGAGACATAATTACACTGAAGCTTTCAATGGCGGAAGAACCTTGAACTTTAGAGTGTGGTCCTGGTTTTAGCCTAGTGGATGATTGCAGTCTCATGGACACACTTGCTGGGCTAGCTAGATTTGGAGATGATCCAAGAAAATAGTGGAAATGGCTCAACCCCATCTAGTGTGGCCAAAACTAGCAAAAGAAAGTTTCAATGTTCTTTTTTTCTCTTCGGCTCAAAACTTGTTTTCAACTCAAATATTTGTTTTTGGGTCCATAAGCTCAAAGTTGATTTTTCTTCTAAAGCCCAAAATCGTCAAAATATTCTGATTTCTTAAATTTATTTATTATTTTAAATTGATTATTTTAATTTAAGATGTTTTAAAATAATTTTTTAAATTTCAAATTCATACCTTAAACATTGTGCATAACAGCAAAAGACTAGAATTTGAAACGAATTTAAAATTTAAAAAACCATTTTCAGAAACTAATTTACAGTTTAACTTGTAAAACATTTGATGTTAAAATTCTCATACCAGTCTCCCTGTGTTGGATAATGGAGAAAGTGTCAATTGGGCTTTTTTTTTGTCAAAGGTCCAAATGTGATATGTCTGCAGGAGAGATAGTCCAACACTGCCAGATCTCTTTCTAGATGGACACACCCAATAGAAGCAAATCAGTAAGCCCACATTTTTACTATCTCTAGTCGCATGTTTGAGAGCTTTGTCAAAAAAAAAAAAAATTCCACTCTTTATCTATTTTCAAACACCAAATTATCTCCCAACTTCTTTATCAATATTTGGTCCTCTTTTAGACATGCATTTGTTTTTCCTATCTAAGTAGTGAAAATGACATATTTGAAAGAATGATAAGGTTTGTATAATATTTGTACTTTTACATTGTATTTATTTTTGTCCAACGAAAAATTATTTTTCACTTTTCACTTTTTAATTTTCTTTTGTTATTACTATCATTTAAAAGAAAACATTCATGTCTTGGAAGAACTTAACAAAAGAAAAGATTTTTTTTAAGCTAAAATTGAGCGATGATATCAAGAATTTGAGTATATTGTGAACTCTTATCATAGTAAAATAAGTATTAAATATAAAATAATATTTTATTAAATATTTCACGTTTAATTAAATAAAATATTAACTTACTTAATAATTAATAGCTTTTAATAGGTTAATTTAATTTTTATGTAATTAATAAGCCTAATTATAATATTAAATCTAATAAAATAAATATATTATTATTTAATTGTAAATAATTATTTTCTCATAATTAAAGTTTATGTTTCCAAATATTTATTATCATTACTTACCAAAATTTGGCCAGACAAGTCCTACAAGTCAATGATTTAAGTCAGCAGTACGCATATTTTATTTGTGAAAAATACTTTTCTTGTTAAAGATGCACATCTCCATTCTTTTTCCACTTTCCTCTCTCTCTCTCTCACATATCATTTCAAACTTCTTCTATATTTCATATTAAAGTAATAATTTGAATATTTAGAATATTAAGAAGTACACCTAACAAATATATATATATATATACATATATATATTCATTTTCAAATATTTTCACGATTTAATAATGTAAATTAAGCAACGAGAATTAACCCTATTCATTATTTCCAAATTCTTATTTATAGGCTTATTACAAAGGCAGCTTTATCATCTGAATTATCTGACACATTCCTTACTTTCAGATTTATGAGCCAGTGAGAACTCGAATAATATTAAGTAACATATGCTCTGTATTCAAATTTCCCAATCCTCATTGTTAAGAGCAACGACAGATCATGTGGGCCTCTTTAAAACTGATAGAGTTGGGTTTAACTGGATTCTACAAATGGGGTACACTGGCATGCTTCCTTATATAATTAAGAATATATACTTTTTTTTGTTGGTTTGGTTATACTTTAGGTACAATGATTAAGGAAGATGCTTGCTAAAGCTCAAAGTTTTCTTTGTTCAAAATTCCAAAACCAACCGATCAAGCAATTCTCCCTCCTTTTGTAAAGCAAAAAACACTCTATAAGAACCTTACTACCTTAACACCACACCTCCATGTGAGGATCAAAAGACACATAAACTTTGAAGTCTTAATATTATTTCCACAATCTCTATTGGCTCTCTTGCTAATGGATACGTATACTACTGATACGGCCTTCTACAGGCGTGCCTCTCGCATTACCGTTTTTGCTCACTTGTTTGGGATCATTGCCATCATCCTCTTGCTTATTTGGTTGCTGCATTATCGTGAGGGGATTGAGTATGATTCTAGCGATGGATACCGAGTCTTCAATGTAATTATAACTCATCCTTATGCTCTTATACGTATTCTTCTTCTTTAACTCAATGCTTCTTCATCAAATCTTATTTGTTCCTCACTCTTATGCAGGTTCACCCTCTTATGATGTTCATGGGGTATATTTTCATTTCGGGTCAAGGTATATCTATCTAACTAACTTTCACACCCGTCATCAGCATCTTGTTTGCAAATATATATGACTTATATATCATAACCTTGAATTGGCTTATACATGTTTAATAAGCATCGGTACTAACATTGATAGAATATAAACACCAATATGACCAAAGCTAAAGTGTCATGTTGCATGTGTATGATAGCTAGAGCACATTTTAGACATAAATACCACTACTGTTTGGAGTGATCGTACGTTATACTTGCATATAAAAGAGGATATTTGTAGTGTCGTGTATGGTACAACTTTACAATGTCCATTACATGTTCTCTTTTTTAAAAGTATATATCTTAGGACAATTTTATAGTTTCACTTGTGAATATATCACTCTTGGTTCGTGACAAAATTTTGTTCGTTAAATCAATAAATAATATAATTTAAAGACTCAGTAATTTATTAATTTTAGTGGACAATGCTTTACCATGAACATAATACTAAACATATTCCACGAATGATACTATATACATAATATATACAAGTTGATAATGAGTACATGTAACATTTGTGTATGTTATATTGTGAGCAGCAATAATGGCATACCATACGATACCAACTGAAAGGTCAACCCAGAAGTTCATGCACATGTTACTTCACATGATTGCTTTTGTTTTGGGTATTGTTGGTTTATGCGCTGTCTTCAAGTTCCATGACATGGCCAACTTGGAGAATGTTTTCAGCCTTCATTCCTGGATTGGCATCGGCACTTTCTGCTTGTTTGGCTTGCAGGTACATATATATTTTGATCCCACTCATTAATTCTTAGCTTAGTTACAAATTTCATCATAAAAAACTTGAGATTTTAGAAGGAGATCCATGAGTTTTTACTTTAACTACCTCGTCGTGCAATTAACAGATCTCTTAGCTTGTAGCATGCAATCTTGAGTATCTAGTTACACAAGTTTTTGATGTTAGAACTAATAATGAATTGGGCCAGACCGTGTCTTTGGTTCTTACTAATTGTTAAAATTTTTGAAATTAAAATCCAGCGAATTTTTTTATATAAAACAAAATTCAAAACTTAACCTGAGGAAGTCTACATGATACCATGTTGAGAATTGTTTCCAAAAGCTTACACTTTAATCTAAAACAAGACTCGAGAATTGTTTTTATCTGTAATTTGCCTCTTTATTTGAAAGATGTCTAAGCTTAAAACACGCATTCTTGGCCATCTAGTTATAAAGATATTGATACTAACGCAGATCGTGGCTTGGACCTTGTTACATGTTTAATTTTTGACAAATTTTGAACAAAATTATAAGTAAAATAAAGCCCGAACCATGATTAGATTTATCTAAAAGCATAAACTTAAATGGATGCTTTTGTTGCTTGGAATGCAGTGGCTTTTTGGATTCTTCACATTCATGGGAAGAGCTTCAGAATCAACAAGGATGAGAGTGGCTCCGTGGCACATATCTGGTGGGAGAGCACTACTGTACATGGCAGTATGTGCTGCATTAACAGGTTTAATGGAGAAGTATACTTTCTTGAGACTCAATCATATCTTGAGATATGGAGAAGGACGTTTGATCAACTTCACGGGTCTGGCAATTCTCTTGTTTGGTGTTTTTGTGGATCTTTCTGTTGGTCTTGCCCATTATGTTTGAACGCCAATGCTTTTCTTTCATCTCATCACAATTTGGATTGATACCTTTTTTCTTTTTTCCTTTTTAATTTTTCAAATTAGTCTTGTAATGATTCTAATATTCATTTGCTGGAAATAATGGTGTGTATAAATATATATATTTTTTCCTTCTCGACTAATGATGGGATTAGGTGTTGATTAAAGAGGTTTGTCTTTAAACTAAGAATTGAATTGTATATGAATCTTTTGTTTCAATATTTATAATATATGAAAGAGGTCTTATTAAAAGGTAAACGTTGTTCTTTTTTTAAAATTATAATAAAGACACAGTCTTAAGAGTTAAAAAGAATAGAAGAAAAAGACAAAATAAGAATTGAGTTTAAATAAATTAGATTTTTCTGATAATTAAAAAATGATCTGACCCTAGTCGATACTTTTGGGCTATAGGTTAGTCTATGTTAAGAAAAATCACTGAAACTTGAAAAACTCGTTGACCCATGATTAATTTTTTTAAAATAATAATAATTAAATTAAATTACTTGAAAACTATTAGTCAAATTTTAAAAACTGGCTGTTATGTGATTGTGTGAACTGTAAAGCATGAGCTGAAGGAATTGGCTAAAAGAAAAGCATCGCTAAAGGAGTAAAAGCTGGTTTTCTTTTTTCCAAATCTTGTATACATAAAAAAAGCACCTTGAATACAATTTTTTATAAATTCATAAATTTGCACAAAAATCTCATACTGCGAACTATTAATATGGAACAGAGGATAAAAAATTGAATAGAAATACACTTATAGATAATTATTTATATCTTTATTATTAATTTTTTAATTAAAATATAATAAGCATATACATTTTTAATTAAAAAATATATTTATTAAATTTTTATTAGAAAACTATAAATTATATATTTATCATATTTTAATTAAAAAATTTAATAATAAAAATATAAAAAATGCATATAAAATTAATCCAATTGAATATACGGGGAGACGTGCCCGTACATCTAATGAAAACACTTTTGAAGAGGTCAAAGGGACAATTCTTATTAGGCAGGTTTGGCCATCCGAAGCATCAAAGATCATGTAATTTTTAGTTTGTCATATTCCTCTAAAATAAAAATAACTAAAATAATATAATAGGACAAACCATCCTTTTATGATGCGTCAAGTTCATAGAACTTTCGACAGAAATAATGATGATAAACATTACCAGTTGGCTTGGACGACAGCTTGATCTCCCTTAGTTATATCAGATTACATTGGGTTAGGTTGAAAGTAAAAATAATTAGATTGAGTCAAATCCCAAAAGAAGAAAATATATCAGATTGACTCAAGTTGAATATCTAACCAACTATATTAGTTAATTTTGTTTAACTTGGTTTGGTTTTATATATATATATATATATAATTAAAGGATTATTTTTAAATTTTTATTAAAAAATTTTAACAAAAAAATGGCACAACCAAACCTAGATATCAGACCAGATAGAAACTTAGACCAGCTCATGTTGGCTTCCAACTTGTTGCACAATATTTTTACAATTTCTTTCTTTGTTACTTGTTTATTTATTATTAATGTAAGTAAAAAAAAATGGAAAGTTAATTGAATTTTAAATTATGGGAATCTCGAAATAGACAATATAGGGCCATAGAATTTGAGTTTTTTTCCATAATTTACGACTTATTTGATATATAAAATGGAGAGAGAAATATAAAAATAATAATTTTATGAATGAATAAAATTTTTTATACTTCTATTTTAATTTAAATTTAAAAAGAGATATATTATTAAATAATAATGAGTAATAATTAAAAATACATAATAAATATTAAATATAATTTTGTAAAAAAAAATCTCTTTTTCTTACATAAAACCAAACGAATATTAAAAATAAGGAATCACTTCAGATATAGATTTCCCTAATCAAAATTTCCATGTTTTTAATTTTTAGGAAAAATTACTCTTTTGATCCCCACATTTTGACTCAATTTTAAACTTTTATTTTATGTTCTATTAAATTATACTAATGTGATTAATTATATACTCCCTCCAGTCTTATATATAAGAGACTTTTCTGAAATTTGATTTAGTCTTATATATAAGAAACAAATTATCATATTAATTATAGTATTTCAATTATGCTATTCATTAAATAAGTCATTCAAAATTTGAGTAGTGAGAGTCATTAATTTCAAAGAGAAAGTACACATATTAAATAGGGATATTTTTAAAAAATATTTTTTTTTGAGACAAAATTAAAAAGATTAATTACTTTTAACTAACTTTTTTAATACTTGTAAATTAATTATTTGTTTCTTATATAGGAGATAGAGAGTATTATTTTAACACTCTAAATTAAATATATATAATTTAAAGTAATTGACCTAGATAACTTAATATTTATTGCACCACATATAATGTAAGTTAGTTGATTTCACTTTTATTTTTATTTTTCTGTAAATCATGCACATTTAATATATTAAATTGACGAATAATCATCACTTCATCAAAATTCAATAAAATATTATCCAAAGTTTTACGACCATGATTAAATTAAAAAATTTCAGAACTAAAACTCAATTACAAATTGTTAAATTATATAAATTAAATTAAAAAACAAATATTAAATGAAATTATGAGACAATAATTTAACCTAGTTTTTATCTATTGATTCATTTAAAAAATATTTATAAGCAGCAAAATATATAAGACTATAAATCCTTCATTTCATTGTCACCACTTTATTCCTGCGGGCCGGACATCGGTTCTTCCAACCTGCTATTTGTTTGTGTCCTTTTAAATCAAACATGGAGATTTCGATTCCTTCGGCATTTTACTATCGATTTATTTATACTGCATCTCAGTAAGCAGAAACTCCCACTTCTTCCCTTAATCAAAAGCTCTTACTTCCTTTAAGAGAGCAAAAATGCCTCGTGGGTACCAATTAACAGCATTTCCCGTCAACATATTTGCCCATTTGTTGTTCATAGCAGTTACAACTCTTGTGCTAATTTGGCTTCTGAAATTCCGTGAAGGCGTGGCTTTCAATTCTTCCAACAAATTCAAGATTTTCAATGTGATATTCTCTTCATGTTGTGTGACTTTTGTTTGACACATGTCTTCTTCAATTCTTCTTCCTTACTCTTTCTTCTCTGTTCCTCTTTTTTCTGCAGCTTCATCCTCTTTTGATGGTGATTGGGTTTGTTTTAGTTGGAGGAGAAGGTAAGCTTCATCCTCCCTCATCATCAATTCATTATGTTATAACTCTCAAGATACTAAATTACAATTTATCCCTATGCTTTGACTCCCCAGTATAGTTTGCCTTCTTTCATTTGAAGTGTGTGATTCAATCTTGTGGTTTTACCTCTCTCTCTCTCTCTAACAATGTGTGCAACAATATGACTTGAAACAGCTATAATAGTACATAAGGCTGTCGCAGCAAAACGAAGCTCAGTAATGGTGGTACACCTGCTATTGCATCTGCTAGCTCTAGGATCTGGAATTTTGGGAGTTATTACAGTTTTTAAATTTAAGGATGAGTTGCATCTTCCTCATATGTATACCTTACACTCTTGGCTCGGCATGATTGCCATCTGCTCATTTGGTTTACAGGTATTTCCATAAACTCACTTCATCTCTTTGATTTCTGTTTCGTTTTTCAATTACCTTTGCAGTATAATTACTGTGGCTTCATCCACATCAGTATTATTTTCTCTGCAATTGTGACGTAGCATAGCACAATTTAATTTAATCATGGGTAATTAATTGACAAAGGTGTATGAGGTGGCATTTGATTATCCTATTGGAAATTTTTAGATAAATTAGCTAGACCAAAATAAGTATGCTGCGTGCCAAATGTGACTTTCACTTAAAAATGTTGATATATTATATTTACATATTTATTTATAATTGGTTTAATTTATCTATTTTTTTATAGATAATATCTACTTAAAAAAATTGTAGGAATTTTTCAAATACTTAAAAATTTATTTATTAAAAAATTTAAATGTAAGATATATAAAATTATATTATTTACACATATATATACCACATCAATTTTAAAATTTGCAAATTTGTTATACTCACGTCTATAAATAAATTATTAAATACTTAAAGATTCGCAGCTTTTCATTCTTAATCATCGCTTCATGTTTTTGAAATACAAATACTGATGGAACAAAAAAAAAAAAAAAAAGGAAATGCACAAAAATATGAAAGAAACTACCTGGATGTTGGTATAGTTAGAGTTGATCAAAATATTTGCAGTTGTAAATAGAATATGTAAAACTTGCTAGTCAAATTCCATATGTGTCTCTTTTTTTTTTTTTTTTTGGGGGGGGGGGGGGGGGAGATGTGAATCAATTAAATTAAAAGTCTTATTATATTATTAATTGCTTGTTGATGAACCAAAAGCAAACCAACCCATTATTATTATTATTATTTTTTTTTTGTGTCAGTATATTTTGGCGTTCTTTGCTTATTTCTTCCCAAGGGCAGAAATGTCAACAAGAGCTTCACTTAAGCCATGGCACAGGCTCATCGGGATGGTTATATTCCTGCTTGCAGTGTGCACAGCAGAGACAGGGATTGTTGAACGTTTTCAGTTTCTAAATCTTATTCACAACCAAGAGGCACTCATCATCAATTTCGCTGCTCTCTTGCTCTTTCTATTTGCTGTCAGTGTTGGCCTCTCTGTCATTCTTCCCAGATATTAACCCATTTGGAATTCCCTTTTCTTCCATTTTGAACAATCGTTTATTATGTATTTATAATCATTACTTAACACTTTTTATCTATTTTTAATTACTTTTTTAAAATAAAATTACTTTGGTTATTTTCCATTAATTTCATCCACTTTTACTTTTTTCTTTATATTCCATTTCTATTTTGACATCCTGTGTACTAAACGACTCCTGTTAAGAGAGAAGTATACTTTTGATTTTTGTAGTTTTATTCAATTTTTAATTTGTTACTTGTAATTTAAAAATTTATAATTAAATCCTTATAATTTAAATAATTTTAATTTAGTCATTGTCTTTATATTTTTGTCAATTGTTTGCCATATATATAAATTGATTTTATTTTATTATCTATATCTTTACATATTTTATTAGCATAAATTATACATATTTAGAATGTTAAAATAATAGATAGTTGCATTAATAAAATTTAACAAAATTTTAATAGTAGGAACTAAATTAACAAATTTACAAACTGTAAAGACCTAATTATAAGTTTTTAAACTATTGTAATTAAATTAAAAATTAAATAAAATTATAAAGACAAAAGGTATAATTTTTCCTATTATTAATTAACAAAAATTGAATAATGTGTTTCATCCCATAATATTGTTTCAATCTACACATTACCATAGACATTTTATTACCCTATCATGCTCTACAAAATTCCTGTTTGTTTGATTCTTTTCCATACCAAATTTGAGTCATTGCTTGTTGGTCTGGTTTGCCAAATGTGTTTTCATGATTGTAGGGATTTGAAAGGAGAAGCCAAAAACCTTATTTTGGCCATCAAAAGTTGGTGCTATTGTCAATGAAACATTTTTTTGCATCAATTTATTATTTGGTAATAAAGTATAATATTTTTGGTTTAATTTTAGTTTTTTACTTTAGAAGTATCAAAATGATACTATTCAATTTTTCGAGCATTAAATATTTTGCAATTGAAACAATATGAAGTAGAGTATTAAATGGAGAAATACATCAATTCTTAAGAATCAAAATAAAATTTTCACCAAAGGAAAACAGATTCATTTTGTTTGAATAATTCACATGGATAAAAGAAAGGAAATAAGAATATTTGTTAAAAATATTTTCAATATAAGAATAATTAATAAAAAATGGTTGATAAGGTCAATGTATAATAAGACTATTAATTAGAATTTTAACACCATTAACATTTGTTGTTATAATATTTTTTTTCTAAACTGAGTATTTTGATAAAATAAATTTTTTTAAAGATGTAATACTAGAAAAAATCCAAAAGAAGCATAACAATTGCATTGTTTTTTAACCATGATGCAAAGTGGATTTCATACTAGGATTACAACCAGTGAATAGGTGTTACTTTAATGCAATATCAAATTTTAAGTGCCTTGTTGACATAAATAAACAATGCGTAAAAAGTCACTACATCAGAACCGATTAAGGATCAAGAAAAAAAAAAATACCGTATAACATATAAAGAATAAACTATGAGGAACCCAATTTGAGCTGATTCGTTAGATGTACACTCACATACAAAAAAGAATTGCAATATCTAGGATTCGCTCTCGTTATCATCTTGGGTATAGTCCCTATGTGGCAAGTGGAAAGAAAATGCTTACACAGTTTCAAAAGGCACTAAAATAAATAAATCCCCAATAGTGAGCATTATCTTTCCCTTTTATGCTCCATTCACAAAGTCATAAAACAAATTTTGCCAAACAGTTTCTCTCTCCACCTCTAGTACAGATTAGAAACACAAATCTTCAAAATTACTCAAGTGGCAGTGCTACTTCAAGCTAACAGGACCCTAGAAGCATAACATTGACTTTACCGAAGTTTTAAGCAATTATGTAGGGACGGAATAGGTAAAAATAGCATGCCAGAGGCAAACTTTTAAGAGACAGATTTGGACGTGTTGAAAACTTTCAAGAATTAAAAAGACAAATTAAGAATTTCAGAAAAACAATAATATTATACATATATGCATATATATATATATATATATTTGTTGTTAAATTTATGTATATAAATACTCAAATATGATATGATCTAACAAAAGATCAAATTGCATAGGGGGACAACTGCCCCTATTTCCTTATAAGTGGGTCCATCCCTGCAATTATGGAGGCTGGATAGTCAAACCGGGTTCTATCATATATTAAGAACTAAGGGTGACAAGTTTGTTCCGTTTGCAGAAATTCCTTTGATTACCTCAAATGGGGTCAGGAAAGAAGAGAACTTCTCCGTATAAAATAAGGGTGGGAATAAATTTTCTCCTGCTTAAAATATGTTGACGGCAACGATGAACAAGGAAAGCCTCCTGCCTCGCGCCATTGCCATCCCTTGCAAATAAATACCAATTCATAGCAGTTAATACTAAATGAGATATGAGTCCAAGAGGAAGAAGGCAAACCAATAAGCAACTGTAAAATATCAGATTACAGCACACTTCCACTAGTTTAACATTTAGGGTTCCTTACATTACAAACAAGAAGCGCAAAACTCACACGGCTAGTTTAACATTGAGGCTCTCAATTTGTGAAGAAAACTGAAGGATTAAACGCTGCCAACATTCAAATTTATCAGCTAAAAATAACTTATTCTAGTAAGAAACAAACATAATTCCGATAACAGCAGATCAATAAATTACACACATTTTAGCACATTCTTAGAAAGGGCAATAGAAATAGAAAACCAAACATAAAAAAGAGGTTAAACCCATTGCTGCTTTGTTGCCTCCATTCTCCTCAACAAACCATCAATCTCATCCCGCATTCTCATTTTCATTTTAAAGTAGTCACAATGGGAATTTTCCAAGACCTTCACTTCCTCCAATTTCTTCCTCCGAGTTTCCTCGGTCTCTTGCAGAGAGAGCTTGGCACGCCTTTCAGCATACTCTTCTTCAATCTGCACAGTTTTCGTCCTTATCATCCTCTGGAACCCTTCAGCTTCTCTCCGTGCTTCATCTGCCTTGGTTTGGAACATTCTGGCTTCTGCTTCCTTTATCCTCACAACGCTCTCCAAGCTATCAAGACCGCCTTTTCTTAACAAAGCCCCCAACTGGAGATCATTCTCATTTTTCAGTTCACTTAAGAGAGAGGCTTTGAAATCTTTCGGATGAACATCATTTGACAGAACATCACATTGTGACCTAGAATAGTTCGAGTTATAAGTATATTTTGACATTAGAGAATTAGATTGTGAAAGAGATGTTGCTTCCTTCCTAAGATTAGCTTGAGATGCTGCCAAATCCTTTGAAGATATACCAGAAGCAGGAGAGTCTGACGTGCCATCTGCATCTGTATAATCAGAAATTTCTTCAAACAGTTAAATGTCGGATATTATCTCACTAAAACAGGCATTTTTGTCACGTAAACCTTAACAAGAATAATGAGTTTGGATGGGAGCTAATGGCGGGGTGGAAGGGGAAGGGATGAAGAGAAAATAGTTTCCCTTGTATGAAAACTTTTAATTTACTAATTTACCATCAAATTGAATCAAAACAAGTTTGAAAAGGTTAGATTGGAATTTTAAACTTGTAACTTTTTCCTTCTTTCTATCATTATGCATCCAAACAAAGGGAAGGTAGTTCCTTTCCATTACATCCCTTCCCTTCATATGTCATCCCCTCCGCTTCCTAACTTCTAAGCATGGCCTAACATAAAGTAGAAAAAGGCCTTCTATGCACTTATTTACAAGGACATCTGATAGAAAAAGCATAGGGTCAGCTGAAGTTTAAGTCATTTCATCAAACAAAATAAAAGAGATTATAGCAGATGTACCTTGAAAGCAACCGAGGTTAATTATTTTTTATTATTTTAAACCCTTCTCGAACCATTCCTCTCCCAAGTGGAGAGAAAAAAAAAAAAAAAAAGACAATGGAGAGGATGATAGTAACAATGACGATAATTGCAGTTTTTTGGGAAAATTAACAGTCCCAGGCTTACCTTTCTGAATGAAGCACTTCAATTGCATATAGCAATGCTATGTAACACAAGTATTCTTAGGAATTTTACCTTGAACAACCAATCCACCTAGTTAATTTCCCTTCCATTTTCCTCTTAATTTTTTTTTTTCCTGTTATTGTTATTTTTAAGTAATGATATTGAAGCTCATGTTCAAAATTCTACCACCAAAATCTTACCAAAATAAAAATCTATTAACAAAGTTTCATTGATTAGTTATGATAATACTGATCACCATTGATAATAATTGATCATTTGCTCTGTTTTCCTAAGAGAGACAGAGTATTTGACAAATGAAAAGGTATTAAGAGATCAACACCTCAGTATGCTTATCACAAGAAGAAAGGTCAAGTCTTACAATGGATGTTGATGAGAGGCCATGGCCATGCTAGGTAAGGCAAGCTCTTTAATTTAAATTCTCTCATGGTGAAAAAGAGTGGGCTTCATATTTCCCAGTCTAAAATTAGCAGCCAGATATATGTAGCTGATAACAGACTAACTCATTCCTATAAACACTTGGTTCACATTTAATCTTGTTTTGTGCCTTGCTTTCAATCAGCAATAAGAAAAAGTGGTCCACTGGCAAATCAACCGAAGTTTCATGACTATAGTCCCAGTTAATTCTGCATTAGCCAAATGAAGTCAAGCCTGATTTTTTCCAGTCATGACTATTGGAGGATTTACTAGGTCTTCGGAAGGCTACCCTTAGTTTTCCATCAAAGTGAAAAAGATAGTGCAGCAATTATCCTTTAGTCATTCATAGTTGTTCTTCCCATCCTTCTTTCCTCACAAGAAAAACCTAGTTCTTGACAGGTCATACAGGTATCAAAATCTGGTTTCCCAAAGGGCATTAAGGATTTTGTCCCTGTTAAGCAAATTTCAAATCCATATATTCATTTTAATTAAAAGAAAAGTCTGTCAGGATAGAGAGGACTTGACCTTTCTGCTTTTATCATATTAAAATTCAGGAACGCTCTTCATCACATGTAGAAGACAGATCAATGAATTTATATAATCTTACAGACGTGTATATAACAGAAAGTTCTATATGCTCATCTAAATTGCTTCTTATGAATATCATATCCTGCTCACTCCAGTGCCCAGTCACAAGCTCAAGCTTTACCAGTCTCTCCCAATCAAAATCCAACCAACATGCAACATAAAATGCAGTAGTATACAATAGCCCCATTGCTCATATAATCATGAGTGTGGAAAATCTATCTTACCAACCCCAAGTAGAGATCTCTCTGGATCACAGAAACTTTTTAGTTTATAATGTTTTTTACTATTTTCCTGCCAGTCTAGTCATCAAACCAAACCAACCTGGGAGTTCCATTACCACAGCTAAGATCAATTTTCTCATTCTACTAATCCTTGTCCTACTATATTCAAAAAGCAATCTATTTATCAACCATATTGCTTTCCCTTCACCAGTGCAAACAGCTACTCCTCCCTTCTGTATAATTTTACCAAAAGACAATAAAATAGGCCACTATTTATAAGTCACATCAAAGAATAAAAAAATGTGTCAATCCCTTAGTATCATGCGGTGAAATCATATGTTTTCATGCAACTAATTCAACAATTTCAAAATCCTAGAGGTCAACATATCAAGTGATTTTTACACAAGATTCAGATCCATAGAATAAAATGGATCTGTCTTTACTCATTGATGAGACTAAGCAGATCATGACATATTCAAAGTGCGTGATTCCCATTAAAATGCTGTATGGTGCAAATAACACAATAATTAAATAAACACTACATAAATTAAATACGAAAAAGGAAAGAACAGTAGTCTAGGGACTTACAGTTGAAAAATTGTAGGATGTAATTGCAGGCATCCAAAGGAGATACCATTTTAGTTTGAAGCTTAAAGAGCAGGTCATCAGTTTTGACATGCAATTCCTTCCCTTTGCGATCTTCACTTCCTTTGAAAATCCTCCTTACACAGTCAAGCTCTTTCACCAGGGTTTCTAGACCCCAATCCTTTGCACAAAACATAAACACCTCTCTAACAAAGCCAAACATTTCCGAAGGATGTCCACAACCAATGCAATGAAACTGCATCTCAGTGGTCCCTGACGGCCCTTTTAAGCTAGGCCCAGGTTTGATAAGATTCCTCTTAATGCCACAGGCAGCATGGCACCAGTGGGAACAAACATCACAACCAACCCAACTGCATGTGTTGTTTGCACAATCAAAGTTCAAACAGACAGGACACATGCAAGAACTGCAAAATCCCTTATTTCCAGAGCATATCTTGCAGTCACAGTCGTCAACAGGCAGCAAGCTCTTGCAATTCACATTTCTACATCTCGCATACAAGAAAATCTCTACCATCTCAGAGAAGTGAGCTTTGCCAGATAAGAAGCTTGCAAGCCCCATCTTGAGAGCAACTAAAATCTCTAGTTGCCCCTTGTGGCACTTTGAAAGAGTCTCCTTGGTAAGGTCAGATCTTCGGTCGAGCCGATTTTGAAGGCTGACCAATTCCTCTTTCTTCTCGGGCATTTCAATGAGATTCTTTAAGTATTCCTTAGTCGATGCAATTACTTCATCAGTAAGCTCCTGAAATGTCAAAGCCATGGTTGGGATAGACTCCAACACAATCTCTCTGAGAATTCTCTCTGGTCTACAAAGCTTCCTTATTTTCGTACTATCTAAACCTTCCAATCCTCTCAGATTCTCAGAATTCCTTCCTCTTGAGTCCCCTGAATGAGCTTCAAATCTTGGCTTGGCAGGCAATTCTGACGGAAAAAAAGAATGGTTATCTGAACTTGTAGTTTTATACTGACTATTATTACCCTGCATAATCGAATTAAGCCCACCACCACCATGATTAGACAAGGCAACCCCATCTCCTATTGGCTTGAACCGACTATGAACTGACCCATTTGTCCCCTCTCCGCAGTTCCAAATATGATCATCTTTGCTAACTGAATAATCAAAATTATCTGTCGAATTACGGGTAAGCGAGCAACTTGGGTTGTGCGAGAAGGGATGAGAATACGAGTATGATAGAGAAGCCGTTGTATAATCATTCGAATACGTAGTCGTTGACGGTCTGCTAGGCTTTGGCCTTACTGGCTGATCACCGTTTTGCAGGGCGTTTGACGCTGTGAGAGAAAGTGAGACATCAGGCAAAGCAAGAGAGAGATTAAGCGTCTCCAGCTTCGGCTTCTTGTCCTTATTTTCCCTTTCAACCTCTTCTTCAACCGATCGTTTTGAAGAATTCTCCCTGGTTTCGCTCAAATTCAGAAAATCCCTTTCGACCCATTTCTCATCCTGATTTGAATTCTCTGAAGTGATAACTTCTTTACCTTTGCAACTGACTTTTTCCAAGGAATTCAATAAGCTTTTACCAGGAATGTCCTTATCACAAAGGTAGCTGAGGGTCAGCTCTTGTAAGCCCGAAGTCCCAACTTTTGAGGGTTTCAATAGAATCCCATCGCCCCCCTCCTCTGAATCTTTAAGAAAATATGTACCCTTTTCTGGAAAACCTAATTTCTCTTCATGGTTCTCCTTACTATGGTCAAAATTGGGCCTTGACAGCTTGCTCCGAGAGTTCTCCCCGTCAGAGTCAAGACCATTAGCAAGATCTTTCCCACCAATCATGGCTGAAACAACCAACCACAGAGAGAGAGAGAGAGAGAGAGAGAGAGCTTACCACAGACAGACAGAAAGACAGACAGACAAAGAACCAAAGGATAATTCAGAAAACGAACGGAGAATCTGTTTTTTCTTTTTTTCTTCAGCTTTGGGGTTTCGATTCCTCAGCACGCCATAGCTCCGTTCTGCAACGGCAGGATTTTCAAGCGTTCACACGCCAAAAACAAAATAGGCGATGCTTTTTTCAGCATATTTGCGTTTACAGTCTTAGCCCTTTGAAATGGACAGAATTACTAAAGTGAACCTTCTTTGACTGTAACTTTTCCCCTTCACCAGCCCACAGAACGACCGGGTCTACAACCTTTTCCTCAATCCTCGTCTTCCTCTACGTACTTGCATCATACTTTTTTTCTTTTTCTTTTTTTCTCTGTCCGGAAATGTAAAATACAATTTAGCTGGAAAAATTCATGCATTTCGTCCTCTCATTTAATTTAGTATTTAAAATATTTTTGAGATGATTAATTTATATTTAAAACATTTCAAGTATCAAATACCTGCCTTTATTACTTTGCTTAAAAATTTTAAAATATTTTCATCAAAAAATATATAATGTATTTTTTAACTTCTGTTACATACTTATTATACCTTTAATTTTTAATTGAATTGCTAAAATGTATTACGTTATATAATTTATATCGTAATTTAAAATGTCTAAATAATTTAACAATATTTGTTTATAATGTTTATGAATTGACATATGGTACATCTTATTTGTGTCAAACTTATTTTACTAATTTTAGAAAAAAATAAAGATATAATTATTAGAAGTTAGAACTAATTGAATTCAGATATAGCACCAACAATAATTATTAAAAAAAACGCTTAACCATGTAAATAACATTTTTTTTTTTCAATTTGGCATAATTAAAGTTCAAATTCCTTTGCAAAATGATGCTTTGAGAGTTTTGAGCTATACACTTTTACTTTTTTTTTTTTTCTTGAGCTCTAGACGTGCGGTCCGGGTGGGTGAAAAAGTCCACGGACGGCAGATTGATGACTTAATAATACAATATTTTATAGTTACAGTTCTCAAACAATAATTGTGAAAATGTTAAATAAAATAATTTCATTTACGTATTATTATGACTCAGTTTGAATTGTTTACTATTTAATTTATGTATAATTTATAATAAATAATATTCCTATATTATATATATAAATTTAAAAAATGATCAAATTTTAATAAACAGTTGAGAACTCAAACTTCAGCTTGAGTTATTTACTTATATAAAAAATTTTAAAATGCTTATAATTATCTGATTTTTATGAAATTTGACATGAAAGACAAACATAACAATTAATTATAATCCAACAGTTAAATTAATAAAAATTTCATCTTATAATACAATATTCAAAAGTGAAAAATATCAAATCTTACAATAATTCATTTGGTTTTGTATAAAATAGAGGGATTTCTTTTATATAGTTGTGTGAAATATTTATTATATTTTTATAATTATTACTTATCATTATTTAACAATATATATCCCTTTTTTAATTCAAGTTAAAATGGGGATACAAAATTTTTTTCTTTTACAAAATTACTTCTTTTTTTTCTACCAATCAATTCTAGTGTGTGTCTGTATATATAAATATATATATATATATATATAATTGCTTGTTCTTCATATAGTGTATATTTTGAGTTCGAAAAAAGAAATTCAGTTTTTATCAGATATAAATGAGGTCAATACATTAAATTCATTAAATTTTAGACAAAATCTGATTCGATATTTTAGCTCAATTATTGACAAAATTCATTCAGTTTTTTTTTTCTTTGTTCGGTGAGACTAGGTGAGTCTAATTTATATGCAAGAAAATGTTTTTTTTTTTAATACAGTGGCGACACAATTTACAAGTGAACAAAGTATCCAATCCTCCAAGTCAAAATGGTGGCCCAAATAAGAAATATAATAAGACAATAAATTTGTCATGAATAGAATACACCACCTATGACGATGCAATTAATGCAGCGGAAACAACAAAGTCAACATTACGTTATGACATTTTCCTTCTTTTAAGCCATTTTCTTACTTCACTTTTGGGTTAAATGTTAGGACGTTTAGATTCTACAAAAATAATTTGACTAAAATTTGCTTTTTCAAAAATATGATCTCATTTATAATATGACTATATTTGCACTCGGTCAATGCAATGCTAAATTTTAGCAAGATAAAATTATATGCAAATAGAAACAAATAATACTTATAAAATAAAAAATATTGATATTAATAAAATTTTAAATCTCTGATGTCAACAAATAAATTATGGTAGAATAATTTCAATTATGTGCAAATAAGTTAAGCTCGAGTTTGCGTAGAATAATTGATATTAATATTTATTTTTTATATAAATAATATTTTTAATTTTAAGTTATGTGCAAATAATTTTTTTAAAATTTTAAGATATGAGCAAATAATTATATAATATGTTGCGCTTTATTAATGAAATAACTAACTAATTACTAACAAAAAAATCATCTGTACAACTTTAAAAGTTTAAGGGTATTTATTATCAAATTTTAAAAATTAAAAAAGCTATTTACATATGATTTAAAGTTCATAAAAATTATGTGTAATTTAATCATAAAATTATTTATGACTACTGTATATGTAAAAGTAAAAAATTTCAATAATATTATATTTATGTTACACCTATTAATGTAATATATATATATATATATATAATAACTCTCTGTATTAGTACTACAATTTTAAATCAAGAAATTATTCAATGTAAATATAATTAATGTTATAATTATTATTTTAAATTCAAATGAAACAAATCAAATTTAAAACGAGAATATAGTAGAAAAATTCGAATAGCGTCACTTGTTATCATTTTAAAAAGGTAAAGCTCTTTTAATATAATACTAATTTTGTATCCACTATAATTCTTTTATATGTACATTTAAATTTTGAAATATAATATTATTTGCATGTATACATGTTGAAATTACAATTAAAAGTTACTAAAATCACATAACACTCTAAATTTATATGGAAGAAGATATACCGAAGAAAAGAAAAGAAGTCTACATATTTTAGTTGTTTGAAAGGAATGAAGTTTGCCTGACTCATTGGATGATTCTCCTACATTTAATATTTACTATGACGTTCCCTGTACATTTGGATAATTCTCTAGCACAAGAGTTTGGGTCCATTATTATTAAAAGTACACACCAGGGGCACAATATGAGTATGGTTTATGAGCATAAAATTCTCACAAATTTAAAATAGTCTAATCTATTTTATTAAAATTTAAAAAAAATTAATAGTTCTAAATCTCCATACTTTATATAATGTATTGATACAATAGTATATCTTAATCATACAACTTCTATAACTTTATTAGATTATTTGATCTGAACTTGTTATTAATTTGCTTTTAAAAAGAGTGTAAATAGAAGCTCCCAATACTAAAGGAGGATTTAGAACTTTCATTTACCTTGAGTCATCTCTCTCTCTCTCTCTCTTAATTTCTTATCCTTAATGAAGTTTCTCTCACTCTAAGAGTTCTTTTTAGTCTTATGCTATGATTTTGACCAAAACAAGCCTCTTTTTGCTTCACAGATTGTCGTAAATTATACATGAGTTAATTTTCAACATAGATGTTCTATACTTGGTTTGATGGTGTAGGGCCACAAACTTAGGATACATAAATTATTCATAACTTGATTTAAACAATTAAAGCCATCTCTATTGAAGATTAATTCAAAATTACAGCTAAGCTGACTCGGTCTTTTAGTCAGTTTATATGTGTCTTATTTTTTTTCTATTTTTTAGTTACCATATTTGATAGTGGCTTGATTATGTAATGATTTTTAACATTTTTTGTTTCTATGTGAGCTATAAATAAGCACTTCCTTTCAAATTAAACAATAAGTTAATTTATTCATTTTCCCAATTTTTATATGTCTTTATTTCCTTGGCAAAGCACTTTAATTATTTGTTTTGTTACTTTCTTTTACGGTTTTAAAAATTAGACTAGACCAGCTGGTTCGACCGAAAATTGATTCAAGATCTAGTTCAATTAACTTAAAAAACTGGTTAGCCAAAGAATAAGTCAAAATTGATCAAATCAGTCAAAAACTGACTACATTAGTCAAAAATCAATTTAAATCTATTAGTGACATTCTTATTCTTTTATTTTTTTCTTATATAATAGAATAATTCATCATCAATAAATTTCACAAATTAAAAATAAAATATACTTAAAAAAAGGAAAATTGAAATACAAAGAATTTTTTTTTATTAAGAAAAAAAGAATATAAGAGAAATAAATAGTGCATACTTGGCTATTTTTTTATATGTACTTCCCATTATATTCCATCTCCTAATAGTATTTCTCTTAAATGTCAAGGTATTTAGCTAAAATGACTATTTATTATTTACTTTTTTATGTTTTAATAATAAGTTGAAGAATCTTAATATAATTTGAAAATTCTAAAAATTTAATATTAAATATTCTTAGCTTTTAATTATAGGTAGTTTTTATTTTTCAATTAAAAAATAATTTCTTTAATATATTAAAAAATATTAAATTAGTAATTAAATATTTAAAATTTACTAATATTTATTTGTTACATTAAAAATTTTAATATATAAAATTTTAAAAAATATATTTAATTATTACCAATTCGACTATGGTGCAACCAATAAATCATGAACTAGTATCTTTACTAATTCAATGATCGATCCGATTTTAAAAACATTATTTTTTTTTACAATTTTGATATGAGAGCCTGGTTTCCTTGCTTACCAAGTGTTCAATAAAAGTTCTATGAAAAAGTTTCCATGGCTACAATTGGGACTAGTATGAATGTTACTTAACCTTTTATTCTTATCTTTAAAGGAGATTGTTATGTGTTTTAAATAATCAAAATGATGATGTTGTTCAAATTTCAAGATCTTTGGGATCTTATGGAGAATAGGTATGTTAACCTAGATAAGAGAACAAGTTGAGGGAAAATAGGAAGAAGGACTTAAAGGCATTACTATTTATTAGCAAATTGTTCATGACATAGCTTTTTCAAGGATTCCAATAGCCATTACAACAAAGGAAGCAAAAGGGACATTGAAGAAAGAATTTTAAGGCTCAACAAAGATGATTATAGTGGAACTTCAATCTCCACACTATGAAACTTTGTTTAAGAAAAATAATGAGTCTGTGTAAGATTTTTTATTTAAAGTAATAGAAATTGCAAATCAAATGAGATTCTATGGTGAGAAGCTCTATGATTAAACTATTGTTGAAAAAGTTTTAAACAGTTTGACTTTTAAATTTGATCATGTATTCACTACTATTAAGGAATTGAGGGATCTTTCTAGTTTTTTATTTGACAAGCTAAAGGGTTCTTTACAAGCACATGAAGGTGGGATGAATAAATCACTTGAATTGAGTGAAGAGAAGGCATTTCAAGTAAAAGGTGAGGCAACTTCACATAATGATGAATCAAGAGAACTAAGAAATAAAGGTAGATATCATAGTATAAGCCATGGTAGAGGAAGAATCAGTACCAAATTCAATGAGCAAACTAATTAAAAGAAACTTTTTGGTGAACAAAAGAGCCATAAATGTGGTAGTCAATGCTATTATTGCAAGAAGTTTGGACAGGTGAAGGTAGATTACTAGAAATGAGAAAAAGTAAGCAAGTTATGTTATGGAAGATAAACAAAAAGATATGTTGTTTATGGCTCATGAAGCTGAGTATGATGTACCAAGTGCAAATAAAGTCTGATACTTGGACAATGACTAATCAAGCCATATGCTGGGCATGAAATCAATGTTCAAGAAGCCTAATGGGTCTTATAAGACAAAAGTAAGGCTTGGAGATAATAAGCCACTTCGAGCTAAAGGCAAATGTATAGTTACTGTTTCTACTAGCACTAAAAGTGGCATTTGTATGCACTTGATGACTCCATATACATTGAAGCAAAATGGTGTTACTAAACAAAAGAATCACGCTATTGTTGAAATGTCTAGAAGCTTGTTGCAAGCAAAGGGACTACCAAATGATTTCTGGGTAGAAGTATTTAATGTTAGTGTATTTGCTCAATTTTTAACCTATAAAAATTATTTCAAATCAAATATCATATAAAGTTGGACAAATAAGAAACCTTAGGTAAGCTACGTAAAATTTTTTTGTTGTATTTCCTATGCTTTGGTTGACTTTCAAAATTGTCAAAAAAATTGGATAGCAAATATGAAAAATGCATTTTTATTGGTTATTCACTACTATCCAAAGCACAAATGTTATGTAATCATACAAGTGGTAAAGTAATTATTAGTGGAAATATGATGTTTAATGAAAATTTAAGTCAGAATTAGGGCAAAAGATGCAAGAACTCTAGTAGCTATAATACCATGACAAAGTGAAGATCTTTCAATCGTAACAATGGGTGTAACTCCTACAACTTTTACTGCATTGACACTAACCACTTGTAGTTCTTTATCTTCATCTCCGAGTAGAAGAGGACTATAATCTTCTAGTAAATCTTTTAGTGAAAGTCCACAAACAAAATTTAGGTCTATCAAAGAAATTTGTAACTCCATATATGCCTTATTTGTAGCCAAAGAGAAGAAGAAAACTAAAAATTGAATAAAATTTGGATTCTCTCAATTGAATAGATATAAAATATCTCTTAAGTAAAGAAAGAGTAGCGCAAAAAGTAAAAATATATGAAATTTATTTCTTTTTTATTTATTCGCCTTCTTTCTTTTTCCTTTTTCACTTGAGAGGCACTTTATCATTTATTCCCTAAAAAAATCCAAATCTAAAGGAGCATGCTACTTGAAAATGGAGATTAATTGAAGCCAAAATTTGATAAGGAATACTATTTAAGAAATTGGAACAGTTGTTCGCACATTAAGGAATTTCATGCACTATATAATAATAATAATAATAATAATAATAATTTTTTTTTTTTGTAAAAAGAAAAGTAAAAATATTATTATTATTTTTTTATACAGTAACAATATTATTTCTTATCACATAAACAGCTATACCAAAGGTAAATACACAATTTTACCCCTTGCTCTTATTTCCGAAATATAAATGAACAGCAATGAATGGAGAAAGGCAACCCCCCATTTTGTCCCATCTCAAAGGACGGTTAGAACACGCTTTAAGGAATTAAACTGGGGCCCTCCGATTGCGGGAGGACCCCAATTCCAAAATCTCCAGTTACTATTACTAAAGCCTAAATGATGGCCCTTTCAAAATAATATTATTTTTATTAATTTAATTTATTTATCTTAAATAAATATTTACTTGCCTTGTTGTATTACCTAATCTCTAATCCTTCTCCAATCTTTCTCTTTTCAAATCAAATTCACCCCCTTTCAATTCTTAATTGCTTTATTTTGTCTAAATTTCCTTAAATTCGAACTTTTCCATCTCCATTGGAGTTTCACAATATCCAAATTCTTGCATTATTCTCAAATTAAAAAAAAACAAAAAAAAACATGTAAGATACTATATAAAAATTTTACTCTCAAAGCCAATTTGATTTGATGATATAAAAAAAAGAAATGAATATAAAAAATAAATAAGTTGAATAAAAAATAATTTTAAAAAAATGATTTGATAATTAAATTAATAATTTAATAAATATAATTATAAGTATAAAAATATAATAAAATTATATAAATTATATAAATATATTATGTCCATCTTACAGTGAACCAAATGAGCCCTTAAGCTTTGTTCACTCACCACCACCAACATTGCTTTGACCATTAAGCCAGTCTGAGTTTGGATTGACCATTTTTCATATGCAAGCGGTACACTCAGTTGCACTTCTGCTGCAATGGAGCTAGGGCCTACTTAGGAAGTTTGTGGTAAAATGTAAGCAACTATAAAGATCAGAAATAGAGGGAACTTTAGCCATGCAATGACTTTAAAATACCTACTACTATTACCACTGATTGGTTCTATAACTTCTCTCAAACACTGACTAGTTAAATATGCAAAACAAGGGACTATGAAACACAGGCTATCACAACAACTATTCATGTAACCAAATAGAGGGCATGGCTCCTAAGGATTCCTATCAAACAAAGGCTATCACAAACACATTGCAGACATAAAGAATTTTTACTTCAGTAGCTACAACAATAGGTAAATCATGAAGCAGAATATAGATGAGAAGAAACAATTAATAAAGACCTCAAGTAAGCTTAAAAAAAAAATCCATTGGAGGTACATACTGTACAATGCACGCCCTAATGATCAATAATTTCATGTCTTAAGAGAATTAAATAAAAGCTGGAAAAATCTTAGAGCTTCAGAGTGAGGTCAGCAGATGTGGATGTTTGTGGTTGTGGGGGTGGTAGTGGTGCTGGTGGTGCAATTGCTACAAAATTAGTATTTGAATTTTGAGCATGTTCATGTCCCAAACTAACATCGGCTCCCCCCTCCACCTGCCGGAAACTCCCAGGCCAAAACAGACCCGTATTATCATCATCTTCCATAAACATCGGTGATCCAAAATAGTCTTTCTCAAATTTTGCCCCAGCTCTTAGATTGGGAGCCCCCAGTGATGGCATAGGTCTTTGGTGCATCGCAGCATGAGCTTCGATACCAAGAGATCGAAAAGTAGAACCATGAAGGGGCAGAGATGCCAGGCTTGTATACCTCCCAGTGAACATCCCCATTCGCATTGCACGTTTCGCAATTGTTCTCTCCCTTTTATGAGCATTTTGATGGCCACCCAATGCCTGCGAGCTGAAGAACTTCCTCCTACAGTAATTACAAGAGAAAACCCTTGGAATTGCTGATCCTGAAGGTTGAGCTTCAGCTCCCACTTCACTGCTGGCATCACTTGTGCGCTTCAACTCACCGTCGCTGGAGTTGAAGTTAAGTGTCAAGTCGAGGGAAACAGACCCTGGATCAGGTTCAGGTTTTGTGAGATTTGTAAGACAGGAAGAAGTGGTGCTGTCCATGGTAAGATCATGGGACGTTTCTTGCAAGGATATATTGGAAGCTACTTGGCTGCTGACTTCTGAATGATTTTCAGGTTCCAAGTTCAAATTTGGTGTCATCATGTTTAAATGAATCTGCTAACTTCTTTCCCAGCAAGCACTTAAGATGGAGCAAATTCCTTACTTCGATCAGCTTACCATAACATAATCAACTACATTAATGATAAGATAAATTATTCACCATGCATCACTTTATATATAACTCACAAAAGGCAGGTATTTATATCATCATAATACACAAAGTTCTGAGAAAAGCATGTCCAAGCCATTCGTTCACATAAGCCTTTGTCAATTCCAAATTCCCAAAAGTTAATTCTATTGGCAGGCACAAGTAAATGACAATTACTCAATTCTTTTTCCTTCAGTCTGTGGCCTCCAGGACATTTGATTAATGTCTTGATATTCTTTTTACAATAGTCCCAGTAGACAAGTCCATGTAATTTATTATTTCAAACATTGCTCATAAGAACACCAAAACTAGAGCAGAAAAATACAGTCATGTAGGATGTAAAGATGCAATAATGGTGAGTGATAAAGAAAAGATAAGGAAATGGAATAAGAAGTAAAATAAGACATGGAATAGCATATTGGAAGCAACAGAAAAGGATATCAGTGCAAAGGAGGGGACAAAGTAGCTGACCCAAGGTTTCTGGGACTATAGTTTATATCATGTTTCTTGACTGGTTGTTTCTCCTAAAAGTGTCAAGAGGGAAAGGCATATTTCATGTGATTGACTTATTTCTCTCATGCTTCTCAATCTTATAAGTTATTAAACCCACTGATCACTCAGATCAAGAAACCAAAAAGATGGAGTCTCTATCTTCCAACAAATTTTTCATTTATTGGCACTTAAAATGAATATTTATCTGATGTACTGCCATGTACAATACAAATTGAGTTATTTACATGTTGCAAAGCCAACATACCTTTAACTTCTAATATTTCTTTATCAAACGCCTGTCCAGAGAAGAGAAAAGGGCCAAAAGCAACTAGTTTTAGTTTTGTTAAAAGGAAAAGTGAGTGAATTTCAAGGAATAATTGCAATTCTACATCTTTCAATTACTTTCTGCAGCATTTTCTTTCTGATATTTCACCATCACATTGTAGATCCTAAGCTTTTTTATCATACAAATCATGAATGCAACTTTCAGCTCTATTGAATATTAACAAGCTTCCAATTCAATGTCATATTTCAATTAGTTAAGACACAGAATTTATTTCGAAGTTGAAGATCTAATGAGAGATTAAACCTACGTAGAAACAGAAGAGTGTAACTAGCTACTCATACACCAGCTTAAGATGGAAACCTCCTTAAGCTACTAGATTTGGCCTAGTAGTGAAGGTTGTGGGTGGTTTGCACGAAGTCTTAGGTTCCAACATCCATGTTGTCATCTACCCACCCAAAAAAAAAAAAGGAAAGGGCAGCAGAACCCTTCATAGTAAGTAGCTCATTTCTAGAACCATGAACTTCTATCTTCCTCTATTTGCTGAAATTCAGATTACTCATAGACAGTTAAGTAGATAATCTATGAAATCGAAGTTTGATGTAGCTTTCAAATGCAATATGAGTTTCCAGATAAATCAGTTATTTGGCATCATGTTGATTATAAAATGATCTTTCATCTAGAATCACATTCAAAATTACAAACCAAAAAAGTATGTGATCTCTGATTTCTTATAAGTTTCATTTGTTATTCTGGTGCATTTATATGTAAGTTTGCACGCAGGTATATTTGTTTCTCTTTTTTTATGACTCTTGCTATGCCTTTAGGACCAGTTTAAAGTTAGCAACACCAATTATTGCAGTTCCAGGCATAATCTTGAATTCAGATCAATTATTTAATTAAAAATGTATTATCTTATAACCAAACGAATTCTGTTCAGTGATATAATATTCCTGATATGCAAGTTAAAACCATGCTCTTAATATACATGCCAAGTCAAGGCCCATGGAGGTGAGCCAATAATATGAAAGCAATACTGGCACCTACACCAGGTAATCAAATAACAGGATATTCAGCATGCTGCATGCCAAACAAATATCAAAGATAAGGCTATCATTATTGTTGCCCACGCCAGACTATCAATAAATATTTTCATGCAAGAGAAATATAAGCTACAGGGTGAGATTGAAATTAGAGCAGCCATGAAATCAAATCTATGAAGCACATACGCTTCAAACAAAGAGTCTTGTCATGTGTCAAACACTCGTCTTAGACACTGGGGACACTTCAATAGAATGCCTGGACTCTTGAGATTTTCTGTGCCACAATGTCCATGTTCATGTCTACTTTAGTGTTTATGCATCCTAGATTCTAATCCACCTGCTGATATTCTTCCCGGGACTACTGACCCTTAGAGAGTTAAGCAAGACTGATGAATGCAAAGTGCAGTATGCACACTGAAAATAATGTTGTTGCTAACTTTTGTCTTTTGTGCAAGCTAGTGTAAAGCAATGGTATTGTGAATTAAATTAAATCCTCTGGGCTTTCCAAGAGAGATATAACAGCTGTTAGCAAGATACACTAATGGATCCTTATACTTCAGAGTTCTAGATAAATATTTTTTTTTCTTATAATATTCTTTTTATCATATAGAAGGAACAAGATAACCAATGTCATGTTAACCTGCATTAACCCAGATATCTGTTTATCTAATATTTTTCTTCCAACCTGATAGGCTCAAGCAAACCAGATAACAATGTGTTTTGCCTGTTTCAAGCTGTTCTATTCAATTCTTAAGCTAATAGGATATGTCTATAGGAGTAAGGCATGTCAACACAAATAATAGAAGGCAACCTTTGTGAATCTGTCTTTTCCTTTCTTCCCCTCTAGACTACCCCTTCTACTATTGCAAAACTTCTAATTAAACAGAAAATATTATCTAGTTTCCAAACTAATGGAAATGAGGGTAGAGAATCTGAAGCTCCATCTCTTTCATGGGAAATAGATTTCTAAGAAAAACCTAGTGGTTGCAGGAAAATTTTAATTCAGTCAATAAAGAAACCCTCTGTGGAAGAATAAGATTTGTTCTTGTGGCAAATCCCATTTCATAGAATGACACCAAAAAGCATATACCTATTTTAGCCATCCATGACCATTAAAGCAAGATTGATCCTTTATGAAAACGGTTTCAGCAAAATAACCTTGATCTGTAACTGGAATGGTGACAACTACTGAGCTAAACTGCATAATCAAGGTCTCCCTCCACATCTAGAAATAAAGCAGCTATAATATTAGTGCAGAAATTCATTTGACTAAATTTTGATTTATTTTAACAATAATGATATAGTTGAAATTACCAAATAGGCAGTAGAACATGTACCTTATAACATGAAAACACCTAAAGTACCAATTTTATTTATCACACTGAACAACTTAATTAATCTCTTAATCTCTTGTGAGTAGAACCCAGCCTATCTCCTAGTCTTGTGTATACATTACATGCAAACATGAGATAACAATTTTATGGCCTATTAAGTTGGTTTCAACTCGCAGCATTCTATTGCCTGAAACAACAAAGAATTCAAATTTTCAACTTTTTTAGATGTTGTTAATAAGATACATAGTGCACTTTTGGATGGGCTATTCTGATTAAATTCCAATGCTTTTCGTATAAACAAAACTTCTTCAAAAAGGTTAAAAGTTTAATATTCAAATTAAATTCCAATGCTTTTGGCTTTTTCAAGAGCTAAAATTTTCTTGTGGAAAAAAAGAAACATTTTTTTACTGCCAAAGGAAGATATAATTTTAACTATAGTGAGATGAAAACACTGATGGAATGAAATTTTGATAAGTCACTCTAGGATTCAAAAGAAAAAATTCGGGGAAAATCTCAAAATTTTATGACTATTTAATACCAAACAGAATTAACTGGACCCTCAGAGGGAGTTAGGAGAAACTAATCTCTCTTCCGTGCTAGCATAGCTAAACTATATCACCTCAAGACGAAATTAAATGATTCTTACATCACTTATCAGTATAATTAAATGATTCTTACATCACTTATCAGTTCATTTGAGATACTTTCATTCTTAAGCACATTTATGATAACTCACTATAATAAAATCAAACAAGTAATTAGAAAATTGTCCACACTTAAAGGAAAGAATGCAAAAATCTTTCCTGAAGTTATGGTTTTGACCAGTTAGGTAGAAGAAAGAAGTTGAAGAACAGTAAGGAATATGAGCCACTGAAATTATCAGAGAAGAGAGGGGGGAAATTAGAGAATTCCCCTTTATATTTACTATTTAGATCTAAACTTTGATACTCAACTACAAGTCACTAGCATAATTCGTCTTATTAGTCGTTGGAGTTTTCAAAATTATCCATCAAATCATCACAAAATCCTCAAAATCAAAGAAGAAAATTTTACTTGCAAACCAGAGTGGAACCCCAGAGCACAGAAAAAAGAAAATCTTAAAAGGACCGAAGCAGAGAGTTGAGGCAGGAGAAAACCTTAAAATGCATGGAAGAACTAGAAGAGAGCATGAATCAAAAGCAAAATCTTTAGGTGATGAGATGGGCGAAAGGAGAGTACTTACATAGTACTGTACGATAAAAACCGCAGGTTACTTCCTTCAGTGCAGGGAAGAGTCTCAGTACCAGCAACAACAAGAGGGATTTGCGTTTGTAGGCTCTTTTTTTAGTAAACAGCACTATAAAGGGTGGGTGACAAAAAAATAAAAGGAGATAAGATTACAGAGAGAGGAAGAGAGAGAAAGGGATGATGAAAAATTAAGAGAAACCATGGGAAAGAAGGATGGGGGAAAGTCAGAGGAAGTCAGATAACATAACATGTCCTACACTCGAACCACTTCATTTGTCGAATTTGAGGTTTTATTTTCGAAGTGATATAATTTGCTAGCTGATTCTTGTTGTAATCAGTGAGTGTGAATGTCTTAGTGAGAGAAGATTAAAACAAGGGAAAAGGAGGAAACAGAGAGACAAGAAGAGCAATGGGTGCTTTCTGTGAAGACCCACAATAACAGCACAAGAAGACATATCCTCCCAATGCTCATTCCGCTTCCACCATAAAAAAGAACGGTCCCATGCTTTTTTCTTTTTTGTTTTTCAATTTATAATAATTTTCCCACAACGAGACTCTCTCGGTGCAAGAGGAGATAAGAGAAGGATCTTCTTCTATATTACTATTAAATCCAGCTGCTACTTTGATATTTGTTCTCCTCCCATAACTTCCCCATCTCCACTTGCGCATTGTCTTTTCTCCTTCTTTTTTTCTCACTTTTTTTTAATAATTTACAGAACTTTATGTTTCATTTATAACTTAAAATAAAATAAATTAATGAAAAATCTATTAAAAACAACTCTTTTAAAAGATTGAGTATTTTTATTATTAACTTTATTTTAAATTTCTTATTAAAATTTTTTATTAATAAAATAATTTTAAAATATTCAAAGAGTATATGAAAAGAGTGAAAGTTTGAAATTAAGATCTACCACTCAAACCTATGACCCAATAAAATTATAATAATTTTACACAAAAGCAAGGGTACAGTCCAGTGATAAGCCAACAATTATTCCCAACAATGACACCAAAAGTTCACACACACAAGAAAATATTTTTGGGTATTATTTGGGGCATAGAATAAAAAAAGAATGGAAAAAGAAATAAAATAAAAAATATAATTTTTATAAATAAAAAATAATTTTGGTGCTTTTATTTAAAAATAATAAAAAATAGATATTAAATAATAATAATATAATTATAATAAACATTATAAAAAATAAGATGAATAAAAAAAATCCTTATACGAAACCATGGCAATGGAAAGAGTCAAACACTTGAAAGAATTTAAATTTGCAGTTCTGTAAGAAAATAGATCGTGTCCATAGATTAATTTTCTGAGGATGATAATGAAAACCTTGAAAACAACTAACATGAAAAATCTAGTAATTGGAGCATCTAGATTGGATAAGTTTTGATAATTCACAATAATTAAAAAATAATAATTTTTAGTATTTGTAGTATATAATTCAAAAAGTTCGATATATCTTTGATTGGATATGACGAAAATGACAATCAGAAAAAGAAATAAAAACTAGTAATTACTGTGTGAAAAGAAAGAAGAAAACGAGGGAAACATCTTCTGGGACTATTTATATTGAGTTAAATTTCAACTCACAAATTAATCTAATTGATCCCAAATTATAAAATTATTAACTTGTTGACTACCAAGCTAGCGTAAATTAAAGGAGCTCAAACTTATATTTCATTATTATTATAAATGGTCCATATATATATGTATATATGTATAAAGTCTGAAGCTGGAATTAAATTATTTAAAATGTCATTGAAATTATCTAAATCTCTCGTTATTAAGGAATTAAAACTACTGATTTTATTGAAGCAATTCATTTATAGAAATGAGAAAAATCATTCTAAATAAATTTGTTTATAATTAATTAATTGTATTAAAATTGATAAGCTTTTTGACGTAGAAGAGAGGGTGTGACATCGCCACAGGTCAGAGGAATATTTCCAAAGTATCGAATACGCAGGCACAGGTTTGGCCGAATATGGATCGAGTGCAACATATCTACGCTGTTTATACAAATTTGGATAATTGAAATTTTAACTGATTAATTTTTTTAATATCAATAATTTGTTTTCTTTTGATATTTTTTATTTAAAAATATAAAATATAAGATGAAAATAATCTTTTAATTTCTATTAAATAAATTGTCTGATAGAAATTGAAAAACTGTTTTTAACATAAAAAAATAAATAGTTAAAATTTAAATTTTGAACCAAGGGAGTTAACACAGGATCTATGCGACCTTTGGCCACAACGTAAGGACACGCCTCTGGTCCCCATTTAGAAGGTATAATTGAAATCACTTCCTCATGAGTTTATAAACTTTAAACTGTCCTATCGTTATTATATTCTTACTCCAAAAAAATAAATATTATCATATCCATATTCTTACCAAAAACAAAATATCTTATCCATTTTAGCAACTTGCAGTCATTAGAGGGCACAATGAATTTAGATAATAATAGGAAAAAAAAATACAACAAACAGAGGTAAAAATCCAAAAAAACAAAAAAAAAAGGTAAACAAGATTGTTTTTTTGGTTGATGATGCACGTTTAAATTAATCGCAATTAAAAATTTATATTGGATTAAGCTTTTAATGTAGTAATTATTTTGAATGTTCATTATAATTTTTTGATAAAAAAAATTGATTAATATAAAACAAACGCTTGAATACCCATTAAAATGAATTTAAGTTCAAAAAATATAACTTGTTTAATAAATGGGTCAATTTAACCTGACTCATTTTATAATTAGTTTGTGACAACTTGTTCGACAGTATTAAGGTCATATAATGAAATATGCTTATTTTCTCTCAGTTATGTCTGAGAGTGTCTATGTTATAATTAACTCCATCTAAATTGTTTTTTGTCCAATTCTTATATAAATGTATACACTTAATTATTAGATAAGTTATAAATCTAAATACGTCATATATATAGATATGTAACATCACTTTATTGATTCGTTCTAAGTTAGGTGTTGCCAGAGGAAGCTTTTGTCCCAACAAATGCTTTTTCCTTTTTGACTTTGATAATCAAAATTCCTCATGTGGTTGCTGGCAAACCTACTTTTTCTCGGTTGAAATTTGTGGGTGTTGGCAACAATGTTAATCAGTCCAAGAGCCACTTGTTGTGATTTGTCCTAAAGTGTTATAAAAGATATAGTTGACAAATGACTTCTCTATAGTAAAACTATAAAGCACCTTCTTCAAATCTGAGTTATCTCCATTGTATGATATTCCTAATGGAGTGTGAAAGCCAATGTCCACATGTGAGCGATCTTAACTTGAACATTGCTTTCTACCTGCACATCAATAGGATTATATACAGGACCACATGTGAGGCTGAGGGAAGGGATGTATACACGTCAAGTTATATCAAAGCTAAGAAGAATTTAGGACCACAAGTGAGTTTAGGATTGTACATCGGTCAAGTTAGGTCAAGAAGAATTTTGAGTACAGTCTGTAAACTATTGTATAGGATTGATAGGATGGAAATAAACAAATTTAATTTATTTGAATCAAGGCAAATCGTATATATGCCAATGGGTTGATAATTCATATGACACTAGATGAGATGATGTGTGTTTCAGGTTAAAGAATTGGAGTTTTACTCTTGTTTATTAGGGGCAAAAAACTCAGTTATATATGTAAATTGTGTTATTGTTATGTACAAATTGGAGTTATTAAGCCTAGAATCACCAAATGTCCAAAAAAAAAAAACAAATTAAAATTATCCAAAATAACCAAAGAAAATTAAAATTATCCAAATTTACATAAATATCACATACATTTCAAATCAAATATATATATAGTTCATGAGCTCATTGGTCCAAGTTGTTGGAAGTTGAAAAAATTTAATCCACGAGCCAATTCGCAAATTGAAGTTTGAAAGTATTAGTACAAAAAATTATAGGCTATTTGTAATGGTTATAAGCTAGACCAGTTGAAAAATTTAGCCCAAAAATAATAGTCGAGAAGTGGCAATTGACATAGATGCTAGCCAAAATCCAATCGTTAGTCAAAGTCTTATGTTCTATGTAATGAAATGCCAATAAAATAGGAAAACGTGAGCCTACCAAGCATGGACCTCTAAGGATAAATAGATACCATGATCCTCTGTATTAGGCCACTACGTGGACACAAACATGAAGAACGAAGGCATGGCCAAGTGGAGAGCATGCATGGTTGTTGAGGAAGCTTTAAATGGAAGTAAGGAGCACCATGTAAAGAACACATAGAAACCTTAAAAAAAAAAACTCAGATTACAACTTTATTTTGTAGTTATTTACTTATTTTGTTTATAACTTTATCTATTGTTTTATTTATTATCTTCAACTAAATTTTCAACTAAATTGTGGCTAATTTTATTTACAATCTTTTTATTGTCATTTTTATTTCAATGATTATATTATTGTAAGGAGCATAAGATCAAAGAGAAAGTACATTCTAAAAGATCGGTTTATTAAAAGAAAAAATTCCTTAAATTTATAAAACTCACTTCACTTGTAAGTCTCTCTGATGTGAAAGTCATAATAATGCACTCCCATTCGAGAGTGAACATTCCTAACAACTTCACTCCACAACACTTTACTCAACCTCTTGCCAGTCAGAGGCCGATCAGAACCCTCTGTGGGTAACTCTTTTTATAACCATCAGACTCTCAATAAAAACATCAATGTAACGAATACAAATTTAAAATAAGAGTTCATTCCAAAAAATTAACTTATTAGAAGAGAGAGCTTTTTAAACTTATAAATATCTCCTTATTTGTGAAGTTACTCGACGTGGGTTTCATAACAATTACTTATTACTATTGAATTTAACAATCATTTCATTTATAAATTCTTTGATTATGCCATTTAAGCATATTTGAAACTCTATTCCTAAGTTTAACCACATTTAGGATTTAGGGAGGCACTTCTTCTAAAAGTATGGTGTCCCATCTATTCATTTGACTCGTAAAATAAGGATTGATACTTGGTTTTAAGAGTTAATAACAAGTCAAGTTATGTAGACTAATTGATTAATATCATTTCAAAAATATATATATACTAACAGAAGAAAATTTAATTTCGATCTAACTTGTAAATCCAATTCATTGAGATTTACGAAGAATTACCTAGGAATTGGAGTTTATTGGTTTTTTTTTAATTATAAATTAGCTATAATTCAAGAGATATAAAATTAAAAAATAAATGCCTTTTGCGTATGGAAGAAAAAAGAGGCAAGGAAACGCGAACACAGATCAAAAAGGAAGGCAGGAAGTTTCCGCAGATATGGCTATAAGATTATAAAAACATAAATAGGAAAAGTCATGCATGTATGTGGGCAACGATGACCGTAAAAGCAATGACTTTTAAAAGAGAATAAAACCATTAAACATGCACATCATCATTCCTTCCTGAAAATATTATCATCAATTTCATTAGAAAAGAGTAGCTTTAGAGGTCTTCTAGAAGGAGGGAATAAAGGTTCAAAAAAAAAAAAGACTAAAAGCAAGAAAATTAAAATTTAAAATGCAATAAATTGGTCAGACAGGATTCAGTAGATCTTACACACCTCTCTCTCTCTCTCTCTCTCTTAATTTTTATAAAAATTTTCTTTTATTATGGGAGAGGTTTTAAATTGAAGTGTATTATTCTTAACAAAAAAAAAATTAGAAAAAAATGTAAAATTTGTTGAAGGTTTATAATTATCTATAATGGACAATGGATACCATTCTTCATATAGAATAGCTCTCTTATTTAATTTACTTTCAGCATATATATATATATATATATAAAGAATCACATGATGACATACCTATTTTCATTCTATATATCATAAGAAGAAAATTCTATATTTAAAAAATGTTATTTATGTATTTGCTAAACATGGGTATTGAATGAAGTACTATAGCACTTTCATTTAAAACTGTTTTATTTAAGCATCATCAAACAGATGTTTAGCAAATGGCTGAACTACAGCCAAGAGTGAAACACATGGCTATTTTGATAGTAGAGAAATTGGAACGTGTCCCTTTTGGAGTGTCAGTGAGTTAGGTTGTCCCTGTAATTAAGCCCAAGATTGCATGTTCACGGTTCACATCTTGCCCCACCATCACTATGACTTGATACATCATATCCTACATATGGTGATGGCAATAATTAACATGCTGACTTTACCCAATTCATAAATATATCGAAACTAAAAATTTAAGTTAACGAGATATTTTTTTATATATTATGTTTATTTAAGATAAATGTAATCAAAAAAGAACTCATGTAAATAAGTTAAAAGTAAATTTTATTTTTCAATTTGTTTTTTGTTATTGAAATTAATTTTTTTACACAATATATATTTTTTTCAAAAATAAATTTACTCAGTCTTTATTTTCATAAAAAGAACAAAATTACAATTTCATATAAGAATAAATTCATAATCTCATATTGTCTATATATTTATTTTTACTGATAAAAAGTAAATTAAAGAGAAAAATTGTGTAACATATATTAAATATTAAAAGAATTGAATAATATTTTATTATACACGGAGTATTATATATTATTTAACCAAATTTTAAAAAAATTAGCATATTTTATTTTTCACTTCATTGAATTATAAATTAAAAATTTATATGCCAATCTTGAAGTACATCTTATGGGAAGTCAAGTCCAAACACTCATCATTAATTTAGCATAATTACATTAGACATAAAATGTTTAATTAAAATATTTAATCTATTTTAGCATGTGATGATAGACACGTGTCACATCATGAGGGACTTCCTGTCCTTAATCTAATTGCAAATGTCCCTAGAGTGCTTAAATCTTGATTGAGCTTATAGCAAATTGACCCCTTCACTTGTCAGGTAATGAAAGTTAGGTAAGGAAGATAATCATGCCTATTAGTCACTATTACTACTAGCTAGGCTAAATCTCTTTCAAAATCCTCAAAACAATAACCTTGTCTGTTAATTTTCTTATCTCTAACTTATACTTTCCCTTTCACTAATCCTTTTTATTAAGACTTTTAGCTGTTTGGCTGCTTCCAATGGAGAGTTAGTGGATGGAAAATGCTCTTTATTTTTATTGCTTTTAGCTTTCATTCTCCTTTAAATCATCCACTACCTTGTGTGATTGATGCTGACAAATGATAATATACAGTAATTACCATAATCCAATTAATAAATTCCTTTGACGATGATGAGGTGGTTTTGTGCCTAGATCCTTCTTTGTGACTCATGAGTCATTTCCTCCCTTTATTTAGATTTAAATTTTTATTCAACACACGAGTGAATTCAACTGTTGACTTAAACTTCAATTTTTTATTCTTCAAATGTTTTTTAGTACGATTTTACTTTATTTTGTTCAAAACTTAAAACGTTATTTTTATTTGATATGTTATGTCTAATTTAAGGTCTCTAAGCTTTAAAGGAATTTATTTGAAAAACTATTCTTTTGATCTTTAAATTTTTACTCAGTTTTGACTTTGGTCCCCTATGCTTTAAAAAATTGTGATTAAACTCTTATAGTTTAAAAAATTAATTTAGTTTTTGCTATTAAATTTTCATTAAGATTCTCTTAAATTTTATCTATATAATTAATAATAATTTATCTTGACATTCTGAATATATATGATTTAAACTACATAACCTAAATACCTTCATGTGTGTTGCATCATGTATCTATATGTAAGTAAATTTTATTTTATTATCTATTTTATTCTTTTTTTTGGTTATAAGTCATACATATTTAAATTAAATATTAAAATAACACATAATAGTTAGGTCATTAAAAATTAATAGAATATTGTCAAAAGTTTAACATAAGAAACTAAATTAACAATTTTTAAAATTATAAGTAAGAACTTAATTACAAAGTTTTAAACTATGAGAATTAAATTAAAAATTGTGTGAAATTATAAGAATTAAAAGAATAATTAAAGCAATTTATTTTAACGCCTTTAATGAGATTGTGTTTTATAGTTGTGTTTTATGATGTACTTAATTTTTTTTATATTTTAGATAAATATTAAAATTATTACAAAAGAATTCTTTTTCTCTAACCTTTATATAAATTTTATTGGAATATATTAAAGAGTGTATATAGGTTGGATATATCCATCATTTTGGAAATTAAAAACAAAAAGATGATAAAGTCAACAGAGGAAGAAAATAATAGTTAAAAATTTTAGATTAAAAATTTTTATATTAAAAGATTTTAAATTTTAAAATTATTTTAAAATATTTAAAAAGCAAAAATTTAAATTTTATCAGAATTTTGTAATTAGATTTCAAATTATAATTTTTGGTCTTTAAATTTTTTTAAAATAATATCAAATTTTAAAATTTTTCATTATTATTATTATTATATATACATATACATATTCCAAAAATAAATTTGATGATTGCAAAATGAAGTGCGTGGGACTGTTGAAGTTTCACGTTTGAAAACTAGAAGTGGATGACAGGAAACAAAGGAAAAGAGTTTGTCATAATCTCTTGGCGGGTCCTCCACCCAATCAAAGCCCTCATGCGTCATTTTCACATAACGCAACTGTTTTTCATGTTTGTATATCAACTTGAACATTAAACGGTATGTATTTACATACAAAATGATTTTGTTTCATAAATCCATGACTAATTATAGCCTAGATATTATTGGTTTGGTGGTGTCTGCGTGCGGAGTTAATTAAATTAAAAACTTAATGAATTAGTCGTAGATTTAATTTAATTGATCTTAAAAATTAATTAGACAAAAAATCAATAAAAAATAAAACACTTTGACATTGAATAGAGTGAAAACTAATATTTTTTATTTAAATCAAAATTTTGATATTTTACAAGAAAAATTTATATTATTTATTAAACTCTATTTAACTTATTCCATATAAGTTTGTTATTATGTATAAATATTTTATCTAAATTTTGTATTTTCAAATATTTATATTTATTTTTAAATATTATTTTACAATATATGTATTTATTTAATTAAAAAATATTAGATGTATTTATACTTTATATGTATATTTTTAAAAGATAATTTAAAATCGATTCAATTACAATTATACCCAATGAAATCATGAATCACTTTTTATCTCAATTCAATAGTTGATTTAATTTTTAAAACATTATTTTTAAGATCTTTGTTCTTTTCTGGGGGCTTATACGCTTCTTTTATTCTTTGTTTTTTTTTTTTGAGGGGGAGTTGGGTCCGATACTCTTCAAGACCTTGCTGGTGTTTATGGGTTCCTACCCCGCTTTTGTATCCTTTTGTACGAAAATGGGGTTCTTATCCCCTTGTTTTGGGCTTACACCCGTTTGTTACAAGGAAAAAAAGAGATGTAATTAGAAAATGGGCTTCATGTAGTATTTGAGGCAAGCCCAAAATTAAACTATAACGCCGAGGCCCACATTTCTCATCTTGGCCCAAAAAAATCCCTCGGAAGATAGGTAAATTATGAAACACCATGTTGTTGTTATTATTTTGAGACTAAAATATACTTTTTATTGTTTAATTTTGAGGTGAATTTTAATTTTGTCTTAAATTAATTTAAAAACTGTATTGTTCTTGTGATAACTAATATTGAGATTTGGACATTTTGAAATTTTTTAGGAGTTAGGCATTTTGAATTTCTTGGAAAAAAATTGTTTGTGTCATAGAAAGAAAAATGCAATATTTGAGCTTAGCATTAGCCTAATTCCATGATATGAAACAGTTTAAGAGTCTATTTTTTATTTCAAAATTCTGATAACAATTTTTTTTAAATTCTTTATTAGTAGGGAGTAATCTCATTGTCAATTTTCATACCCGAAATTCTTATAATTTTGGTTGAATATGAATATTGAAAATCAGTGATACAAAATAAAAGCTCAATCCTAAAAACTTTGGTATAAAAGTTTATGCCAATCCGTTTTAGAGTAAAAGAATTCAAATTTTAATTTTAATTCACATTAAATTAATTAAAAAAACAGCATGAAAAAACAGCATAACTATTGATATCCAAAATTCTTATAATTTTGGTTGAATATGAAAATTGAAAATCAGTGATAAAAAATAAGACTCAACCTTATAAAACTTGTATACCAATCATATAAAGATAGCGTAAATATTATTTGATGATAAAAAATAGCATAGTATTAACCATCAACTTATAAATTCTTATAATTTTGGTTAAATATGAAAATTGAAAATCAGCGATAAAAATTAAGACTCAACCTTGTAAAACTTGTATACCAATCATATAAAGATAGCATAAATATTATTTTATGATAAAACATAGCATAGTATTAGCAATCAACTTATAAAACTTGGATAAATAATACAAAGATAGTATAAATTTATATGTTAAAATAAAGAAAAATATTTATATACAATTTTTTATACTTTTATAATAAATTTTTTCAATTAAAACATAAATTTTTAATAACATAATAATAAATATATAATTTTTAAATAATTTTGTAAATTTTTAACTAAAATATATGCCTATTATATTACTATTAAAAAGTTATATATTTGTTATATTTTAATTAAAAAATATAAAATATTATACCTAAGTTTAGCCTATAAATAAATAACATTAAAATAATCTACGAAATTAAGAACTTTGAAATTAAATTTTAGTTGAAATCAAATTAATTTAAAAGGCATAAATAATTTTTATATGAAGAAAAAATGGCATAACTAGTGGCCATCATCCTATCTCCCGTTACTTCGTACCAAAACTTTCTAAGATCAACATAGCAATTGTAGCCCTAGCTCCTCCTCAGCCTCCGTCATCGATACCTCAGGCGCCGAGATCTGGGATAAACCCTAGTTGTATTATCAGTGAAGAAGATTCAGAAGAAAGGAAGCGTGAAGGAGGTTAGGGTTCGAATTGAAGAAAACGGAATAGTACTGTTGAGGTGAATGGGGAAAAAGAAGAAGAGGGTTTCTTCGAAGGTGTGGTGCTACTATTGCGATCGGGAATTCGATGACGAGAAGATTTTGGTTCAGCATCAGAAAGCTAAGCATTTCAAATGCCATGTCTGCCACAAGAAGCTCTCCACTGCTGGCGGCATGGCCATCCACGTGCTCCAGGTCCACAAAGAAAGCGTCACCAAGTAAGCTCCGATGTCTTGCTCAATCTTTATTCTTCGCATACTTTTGCCTGATTCGCCTTCTCGATTAGCAATTTTGCGATCTGTAGTTCGTTTAGATTTTGGGTTCACGGGTTTGAAAAAGAAAGGAGATTATTATAGTTCAATGTTTCATACACCGGTCATGGAGCGTGATTTATTTAAGAAAACAAAAAGCTAAATGTTGGATTGAAACTTAGGAGTTCCTAGCTAAATATGATCTAATCAAGTGTTGGCATTGTTATGTATGCATCATGTTGATGACTTTCCATAGATTTTTGGTAGAAATAGTAAAACAATCCTTGGGCCCTAATAGTTTGATGCGAGTACTAGGAAAATATTTATCTTAGCTTGGCGAAGTCTTAAAGAAAGAGAATGTCTGACTATAATTAAGATTTTTCAAATGAAAAATTCGTACTTGTTAAGATCTGTTTGCAGGCAAGAGACCAAGCATTCTGAATGTAGGGCCTGCTTAAATAGAGAAAATGCATTTTTTTTGGGTTTTGCGCCATATTTACAGAGAATTGTTCTCGTTTTAACTAAACTAACTCTTTATATGTTGCTTATGCATCTTTCTTCTTTGATCTTTCTTTGTCAACCTCATTGTAACAAAACAATTTCTGTATGGAGCACAAATACCATATAGTCCGTGATATTGCTAAATTCTAAAATCATAATTTTGTTCCTAGCGTTTGTGATGTTTACAAGAGACATTTCTATTCTGCCAATTGTTGTTGAGCTTTCCGGTTCATTTCCTTTCAGGGTGCCCAATGCCAAACCTGGCAGAGAGTCCACAGATATTGAAATATATGGAATGCAAGGGATCCCGCCAGACGTTTTGGCTGCTCATTATGGAGATGAAGGTAACTGTTTATCTCAATTTTTTTATCCTCTAAATCTTTTAAGTTTAATCTGTTTTTGGTAGAGAAGTAATCCTGCTATTTGAAATAAAATTTTCTGAGAAAAATTTGTTTATATTTCTCTTTTATACAGTTTGTTTTTGATTGAGTATTCCCCCCTTCCCCTTTGGGGGAAGAGCAATGGAATAATAAAGTGCTAATCGCTAAATTTAGTCAATGTTGGGCTTCTTAATTGGAATACGTGTCTTAGAAGATCAGAGTGGATGCAGATGGCGGAGGACCAGTGGAATTCAGTTGTTAAACTGGGTTATATAGGTTTAATTTTGTCATTGTGTGCGATTGTGATATATCTGAGCTGAGAATTGCGTCATGAAGGTTGTGTTAGGGTTGTTTAGATTGTGATGATCTTGGCCTGTGTTTTTTTGTGTAGCTTTATTTTGGGAGAAAGCCGATTAGCAGAGCAAGAGCATCAATAAAAAAATATAGATGGGGTATATTGCATTGAAGATTGGCAAAAAAATACATGATGATTCTCCATGCCTATCGAATTGATTTTATTTTGTTTTGATAATGGCCTTGAACAAGTCACTACAGCTTATTGTCCCGTTCAAAACTCTTCTCACAAAAACAAAAGTTATGACTGTCTGTATTTGTTGGTAAATTGAAATGGTAAAGTCCTTTTTTAGATTAGACGGGCCAAATCTAGCCTTTCAAAACCCTAATTTATTTGTTGAGGATACTTGGTTCCTTATAGTCAAACACAGTACTGTTTGTATGTTTGGATGTATGTTATGCTGTGTTATGTTGAATCTGGTAATTGAAGTTCAAGTGGGAAGGTTTGTTAAGTCTGAGATTGAGTATTATAATACTGAATTTGGACTGAACAAGGTTTATATAAAAGCTATTGCTGTAATAGATTGCGATGCAGGCAGCAGAGGACCAGTGCTGATGAGTTCATAAACTGGGTTACATAGGTTTTATTATGTCATTGTGTAATTGTATTTATGCAAGCTGAGAATTGCATCATAAAGGTTGTGTTAGGCTGGTTGAATTGTAGATTATCTTGGCCTGTGTTTTGTGTGGTTTTATTTTGGGTGAAAGCCAATGTTAGAGCAAGAGTGTCAAGAAAGAAAAAGATGGTATATTGCATTGAAGGTTGACCAATTGCTGCTTCTCTTTCAAAATTGTTCTAACCCCCAAAAAAAAAAAATTGTATCTATTTGTAGATATATTAAATTGCTGAAGTGTGTAGTTACTTTATTATTTTTTTAAAAAAAATTATATAGGCTAAACCTAGCTTTTCAAAACCCTGATTTATTTGTAGGGAATGCTCAGTTCTTTATACTCAAACACAATACTATTTGTATTTTTGGATATATGTTATGGTGTCTTATGTTGAGTCTTGTAATTGAAGTTCAAGTGGGAAGGTTTGGCACATCTTGGATTCAGTTTAAGTATTATGATACAGACATATTTGGACAGAAAAGTTTGATGTACAACCTATTGTTGTAATGGGTTGTGATGATGCAAATAAGTTAATAATCGGGGTTACATAGGTTGAATTTTGTCATTGTGTGTTACTGTAATGTATCTGAGTTGAGAAATCATCAAGGTTGTGTTGGAATTGGCCTCTGTTTTGTGATTGTTGTTGATTAGCAGAGCAAGAGCGTCAGTAAAAAAAAAAAAGGCATATTTTGCATTGAAGGTTGGTGAAAACAATATATGGAGACTCTCCATGCCTGTCAAATTGATTTTATGTCTTTTTGATTATAGCCTTGAAGAAGTCTCTACATCTAACTGTTTCGTTCAAAACTGTTCTCACAAAAAAAAAAAATCGTTTGGAACCTTGTTTTTCAAATGCCTGATTTATAATGTTGTCTTAGGGTTGTTTAAATCATAGATTTTGCCCCTTTCTTTTGTTTTGTGTTTTTTAATTTTGGTGAAAGCCAATTAGCAGAGCATTAATTGGAAGAGGGGGGGGGGGGGGATGGTGTATATTGCTTTGAGGTTTGGTTGGAAAAAAAAAAAGGGGTTCTCTGTGCCTATATTTGATTATGGCCTTGAATAAGTTGCTATATCTAATTGTCTCATTCAAAACTATTCTCATATGTATAATACAAGTTAGAATGTCTGTATTTGTTGGTTTATTAGAAGGACAAGACTTAGGTGAAGCACTTTAGGTATTTGCTATGAGGTTCTTGAATGAAAACTTAGCATGTAGATAAATTTTCCAACTAACCATTATATGATTGCTTGTTAAAAAAAAAGAAAAGGTAGGAGTAATAATTCTATTAGAGAACCTCATGGTGAACATCTAAAGAATTTTACCTAACAGCCTGTGTGGTTGGATTATGGAAAGGAAAGGAAATATAAAAAATAAGTAGGTAGGATAAAAAATGACTTTTATGCTTTTATTTTAAAAAATGTGATTTGATAGTTAAAATAATGATTTGATGAATAGAGTAATAATTATAAAAGTATAATAACTTTCCAACAACAGTGAACTAAATGAGGCATGCTGAACCAAACCTAGTTTTTCGAAATGCTATAGTATTTTTCTACTTTAATTGTTTGTAGCTTTTCCTTTAAAATATATATATTAAATTAGCCAAAGCTAGTCTTTTGAAATCCTCACAAAATAAGTGAGGAATACATAGTTCTCTACATTCAACGATTTTAATATTTATATCTTTGGATTTATTTATGTTGTTTTATGCATGCTGAATTCGATTATGGAAGGTCAAGGGGGAAAGCATCTTGTCCTACATGTTTAAGTTGATCTATCAATTTGGTTTTGTTTCTTTTATTTTGAGTTCTTGACACTATACAAAATATTAATTACAACTGGCCCCAATTATTTACATTCTTTTATACGATATTCACATCCAAAATGCCCTATGCCTATTTAACTATCCTTTTCTGATTTGGTTTTATCTGATATCTGAATTTGTTGTAGAAGCCCTTATAGTAAAGGATATATACAATATTCGTAGCCAGATTGAAACTGTTGCATAAGAGAAAACATTTGAATTTCTTTTTCTGACAAACTTCTATTGAATGCAGAGGATGAAGTTCCATCAAAAGCAACCAAAGTGGATATCCCATCAACTCAGCTTGTAGGTGGAGTGGTTCCAGCATCATTAGGCGTGGGATATCCTCCTCAATCAACCTTGGGTGCAATGCCACCTATGTATGTTTCCTTAAATTATTATCTTATTTCTCCTTGTTGTATTCATGTTGTATTTGGAAGATAATGAAAGTGGTAATCTATTTATTTATCTTCAAGTGGCACAAAGATCATTGACTTTTTTCCCCCACCTCTTGGTAACCAGTTATAATCCAGCAGTACCTGTGCCGCCTGCAGCTTGGGCAGTTCCACCTCGACCTCAGCCTTGGTATCCACAACCTCCATCTGTTTCCATCCCTCCTCCTGCCTCATATGTACAGCAGCCATTATTTCCTGTTCAGAATGTGAGGCCACCTCTACCATCAACTGCTTCTCCTGCACTTTCAACTTCTCAGGTTACTCCTCCTGGATTGTCACCATCGACACCTGTTCCAGTTTCACAACCTTTGTTTCCTGTTGTTGGAAATAACCATACAACTTCCCAAAGCCCAACATTTTCTGCCCCATCACTATCTACAAGTGTTCCATCTGCCTTGTCTACAAGTGTCCCTGTTGATGCATATTCAGGTGCCAATACATCTCTGACGAATAGTTATCAAACACTAGGCATTCCAGGTAATCAAATGTTTACCTTTTTTAATTGAACAATTCCTGAATTGTTTTATGCTTTCAGTTTATATGCCACCACTTCAGTTTTTTGAAAGTATTTTAAGTGACACAATATTCCAAACTTCCAATGAGCTTTTTATTTTATAATCACATGCTTCCAATATCATTGGGTAATAATGCTAGGACTAGATGTCATATTGTATATTCTATGCCAAAGTTTATCACCCTAACAGTTAGTCGGCCTTTTTGTTAAATTTCAACTTTGCCACATATTTTCTATGTAATTTAACTGGAAGCTATTCGAGTGGTATTGTATTATGATATGCTTACATCACAATTGTGGTAATTCTCTTTTGTTCTAATTGGCTGCAATGTATGTTTCTATTCTTCTCCCTAGTAGATTGGTCAAGGTGCATATGGATATGAGTGCCCCATCTGGTAGATAAATAAGACTAAATAAGTCACAGTAACAACAAACTGGCAACCTTGGGATACAGTTATTAATAAAATGACATCAAGGTTTTGGATTTCCTTATAAAAAGTGAGATATCTCTTATTTTCCAATGCATGGGTTGAATTAGCCTCTCTTGCTTATGATATTGATTGGTTATAATTCATGAATAATGTTTAGTCACTAATGTTTAATGGTCCTTTCCTATGTGATGATGAGACATGCAATGCATCTAAATTCCTGCTTAATTTGTTCACAGAGAAGTGACCACTTAAATGCTCCTATGACACAGTAAATGCTGCTGATAGCTATTTTGTGTAGTGTTACTCTTCCTATTGGTTCAAATTTAATTCTGTCCAACATCATTACATCTTGGGAATTTCATGGTTATTGTGAAGGTTTAGATACTGAAGTTTGCTCCAAAATGTCATCAGTGTTTTTGTTGGTGGGCTGATCTTATATAATTTATTTATTTTTTCTCACTTTCTTTACAGTAGAAAGGACATCACAGTGTCATTGGGCTGATTTTATGTATTGTAGTGATTTTAATTTGACTCACTTGGATTACTGTAGGAGGGACATCAAGTAACTCGCATTCTTATGCTTCTGGTCCAAATACTGGTGGTCCTTCCATTGGTCCACCCCCCGTAATTACAAACAAAGCTCCTGCGACTCAACCTGCCACCAATGAGGTCTATTTAGTTTGGGATGATGAGGCAATGTCCATGGTGAGTTATCTGCTTGTGAAATATACTTGTTTACTGGTAACTTGTTGTTTGGTGATATTATGTTGCTTTGTTATCTGCAGGAGGAAAGAAGAATGTCCTTGCCAAAATACCAGGTGCATGATGAAACTAGCCAGGTAAGTCATACTACCTCTTTAATAGAAGGAGTTGCTTTCACATCTAACCAGATGGGTAGGCTTTATGCTTCTTATTTTCAGATTCGGTTGTTTGCGCATTGTTTGCTATTGATAGAGGTACATTCTGTATAATATTAAATCCTCTTTCTAAAAAGAAGTTGAATGGTATATTTAATTTTTTCCCCTTCTTCTGGCTCACAACCTTAATGAGTAGTGCATTCTGTTTTATTTTTAACTGCCACTTTGGCTGCAAGCTATGCCTCCCAAATTTGTGGGCATCAAAAGATTCAAGTACGTACTTGTTACTAATTTCTCTTTGGTAGTTAATTGTTGCAATATAATATGTGAAGTATGCTGCAAACAACCAACTCTATGATCCATCACCCTGCATTTGTAATAAAAAGAGTATGTATGTATAATTTTTTTAAGGTTTGGTTTTACTATTGTTATTCCTTCTCCCTATGCTTGGTTTTCAAGAGTTGGGTTGTGGGATGAATAAGATCTTACACAACTGATTTTTGCCCATCCGTAGCATCATTACAATTTATTTTATGGAACAAGTGAATTCAGACTTGGCCAGGTCAGCTTCTTTCGCAGAGTTTGGAATCTCTCGCATAGGACCAGGCTGTAAAATATTTGGTTTTGTTATAGTGATTAGCAATCTGTGATTATGCGCTGATCAATTTTATGGTTATTTTTCAGATGAGCTCCATTGATGCAGCCATAGACAAGAGGATACTTGAAAGCAGGCTAGCTGGTCGAATGGCATTTTAGAACAATCTCAGCCATGTGTTGTCAAATTTCTCCCTTGATGATTGGGTTAGAACATTAGAGATTTTTTTCCGAGCTTCTGATGCAGTGTTCAACATTCTTTGATTTGAGTTGTCTATCAACCAACCTAGTGGTGCTATTCTTCGCAGAAAAATGATTTGGGGGCCCTTTTGTCCAGGGGAGGGGGCGGGGTTAGTTAAAATGGGATCTCATAGGAAGTTGCTGAACTTCAATTGTCTTATTATAACCTTTTCTTTTTCTGGTCATAGGAAAATGATACTTTTTGGTACAAATGGCCACAGATTTGGTATAATCAAAGTTGTTTGAAAATAACATTTCTTTGTCCTCATATACGCTTCATTTTTTATGCTGTTTCGACAGATTGTATCTGGCTGGACGTAATGGTGGCTCCTGCATGTTGATGCTAAAGATTGTTGTGGGGATCAAATTTAGTTATCCGATCCTTCAATGTCAATAATATGCCTGCCATTATGTGTAAAAATTGTTTGGTCCAAACTTGGAAATGGATTTTGGCACAATCATTACGGCTTGTTATTACCTGCTCCTTCATATTAAATGCATCGAAAAGTTTCATTTTTATAGGGGTGAATGCATCGTTCTTTTGGGAGCATAGAAAACTTTGGTAGTTGCGGGTATGCTAGGGGAAGAGAGGACATTGGTTGTACGGAGTAAGAAATTTTATTTTTGGTGGGTTTGAACTTTGAACCTGGATTACTCTGTTTTGAGACTAGTTCTTCGAAGTTACCAGCTTGTCGTAATTGTAAAACAGGTATTCCACTCCCAAAACCAACTTGGATCGAACCTGAAATTGCCGTACTTCTATAATTTAATCACCCCCCCCCCCCCCAAAAAAAAAAAAAAATCAACCTAAACCCACGAAGGAAAGCCAGAAACTCATTTAGGGGAGTCCTCTATTGGCCTAGCGTTGTAAACTTGACATGGTTGGGTGGCTAAGGGGTGATTTTAGGCATGAGAAATGTGTTACAAATAACTATGGTTAATTAGTTATATGGCATACGTCATAGGTGCCTTTATGAAGTATATTGGTAAATCTATAAATGCAGAGGCTTTAGTGTTAAGGACAGTCCTTATGGTGCGCACCATCTGCAGTGAATGTTTTAGACTGTCTGCAGCTAAACAAAGTGGACATCAATAAATTCGATTATTAATTTTGTTTGAAAATTTGTATATCAATAATAACATTTTCTTGCTTTTTCTTTTCTTTTATTCTTCTAATTCAAATATATTCTAAATGCGTTTCACTTTATATATAAGTGTAATATAATATTTTTAAAATATATTGAGATATTTTAGAATAAGATAAGATTTAGATATAATAACTTATATCTTTTACTCTTAGATTCTTTAACTAAAATGTAATAAATGTATAATTTAATTAAATAATTATATACTTGTTTGTAAAAATTATGTATGTTATTAATGAAAAATCATATATTTATGATGTTTTGAATAGTAGCTTGATATCAGGAATAGTAAATAAGTTTTTTTTTTCTTTTGAATATCTTTAGACTAAGAAGAATAAATAAAAAGTAAATTTAGATTAAAAAAAAAGTCTAAATTAATGTCTGTAACTTAAATAACTTTGAATATGATTTGATTCTAAAATATAATTATTTTGTATGTAAAAGCATGGAAGGATTAAAAAGGGAAGAAAAATTTATTTTTAATTTATATTTAAAAAATGTTCCTGTATTTATTTTTTACAACTTAAACATCTAAGCTGTCTCAAATTCTTTTTTTTCTTAAGAAAAAATTCCACCAATGTTTGCCGCCCATAAATGATAAAATAAATAAATGTTTTTAAAATTTTTAGAAGTTATATAAGAAAAAAAAATCATTACTTGTGCCTTGTGGCTATACTTAAAATAATTGGGAGAATAAAAAAATCTCTAATTTCAGATAAAGTTGAAAGCACACTGTCATTATTTTTTAAAAAAAAAAAAAGCCAACGGTGCCATTGCCAACCCTTGACCCCTAAAACCCAAAGCCTTGTTGAGCAGCTTATTACCTCGAAACCCAAAAGCAGCGCATAGAGTGAGGAAGACGCTTCTCCCTCCATGTTTGCTCTATAGGGCCTACGATGAAAGCTTTGAGATCACTCAGAATACTCAGGACCCTCTATTCTACTCCACACAAGGATCTATATTCCCTTAAGCCTTCCATTCTGCGCAGGTTTTACTCTGCTGAGCCAGAGCAAGAGGACGTAACGCAACCCACAACCTACCCAGAATCTGAAAATGATTCAGATTCAGTTTTCGATAGTTCCCATTACGCAATACCCAATATTTCAGACGCCAGTGCTCACACCTATCAGCAACAACAACAACCCACCTGGGACCAAAAATACAGGGCAAGAGCTGATGAATTGATCTTTGGAAAGGAAATCCCTAAAGGGAAGTTGAGACTTACGGAAGAGGAGGATGAGGAGGAGAACAGGCGGAGAGTATTGGCCAAGGCTTTGCTCGAGGCATCACTGGAGAAAGGGGATAGCGAGGATGAGGAGGATAAGGCTGAAAGTGTGGTGAAGGAGGAGGACCAGAAATCATTGGCCGTTGGAATAATCGGTGCTCCTAATGCTGGAAAGTCTGCACTGGCTAATTATATGGTTGGTTCTCTTTGGTACTTGGTCCCGACGTGACAAAATCCTTTTTTGAGGTGTCTGACTTTCACTTGGTTGAGTGTGCAAGGGAATGGTTTCGTTTTCTTACTTTACATCTTCATTCCTGTTTTAGTTTCAATAATTTTTCTTCTGTAAAATTTCACTTCCGAAGATAATTATTGATGTTGTGTAAATTGTTTAAAAAAAGAAATTCATTCCTGGACTGTGGAGGAGCTAAATGCTGGTTACAAGCTTCATTTCCCCCTCCCCCCAATGGATCATGTTTCTGCTTTCCGTCTTAATTTATATGACAAAGTTCTGCTTCTAATGTCTTGAAACATTTACAGGAGATGAGTTTCTATATCCGATTAGTGATATAGTATATCATCTCTTAAAAGTTTATTTTAACTGGTACGGAGGAGGTGAAATGAAGAATAAGCCTTCATGTTCAATATCAATTAATTTATTTTATGTATTTTCAGTGCAGTTGTTCAATACCGTTGAAACTCCTAGATGACACTATCTGTGACTTAAACCTCTGCTTCTTTGCGCCATTATGCAATGCATGAATTTGTTTAATAAGAGGGAAAGCTTGACTAAGTATTCTTTTTAATTTTGGTGATGCAATTTTAATTTAATTATGTTCTCTGTAACTCCTCTTTTGAAAGATGTTACATGACTGAATTTGTTACAAAGCTGCTGTTTTTTTTTTCCCAATCATTCGGATAAGTTAGCCTTTACATGTGATTGTAATATATACTTTGTTTGCTAAATTTGAAGTATTATCTTATATAAAAGTTATTGATATGTCAGGATACATTCAGAAATGCTTCTAACCTCTTCTGTTGTTAGCAACATAATCAGATGATTTTTTTTTACTCTGTTACATGTTTACTCTTTGTCATAGGCTGGGACAAAGGTAGCAGCTGTTTCACGGAAGACAAACACCACAACTCATGAAGTTTTAGGAGTAATGACAAAAGGAGACACTCAAATTGTGAGTAACTTGTGTCATTACTTTACTTCTACCTTAGTGAAAGAGAATGTTGAGTGAAGTTTCAATTAGATTGTATTGCATTAGAGGCATGCACTATTATGCCTTAGAACATAAGTACTTGTAATGAACTAATTAATTTTATCATTCTGATGATGAGTAATTCCTAAATGCTTCATGAAATAGGGATATTCTTCTCTTTAGGAAATAATTTCTTAATGCTTCAGGGTGTGGAAATCAATCCACACACAATCACTTGGCCTATAATAAATATAATTAAGTTGATAAAGTGTTTAAATAGTAATAGTAGTGGACAAATTGTCATCATGCCATTGATATATATATATATATATTTGATTAATTACATTTATGCTTTATGTAAATTTTACACAGATTTCATTCTGAAAGGTGAGGAAAAGGTTAAATTGCAAATGTGAGATTATCTTGCTTATGTATGTCAGCGATGAAGAATTAGGCTTAGTTTTATACAGAACTAGTACCAGTTATAGATTAATAGGGACTAGATAGTTTGGATGCCTAAATCTCACATCAAGTAGTATGAGATGCTTCGTGTGATTCTTAAGGAGAGTGGTTCTTCTCCCTTAACAATGCATTTTTAAGGGTGGGTTCCTTATACCTCCTTATGTCCTATCATTTGGTATTAAAGTTGGTTGGCCGATGGCGCAAACAGGGCTATCTGCGGAGGTTTTTGACCAGCAAGAAGGCCAAATGATATGTAATAGAGTGCAGCTGCTAGGATATCGACTCTTCAAGGGTTGTGCTATGATAGAGACTAAGTAGTATTGGATGCCTAAGTCCCTCATCAGATAGTATGAGATACTTGATGTGGTACTTAAAAGAGAGTGGTTATTCTCCATTGACAACACACGTATAAAGTTGGATTTCCTATGCCTCCTCAGGTCCTATCATAGACCCTTCTCACACGTCATACTATCAATTGCCAAATATAATAATAATATTTACCGGATGCTAGTAATTAAATCAATCAGAAAATGTCATTTTTCCTTTATGTTTTAAACTAGCTTGAAAGCTTTTGTTATATGCTTTGCATGGATGAGGTAGCTTTTGACCTAAATGAGTTAGCAATTTGAAGTGCATGCTTGGCACGAGAGCTTATAATTCAATGTTAGGTTTAGTGATGAGTTAATCAGAGGAAAAGGTGATTTAGAGGTTATATATTATAGATGCCCCCACTGCTGCAAGTTTGTAAAATCATATAGATATGGATAAAAAGGCAAGTAAAACTTGAACGCTAGCATTTATCTAGAAGCCTGTAATTGTTTTCCTACCTCACAGCTTTCCCATGCTTCAAGTTGTGCTCAACATGGTACTTTCTTTTTGGCATTTTCTCACTTTTTGTTGTAATTTTTTTTTTTGCTGATGTTATCCAGCATGCAAGAGCTTAAAATATTTATCCATGGTCCTGCTTTTTCATTGTGTTATTTTTTGGTAAATTTTTTATCTGATATGTAGCATTTGCTTATATTTCAAATTGAAATTGAACTAATCCATACTTACGCCCCTGTCAAAATTCTCCATGCAGTGTTTTTTTGATACGCCAGGGCTCATGTTAAATTGCAAAGGATATCCTTATAGGGATGTTAAGAGTCGTGTTGAAAGTGCTTGGAGTTCAGTCAATCTCTATGAAGTGCTCCTAGTTATTTTTGATGTCCATAGACATCTTACCAGGTTAGTAGTGTATTATTATTTGAAATGGGCACTGGGGAGTAATCTCACGCTTTAATTCAATGTTAACTTATTTATTTTTCTGTGTTAGAATTTTAAAACCTATTCTTCTTTTATTTATCTGAGCAAATATGCCTGGCTAGAGGTGAAGATTAAGCCAGGAGGTTTAATTTTGATAATTTTGTATGGCAAGGAAGTCACTTGGATTCTGAATTTCTAAGTATAGTCAATACTATAATATATTGGCATGCTGGTAGGTCATGATTACACTGCTTGTGTGCCAACTCCTTAGCAAACTCATCTGGACCCTCGAAGACTTATGTAGATAATTGCTTTGGCAAATTAAATATGATGCAAACTCAATCTGATATAATTATATTCATGTTGCGCAGTTCATATCTTAACCGCATGCATGCATGCATGCTCTTTTCTTTTTCTTTTTTTTTCCTTTTTTATATTTTCCTCAGTCACTCATGTCTTTTTAACATTCAATCAATATAGACCTGATGCAAGAGTCATACAATTAATTAAACGTATGGGAGCTCGAACCCAACCAAATCAGAGGAGAGTTTTATGTATGAATAAGATTGATTTAGTAAAGAAAAAGAAAGACTTGATGAAGGTTTCTGAAGAATTCAAACACCTTCCTGGATATGAAAGGTATGGTTTTCTTCCAAAGAGACTGGATAAAGGGCCAATTTGCAGTATGAATTGTAACCTTTCTGTGGATCAACTCTAGTGCCTAAGCTAGCTGATAATTGCCTGTTATTATTGTGTAGGTCTTTCATGATATCAGGACTGAAGGGGGCTGGGGTAAAAGATCTGACTCAGTACTTGATGGAGCAGGCATGTACCTTTTCTAATTTTGCTGTCCATTCGGCCTATCCAAATGTTTTGTTGTTCCTTTGATAAGGCACCTGGAATGTCTTATTTGATTCCATAAAACAGTGGTCCTAAATGATGAACGTGACTTTTAGACACATCTTGTTTTTGTTGAGTACTAGAGTTTTTAAGTTTCTTTTACATTCATTGACTAATAAATGATTTCTGGCCACATTTTCTTGTATAATAGTCTATACTATATGGTGTATGTCTATTTGTACTTGGTGTGGGAACAGAATGAGTATTCTCACTCACTCACTCACTGGTGCACTTTGATAATGCATGAGCAAAGATAAGATTGCTTTTCTTTTGCCAATATTCTGAATTTTATATTTAAAGCTGATTACTATGAGTGAAAAGCTGAATGAGGCATAGTGTGCCATCTGATACCCGTCTCATACCCAACACAATATGTTTGTGTATATATAAGTAAGTATGTATATTAGAAACTTATATATTTCTAGAAACATTTTATATTTATTTTTGGGGGGATAGAAACATTTTATATCAAATAGCAGAGAGAATAACCAAAATATTAGTAGTTCTTGTGTTGGCATATCAGTGTGCTATGGATTTGCTTTGTCAACTATTTTTTGGATAAGGAAAAATGAGATCTTTCTGACAATCTAATAGCTTTAGGGCCTGCCTCTTGGCACAAAATTTTAGTAATTGGTGGAAAATATTTTTCTCCTTTTTAAGTGTAAAGCTCCTGTACTCATGAAACTACTTCCTTTTAAAACTAGTCAACTGCATATTTTTCTTATATTTGTCCAGAACTCTTATGTTAGACATTCCAAGACCTAACTCTGGATTTTTAATTGCTTCTAATGCTTAGGCAGTTCAACGACCCTGGGAAGAAGATCCATTTGTGATGAGTGAAGAAGTTATGAAGATGATAGCAATGGAAGTTGTGCGTGAAAGGTTGTTGGACCATGTACATCAGGTAGCAGTTCAATTCAACCTCAACTTTATAGCTAGAATCTGCCAGCAGTATATTGTAGGATCAGATGATGAATGTTATGATTTTGACGATGGTTAACAACTTTCTCAATTCAGGAAATTCCATATGAAATTGAGCATCGTTTGATTGACTGGAAGGAATTACGAGATGGTTCTCTTAGAGTTGAGCAACATTTTGTCACTGGCAAATTAAGCCAACGCAAGATTCTTGTGGGGAAGAACGGCTCCAAAATTGGGTAACTACTTCTATTTTGAGTCTTTGTTTTATTTTTATATTTTTCCTAGCTTTACAGATTTTGCAACTGGTTCGTTTTTGTTTTCAAGGACAGAAGCTTGGAAGCTTTTGAGTTCAGTATAAGCATTTAGCAAAAGTGAATCATATCTCCATCTTTTGTTCTTTTATTTGTTAGAAAAGATCGAGTATCATGTTATCATAACCTAATCAGATGGCTGTCATATCAGTTTGGGATTATTATTTTAGGTTCAAATGTTTGAATTCTTCTTGTTATCTCAATAATTGTATGTGATGGTTGGTATAAATATACAGACTCATGATCTATTAAAGAAGCTTTCCTGTTTATCTTTATTTAAACCTCTGTGGTATCAAAGCATAATACTCCAATGCTTGTTTGTAAGTTAAGTCCCTCACCCATTACATCCAATCCCAGTTACCATTGAAACCTAAAGTAAGCTGAAAATATAACAGTCCCAAACTGAAACCATAATGATCTGAGTTGGTTATGATAAGGTGATGCTCAATCTATTCTAACAATGATTTTGTCTTGTTTGAAGCTTGACATGCACAGTTGAGCCCATTATTTAGTCTGCCCAAACTTTCGAGAGTTGAGATATTTCAATGCCCTTTCCCCTTATGAAACATTCCATATCCTGTAGGCTTGGCTTTTCTTCATCTTAGTATAGGGCCGTTATTGATGAGTCTTCTTCGAGTCACGGGTGAACATATAAGTATCTCAGAAGACTTTTAAGTTGGATCTACTTCCAACCTGCTTTCGTGTAAATTCATTATTAGTTTGGTGTATTAACTTTTTGTAAATCAAGTTTACCCAAGAATTTCTCTTAGATTAATTTCTCTTTTTCCAAAATGTGAGCAGTTATTTCTGAATCCTTATTTTGGAAATTGCAAACTTCTGATTTGTGTGTGTTTCTTTGATATAGGAGAATAGGAATTGAAGCTAATGAAGAGCTAAGGTCCATTTTCAAGAAGGAAGTGCATCTAATTCTCCAGGTTAGGCTTAAACAATGAGCAAAGGCAAAGTGGATTTAATGTTTAGAGTGCACCTTCTCTGCCACACCATGATGAGGCATATAAAATGGCAAGGTGTGTCTTACTCTGACCTTCGAAGTCCATTAGGCTATAAAGCCATGCTCGATATCACAGTGATCATAGAGAAAATCATGGTTATGGAGAACAGGGTAAGAAATGGGCAATGTGATCGTGCAGGCAAAACTTCCTACCTTTTTTTTTTTTTTTCCAAATTTGATTACCGCTATTAAAAGGAGTTAGATTCATTCATTATAATTGTAAGCGTGTATGAATGTTACAAATAGATTACCATCTCTTGTTTTTTCTTTTTCGAGTATAAATTTCACATATTTTATGTATATCAATTTTGATCATGAATTCCCTCTTCCCTTTTCCCCCATTTTCCCCTTGCGAGTCTTATGGGAGCTTTACAACTTATTCCGCATGAATACCTTATTCAACTTTTCCTTATTGTAGATACACATCTGGGTTTGATTAGAGATTCTTCGTAACATCAAATCAATCGTTAATAGATATGAAGTATATTAAAAGATGAGATTTATTTTTGATATACTCGTATGTATGTCTGTTTATTATTAGTTAATTCTACTAATTTTTCTGGCGATTGATGTCCACTTCAGCTTGGAAATGGCAGTTCATCTGAGGTTTAGTTGATTATATCTACTTGTAGCTCTGAACTCATGCAAATTTGTAGGTAAAATGTTGACTGGTATATTGAAATTTATTGGCTCTAGCAGAGAGATATGCTTAACTTTTATTACTTTTCTTAAAAAAATATTGTTAGCAAAAAGATGCACATTTTTCTTTTCCTTTTTCTAATTTTTATAACTATTATTGTTTGTTTTATTAATGAGTAATAACCAATGATATAAAAATCGGACCGAACCGGTCGGTTCGATCGGGAATCGGTCCCTAGTCCGGTCCGGTTGGCTTAGGAAAATCGGCCGGCTAAAGAACTGGTCAAACCGGTCAATAACCGATTAAAACCGGCCAAAACCGGGCAAAAGTGAACGGGTCAAAATCGGTCCGTACATTTTTTTTTTTTAATTTTTTCTTATATAACAAAATAATTTATCTCAAATAATTTTAACAAATTAAAAATAAAAGGTAATAAAAAAAAAGGAGAGAATTGAAATATATATATATATATATAGATTTAAAAAATAAAGAATATAAAAGAAGTAAAATATAAATACTTTATTATTTTTTATATTTGGTTTCTATTATGTTTATATTCAATTTTCTAATAACATTTTTTTAAAAATGTATTTAGCCAAAATTGTTATTTAGTTTTTGTTTTTTAATTTTTTAATAATAAGTAGAATTTTAATATAATTTAAAAACTCTAAATAATTTTTGTAATATCTTAAAAAATATTAAATTAATAATCAAATATTTAAAATTTATTTTTTATATTAAATTTTTAATATATAAAAATTTTAAAAAATATAATTAATTATTATCGGTTCGATTAATAAACCGTAAACTAGTGCTTTCACCAGTTCAATGACCAATCCGATTTTTAAAACATTGGTAATAACCATCTCGGGATATTTGAATAAATGAATGGACGATGTGGTATTTAACTTTTTTCCATCAATAATATATTGTATATGCATATTTGATGAAAAACGGGGAAAAAGTTTTAGTGGTTATCGATGTCACTTTTAAGGAGTGTTACGAAAAAATGGGTTAATTACTCTCAGTAAACGTTCAAGATACACGTCTTTTTTTTCAAATGCGTTCTTTTTTCTTTTTTTATTAAGATTAATGAGGTAGTATAAAGAGGGTAACACATTAAATATATCTAAGAATTTTCCTAAATTATAGAACTCCAGTCATATGATCTCGTAAAACGATAAATTTTACTTAGTCAAACTTTGTTAGGTCATATAAACTTTAATATGTCATCTAGATTATTTCACGCAGCAAAATTATGTTTGAATTTGTTTTAATTTCCTATCTATGTTTTTATAGTGACTTTCATAAATTATATATTTATACATAAAAAAATATTTTTGAATAAGAGGTCTTTTTTCTGAAACTTCTCTATAAACCACTACGGTCTAGTTAAGGCCTTGGTATATATGTATTTTGTCTTTTTTAAGCATTAATTAGTGAATATAAATGCTAAAAAACAATACAAATCCCTCGTTTAAAATTTGAGCTTTGTCACACCAAACAATCCATAAATTTGTAATAGACTCACTGTAACCTTAGCTTGAGAATCTTACAATCAATGGCTAGAAGGAACCATTTGCTTGGTTGATGGAAAGAGAGGGATAAAGATAACTTTTTTTGGGGCAATATTTATTATGATATTACTATTACTTAGAAGTATTTTTTTTATTATTATTTTAAGTAAGAGTACTGATTGAATTTTTTTTATCAATTTTATTTACCTTCTTTTTTTTTTTTTAATCAAAACAAACGGCAATTAGGCTAGCTAACATAAAAACAAACATCAAATTCATCACGTTATCCTCTAACATTGGCACGCCACAAGGAAATGAAAAGGACCACAGCTTGTATTCCTTCTGTTTCTTTATTAAATTTTTATTTCACAGAAAAAAAAAAAACCTAAAAATAATTTACCTTTCCATATAAACCCATTGACTTTAGTTGCGTTTAGAAGGCGGTGCAGGCAAAACGTCGTAACACTTGCGAGCCAAATTAAGGCAATCCAACCAATGAAGGATCTCTGCATTGGGGTCCCTCTCGATCACAACATCGGACACCGTGATCTGCACTGCGCCCTTAAAGCTGGTGATCTTGCCTCGCACTCTAGCTACCTTCCCGAGCTGGACGAGATCGGCGAAGCGAGCAGCGGAGGCGGCAATCAGTGGAACATCTGGTGAGATAGGGCCCCGCGTGAAGTAAGGAGGGGAGAGTTGGTTGAGCCAGAGGATGCAATTGACGCAGCCAGTGCCGTCGTCGATGTTGAATTTGAGAAATTTGTTAGGTTTGAGTTCGCGAGAGGTGACGGTGCCAACGGCCTCGGCGCGAGAAAGGGGGATGCCTCTGCGAGAGAAAGAGGAAGAGGAAGAAGAAGAAGGGGTTTGGGTGAGGGAGAGAAGATCGAAGGCGAGAAGCTTCACATGAGTGTTGAACAATGGACCATGCTGCTGCTGTTGCATTGCTTCCTAAACCCTAAAGCAGAGGATCGGATTGCTCCAAACGACGGTAAGGTCTTTGCGCTTTCACAGAGAATTTGAGAACAAGCATTTATTTATCTCAGAAACTTATTTTCACTCAAGTGACAAAATAATTTAAAAGCATTCCCGCCAATGAAGTGATGGCTTCTGTATATGTTTAAATTATAATGTAATTCTAACAATTAAGATTAATTTTTTTAAGGATGATATTAATGAATTTAAGTAATATTATAATCAATCTTAAAAATATAATATATATATATATATATATTTTAATTATGATTATCCTATTGCAAAAATATTGATGAAATACTTCAATAAAATGAGACATAGTTAACAATCCAATTTACTACATCCAAAAAAAAAAAAGGCATCCAAATTACTGTTTGTTTTAAACTTGAGATTTTATGGGCTTGGCTGGGCCCGTCTAATCTCTTTAGCCTGTTTTAATGAGTGTGGAGTGTGGAGAACCTTTGTTGTTTTTGTTTCTGACCCAACAAAAGTTACACTTTTTTTTTTTTCTGGAGTGTTTTTCTCTTTCTCGATTTTTGGATAATATGATTTTATCAAATCTATATCATTATATTTTAAAGATACTCTGAATCGCTTCTACCATTATAATTATTATTATTTCCTTAATTTACATTAAGTTTTGATAAATTCACTTACTTATGTATTTCATTTGCATGTTTGGTAGTGATCCTGTATTTGTACGTAATAACTAATTGCACAACGTTTTAATTTGGAATTGAAATTACCTATTTAACTTTAAAATATTTTTTCTTCCAAATGAAATATAAGATCAACTTTTTTAAACCTTTGGAAAAACAAAGGGTGTCTGAAATTTTTAATTTTCTTTTTTTTTTTTGGGTGAAAATTTGTAACTTATTTTTAATTAAAATCAAATTGTATAAATATTATTTCTTAACTTTGCCATATCACTGGTTATTGCAATAAAGAATTCTAGATTTTTTATTTGGTCTAATTTTGAGAAAAACACTATTTCATTTCAACTTTCAAATTAATCTATATATATATATATATATATATATGAATTTGGGACCTTCTATCATTAGTCCCAAAACCATATATATCAATAGAAAGTGAAAAAGAATTATATAGTTATTTATATGAGAAGAAAGTGAAAAGTTATTTAACTTCCTACTTTCTTCTTATAAATAACCTTTTACTACTTCATTTATAAAAGGTAAAAATTTTCATTTTGTATTTACAAATAAATTTTAAAAAATTGTGCATGTCAAATCACTAGTAGAGGATATAAGTATTCAACAGCCTTGATTTAAATATAAATATTAATATTGTATTTGAGTTTGATTCCTACCCGTCTGTGTGTGTCTGTGTGTTTGATTCTTGCCCGTCTCTTTAGAGAGAGTGAGAGAGAGAGATTTCTAATTTCCCTTTTCACTGTCTCCCTTTTATATATCTTTTTTTCTCTTCCACGATGAGTAAGTGCCTCAACCTTTTGTTATGCTAACACTTTTAAAGCAAGTTTAGAGACAATAAAAGTACCATACCAATATGTCATAATGCGATGGAGGTTGGATTCTTCGTACCCAAACTGTTCATGTCCCACAACGATGTTCCCCTCCAGTGTCCAAAAAGATTCTCTTTTTTTTTTTTTCTTCCTTTAATATAAATACATGAATATTTTAAATTTGAAGTTAACTTTGTCAATTTTTCAATATCAGAGTATAAAATTTAATATGAATGACTTGCCTCTCGATCAAAGTGAAATAAAATAAACATGTGGAAATGTGTGCAAGCACATGATATAGAATATATTGTGTTCTTTGGGTTGAGTCATCCTGCGAATCCAAATAAAGAGTGGAGAAACCACCACGTAGTAATTGAAGTTCTGTACTTTATAATTCTCTTAGCACTTACATATTTTTTTGAAAAAGAAATTGTCACTTTGAACTTAGATTCTTGACCGTTCAATTTTAAACTTTATCCCACACAAATCTTACCCAACTTACTATTTTTCAAAAAAATAATGAAAATAAAAGCATGTTATTTCAATATTATTGATCAAGCCATAAGTACAAAAAAAGAGACTATAATTTTACATATGTATCAAATTCACAACATCTATATCATATACTTCAGTCTTAGGATAAACGATTTTAAATACAAAAACAAATTTTCATTTTTATTATTTCAATTCATTTTAATTGTAAAACACTTTAGGTTCATTAGAAAATTAATATTTGTCCCAAAAAAAATGTGAATACAAACAAAATAACACGACCGGATCAACCAGATCCAACTCAAACCGCGTTAAGTCTGTTTCAATTCAATCTACACAACTGTGTGTGGTTTAGGTTGAGTTGTATTCTTAAATCAATCTAATTTAATCAATGCACAGTTCTAATTACCCCAAAAAATATATTTCAAAGCATTGACTTAAGTAATATTTTTTTGAACTTCAATGTTTAAGATTAAAGAAATCTGATATAGATAGGCTTGATTTTTATTTTTATTTTTTTCCTCTTAATTCCTTAGATCTTATGCATTCTTTGTATAATAATAATAATAATAATAACAACAACAACAACAAAAGAGAGATAAAAAGAGAAACAAACATTCTTTGTTTACCATTGTGAAAGGTGGGGGCAATTGTGAGGACATGGTGGTCAGCGTTGCCATCCAGAGAGCATAACAAGCAGTGTATGTTGGTTCTCACATTTGTCTGAAAGGCAGGCAATTGTAGATGGGACCCATACCCTTTTAGCTTCTCTAAGTCATTGATGCTTTCATACTCTCTTGACCCAATTTGCTAGTGCTTCTTTTTCTTTTTACCATTTTTTATAGCAAGGATTTGACCCAAAAATTGGCAATTTACAAGCTATAATATATTTCCAAGTGCTGCCTACCATCATGTCCATTGTAGTAGTAATAATAATAAAGTTGAGGAAAAGGTGAAAAGGGTCCCCTTTTACCTTCCCCATATGCGTAGCAATAATTTCTACTATTGTACAAACAGTCTTTTTATTGTTTGTGTTTGGAGAGAAATTTTGCCTATATAAATTTGTTTTATGTAACGTTTAGTCTGTGATTATTTCAATTTTAATTTAATTACTTAGATATTTATTTATAAAAAATTTTCATTTATAATATATATATATATATATATTATATATATATAGGCTTTCTCTGCATTTGCATCGGTAATTTTTAAAATTGCAATAGATTTCACGAAAAAAAAGACAGATTAGCATAGAGCTCAAGGTGAGTTGGTACTATTTTGGGAAAGTGCTGACTCTCTGTAGTTATATATATATATATATATATATATATATATTGATTAGGATATTTTTGCAATAAAAGATGAATTAAAAGTACCAGAAAAATTTATAATGTAAAATAATTTGTAGTCTACAAATACACTTTTATATGAATTCAAAGAAAAAAAAGATGAAATCATCGGTCACCACTGATCAATAATTTCAAGTTTATTTTCTTTTTATAATGTTTATTCAAGTTTATCAATGTAACACTATTTAAAAGTGGCTACATCAATATGATAATAACTTTTATAATTATTTAAAATATTGTAAACATAAATTCCCATTATGGATGTATAAAAATGAAAACCTATTTTTAACATTTTTTTTTTTACAATTTTTCCATATAACATTTGTACCTAAGTTGATGTAATTAACATTTCTGCAATAATATGACGACTATTTGTCCAGTCCCTTGGAGCTTAATTAAGCTCCTTATACATATTATTCCATCATGCATGCATGATTATTTCTTCTCAATAAATAAAGAATAATTAAAAATCATGGTGTGGATCTTTGAAATTTTAAGGGACAATTGTTCTTCCAATAGTAAATATTAAAAAAAAAATTAAAAGTATATATCTTATCAAAAGTACTACCTCTTTCTACAAATCATTGAAAACTTTGGCTGGTGGATGCATGATCTCTCGAAATATCCTTAACAATTCTTTATATGTAACATCACCCCAAAGACTCTTTCTTTTCATATTAGCATATTACAAAAGAACTTTTAATTTTATAATCACTCTTTCTGTGATTGAACCATTTCCATTATAAATTTTGTCTAACACCAATTAATTTTAGCTGAAAATTTTCCTTTTACTGTTGCAGCACTTTCAAGGTCTCTTCACGCAAGAAAACTTAAAGAAAATAAAACCCTTAAAATAATAAGAAAAAGTGAAGAAGAAAAAGAATCCTAGGTACCCTCTTCCTATACTTAAAAAAATTTATAATATCTTGAAATATATTGTGGGGGTCATCTTTGCTTTTTGTTGGGTCTGAGAAGATATGTTTCAATGGCTTGACTCAGGAAAAAGCAAGAGTACTAGCTTTAGATGGATTCAATTATTTGAATCTTGATTTTTTTTTTTTTCCTTCTTCTCATAAGAATATGGCTCTATTGGAACTCGGAAGGTCACATTAATCAGGTCCCTCATTTCCATAATCATTAGGTACACCTGTAATTTTTCTAACATCTTGTGGTTTTGATGCCACAATTTATATATTTAAGGTTCGCACCCTACAATCTCCCAATATTATAAATGTGATAATTTCGAAGTTATAATTATATAAATATTTTTTAAATTTGAATAAATGCTTATTTTATTATATGACCTAACGAGAAATATTGAATTTAAAATTTATTATAATTAAGTTATTCATATTTCTTACCCTATTAGACTTACTATACTACTACATGCATGACCGTGAGGCGAAAGAGAAAACAATTATTTGCTTTAAAAAAAAAAAAATTATTATCTTTATCTATTTGGCATACATGAAAAATTATAAATATAAATTAATGTAGATGGCATTAGTTATTTAGATTAAATTATTTATATAATTGTTTGGAGACATAATAAAACATAGTTATAAAAACTTGTTTGGTTACGTAAAAGGAGACTCAAAGCATTTGATGAAGGAGTGAAAAAAACGAAATCGATAAGTATAAATAGGAATGGCAACTTTAGAGAACGAGAATGGATAGTGTCTTCTCACTCTGTCTCTAATTCCTATCACAAGAGGGATTTTCTCCCACCCTTATTTCGCGAGTTCCCATATGGAAATTTCTTCCATGGAAAGGGAGTGTGTGACTGAGGAATAGTTTGTGGGTTAGATTGATTTTTTTCTTGTTGGTTTTAAATCAATTTAAATATAAATAAAGAGTGAAATAATTAAGAAAGACAAATGTTAATTATACATGTAGATAAAAATTTTGAGAATATTTATGTAAAGTTGATAAAGATGAATACCCTACTGGGAAGTATAATTTCCGTCTTCATCCTCAAACTAACCTTAGAAGTGTTTTCTCCCCTAAATCTCTCTCCATAAAATAAAATAATTCAAATGAGACAATCTCCCAAGAAATCCTCAAATTTTTTCCCATCACTGGTTATGAATCAAATCCTTGACAACAAACTTACGTCAATTTTAGAGATTGCTCTCTATGTTCATCATAAAGGTGCGTAAATGGTAAATAAAAAGAGTTGTTATATATTGCTTATGAAAATAGATATAAACGTTATTAATCAAATAAGACGTTGATACATAAATTTACAACTATTTATACTATAATAAAAAAAAATTTAAAAATTGATCATCACTTGGTCCATTCTAATATTTTGTCACATGTCGAGTTCTTGAGTTATTAACGACAGTTATTCGTAAAATTAATCTAACGTAATAATATTAACCTATATTTTGAACACATGGAATGCAGTACTGCTATAGCAAGCAGAGAAAATCTGGTAATTAATGATATCAAAGTATGGTATATATTTTAAGCCAAATACTGGACAAATGGAATAAATGAGTAGCTGAGAACCAGATTCAATATATAAACATAGTGGATGGAGTATTTGAATAAGAAAGATGCCTTTGCTTATGATAAAGGATATACCCAAAATTAAAATTGGAATAATATTAAAAGACTGATTCAGATTGATTTCATCGAAGATCTGATTACGACTGATGAATTAATTGAAACTTCCAGATGAAGACCTAAATTGCATTGTTCTCTATTATGTATTCTTCTACTAATGTCATGGGATTTACACAGGTTCCTCGTTAATTACATTAATTAGACCTGTCAACCATTATATATATATACACCTATATATATATGTATCTAACTGCATGTGTGTTTATTTATCTCAATTTCACAAAATGAAACTTTAGACTGATCCTATTATATTTTATTTATTTTGCATGAAATTGTTGTCATTGAATGAAAATACTTTGTAAAATAAAAAGAACAAAAAAGGTTTCTTTGCCTAGTCATACCCACTTGAATTATGATAGGATTTAGGCCATAATTGATTCCCGCATAGAATATTCTACATCCTGTAATATATTATCACTTTTTGGTGTTGTTATCAATCTATAAGGCTTCACGAAGATCATTTGAGTGGACATTAGAATAAAAATAAGATCTAAAGAAGTAGGATATGTAATGACAACTTTTTGACTTAAATGAAAGAAGATGATATTACATATGACAATTAAAATGTATGAATTCAACCTAAGTGGTCCGTCTAATGACTGAAATGAATACGTAATGTATAAGTAAATGTACTGTTACAAATTTATATCTTAATTATGATAATTTTTTAGGACTAGATTGTAAAAAATTTGTTTCTGTGAATAGCGACAAGAAGAAAGTGGATGGCTTCGAATGATAATGGTATTAGTGATGGATCTGAGAATTACAAAAGTGTTGCCAGCCAGAATCAAAGTGCTGAGAGAGAATACAGGTTATGAATAGTGTGTCTGTTATAATGCCAAAGGGATTGTATTTATTCTAAGAGAAAGATAAATTAATTATAATTTGGGTCAAGTTCGTCTGCTTCCTTTGACTAAATCATATTATTCAGAATAATTTATTATTGGTAAAATTGCATTGTTAAAATAACTTACCGTCTCAATTTAATTTGATGGGATTTAAGATTCAGTAATTATAAGTTTTTAAGCTTTACTAACGTGGATTAAACTATTTTTTAGCTTGTAAAATTTATAAGGTACCCACAACAATAAATTATTTATTTTGCATTTATTAAACTAAATTAAAAAATAGATTAATTGAAGTGTGTATAAACTTATATAAACACATAATGAGATGTAAGTAATAAATGGGTAATGAGATGTAAATTATTAATAGAGGAACTAAATGGATAAAGTGTATAAACAAAGTTCCTGGCACAGTTAGTAGATACTTAGGTCCCTTAAACATGATGTTTAAGATTCGATTTTTGGTAGTGTACATGAAAAAGGCTTTGTTGGGAAAAACATGTCTATTTTGGTGATCTTCGTAGCTTCAAAAGGGATTAATCTTTAGTTGCTTGCTAGGAGATAACCTTGAAGCAATCCAAAAAATTGGACAAAGTGCAATCCACACTTCTAAAAATGTGGAATGCAGGCGAATATGGTTAAACAAGAAATCCAAAAGAGTTTGTTTCTCAAATCATATATTGCTATCAAGATGTATGAATTTTATTTAAAAAACAAAACTGTTAATTTTACCATAACGGCAATTTACTGTGCATTTATGTTTTTTAAATTTCCCCTTATGATTTATGGTAATTTAAAATTTTGAATTGGTCAAAATGCATGGCTCATGCTAATGAAGAAAAAGTATATATGAGGCATATGGAAGCATTGAATCTAGAGAGAGCAGAAAGCGGGGTTCACATGGCACATTAGGGGACCACGAGAGAGGGCATGCAAAGGGCAGTACCCTTCTTATTGGGGGGCAAGTCCTTTGTCCTCAGGACATTCACGTCTGTCCAAACAGGCGCCTACCCCATGTGATAGGTGAACCCTCAAGCATCAACCTTTCTCATTGGCCACCTCTTTATTTTATTTTTTTTTCCAATCAAAATCAATATAAATATTTTAAGGTGGTAGAATTTATTAACATTTTCCAAAAAAATTGAGTTGTCCATTAATTTGACTCAAGTAATAATTTTTTCTAGACATAAGTGTGAGAGGGTCTTGAAGTATATAAGTTGGTTCTTTATTTAACGATGTTTTAAAAAAAAAGATAACAATTTTTATTTATAATTAGTCATGGCTAACTCTAATAAAACTTATAATTAGATAAGAAAATTAGCAAAATGATAAAAAAGAAATACAACTAAATTTTAAAAATAATTAAAACATTCATGAAACACGGTTAAGAATTTTGATCTTGAAAATAGCTTTAGTTGGGTAAACTCAAGTTGCAATAACAATGAACATGAAGAGAGTTTTTAGTTTAATATGTAATAACATTCAAAATTTCTCCCCAATTAAAAGTTATGATTATTTATAATTGATAGACCCTTCTTTTCGACTTCTTGCATTTTACCAACTTAAAAGGAAAAATTATAGTTAAAGATTTTAAGTTAAAAATATTTATATTGAAAAACTTTTAATTTTAAAATTATTTTACAAGATTTAAGGACAAAAAATTTAAATTGTGCAAAAAAAATTATATTTTAAAATTTGAAGTTAAAATTTTTTATATTTGAATCTTTTAAAATATTTCAAAATTTAAAATTTTCTAATACACATACTTTCAATTTAAAACCTTCAATTTTAATTTTCCTAACTTTAAAAAGTCATTTGTTATAGGTTCTTTGTCGCCCTATTCCTTACCTCACCCTCTACTCCCAAAGCCAAAATAAAATTGAGTTAATATATTCTAAAATAAATTTAATTTGCAAAAAAAAAAAATTATATGCAATGAACCAGAAAACTTGCAAGCATGCTGAACATGTGTTAAAAAATGTCAAAATATGATTACATATATTTTTTATTATTGATTTGGTTATAAAATTGTAATAAACTGAGTCATAAAAAAATTTTCAAAGCATATGTCAATATGCTGGTCTATGTATTGATAATTAACTTAATCTAAATCTAATATCATGTTGATCTATTTTAAAGAAATAAAAAAGTGCATGTACAAACTTATGGAGGAAAATAGAGGGACATGATTGTGGTTTGGAAAACGATGGGGGAGAAAGTCCTCTTGTTTTTTTTCAGGAGCACACTCACATGGCCGACACTCCCCACAGAAAACACACTTTGAGTGGCAGAAAAATTGAAACGAAGATGAAGAAGATGATTGGATCGATCCAAGAGACGAAATTAAAATTTTTACAGTTATATAATTACGTAATAAGATAATCTAAGATAAAGAGACAACAACGTGTAAAGAGTTCAGTTCTTTTCTTTATATTTATTCATTTTTTTTTCCTATTTATTTATCTCTTATTAGATTATATATAACTAATAATTTGTGATAATAAAAGATGTGACCTCTTTGAATGCGCCGATTTTTGTAAAGGACAAACCTATGGGTTCGTTTCGTTTCGTTTCACAGTTCGCACAGGTTAGCGTAGTCCTTTTGCGTTTGGTGATGTTATAAATATTAATCACTTTAAACAAAAAAGAGAAAATAATGGTCCCCATGCAATCTTCCCCATATTCCATCACAAGATATTCCTTTTTCAAAGGGTACCCAACCCCATTTTCTCTTCCATATCTTATTACAATCCTTTGTTTTTTATGTATTTATCTATCCCACCAACTAACCCATCAAAACGCTGACCCTTTTATTCAAACCCCTTTTTTTCCCCTTATTTTATAGGACTAGAAATAGTAATTTCTTTATGATACGTAAGTAATTATTTGCATAAATTCTTTCACTCATAACTGTATCATCTGAATTTGTGAAACCAATTACGTTAAGTCATCAAACTAAGATTGAACTATTTGTAAAATTGTGTTAAAATTAATAATTCATTAATTTAGCTACATTTTTTTTTTGGAGGAATTATTTTAGCTGCATTTATTATAGACTTTATCACTGAGTACGTTTATAATTTATCTTTTTAAAAATTGGTCCCAATTATTAATTATTATTGTGTTTAAATTGTAATTTTGATGTTTGTTTCACAAAAATAAAATAAAATAAATTATATTCTCACTAAAAATTATAATTTTTTAATATATAATACTTGGTCGATTTTGCAATTTAGTATTATAGTTAAATCACGAATTCAAACCTCTAAAATGGAGGTGAGAGGGAAAAATTATTAGCAAATAAAAGAATATTGAATCGTATTTAACTATTTATTAATAGTTACTGTATTTAAATTGTAGATCTTGACGTCCATTTTATAATAAATTTAAAAAAGAAATAAAGTTACATATTAACTAATCACTGTAACTCTAGAGCCAATAGAAAATGCTTCATCCTACATCTTGATAATTCGGTGAAGACGCATTCACGAACACATCGAAAACCACTCAGCGGAGAAATTAGCAGAAGACAATACCCCGTACGTGAAAGAAAGTCATTCTTTTCAATCAATCAAACATGGATTCTTTATTTTCTTTACTTAGAAAAAAAAAAAAACTGGAAGAAAAATTTATGGGGCTACAATGTTGCCACTTCGATTTGTCCTTTTTTAAAATCATAATTTGTGAAATTAACATCTGCATATTTTAAATCTCAAACTTTTCTGGTAACATTTTTCCATGAGATTTGATTCCATCCATCGAATGCAAGCATTTTCTTTTTGCCTCTGTCCCTGTCGGGATGAGGATGATGTTTATTATCCATATCTATCGTCACCACGTCAATTGAAAATTTTATCACTTTAATTAAGGTTGATGGTGAGTCATGTTTCAGAATCTATTTTTTAAAAAAATAATATATCAATTTTTAGATAAATTATTAACAAAAACCACTAAATTACATAGAACTTGCTTAAACTTTTAAGTCATAAGTATACATCGCCCTCACTTTTAAAATTTGAAGATGAATTTTTTAAATTAAAAAAATGTGCAGATAATTTTTATGTTATTAGTTAATTTGTTATTTTATTAACGGTCTATAATATGTTAGTAATAATAAATCACTTTAAACTCCATTTTTTGTCTAAATAATCTCTTTAAAAATTGAGTTATGTGAAAATAATTTTATTAAACTTTATGTTATATGCAAATAATCTCTTTAACATTTGATGCTTTATTAATAAAGTAACAAATGGTGAGATAATTATTTATACGAATTTAAAAAATTATGAAATTTAATTATCAAGTTTTAAAAGATAAAGAGATTATCTTTATATAACATAAAATTCAGAGAGTTATATGCAATTTAATCTTAAAAAATTAATAAAACTTTAACTCACAATCAACTATAGTTTAAACTTATGTAATTTATGTTATTATTAATCTTTCTATGCTGTTTTTGAGGTTCAGACTTGAAAAAATTTTGAATTCATTTAAAATGTTTTATCGCTTCACAAGAATAATTCTTAATTTTAATATTATATATATACATATATATATAATTATTAGAATTTATTTTCACACTTGATCTGTGAATCCTTTATGTACAAATCAAATCATCTTTGTAAGTTCCTTTATTATTATTATTATTATTATTATCTTTTTTTTACATAATGCGTTAATCTAAACTCTTAAATAACTACTCACTCAAATTACTTTATAAATTGTTAACAAAACTATCGGTTTTCCCTTTTCAGTTGGGATGAGACAAAGAACGGAAGACAACAAATAAGTCAAAATCATACCCAATTCAAAAGCAAACCATCATCAATTGCCACAAATAACACTTTTAACTCTACGAAAACGAAAACCCAGACAAAAACTAATAAAAAATTGAAGAAAAAGAAAAAGAAATAGTAAATTATGCACTATTTTATGAATTTTATTAAAATTACCCACATTTTTTATTTATTTTTAAAGTACATAAAAATTATTTTTAAAATAAAAAATTATCCTATACTTTAGTTTAACTTTAAATTTTTTTATTAAAATATTCTCAATTTAAAAATTTTTATTTTTTAAAACATATTTAGATAAATAGAGGATACTTTAGTTTAAAAAATACAAATTAGACCAAAGTATATTATAATTTTTTGTTTAATATATATATATATATATATAATTTTAACATAACTTATTAAAAAAATTATGTAATTTACAATCAACCCATTTAACATAGGCAGTGAGAAATGAGAAGGACTTGTAACGATTGAAGTCCTGATTTATAACTTTATACACTAATTATCTTTTTGTTATTTTTTAAAAAATTTTTTATGAATGCTTAATCAATGAGATGGAAGCAGTACTATGAAATAATTAGTAATTGCGTTTATGCTAATTTCTCAGCTTCTATATGGTGATCCACATGTGTTGATCCAATGGAAATGTGATAAAATCAAAGGAATATATATTAATTAGACCCACATGCAAGAGAAGTTGTTGAGTACAAATATTTAATTTTCTATAAAAAAAAATTAATGAATGTGATCTATTTTATTTTTTAAAAAATTATTGGTGTAATATTTCATTATTCAACAAAAAATATTTTTATTGAGACCTAATTTACCAATAAATCCAAAAAGAACAGCCATTTATACATGTCAAAAGTAAATACAGTGAGAATTATATCTTCTATTAACTTAATTAGTTCATTTATCTAAATTTAATACCTTTTATTTTACAATAATATGATGTGTTAAGTCAATTTGCACTAAAAATTGATAAACCTATGCAATTTTTTTAGGGAATTATATTATCTTTTTATTGAAGTTTGATTAATTACACCCGATATTTTTATTATTTCCAAATTATCATTTTGAATATTTGATATTTAATGTATATTACAACAACTTTTTTTTAATTGTTTACTTTTTATCAATGAAATTAATTTTTTATGCAAAATGTGTTCCATTCAAACTATGAGAACACTTTTCTCCTTTTTCCTATTCCAAAGCGTTATTATTTTTAATTGAATATGATATTATAATTTTATTCTTAAAATAAAAATAAAAATATCTAAATAATTTTTTTAAAAAAATTATATAACATGTAAAAAATTAACTTTATTAACACAAAGTACATAGCATTAACAGTTTTGACATAAACATACACATGTGAGAAGAATTGAATTATTTTATTTCAAATTTAAATATAGTTTAGCCAAATAATAAACAGTTATAACTTAAGCTTTTTTTTTTTTTTTATACGAACAGCTGCATTTGCTATGTTTAATAGGGTTCGAAGTTTGATCCATATTTAAAATATTCCCCCTCCCTCCTTTTTCTTTTTCTTTTTTTGACTTCAAAACTTTTTATGTCAAACTTTGGTCATCCAATAGGACCGAAGCAAAGCTTGTTACAATCGTATTATTTCTTCTTTATTTTATTTGAATGAAATTTGGAACTACTTGTGTTACCGGTTACAACATGGGCAAGTTTTATCTATGTTGTTTTATCTCAAAATTTTTTGTCCCGTCAATTTGTTCATTAATCATGAGAAAAAAAAAATAGATATAGAGAGTAGTTAAGATCTATTTAATGACCTCCACACAATCTTTTTTTAGTCTCCCTTCTTCTACTTTCTTTGCATTAGAGGATTTTGAAGTTACACCTTTTTGACATTTTTAAATATCTTACATATTTTTTATCTATTAAAATAAACTAAAATGGTGTTACTATGTATGATACAATAAAATAATTATTGACAAGAATCTTTGCTCCTACTCCCTTTCTCTTTTATAATTGATAAAAAAATGACAAGTTTGGCAGTGAGAAGGCTCATTGTTCTTAGGACATACAACACATACACACACACAGAATTTAAAAATATTCATTGTAAAAATTATTAAAATTATTTTAAAAATTCAAAAGATAAAAAATTTTAATGATAAAAAATTATTTCTTAAATAGCAGTTAAAAAAATAAATAGTAAATAAGGTTTATGAATTTTATAATATAAATATAATTTTTTTGTGACTAACATTTTTAATCTCTTAAATCTTTAAAATAATTTTACAATTTAAAATTTTTTCTAATATATTTCTTACTTATAATTTAAAGTATAATTTTTCCTTGCTGTGATCTGTCATGTAATTTTTCGAAATTCCGCGAAAAACATGTGTATCTCATCACGTGTATTTAGACAAATAAAATACAAATTCCGAAATAAAAAGACAAACAAGATACAAAGAAATCTTATTCCTGCATTTAATTATGAACATGGAGCACTAGTAAACAGAAGAAAGTTGACCTTGAATTTGATGAAGAAGTACCATTGCACCAATCCATTGAACCCACGCTCACGGGCTACTATTCTCTCATTTTAGGCATTCTAAAACTCAATATATTTTCTTCTGTTTATTTTTAATCTTCTTATTACACATCAAAATACTTTCATATTGTTAAAATCAATTATATTAAAATAAAAATATAAGAGTTATTTTTATCTATTTTATTTATACTTAATATCTTATATTATCACAATATGTAATTGTGTTTTCATTCACAAAGTCTTATTTAACATGTTATACATCCATAATTGGGTAACTTTTACTTATTAGTTTAATAAAAAATGAGTAAAATTTTATAGAAATTTGAATTTTTAATAATATTATTTATGATAAGAGAATAGACAAATTTTAAAAAATATCTTATAAAATAATGTATATATTTTAGTGATGAGTTAATAACTCCCATAACATTAATTTTTAATTATTAAAAATTAAAGTGGATTTACTGTTTCACATTCAATTTCTATCTTTTTATTTTTCCACTGCTTCCATTCAGTTTCACTCTATTGTCTAAAACTATACAGGAACCAATCCAAATATTCATTGCAAGTTATAGGTTAATTTGGCCTAATGGAAGAAGTTAACTTAACTAATATAACTAACTATTTGGCAAGAAAACAAAAGAAAAACTAAATTAACTGTTTGAACAGTAATTTTTTGGGGATATTTAGAATGCCTCCATGTGGCATTGATTAAAGGCAGATTAGTTTAAATGAGAATCTCAACAAAAGCAAAGACATGCCTACTAACCAATTGCTTAACTAATAAAAGCTGGCAATAAATTAATTATCTCACGGGGATATTAATGGAATTTCAGAAGTAAAAATGGGTCTTTTGATAATTCTTGTGGGAATAAGATCCGCGCCTTGTCGCCATGTCGTTATCGGAGAGATTTGTGATTGCGATTTCCAGTTTTTCAATTTTCTCGCTCATTTCCTCTCTCTACTCTGCTCCAAACTTCTGATTCTTGAATTTCAAGAGAGAGAAAAAAGAGAGCCCAAGGGAAACGAGGGTGTGAGAAAGACCTAGGTGAGAAAATGATTCAGATTGCATAGTAGTGGGAAATTTTGCAGATTCATAATGAAAGTGAGAAATGAAAAAAGGAAGGATTTTTTTCAGTTTTGAGCAGTCAGTGACCCAGTTTTTTTTTTTTTTGGAACCTCTTTCTTTGAAGGAAGTCTCAAGTTCTCAAGTTGAATTTGAGCCCTGAAAATGGCTAATTTCAAAAAGTGAAAGAGGAGGAGATAGTGCTGGTGTGAATGCATTAGTATATTGCAAAGACGTCGCTGCAGAGAGAGAAAGAGGACGAGACTTCAAAAGAGAGAGAGTTTGACGCATATGTGTGTGTGTGAGAGAGAGTAGGCTGCTATACTAGTTTTGTGATGTAGGAGGGAGACACGAGCGTATCAAGGAAAATCCTAAAAATTCGATTTAGTTTCCTTATCTGCTTAAAATAAAGTAGAAAACAGGAAAGAATAGCATAAAAGCGCATAAAAAATACTACTTGTACAGCGAGAGAGCCTCAGATCAGGACGAACCAAACTGGTTCCCATTGTTCATTGTACCGCCTCCTCTTTTCTGTACAGGTAAAACATTGTTTCTCTCAACGGCGCTCTCTCTTTCTCTCTCTCTGTGGGTTGAGTGAGTGCTTCGCTGTTGTGTGTTTGTTTTTGGGGTCAATCTCCGGTTTTGATTATTATATGGAAGAAAGAGGATGAACGTGGCTGTTCCTTGTGCTCGAGCCAACCAAGACCAATTTCACGCTTACACAGCATGATTAGAGTTCGCCTTAGTTTTTTAATATGACCCTTTACACTCAAAAAGTCTGAAACAACAAGCCAATATGTGGGTATAGGTGGCTCTTTGAAATTTGAGCTGTTTTCCATCTTTCGAGACCCATGCGTGTCTCTGTGAGCTTTGAGGATTTCTTTCTTTTAAATTGTGGGTCTCTAGTCTGAGATGTCTTTCTTTTCTCTCTTTGTCAATATTGAAATGCGCTTTGCTTCTTAAAAAAGGGTGAGAAGCACTGAGAGTCAGAAGAATTTGTGCAAATCCTTCATCATGCTTGGTGTGCTTGTGCTTCTCCTTTCTTAGGTTTGAATCACGCAAATCAATGCTGTAATGATGCTTTACTTTGAGTTCTGTTCCGTAACTTCTCCCCCTCAACCATCAGAGAAAAGTGTCTGAGATTTTGCCAGTATTATGAAAAGTTTGCTCCTATAAAAGCACTTACTAGTTTTTTTGGTCCTTCTTTAACCATAGAGATGAAGAGAGCAAGAGGGGAAGAAGGAAACTAAGCAGAGAAGGTTTGGGGCTGATGGGTATGAAGATGCAGAGCCAGCACCAGCACCACGCTGTGGCTTTGAGGTCCAATGAACAAACGGGGAGTAAAAGAAAATACACTTTCATTCAGGCTAAAAGAGCTTGGCTCCCAAAGTTTCTACTGCTGTGGATCATGCTGATGATGCTATTCAGTGGGTCCATCTACAATGGTATGGATGCTGATAATAAAGTTAGGAGGAGAGAGGTTCTGGGTAGCCTCTGTGAGCAAAGGGCCAGAATGTTGCAAGATCAATTCAGTGTTAGCGTTAACCATGTCCATGCCCTAGCCATTCTGGTTTCAACCTTCCATTACTACAGAAACCCATCTGCAATTGACCAGGTCTGTGCTTGATCTAGAACTTGTATTTTGATTTGTAACTCGTGAAGCATCAATGAAAGGCTATTTGTGGTTTTCACAAATCTGTTCATGGTTGACGGTACTGGTTATTTTATGTTTTCTATTTGTTGATTTTTTCTCATTGCCCAAAATACAATCAGGAAACCTTTGCGGAGTATACTGCGAGAACAGCATTTGAGCGGCCTTTACTGAATGGGGTGGCCTATGCACAAAGGGTAGTTGACTCTGAAAGAGAAAACTTTGAGAGGCAACATGGATGGGTGATAAAGACAATGGAAAGAGAGCCTTCCCTGGTTCGAGATGAGTATGCACCGGTGATATTTGCCCAAGAAACTGTCTCTTATCTTGAATCTCTTGATATGATGTCAGGGGAGGTAAACTACAACATCTGTGAGGTGCGGATATCTCTCTGCTTATCTTGTGTAAAATATCCTTAGAAAATTGTATTTGGCATGATGCAGGAGGACCGAGAAAACATTTTGAGGGCTAGGGCCACTGGGAAAGCTGTTCTGACTAGCCCGTTCAGGCTGTTGGGTTCTCACCATCTTGGTGTGGTGTTGACATTCCCTGTTTGCAAATCTAAGCTCTCTCCAGAGCCAACTGTGGAAGAACGTGTTGAGGCAACTGCAGGGTAAGCCCCTCATATCACTTTATACAAACCTTGTTGGGCTTGTTTGGAAAATTATTTTTGTGGTTGGTTTTACTGGCTATATGGGTTTAGAGGCTATCTATTTCCCTTACATTCATTGGGCTTTTTTCCTTCATTCGCAAGAATAGAATTGTGCCCATCGGATTTCATTGGGGCTAGTATGGGTCCAGTGACAGAAAGTTTCTTTTCTTGTTCATATAATTTGATCCTCTATAGCTTGTTATAAACCCATTGAAGTGTGTGTAAGCAAGTTAAGAGCATCAGGAATGTTTTTTACTGTTGTCATTGGATAGTTACTCATCACTTTGTCTAGATGTGAGGGACAACATGGGGATGAATTATTAGTATTATTCTCATATAATAAATCTGATGATTATACTGATGTCAAGTGTCAATGCTAGGTAAAATATACCTCACTGGCTGTGGCCATTGTGGCATTGTGTCACTTAGAATTCGACTTATGAGCAAAAGCTGTGACAAGTACTGTAGCTTACATAATCTACCAGACCATGTTGCCATTCTGATTGCAATTGTCTAAATCAATGGTTACAACAATCCCTGCCACTTTATAATTTTCTCAGCACAACCAGTTTTGTTTTCACCTATGCCCCCTTCGGCACAATTGTTATCAGCGAGTTTGATGCAACCTACTGCCACTATCAATCAGGCTTTTTTTAATGGTTGAATTGATTTCTGTGTTTACATATTCTCATGCTCTGTAATATGTAGGCTAAATTTTTTTATTAAGTCTTCTGCCTTTGTTTATGCTGTGAGCTTTATGTTTACTGTAAGTTTATGATGACATAATGTGTACAATGAATTTTTAATTGCAAGCAGTTATGTTGGAGGATCCTTTGATGTTGAATCCCTTGTGGAGAATTTACTTGGGCAACTTGCTGGTAACCAAGCAATTTTGGTGCACGTGTATGATATCACAAACTCTACTAACCCGCTAATCATGTATGGTTACCAATATGAAGAAGGTGATAGGTCTCTTGTACATAAAAGCAAGCTTGATTTTGGAGATCCTTACAGGAAACATCAGATGATATGTAGGTAGGTGTATCTGGCTTTAGATCATTTTTTTTTTAATTTTATGCAACGCCAAATGAGTATCTTTAATGTTTTGTCAGCAGATGCTTATCATTGTATTGTTGAACAGGTATCATCAGAAGGCACCAACATCATGGACAGCGCTTACCACAGCATTTTTATTCTTTGTGATTGGTTTGTTAGTGGGATACATATTATATGGTGCTGCAATTCATATTGTCAAAGTTGAGGATGATTTCCATGAAATGCAGGAACTAAAAGTTCGAGCAGAAGCTGCTGATGTTGCCAAATCACAGGTATTGTTCCTGGCATTTCATTAACATGGTTCATAATGATTTCCAAGGATTACTTTGTGATTTCAATATCTGACTTTTTTTTTTTTTAATTTCAGTTTTTAGCAACTGTCTCTCATGAAATTAGAACGCCAATGAATGGCATCCTAGGTGACTTATCTTATCTCTCTTTCTTTTTATTATAAAGTAGCCTAAACTTCTATTACTTGCACTTTCTCATTAGTAGTGTGATTATTAAACTTTATAATGTTGTGTAGGAATGCTTGCTCTACTTCTAGATACTGAATTGAGCTCAACTCAACGAGATTATGCTCAGACTGCACAAGCTTGTGGAAAGGCACTGATAGCATTAATAAATGAGGTGCTTGACCGAGCTAAAATTGAAGCTGGCAAGTTAGAGCTAGAAGCAGTTCCATTTGACCTGCGATCCATACTTGATGATGTCCTTTCTTTATTTTCTGAGAAGTCTAGACACAAAGGTTTAGAGGTACGTCATATTGTTGTTAACCTAGTGTGGTGGCTTGAAGATTGTATTTCATCATCCAAGTTGCATAATTTTATTATTATAGTTTTTTTCCGATAAACTTACATAGTTCTTTCCTCTTTGTTTCATTTTTCTGGGTTTGATGTCACTGGATGCTGTTGTTCCCAATTTTCAATTCTCCAACCTGAACTTATATTGTTGATTGGGGAAATAAAGTTGGCAGTCTTTGTTTGTGATAAAGTTCCAGATATTGTTATCGGGGATCCTGGGAGATTCAGACAAATAATAACAAATCTTGTTGGCAACTCTGTTAAAGTAAGTGGTGCTTTCAAAGTTTATTTGTCTGATGCAATTTGCATTTGCATTTATATAATATATTTATTATTTACTCATTTGAAGCTGTGTGGAGGAAATATCATTGAAACTGTATAAAATCTCAGTTTAAACTTTGCAAATTGCAATGTACTTCTTGATTATAAATATAACTAACCTAGGCATTTTGCAGTTCACTGAACGGGGACATATATTTGTTAAGGTCCATCTGGCCGAAAATAGAAATGCCACAATGAATGGAAAATCTGAGACTTATCTAAATGGTGGATCAGATGATGTTGTGCATATGTCTGGTGGTTATCAGTTCAAAACCCTTAGTGGATGTGAAGCAGCTGATGAACGGAACAGCTGGGATATTGCTGATGAAGAATTTTTCTTTGATGCATCAAGTGAAAACTTGACCACTATTCAAGCTTCTGGGCAAGTCACTCTGATGGTCTGTGTGGAGGATACTGGAATTGGGATTCCTTTCTCTGCCCAGGATAGGATTTTCATGCCTTTTGTGCAGGCAGACAGCTCAACCTCTAGAAACTATGGTGGAACTGGTATTGGCTTGAGCATCAGTAAGTGTCTGGTTGAACTAATGGGTGGTCAAATAAACTTCATAAGCCGACCCCAGGTTGGGAGCACATTTTCCTTCACTGCAGTTTTTGGAACATATAAGAAAAATTCAGTCAGTGATGTGAAGAAACATAATGTGGAAGATCTTCCTTCTAGTTTTAGAGGACTGAAAGCCATAGTGGTTGATGGAAAACCTGTTAGAGCTGCTGTGACCCAATACCATTTGAAGAGGCTAGGGATACTAGTTGATGTTGCAGATAGCATTAACAAGGCTGTTGCTTTATGTGGAAAAAATGGCTCTTTGACATCCGGGTAAGTTTGTATTATCCTTTTTTTTTTAAACTATATTTTTTAGGGTGGATTTTCACCCCCTTGAAACAGAGAACCCTATTTTTCATTGGAAAACGTTTTCTGCAGTATCTGGGTGTATACTGCACTAATGTCCCACCAGATTTCATTGTTTATCTTTTTGTATAAACAAAGCATATATGGCTTAGTCATGTGTTCCTAAAATTCTAAGCGGGCCTATGATTTCTTCTCTCTGGGTGGTTTTGCAAGTGGTAATTGCTTAAGGAATAAAACTTGAATTTGATAAGCATTGGTTTGATTCTCCTTATTGGTTTTGGGTGATGTTCTGGGACAGACATCTCCTATTTGGAAACAAATCCTGCCATTTCATTCTTGGGTTTGTCTTTTTTCTCCTTTTGGGACAGTTATTTCTCAATGCTTTTGTTTACGATGAATATAGGTTGTCTAATGTCTGTTTAGACATGTTGGTTGAGGAATAACAGCCAATATTTTGATAATTTGAAATATAACATTTGACGAAGATATGCAATTATATTACTCTCTTGTTTGAGTCATGTAATTCTGTTCATTCACTGAGTTTATCTAATTGGATATGGCAGAGTATTCCCGCCAGATATAATTTTGGTTGAGAAGGACTCGTGGATTTTTGGAGAGGATGGGAGCTTCAACATTTGGCAACTAGACTGGAAACAGAATGGACATACATTTAAGTTGCCTAAATTAATCCTTCTTGCGACCAATATTAGTAATACCGAATTTGATAAAGCTAAGGCTGCTGGTTTTGCTGATACTGTGATCATGAAACCTCTGAGAGCTAGTATGGTAGCTGCTTGTCTTCAGCAAGTTCTTGGGGTGGGGAAGAAGAGGCAACTAGGAAAAGACACACCTAACGGTTCCACTTTTCTTCGAAGCCTTCTTTGTGGAAAGAAAATTTTGGTGGTTGATGACAATGGGGTAAACCGGAGGGTTGCTGCAGGTGCATTAAAAAAGTTTGGGGCTGATGTGAAGTGTGTTGAAAGTGGCAAAGCTGCACTTGAAATGCTCCAATTGCCTCACAGTTTTGATGCCTGCTTCATGGACATCCAAATGCCAGAAATGGACGGGTATGGATGCTTGCGTTTACTAGTAGCTCTTTTATTTTGTCTCTGTTTAATACTTTTGAGTACTACGCCTTGCCATTCACATTACTACTGTGTACATTACTATTAGAAATGGTAGCTGTTTAATTTTAAACATAAACTAGAGTATGTCAAATCAGTTAGCTGTATAATTTTTTACCTTTATGTGGAAGCATCATTCCGTAGAGATCTGTCCTTCAATGGAAATTGAGAATTTAGCTCTATATTCCTAGTTCTCTTATTTATTGTAAGATTTAAATTGAGTTTATGACAAGATAACTTGAGCAGGAATCATTGGTGATAAACCCATGTTAGAAAGTTGGAAGTAGGCTTTTAAATATTACCTCGACATTGTACTGCAAGATACAATCCACGACCATAGTTTTGAAAGAATACATTGTATTCAAAAGTTCTTACTAGAACAGTTCTCCACAATTTAGGCCTTATTATATTAATAATCTTGGCTACAGCATGGAAATTAGGTACCTCAATTGAACTTTGGCTGGAGAAATAAGAAGGAAAAGAGATATCACAGAGAAAATTAGGGTCTACTATAGACAAAAAAGCCGAGTTCGCAAGACTTGTAAAGATTTCCAGCTTCTTTCTCAATGCTCATATACATATTGATCCTTTGATCAAATCCTTATGATTTGTAAAATACAAGAGTTTTTTAACATGCCATATCAATGGAACCTCAATTTTATTTCGTCTCTCCGTCCACACACACTATTTGGAATGTGGGAGTGCGAAGTGGAGGACAGCACACTAATTTATGTAGAATGCTGCCACTCTTTTCAGGATAACTTTTCTGAGATATGCATGGGCTTCGTTACATTATCTAAATATTTTGAGGTTTGCAGGTTTGAAGTGACACGTCGAATCCGGATGATGGAAAGCAAGGCAAATGAGCAGACAAATGGTAGATCTAATGAAGGAAATGCTTTGAAAAGTGAGTGGCATTTGCCAATTCTAGCCATGACAGCTGACGTGATTCATGCTACCTACGATGAGTGCCTGAAATGTGGGATGGATGGATATGTCTCGAAGCCCTTTGAGGAAGAGAATCTCTATCAAGCAGTAGCAAAGTTTTTCAAATCCAAGCCCATCTCTGACTCATGACACCCAGCCATTTCTATGTTGAACTGGGCAAACAACCAAGTTGGAGACATATTTAGAGTTGGCCACCGGCATTTTCCATTTTTGCTGGTTAGTTGTGCTTCGATGCAGAGAGCAACAATTGGGGATCGAGAGATATTCAAGGATTCTCGCTGCACCACGTAATCAGTATTCATTTCTAACCAGCTTAAGTATGACATGATTAGAATTGGAGTAAATGTATACCTCATAACCCTCCATTATCCCCACTTTTGTACAGTTTTTCAGGAGGGGATGGGGGGAATGATGTAAATTCTATATATTTCTTTTGCATCACTATATATACTTCCCATCCACAATAGGGTTTTTCAATAGTTTTGGCCAGTGGGCTTTTAAATAGTTGGATTTGTAAAATTGTCTGTTATAATATTTAATCACTACGTTCAAAAGAGATGTTGGTGCTTACGCGTAGATCTTTTCTTTGCATGGAGAGGCAGTAAAGTTTAGGGATGCTGACCATAATGCTTGTCATAATCCCTATGATACATTCAAATTTCATGGAGCACACTGAATTTGGACCACGAATCTAGAGAACCACTTGCTGGTTATGACTCCAGTTCCAATATTATTTACTGAGGGAAAAGCAATTAACGGTAAAGGAGATAATTTGTCTCTTGTGTAAGGTTTAACTGGATCTGGGGTTCGAGGCCAATCAACGAATTATGTATTCTGTCGAAATGAACTTTAAAATAAGGTGTACAGATCAAGTTAAATATTTAATGAGTGCAATCAATGTCAAGTAGAGTACTATTTAGACACAGCTTATAGTGATATCATAATAGTAGTTCCGCCTACTTATGCTTGGTTATTAAGACTTTTCTTTGTTTAAGTCGTTGATGAAAGCCTCGCCTCTAAAAAGGTGGGACCGAATTTGTAATCTCATCCTCTCATTTTGCAACTTGGCTTATTTAATACCTCTCCAAAAGGGGAGAAAAATGATTTGAAAAAATTTAAACAGTCTTTTTCCATTTTCCTTTTTACCGTCAAACTATGTGGTAAGTGTAATGAACCAGAACGAACAAGTAACCAAGATAAATTCTACTTAATTTGTATGGAATTAATAACGGCTTTTCTAAACTATGTTTTCGATTATGCAGTGCTTTAGCAATTACAATTGTCTGGAAATGAGCATAAACCCAAGCAGAAGGAAAAGATATTCGTAACAGAATAGTTACTAACAGTAAGGAAAGAGAAACAGAGGGTGTCAGGAGAAATTCTTCAGAAGGAGATCTTCACATTCTTTTTTTCCTCCCTCTCCGTATCTAATCGTTGCTATTTAATTCCTCCTGAATCTTCCACGTGGGTCTCCTATTCCTTATGCTTTTACGTAAACCTTCACGTCCATGCAAACCATGTGAAGCATCCACGCTGTCATCTTCCACACTGTCATTCACGCTGTCATTTTCCTCATTGTTACCTGTGCCCATTTGCATGACATACCCTGCCTCATAAGATTTGACCTTGTCCCCAAGGTCAAAAGCTGGATAATGTTGTCGAATGACTTCTAGAGGTTCCCATGATGGAGCAGCTGCATTTCCCTAGTGAATAAGGACTTGAACACTATTCTGATTACCTTCTTTTTTGTTACGAACATCAAGAACCTTGTGAGGCTCTATAATCGGTCCTTCCGAAATTGTAACCGGTGGTAAAGGTAAGAAGGGCTGCGTGTTGTCTTCATAGTATTTCTTCAATACTGAAATATGGAATACTGGGTGTATTCGGGACGTTGTAGGTAATCCAAGTCGATATGCAACAGACCTGATTCGTTCAAGCACCGGAAAGGGACCAAAATACCGGAGTCCCAATTTATGATGACGCTGCAATCGTACTGAATGTTGTTTGTAAGGCTGTAATTTGACCAGTACCATGTCTCCCACATTGAATGATAAATCTATGTGATTTTGGTCAGCATAATACTTCATCCTCTTCTGGGCTTTATCTATGTTAAATTTGAGTTGCTTCAAATTTTGGTCTCGCTCCTGTAATTGACGAAAAACATCTGGGGGTGTACATGCATCACCTGAAGCTCGAATCAACGGTGGAGGGTCTCTACCATAAACAACCCGAAAAGGAGTCATTCCAATGGCAGTATGATATGAAGTGTTGTACCAGAGTTCTGCCTAAGGTAAGTAATTGGCTCACGTCCTTGGAGAGTCATAGACAAAACACCTTAGATACATTTCCAAGCACTTGTTAAGAGCTTCAGTCTGACCATCCGTTTGTGGATGAAAAGCAGAGCTAAAGCGTAACTCTGTTCCTTGAAGTTTTGCCAAATGTCTCCAAAAAGCACTAGTAAATGTGGCATCTTGATCAGACACTATCGACTGAGGAATGCCATGTAGTTTAATCACATGATGTAAAAACGACTCTGCTACTTGTATGTTGTTAAAGTCAGCCTTTAAAGGAATGAAGTGCCCATACTTTGATAAGCAGTCAACCACCACTAAAATGACAGAGCATCCTTTGGAAATTGGTAGAGCGGTAATAAAATTCATTGCAATATCTTCCCATATTTGTTGAGGAACTGGTAGTGGGCTGAGTAACCCGGCAGGATGAAACTGAGACATTTTGGCTTGTTGGCAAATCGAGCACTGTTTTACATATTCCCTAATGTCTTTCCTCATTGATGGCCAGAAGAAACTAGCCGCAATTCGATGGAAGGTTCTGAGTGTCCCTGCATGACCCCCTATTACTGATGAATGTAGTTCTCGTGTGACCTAATGAATTAGTGTAGATAATTCCTTAGGAATTACAAGCCGATGCTTCCAGTAGACGAGTCCATCATGTACCTTATAGCAAGCCATGTGCTCGGGCTGCTGCTTTATTATTTTAATGAGCTGCTGCACCTCTGGAGATGTTCTAAGAGTATGTTGCAATTCTTCCATGAATGATGTAATAGTCACCGTAGTCATTATTTTAAAACTTCATGATAATGCATCTGCAGCTAAATTCGTCTTCCCAGGTTTATATTCTACTCGATATCTGTATCCCATCAACTTCGGCAAACACTTTTCTTGTTCAGGAGTCTAAATAATTTGATCATTCGAGTGCTTAAGGCTTTCATGGTCAGTCCTGATAATAAAATAATGTCCGAAAAGATAGTGTCTAAACTTTGCCACTGCATCTACAATAGCCTGTAACTCTTGAGCATACACTGATTTGACTTGCATTGTTGGGGACAATTTCTTTGAAAAATACGCAATGGGGTGGCCTCCTTGACTCAAAACAGCCCCAATTCCCGAACCTGATGCATCTGTCTCTAACACAAATGGTTGAGAAAAATCGGGTAGGACTAAGACAGGTGCTTGTGTCATGGCCATTTTCAATTGGTTAAATGCTTCTTGAGCTTCTGCATCCCAAATGAATCCATTCTTTTGTAATAATTTAGTGAGTGGACTAGCAATTTGGGAGTAAGACTGCACAAATCGACGGTAATATCCCGTGAGCCCAAGAAAAGCACGCAACTGATTTATGTTAGAGGGAACAGGCCATTCCAACATCACTTGAACCTTCTTTCGATCCATTTCTACCCCCTGACCCGAAACTATGTGACCCAAGTATTCCACTCGTTGCTGTCCAAAGGAGCATTTGGAGAGCTTTGCATAAAGTTGATGTTAAACCAGCTTCTCCAAGACACAGGTTAGATGCTGCAAGTGCAACGCCCAAGTGGCACTGTAAATAAGTATATCATCAAAAAATATGAGCACAAATTTTCTCAAATAAGCTTGAAACACAGAATTCATTAAGGATTGAAATGTGGCCGAAGCATTTGTAAGCCCAAATGGCATGACAAGCCACTCATAGTGTCCTTGATGTGTTCGAAAGGCGGTCTTCTCCCAATCCTCTGAATGCATAAGGATTTGATGGTATCCGGCCCGCAAATCTAATTTGGAGTAAAATTTAGTTCCTCTTAACTCATCCAGTAACTCATCAACTGTAGGCATTGGAAATGAATCCTTTACCGTGACTGCATTTAATGCTCTGTAATCTACACAAAATCGCCATGTCCCGTCCTTCTTCTTGACTAACAAAACTGGTGCAGAATACGGGCTTGTGCTGGATTGTATTATTCCTTCATGTAACATCTCTTTGACCATTCGTTCTATTTCAGATTTTTGACTATAAGGGTATCTGTATGGTTTAACCTTTACTGGTGTGGTGCCCGGTTCTAATATTATTCGATGATTATGCCCTCTGTCAGGTGGTAGTCCCCTTGGCACTTTAAAAGTCGTGGAATATTGTTTCAATACGTTTGTGATGTCTGGATGTAGATCTTCAGGGAATGCCTCAATCTCTTCCTGGTCCTGTTCTTTTTCTAGCCTTTGAAAGTAATACATTTCTGCAATAGCCTCGGTAGAATGTAATCGTGTCAGTTGATGATATTGAATTGGATTTGCCTTAGCCAACTTATATCCTTGTAAGGTTATGAATTGTCCCTCTGAGTGAAACCTTATTCTTGATTTGCTATAGTCTGCAATGTGAGAACCTATTGTTTCCAACCAAGAAGCGCCTAATACAACGTCTGACCCAGCTACTGGCAACACATACGCAGGAAATGTTAAGGTGTGACCAGAGATATTTACCTTCAGCTCCTTCACAAATCCTTCACATTGCATTCGTTCTCCACTCCCAACCATCACCTTGGTTTTTGGTGTGGGGGTAACAACTAACTTCAGGTGATGTACAACCCGAGGCTGAATAAAATTATCTGAGCTTCCTCCATCTAGAAATACTTGTAACGGTTGACCTTGGATGAGTCCATCAAATCGAATGGTAGCAGGTCCAGTAGAGCCCTGATATGCGTGGAATGATAAGTGATGCAAAGTTACTGTACCTGCACTACCTTTTCCTTCTTTAGTTGCCTGATCTTCCATTCCCTCATCTTCCTCTTCATCACACTGTAAGATCATAAAATGTCTATTGGGACAATGATGACTAGGTGAAAATTTTTCTTCACAAGTAAAATAGAGTCCCTTTTCTCTTCTTAACTAAATTTCGGATGGTGTCATTTTCTTTATGGGAGCAAGCGGTTTAGTCGCCGGGGTAGGTAATAGTGGGGGTAGCCTTTTTTCTCCAGTATGTACCCCAACAGTGGGTATGGAAGTACTTCCGATTCCCGATTTATTTATCGATGGTAATGTTGGTGTCACCTTAGATCGCACCCCTACAGATACGGCCTGCCTTTCGTCATATAGTCTAGCCAGAGCTGAGGCCTCGATCAAGTTAGTTGGGGCTCGAGCAATAACTTCCAATCGAATATCCGATTTTAATCCACTTATAAAACAATCCATAATTGCTTCCTCTGACATCCCTTCAACTAATACCATGAATTGTCGGTAGTAGTTAGCGACAGAGTCCTTCTGCACCATTTTGAGGAGTTGAGCCCGTGGACTTTCAAAACAAGACTGCCCAAATTGATTTTCTATAGCTTGAACCAGTGCTCTCCAGTTGGGAATTTGATTATTCTTCTGCATCATTTGGAACCATGGTATGGCTATCCCTTCCATGTGCACAGCGGCAATAGTTAATCTCTGTGTGTCGGACGTCCCATAGTATGCGAAGAATTGTTCGGCTCTGAATATCCAACTCAATGGCTTAGTACCATCGAATTTAGGGAAATCGAGTTTTACCTGTCGGAGGTACAAAGGTTGGGAATAAGCAACACTCATTGTTGAGCTTTGAGCTTCGTGAGCTATTCCTGTGTGAGGTGTTGCGCTTCGGTTGATAGAGTCTACAGCCTTAGATAACGCTTCGATGTTGGATTCCAAGCGTTCCATCCGCGTATTCGGTCCTCTAATCATTGATTCTATAAGTTTCTCCAATCTCTCAAACCTCGAGTTGGACGTCATCTCAACCTGTCTTACATATTCGTTAACCTTCTTCATATCTGCAGATAAATCTTTGAGTCGTGTGCCTTCAGCCATGATCGTCTCTCAATGAAAGCACCAAATTGTAATGAACCAGAACGAATAAGTAACCAAGATAAATTCTACTTAATTTGTATGGAATTAATAACGGCTTTTCTAAACTATGCTTTCGATTATACAGTGCTTTAGCAATTACAATTGTCTGGAAATGAGTATAAACCCAAGCAGAAGGAAAAGATATTCGTAACAGAATAGCTACTAACAATAAGGAAAGAGAAACAGAGGTTGTCAGGAGAAATTCTTCAGAAGGAGATCTTCACATTCTTTTTTTCCTCCCTCTCCGTATCTAATCGTTGCTATTTAATTCCTCCTGAATCTTCCACGTGGGTCTCCTATTCCTTATGCTTTTACGTAAACCTTCACGTCCATGCAAACCATGTGAAGCATCCACGCTGTCATCTTCCACACTGTCATTCACGCTGTCATCTTCCTCACCGTTACCTGTGCCCGTTTGCATGACATACCCCGCCTCATAAGATTTAACCTTGTCCCCAAGGTCAAAAGCTGGATAATGTTGTCGAATGACTTCTAGAGGTTCCCATGATGGAGCAGCTGCATTTCCCCACTGTTACCGTCAAACTATGTGGTAAGAATCCTAAGTTTGTCAAAAAGTGAGAAAAGTGGTTGCTAAAAGATCACTTATTTAATTAATTGAATAATATCTTGACCAATGATTCTCTCTCTCTCTCTCTCTACAATTTTAGTAAACATTTGATTTAAGTGCTGTCTTATTATCTACTTTTGTCAATAAAATTATACCTTGAGGAGAGAGAGGAATAAGTGAATAATAACACAGATTATTAAATAAATTAATAGTAGGCAGTAATTTAGAAGGGACGAAAGGGCTGACCTAATTCTAACAGGTTTGATGTCTAACTCAAGAATATTGCTAGTCAAATAACAATTTAGGCCATAAAAAATTACACCCATTTTATGTGTCTCATTAATTTTCCATAGTAACGTTAAATGTGCATTTTGTTTGGTTTAATGACTTGTATAAAATAGTATCTAGCTCATTTGAGAAAACCTTCAAAGAAGGGTAGAATTCAGTGCAATGATGTAGTAACTTCCAAGGGCAATGCTATAGGGAGTTCAAGACTTTTATTGTTGGATATATTTTAGATTTGTATAATTTTTTTTTTATTATCATACATATAAATCTTAAAGTGTTCCAATGAAGATGAACTTAAACAAAAAATTTGAGCTCTACGCATCCTACTGGTTGGAATATTTGGGCTGCCTATAATAGGTGACAATAGTCAATAACCCAAGACCAAACTTAAATTCAATTAATTAATAAATTAATAATTAATTTTATTAATTAATTAATATTCAAATTAATTAATTTAAATTTTGAAGATTGGTCAGTTTGTTTTGTGGGTTACAAAGAGAAATAAACTGGTTTATTTTTTTTTAATCATTGTACAAGACAACACCTTTTTCTTCTTCAAGGAAAGTAAAAAAAGGAGAAGATAACTTCCCATATTCTTCATCCTTCAAACTTTTGTGTATCTCCTGTGAAAATTAGATCAAAGTTTGCCTTGTAACTTCAATTGAAATTGCGTGAGATAGTGATTTTGAAGATTTTATCTATTGTGCAAGTATGTATCGAAGTTCTCTTCATTAGTATCAGATCTTAATTGACTCAAATTCTCTATTCCCTTATGTTAAATGTGTCTTATTCACGTTTAATTTATTGAGATTATACAAAGAACATCATAATTGTTTGCATGTTTAAGTATGGACATCTGACACCTTTCAATAACATATCATGATAGAGACTATCTTAGGCTACGACTTTCATAATGGATGAAGCCTATAATATGTAAAATATATGTGGTTCAAGTTTGGTGTTAAATTGATAACCCGTAAGTGAAATTGCAAAATTTATGTTTTAAAAAATGTGATTGAACTACTTGCTTTCGAAAATTGGCACTCTCTTCACAACCACCATACAATGCAAATTATATATGATTGGAAAGTTTTTTGAACAAACTTTTTAATGCAACCAATTTTGTTTAATTTGGACAAAAAATAAATGTGATACAAAACTTCAAAAATAGTTATTTGAACAGAAAATTCTAAGTACTTTCTTAAAAAATTTTAAGTCTAAAAAATAAAGTGCGAATTCAACTGGTGCAAATACGTGTGACTTACCTCTCTCTCCTCTTGGCCAAATGAGGGCACCAACAAAGAGATAAACTCAAGAGAAACCTAACAATGTGTTTTTTTTTTTTTTCATGTTATATTAGAAAGATAGAACCTTTAATACTATCCGTATATTCACCTTACCCTTATCATTTGGGTTAGTCTCAAGTAGCTTAGAAACCTAACAATGTTATTAAAAATATTTTGATCAAATAGATATAATTGTATGTTATTTTTTGATTTTATGAAAAAAAAAGAGTAATTTTTTAAAATAGAGAAGGGTGGTATAATTAAGTCATTTGTTAAGGAGAGAAGATTCATTTAACTTTTTTAATTCTAATTTTGTGCTACTCAACATATATATATATATATATATATATATATATATATATAACCTAAATAGTTATTATTGTGTTTGAAAATACGTTCTCCTCTTTTCAAATTATGTTTCAAACGAAACAATAAATTATTATTTCTTTGCAAACATAATTTTTTAACATTCAGCCAAATACGCACTATATTAACGCATTAATTGCGATAATTTTAGACAGCATCTGTTATCACAGCTGCACGTGAATCAGAGTTAAATATAAAGGATAATACTGTTCACATGAATGGATCTCAAATTTAGAACAACTACTCGTGCTAGCATTTGAATTTTATATAAAAAAATGAAATCATTTGAGTTATTTCGATTCAATTGAGGCTATAAAATTGTGCTGCTAACGTTAATTTAACATGAAGAATTTAAGTGTTTTATTTAAAATTTTTCTAGAGTCAATTGTGTAACTGTATATGATTGTAACTATAATTTTATACTCCCACTCTTTTTGTAGTGGCAAACAAACACCAGCTTTTTTAGGTTTTATATTTTAAAATTGTTCAAAAAACTTGGCAGGAAAATGTTTAGGAATGGAATTGTTAAGATGGAATATTTTGAAACAGAAAAAATTCATCTCAAAATCCATTTCAAAATTTAATATTTTTAATAATTTTTTATTATACTTTTTTTAATGAATTTAATACAGATTAAAGATGAAAAATTTTTCCTCTATAAAATACGTAACAGATTTTTTATTTTCTTACGGTGAAATGGCAATATCGAAGTGTGACAATCTTACGATGGCTCTAAGATCAATGTGGTTTTGTTGAATTTAGCACCCCCGCGGATTCATTCTGGGATTACTATTTTCATTTTATATGTCTATTTCATGCATGGTAATTTGAATGCATAAAGTAAAGTGCAAGTAGGTGATTGCTTATGAGACAATCAAAAGAAAATTGGTTTTCTCAACTTCTTATTGTTCTCTGACTGTTTTTAATTCGTAGAAAATATTATGCTTTTGAAAGTAATTTATGTTTTTGTATGAAGTAATTTAAGGAATAAATAATGTTTGGCTAGCTAATAAAAATTTTATAACATTTAAATATTTTAATTAATCGTGGAATTATTTTGTGACACAGAATTTAAAGTGAAATTTTAAATTACTCGCATTTTGAATTTGAGGAAATTTTAAAATTCTCCATCTATACAAAACCTTAATTTTATAATCAGCCTAAACTAGCAGTACACTAGTATATATGTTTAGCATACTAATCCTCCTCAGGAATACCACATACATACACAATACTCTTCTTGCCTTTGTCAGTTGCCTTTCCTTGTTGAATTGACTAGAAATAGAATTGCACTTTTCATATGCCCTTTAGATGTTTCAATATTAAACTGGGCACTTTAAAACAAATATAATTAAATTGAATTGCACTTTACATAATTAAACGTTTGAATTGCTCTTCAACAAAGTTAAATTATTCACACCGTTTTAATCTAATTAACTGGCTAAAACTTTGTATAATTTATATGATCCTTGATCTTCTAGACATGCCAAAGAACATATTCAGAAACAAAAAATTTTCTTCGAATATATACTGTTATTTTTTAATGTTTATATGTTTCCTATTAATTATAATACTTTGGAATCCCGACAAACGATTGAACGGATCGATGAACATTGTTTGCCAATTATTATTTTTTAAATATGATAAAGAAAATTTGATTCTATATATATATCAACAAATTGTCACATCATATTGCAATATTATACTATAGCTAGGTGAAAATATTGAATAAAGTTGCTGAAATATCTGTAAATGGGGTGTGTGCGCTATATGCAAATGCACGAGCATTTCTGAGTACTAGTTGGCAGCCTTGAAACACTTGTTCATTTCCATGGTATTTTTCTATTATCTTTTCTTTTGTTTTCTCCCCGCATTGGTTGCTGCCATAACAGTATAAGCAACCTACTGCGATCCACCTTGCATTGGCTTTATAGTTATACCTCATTACCATTTTTTTTTTTTTGAAACCTCTTTTGGGGAAGCGTGATTAGGAGGATTTCGATGACCATTCACAGTTTAATTTTGTTAATGTTTATAAACCATCAATTGTATTCGTTTGATGACGAATTTTCTATTGTCATATCACATATATCAAGTTGTCTTATACCATATAATATTCAAAATACCATATATCAGCATTTTTTGAATGAGAGATAACAACAAAAAATTCACAAGAAATAACAAAGCAAAAAGTAATACACAACGAAATCAGAAATTGCCTGGGGGACAAGGTGGGGAGTGGAATTTGAACTGTATCAGTTCAAATTTCAAATTCAATTCTAAATTCAAATTGATAGAGTTTGAATTCATGCAGACGTGACTAGTCAACTTTGACCGGTCATGTGTAATGGTAAAATGTAATTTATTGTGTTATCCGTATACGTGACGTGTTTTTTATTGGCTGGGAAAGATTTTTAGATGGTTTGATTGGTTGAAAAAAATACAAATAATAAGAAGAGAAAATTACAAAATTGCCCTTAGAACTCCTTCTCTATAAAATGTTCAAGTCTTACAACTTCAATTATGTGGTTAAAATTATCATTCCTTCAAAATTTACCTTCTGTGAGACTTGTTTGAGGCTTGTTAGAAGATTTTGTTTTGAAGTGCCAATGAAGAAGAAAATATTACAAAAGGTGGTGACATATTTGATACAAAATTATTAGGTAACTCATTTTTGTATATCAAATTTTTAATTTTATTATTACTGTAAAATATATATTATTTGAAATATTTGCAAAATAATAATGTTGTTTGAATTTATGAATTTTAAGTTATGGAATATTGTTTGTTATATAATTAATGCTGATTATGGGTATTATTTTAGATATATATTTAGCAAAGAGAAAGAAGAAGAAAAAATTATAACATTGGGAATGAATGACGGGAAAATTGCTAAAAAAAAAACATTGGTTGTTTAAGTAAAAAAATTTGTTATTTAAACTAGACTTTGAAAATATATGAAGAGATTTAGTAGTTTTAAATTGTGTAAATAATACTAGAGAAAAAAAGTTGAGTAAAATAAAAATGAGACATTTGGAAATTGGAAGAAAAATTAAGTAAAAAAAAAAAATTGTGGCCATAACAAAAAAAGAAACTTGCTAATGTTAAAACCAAGAATGATGGGAAAAAAAGTATAAATTTTTGGAAATATATATCTATATATATGGAAAAATTGTGAAATATATGTATACAAAAAAAGTACAAAATTAGAGAAAAATAGTAATTTAAATGAGAGAATAGTAATTTAAAGGAAGGTTAAAAAATTATAAAGCATAAGAAAGTGGAATATATTTGAATGTCAAAATAAGGAAAAAAAATGAAATTAGTAAGTGACAAAATTGGATAAGTTTTCAAAATATATACAGATTTATAATTAGAAAAAAAGTTATAGTTAGTAAGAGACCGTAATTTAAATGAAGAGAAAAATATATGTTAGATAGTAATTTAATGAATAATAATTTAAAATATAAAAAAGATATGTTTTAGGAATATGTCAAAAAAATAATGAAAATAGGTAAAATGAAGAAAAAAATGTTTTAAAAGATGAAATAAAAAAAGAGAGCTTAAATAGAAAAAATTAGGTAAAAAAAGTAAAATGGGAAGAAAATGTTAAAAAGAAAATGATATAAAAAGAAAACAAATATGGTGTTCATAATTGTAGGAAAAGAAAATGGAAATAATGTGAAATAAAAGAAAATAAATATTTATAATTATTAGCAAGTAATTATTTAAATTTGTCAAATAAAATTGTTAAAAAAATAAAATTAGTAAGTGACAAAAATGGAGAAGTTTTTAAAATATGTACACATTTATAATTAGAAAACAAGTTTTAGTTAGTGAGAGACCATAATTTAAATGAGGAGAAAAATATATGTTAGATAGTAATTTAATAAATAATAATTTAAAATATAGGAAAGATATGTTTTAGGAATGTGTCGAAAAAATTAGTGAAAATAGGTAAAATGAAAAAAAATGTTTTAAAAGATGAAAAAAAAGGGAGCTTAAATAGAAAAAATTAGTTAAAAAAAGTAAAATGTGAAGAAAATATTAAAAAGAAAATAATAGAAAAAAGAAACAAATATAGTGTTTATAATTGTGGGAAAAGAAAGTAGAAATAATGTGAAATAGAAACAAATAAATATTTATAATTATTAACAGGTAATTATTTAAATCTATTAAAAAAATATAACAATGGTAATTATTATAATTGAAAGAGAAACTTTGGATCATTTTTAAATAAATATAAAAAAAATTGTTTACAATTTTGAGAGGTGCAACTGGATAATTCAAAGTAAACAAAAAAAATCCATTACAACAATGATTGTATAGAACGCGTTTGCCGTCAGGATATTTTAGGTGAAAGAAATGGTCGAAAAGAATAAGATCATTTGCATTTATACAAACAGAAGGGTTTATGAAAGCACCCAAGATATAACATTTTAATGTGTAATGTCAAAATATATAACAGTCAGTACTGACATTACTCTAAAAGAGTTAAAACAAATAATTTTTCAAAAGTTACTGCTACCACACAATTGTGTTATGTTTGATTTGATATATAGGTTCTCGATGATAGTAAACCTAATATGGTATCAAGCGATTATGTTGGAAGATGATTGTGATGTACAAAGAATGTGATAATCTCACTTACATTTTCCATCACAGTTGAATGCTGTTGAATTATATGTAAACATCTCATGCATTGACCCACAATTGAGCATTGATTTTGAGCCAAATTTGGCAAATGAATTGTTACCTGTACCTGATTTGTTGTATCGATCAACATATTGTTCTGAACCTTATCAAATTACATTAATAGAGGGTAGTTTATAACCGAGTTCCTCCCGCCCAACAATTTGCTTTACTGAACCTTCTTCTCCAACTGGTTCAGAAGAAAATGTTATAGAAAACTTTAAAAACAAAGATGAATATAATGCAGAACTTGACCCTGATTATAATAATGATAATGATGACAATGAAGATGTCGTTGATAATGATGATGGTACCATTCATGTTGAACCACTATTCCAATATGTTGACCCTACTACTGCATTTTTTCAACAAATTAATTTGGCCTTAGCAAGAGGCGATGATTTAAGGAAAAGGGCATCAGATATAAATGAATAATCAAGAGTTGTACAGTAGATTAAGGTATCCGAATCAGAAGACACTATGTCTTGCTGTGAAGTTATACTTTGTGAGGGTTCACCATAATTTTAAGAAATACTTGACAAGTAAAAAGTATGAAGAATATCAGTGTGTGAATTATGACAACAGTTGTAGATAACAAGTCAGATCATACAAAAAAAAATAAGAGGAAGGAATCATTTTGGCATATTACAAGATATGTGGGTCCACACACGTGTTGGTCTACGATGATATCACAAGATCATCCTAAATTAGATTTCGATGTTATCTCATCATGTATCGTGGCAATAATGACTGAAACACTTGATGTTCCAATCAACTAGATCATAGAGTAGATAAAGAGCTTGTTTGGTTACACTATAACATATAGAAAGACGTGGAGAGCAAAACATGAAGCCATCATAATTACTTTTGGTAACTGGGAGAGCTCATATGTTACATTTTCTAGGTGGTTAGTTGCGATATAACATTTTGTGCCTACCTCATACATTGAATTTGTGACGAAACAATACCCTCAAAGCACTTCTACTAGTGAGGCAGTGGTGGCGTTTAAGCACGTATTTTGGGCGTTCAAACCTTGTATAGATGTATTTGAGCATTTAAAGCCAATGATTCAGGTGGATGGGACATTTCTTTATGAAAAATATAAAAGGATGCTATTGATAGCAATGGCACAGGATAGGGACTGACATATTGCCCCTCTTGCCTTTGTTATTGTGGAGGGAGAGACACAATTGGCATAGATATGGTTCCTTTTCAATTTGCTGAAGCGAGTAGTTCAAGGAAAACATGGGATTTATTTGATATCATATAAACACCCATCAATTCTATCTATCATTGTTAATCCACATATTGGTTAGCTGCTACCTTATGGTTATCATATTTTCTATCTTCCTCATGTCGCCAGCAATCTTCACACTTAATATAAATTATCAGATTTAAAGTAAAAGTTAAAAAACATTGATATGTTTCTCTTTTGTATTTGATTATTCATGTCATACATGATTAGAAACTTATAGTGAAACCATTAATCATGTTATACAAGTTATGCATACAAACATCAGTTTGTTAATAAAAAATTGGCTAAGATAGTTGTCATCTATGAAGAAGCAAGCTGATGGATTGCTGAGATCCCAAAGGAATAGTGGACCAGAGCATATGATATAGATGGTCGTTGCTACGGCCACATAATAACAAACTTGGCAGAGTGTATGAAAAACGTCTTGAAGGGGATTAGGTCTTTACCTAAATCAGACATAGCCAAGGCAACATATTACCGGGTCAGACAATATTTTATGTAACATGCCAAGTAAATCAATGCTCAAATGACAGCGGGTCAGGTGTCTTCATAAACTCTGATAAAAGGATGGCAGCAAATGTGCAGCACTTCCATTCGTGTGTTATGTGGGTGTTCAATAGGCAAGCGACGTTATTTGAGGTTGAAGAGCCTTATAACCAAATGAATCATCAATATAATCATTACTACAAGGTTAACTTAAACGACCGCACATGTGATTGTAGAGAATTCCAAGTAGAGAAGTACTTATGTCAGCATGCTTTGGCAGCATGTGCCGTGGTAGCTCTAGAACCATTCCAACTTGTGGATCTCGTATTTCTCTTAGACACCATCCGTAATGCATACAGTAATATATTTCAACTCATTGGAAGACAAGAATATTAGCCACAATCAAGTGGTCCAAAGTTAGTCTCAGATCCATCCATGCTCCGCGAGCGAGGTTAATCTCGTTCAAATTATTTTTGAAATGATATAGATTTTAGGATCGCAAGACAACCAAATAGGTATACCTTTTATAAACAAACAGGGTATAACCGTGCCTCTTGCTCACAACGCACTTCTGCTACTTAGTTGTATATTAATAAAAGTTGTAATTGCTACTTAGTTGTAATTGTAATAAATAAACAAGGTATGCTATTAATACTTGCACGTGACCATTTCTGAAATGACTAATATTATGTTATGTCATTGATACTCGTACATGCTAATTTTAAATGAATAATAGTAGATTATATTGTTTTATATATAGATTTTAGGCCGAAGTTAGACAGCCTATTCATCAAAGTCCAGAGGATGAGTCACTTTTATACCTACAAAAGTAACATATATCACAGGCCATCTAAGATGGCGAGGTAAGATATATTGTTTCATTTTGTTTTTCATTTCAAACAAGTTGTTGGTTATGTGATTTATCCCTATTTATAGGATAATCGAATACTTTGCTCACAACGAGTTCTACATAATGATTGTTTAGGCAATTCACCACCAGCCATTGTTGATTATCTTATGTAAGCTAATTTTTATAGCATTGCACAGGTCGGCCAATTTGAGTAAGATACATTATTGGTTAGCACATTAATGGAATAGTAACGCCCAGAAACACATACTCGAGGAGAGTGTACGATCATTCTTGAGGGCGTAGCAATCCAATTAGGCCTACCTATGGATGGGGACCCTGTTATGGGCGAGACGGGTTTCAATTGGTCAGGGATTTGTCAATGGCCTTTAAGGATTACGCCACCAGCTGACCAAATCGATGGACAGTGACTTTCTATTACTTAGTTGGCTTAAAACTTTACACATCTACCCGATGACGCAGAGGATGAGATTATGCACCAATTTACTTGTGCATACATTCTTTACATGATTGGAGGTTGGCTGATGTCATATTGATCTAGTTACAGAGTTTATTTGATGTAACTGCCTTTGTTAAACAATTTTAAATAGGCTGGTCATTATAGTTAGAGATTAGTAGTGTTGGCCTTTCTAAATCGTGAGCTGTGCAACTTAACCTACAAGAATGATTGTAACATAGTTAGATGCTTGACGTTGTTGCATCTTTTGGCATATGGTCCATTTCCTATGCTTGCACCTGAGAGACCATCCACGCCTGACCCTCACATTGGAGAATATCCTATATTTCTACCTCTAGGTTTTAGGTATGTAAAAGAATTAAAAATTTTACATCTTTTATTAAAACACATTGACTTCATTTATTAGCAATTATTTACTAAATATATTTGTTTATTACAACAAATAGAAAAATGTTAAACAACCTCCTCGTCCGAATGTTAGACCCCTCTGTTTATACAAAGTTTTGTTACATGCAATGAGAGATGATCAAATATGTACCCGATTTGATTTATACTATACATCATTTTTTAACTATTTGATAATTACTTACTATTCGACTCCATGTTACGCACAGATTGCATGGCGCTAATACCAGTGACAATCAGTGCGCGAGTTGATTCCAGAGTATTGTCTGACTTCTCCTTATATTTGGATTGCATCAGTGCCACTTATTTATTTTTGGATGATAGAGTGGCACCATTCAGATCGATTCTTGTGACAATTTAGTCGCTATAAATCCATTCCGCAAGAACCAATCATATTAGACTCTCTTTATAATTTACAATTTCAAGGAAGAACTCAGACTAATTGGGTGTCTAAACATGACTTTTTCATTCAACGATAGTATAGATAGCGAGATACCATATCTTAATCTCTCGTCACTAAGGAGCCCTTTAATCGCACGTCTAAGTACATGTGATGGTATTGGCAATGTACTCGTCGATGGATGCAGAGATCAAGTGCTGCTACTAGATATGTGGTATATTTTATTACATCTTGTCATCTTTGTCATCATTATTCTCTTGGTCTAATATATATTGATAGTTAACTTTTTATATTTTCTTGATTAGGCTGATTTAATAGAGAAGCTTTATATAATACTTATAAGATCTTTTGCCTACAGATTTCCGTGATATTGTGGGGTGAGACGCTAGCAATATATTACGTGCTCTTAATGAACAATTATTTTTATTTTTTTCCCAACCTGTTGACCAGGCACTAGATTTTCCCAAACTTCAAATTCCACCAAGTTGTCTAGGTAAAAGACATCAAGGTTACTTATCAAGTCAACAGCCTACTATTAGAAAAAATGTCTAGAAACAATAGGGGCTAGTTCAGTAGGGGATTGACATTCCCAGTGTATTGGTATATATGACGACTCCAGTGCAGTAAGATATTGGTATGGCTAATCCATCTTATTCTATACCTCCTAGCCAGTTTGGTGATTTTGGTGGAGTAGGCCCTTCTTCTTACATATCTTCCTCACCTTCATCTCTTTTTAAAACCTTTTAGTAGATGTTTGGCTCATTCGGATCATTTGTAGATCTTTTATTCGATACATCTGCATTTAATGTCGTATACACTAGTTCCTCCATTGAGCTAGAGAATCGTCACACCCTGAATTTTTTATGCTACCTCATCCAGTTCCTCCAATTCAAACTCCATCTTTAGATTTAAACTCTGATCCAACAATTTAAGAGCAACAACAATAAGAAGAATTATGCCAACAACGATTGCGACGTGAAAAGAGAAGATCTTGTTGTGGTACAGGAAGTTATTTGTTATAAATATTTGTATAAGATTTATATTGATGTAATTTTATATATAATATTATGTAATTTTTTTCATTATATTTTTTCTATTCAATTACTTTTTAATTACAATTTTTCTCTATAACTTATAATAAAATATTACAAAAACATTCAAGGTCCTCTTTAGTACTTAATAATTACAAAAATATTAAATAATTACAAAAATATAATTGATAAGATTATATTACATTTCACACTATTTCTAAGATTTAGTTGAATGACATTTTTTCCTTTTAAGAGTCTTGTCTTTTAACATTTGAAATATATAATAAATCTCCTCAAAATACTATTTTCTCTTTTGTCAAAACATATTTACTTTTTCTCTCTTTGAAGTAGAACAATATCTTTTGTCTCTTTTACAAAGTATTTTATTTTCTTTTTTTTAATGACTCCATGTCCTCATTTATTTTGACTAATTTTTTTGATAGTATATATATAAATATAAATAAGATTAGCACCATTAAATGAAAACTATACAAATTAATGCGTAATTAATGTAATTTAAGGGATGAGACATGCACTTTTCTCCCCCAAAACTTCAAATCCAAATTTGTAATGTTTTACCACAAAAAAAAAACTTAAAATATTGTCTTCAAATAATACAAAATGAACTATTAAAAAGGAAAGCATTAGTATTTAACCTGTTAATAACTAAGGAAATGGTTAATGATAATTAAGAGCACTAAGTGTTCTCTATTCCATATATTAAGCGCTACAAATTTTTATTTAATTTACTTTTGGTAAGTATTAAACAAAAAACATTAAATGATCAATTTCAATATTAGAATGTTTATTTTTAACAAATATATTAATTGAATTTCAAACAAGTAAGTAATATCTAAAACTTTTAAATCTGGATTACTATATTAATATTTGAAGGAAGGAGAATGTGTCATAGACTTGAGAAAAAGAGAATTACAGAGGAACATTATAGAGTTGGTTTAAGATATGTACTTTGAACATATGAGGCAATTCTTATATTTTTAAAAGCAACATAACTATATGTAAGGGGAAAATGTTTGAAATAAAGACATACAAATATATAAAATCAATTAATAACAAAATATTAAAAAAATAAATAAATAATCACCTCTTATTTAATACTTACTAATTTTTAATAAGATTACATTACATTTCAAATAATATAAGATGCTCTTGCATTTTTCATTAGTCTAAGGTCCTATTTAAATCCAGTAATAAGAATAACACTTTTTAGTTAATAAATGGTGTTTAAGTTAGATTCAAAATGTAGGTTAAGACATAATTTTCTTTAAATTAAAATCATTTATTTGTACATATATCTCATCTTCAATTTTTTATAGTTACTAATAGCATTTAGTATTTCAATGGCTATAATTTTTTACACAAATAAAATTTTTCCTTAATTTATTAATATTTTTTCTTAATTTATTATAATAAAAATATAAGAAAATTATTAAATATCCACTCCAGAATTTAAAAAATATATATTTGAAAGGAAATTGATGGAATCCCTTGGAATATTAAAAAATAATATCAGATGGAATTCCTTGCAAAAATTAAAAAATATATATTTGGTAGAATTCCATACTATACATTATATTCAGATGTTGAGGATTTGAATTTAACATTTTTATTACCCTTTGGTTAATACTTCTCTTGCTATTACCTTTCCGTTAACCTAAAATTGTTTTATTACTTTATGGCAAAGCTTCCCAAATATCAGTGTACTAGACTACTTCCTAGTGATGTTATAGACAACCTTACATGCATTATAAACTATGTATGGTGTATGGTGCATGTAGCTTTTGCTTGCAACAGGCAGTGCAGTGTTTAAGAGAAGAGCAAAATGTGGGAAGAAGTAGAGAGTGAGGTGTTTAGGAGCCACAAACAAAAGAGCTTCATATCCCTGCAAGCAAAACAAAAAAATTTATGGTGGCACCATTGTCAACTTGTTAAGGGATGCCTTTGCCTCCATTGCACACCTCACTGCTGGAAGGATCAACTTTGATTGATAACCACTTTGAAATTTTCAATATTTAATAATTTTTTGTTGTGTGTGAAGTCTCTGATCGAGCAAGATCGAGAGGCATTTGTGTGTGAGGAAATAATTATTCTCGGTCATTAGTTGGCATAGGGTTTGATCATTTTCTTGTACTAAAGTTGGGTTTAACTTTGTCGTGTGGATTATAAAATATGGTGCTTTACTATATATAACCACTTAGAGATATAGTATTCTTATATACTAAATGGATACATGCAAAATTTTTTCATATTTCTTATATATATATATATATATATATTCAAATGTCTAAGTTTTCAAATCTTTGAAATATTAATACTCTCAACAACTAAAGATTGGGAAAAATTACACATAAGGGCCATAAAATATTTTTTTAAAAAAATTGATATTTAAAAATAAAAAAATTAAACTTAGACCATCCAAATTTACATACCCCCTGACTCTATTTGTGTAAAGTATAATAATTACTTTCAATTTTTAAATAGAATGGGCTTCTCAAAAAGCTGGGCCCGGCCGGCAGTGGCCCTGATGTTCAAACAAAGTCATTGAGACACAAAATGCTCATCTATTTGTGTAAAGTATAATAATTACTTTCAATTTTTAAATAGATATGGGCTTCCCAAGAAGCTGGGCCCTGCCGGCAGTGGCCCTGATGTTCAAACAAAGTCATTGAGACACAAAATGCTCACTAGGTTTTCTCCTGTGGTCTCTCAACTTGTTTTGTTTATTTATTTATTTATTTACTTTTTATTTTTGTGGTATTGCAATCGGTGTGTACTTTAATTATTTCATTTCTTGATTCGATTAAAAATTGCACAGTGACTTTTTTAAAAAAATACTTGTGGGATGTTTTACACATCATACACTCAGAAATAAAAATCTAATTTAAAAAATATTAATTTGATGATAATGAGTATTTAGACATCAATTATAATTCAGGAGTAGTTTTATTAATATTTTAAATGAATATTTTCTTTACATTATTAAATGACCTAAATATACAAATTGATTCTTTTTAGTCCTTAAATTTAATTCTTTATATAAATAAACTTTTACAATTATTTTAATTCTTCACTTACTAATCCCTCAGTCAATTAAGCGTAGTAGCTGTTCGTTAAGACACTAACCAAAAAAAAAAAAAGGTGTAGCGAGTCACGAATTAATTTATCAGTCTGACAAGTGCAGAGAATTCTAAATCCAAAAGTTAAAATATTGAAAGATATATATATATATATATATATATATATATATATATATATATATATATATATTAAAAATCAAAATGTGAACTCACTTTAAAAACCAAAAAATTTATTACGTAACAAAAAGATATAATATTATATAATCGATTTCGTCAGGGTTGCTGTCTTGCATAAGTAGTGGGATCTGCATAATGGTGTCTGTTACTGGACTTAGAGCTATAACACCTAACGTGGTTAGAAAAAAATAATATATCATTTTATTCTTGCATGCAAACATTATTAGTGGTCTTCACTATTCCACGGTGAAGCCTTTGACGCTGATGCACAAAACTTTAATCAAAGCCACCGCTTTTGGTTCGGCCATCTGCCTAATCTTTTGCTCATTTCACTTGACTCCCATGCACATTCTAGAATCATGATGCTGTTGGGCCACTATATTTTCTAAATAAAAAATTAAACAAAATACCTATATCATCTATATTCTTAAAACCAAAAGCAAGATACATTAGAAAGGTATTTGTGTTTATATATATATATATATATATATATCGATTGTGCCGTAAAAATATTTTTGAGTTGAATGAACTGGGTTAAATCCCTAACTAAATAATCTTAAGAACTCATGCACTCGTTGCACTCATCTATCATATATATATATATATATATATAACATACTATTATAGATTTAAGACAATATTGAGAGTTGGAACTTGTCATTGATGCTTGGGAAAAGGAATGAAATTTTATTTTTGACTTCGTAATAATTTTTATATTCTTTTAATCATCACTTACCAATGTTTATCTCTTTTTTATTATCTTTTAAAGTAGAGGCACAAATATCATCCTCAATCTTCCAAATTGTATTTCTATTACTTTTTTTTTATTCTATTCTATGTAACAAACCAGTGATATAATCTCTGGATCCATAGTATATAATATTTTATTTCCATACGTACAGATTTCAAGAAAATCCTACAATGAAAAGTTTAGACTCCCCATCCTTAAAAGAACATGTAAATAGAGAAAAGACTTGGTTATCAACAAAGTTTGGCACAGTTGACAAATAGTTGGATTTCTTAAATATATTGTCTAGGATTTGATTCCTGGCTATGTGTATGAAAAAGATTTTGTTGAAAAAAGCCTACCCACTTCAATGATCTTAGTAACCTCGAGAAGGATTAGTCTCTAGCTGCCAACTAAAGATATCCTTAGTGCATACCTTTCAAAAAAAAAAAAAGACTTGGTTAACAAATTACCAAAACTCCTCTCATAAAAAAGCGTCAAGAAATCATGATAAATAATAATAATAACACCAACGTTTGTACTTCCAACTATCAAATACCGTTAATCATTTGACAGCACTATGACATTCTATGATCATTATGTAGGCTTGTATTCATGTTAGGATACTCCATTTAGAGACTGGAGTCAATGATAACTTAAGAAAAAATTCCTTTCAAACTATTGGCTTTTGGATCATTGATTTTTGGTTTGTACACTATTAGTTCATTCATATCTTTGTACCATTATAATTGAGTTAGTATCCATATTGGCTCAATGTACTAGTAGAAAATTCTGATTTTACATGAAATTTTTCTGCATAACTTGTGACTAGTTAAAGACCTGTAAAAGAAGGATATATAGCCGCTACTTGATCTATATATATGATTTTATAATAAAAGGTCGAAGAAAGAAATGCAAAAGGTTTTGTTATTTATTTATTTTATTTGTTTTTAATGTAAAAATATGACTTTTCAAAAGCAAGAAACAAGTTATGGGCGCAAAAAGTATGGAGACCAGGTGCATGTTTTCTGCATTCCGGTCAGGTTGGCTTGTATGAAGATGCTTTTTGACATATTCATGTATATATATATATATATATATATATATATATATATTAACGAATTAGGAGGATCTAAATTGTACAAATCTAATTTTTCTTTAATTTTTTTTAATTATCATTTTATTTGAAGTTCACAATTAAAGAGTTATTTTTATTTTACATTTGCTACTTTTAAAAAAATAAGAAAAAAAAAACTGAACAATCCAAATTCTTTTCCATGTAAAATAGAGAGGTGGATGAAAGAGGGTCTATTCTCACATATATATATATATATATGTGTGTGTGTGTGTGTGTGTGTGTACTACTTGCTGTAAATCTGCTATACCAAATTTTGACCCTTGTAATTTATTGCTTTTTGGTTTTATTTTACAAAATACACACTCATAAATATCAATTTAACAAAAAAATAACTATAAAATCTACTATAGAGAATTGAGTAATTAGCATTATATTAATATCCAGTTTCATAAAATTTCACAAGGAAAAAATAATGGATTTTTATTTCATCTTAATATGAACCTTCAATTTTTTAAAATATAAAATAGTTATTAACTTTGTTGGCCAAAAATTATTAATTATTTGATTAAATACAAATAGATGCATAACATATTAAAAGTTGACATAGATTATATATAATAATAATAATAATAATTATTATTATTATTATAATTACAGTTAGGCATGATGTCTATTTGTGAGAATTCACTATGCCTAATTATATCTCTTTTTGGTGTATTAGGAAGTTACTTATACCTCTTTTCTTACATCCTTTATATGAATATTAGAGGCCTTTTGGCCAAAGAGACAATCATTGAACGCTCACATAAAGTCAATTACACTTATTTTGATATACAAAATTGTTAGAGATAAAAATAAAAAGAAAATAAAGATGTAAATAGAATAGAATAATTATATTTAGTATAATATAAAAAGTAATGTGAATGTTATTCTATTTATATTTGGTTAAATAAAAAAGTATTAAAATGAAAAAAATATAGAAAATAACAATTATATTTATACTTAAGAAAAAATAATGATGGCAATGATACAATAGATTTTACATAAATTAGATATAATAATTATTATTGATTCATGTGATTATTTAAAAGAAATAGATTTCATCTCTTTTGACGTGTAGACAATATTTAATTACTAAACAAAATAATCAAAAAAAAATTCATAATTCATTTTGCATCTCCCTCAACCACATATTACCAAACGGAGTGATAGATCTAACTGCTGAAAGGCACAACCTAATAGGAACACTAAGCCTCTAATAGACATACATATTTATCTATTTATTCACATACGGTACCAACAAACTACGATCGAATATATAGCAAATAGGAAAGTTTAGAACTAGAGAAAGAGAGATGATATATATGTGCTATATTTACTGAATGTCTAAATCACATAACTGATTAAGGTAATCATCACAAGTTTTCTTATCCCTCTCGCCATTTTACATTTGTTGGGTAGAGTTTTACGGTTTGTAGCTGTAATTAATTGCGTTTGCAATATTAATGTCGTAATTAATTAATAACTTCTGTAATTACATTAAAATGTCAAAATCATAAGGCTCTTCCCTCTGTTTTGAAAGATGATATTTTAATCAATTTTTTACTTTAAAAAAGTTATATATATTTTTACAATAGAAAAAAAAAAGTTGTATAGTTTGAATATTTTTCTAGAGAGGGGATAGTACCTTAATATTTAATCTATAATGATTGTAGTTTTCCATATTTTATTGCATATTTGTATTATTATCATAATCACAATTTTAAACTTTCCTCTAGTGCAAATTAACTAGCTAGGATGTTAGTATAAGAAATTAATAGATCCGCTATGTCACCACACTATGCGTCTGACTTTTCCGATCTTCAGAGACAACATGACCGACAGCCATTGCAAAAAAACAAAAGGCTACAGAACCATTTATTTTTAAAAGAATTAATGGCAATCACTTCAGAAAGCAACAAAACCTAATTCCATGCATGCCCAATCAACATCCATCTTAAACCATAAAGCTTCAATACACATTGGCCAGCCTGCTATTTTTCTTCTAAATTGGCAACCTTTGTTCTTTGATCTTTCTTTATCTTTTTTCAGAGTAAGTGACAAGGGACAACTCAGCTGTCCTGTGAAGTAATTAATATTAGTTTGGACTTATCAATAATTATAGATGGCATACTTTCCCTCCCCTTTACCAAGGATTAAAATTCTTGGTTTTTTTTTTTTTTTGGTTTTGGTATTATGGTCTGAAAGTGTACATTAAAGCCAATATAACGCGCATTTTAACTAATTTACCTCTCTTGATCCAATGAAAGGCAAGCCATTAGAAAGTCATAGAAAAATTCCTTGCGATCTAGTGTGAAAAATTAACGTAGTCAAGATTCAAATTTGTGAAGTGCATTTAACCACATAGCACATGTTTGCCCTTTTCACTAAAACAATACTTTTGGGGATATATTCTTGGTTTTTTTAAGCCCTATAAATTAAGGTTTTGCTCGTTAGGTATGAAACCGAGACAGCTTTCTTAACTTCTGCAAAAATTTCATTTGAACTTTATCAACCATTATCTTTCTAAGAGATGGAGCTAAATGTTCTTTTGAAGGAAACAACATGTCTCAGACCTAGTGAACAGTCCAAAACAAAGCCCATTATTATTGAGCTTTCAGGTTTGGACAGGATATCCCCCGCAATGCTCTATACAGTGTTCTTTTATAAGCACTGTGTGGAAGAAGATGCTGTTGAGAAAGCGAAACAAGCACTTCCAAAGGTGCTTGTTTCGTGGTATCCGGCTGCAGGGAGGTTAAGGATAAATGAGATCACAGGGAAGCTTGAGATTGTTTGCAATAATGAAGGTGTCACCATGGCCTCTGCGGCGTGTGATTCCAAGCTTGAAGACCTTGGGAGGCTTAGCGAAATCAAACCCTTCTATGAAAAGCTCGTTCCTCGGCTTCCCGAAGCTCATGATATATCCAAAAATCCACTCCTTGTTGTGCAGGTTTAAGTGTATATATGTGTGTGTGTGTGTGTGTGTGTGTGTGTGTGTGTGTGTGTGTCAATATGACACCTTCACTTTCACCAAATTAAATTATTCCATTTTTTCTTTCTGTTGTCTTAAACTTCAGTGTCTGCTGATATAGTTAACTCCGATTTATTTTTTCCTTAATTTAGATTTTTATTTTTATTTTTTCTGTTGTCTTAAACTTTCAAGAGCAAGGTTTCTGTCTCTATGAAATCAAAAGTTTCTTTGAGACTGATGAGGATGAACATATAGATAAAACTAGTTTAATCTTTGTGCTCACGTCCTAATTTCTCTCCTAGCTAGGTTCTCATCTAAATAAACTCCAAAGTTAATCTTTCTGCGTGTATTTCATTAATATTTAGCTTGTGTACATATGAATAGTAAAACCCTAACCCTAGGGATCGTTTCTTCTGTTTTCGGTGTCTCTCTGTTCATTGGATACAAATCAAATATATTTGTAAGTAATTAAAGACTATAACTTTCACAAATCTACTATCGTTAAAATATGTACAAATGACTAGCTAGCTTCTCTTTTCCTTCAAGCTTGACAAAATTGACTTGAAGAGATAAATGAAATTATAATATAATTCTATTTTAGACATAATCGTTTTCTACTTTATCTACTTACAACGTCGTAATTAGATCAGATAAATCGGGTTCAAACACTTCAAAAATAAGCAAAAGTCAGACCTGCAGCCCAATCCATAATGAGATCTGTTATTCTTAACTTTAAGCATTTAAATATGCGGAAGGCTGGTTTCATTAATTCAGCCACAAAAGTTCGAAACATTGATATTCATGCATTTTTCCTTTCAAACTCACATTTAATTGATCAAACATTTATGCTAGCAGATAACAAGGTTCAGCTGTGGAGGATACTCAGTTGGATATGGAAGCAACCATGCTCTGTTTGATGGATTTGGAGCATTCAACTTTCTGGCATCATGGGCTCACATATCAAGTGGGAAAGATGAATCTGAACTCATTCCCCCCAATCATTCAAGAGAAGCACTTTTGAGTGCCATGGGTTTTCCCACTACTGCTTGTGCTGCTTCTTCAATTTATGAACAAAGTCACATTGTGGCTATTCAGGATCTGTATGGCATCCCAATGCAAGCAGTGGCCTCAGATGACAAGTGCTGGGGAACTTCGATGGGAAAATTAAGCCACCATGATCCTCAAGGTGGGATTGAACTTCTCACATTTTGTGTGAAGAAAGAAACTACAGAGGAATGGAAGAGAATAGCCATTGAAAGAGGCAAGCTGTCTAGGTGCTCCACTTTCGATGTTCTATGCGCACATATTTGGAAGGTACGTGGACAACTGAATGGGAAATGTTTATAATTTGATTAAGCAAATCAAGTGGACGTGCACATTGCTTGGATAAAGAAAGAGGATATAAAATTATGTAAGGAAAAATACCGAGACAATATCTTATATTTTAACATATTCCTATATCCATTAAAAAAGTCTATCAATCATGAGTGCTTCAGACCATGTATTTAGCCGCTTATAAGTTTAGAAAGTTTCTCATGTCCCAGCTGATTAAAAAGAAGTCTCTATTAATTGTGAAATATCTTAATCGGTTGTTAGTTATTGTTTATTTTCTTATCTAAAACTAAACTTGACAATCGTGTATTGGGTTTTAATCTTCTTTTATATAAACCTTTATCAAAATTTGAGTTTGAATTGTCTTCATTCCATGATTAGCTTTATCTTACAATATATGACGGATTAGACTTAAATAAATTAAAACATAACATGAAACATTTTATATTGTAAAAAATTTTCACTTATAATTACTCTATTGGGGAGCTTGATAGCATATAGATAAAAACTATTTGAGTTTTTCCTGTCCAAGACATGGATTTTTTAAGGAAACAAGCTCTTGTTATAGCTTGCAAGTCATTATCCGTACAAATATCAATGAATTAAATCTTGAATTAATTTAAATTTCATTATCATCTTGTTGATATATTGTAACATTAATTAATGCATATCTCTATATGCAGGCCAGAGTGAAATCTCTCCTTCTGAATCCAGACACCAACATATGTCTACAATTCCCGGTGAACTCCCGTAGCAGATTCCAACCCCAACTTGGCAAAAACTTCACAGGAAATGCCTTTGTTCTTGCCTCAGTGTCATGCTTGGTAAAGACCCTACTAGAAGAGCCTCTTCACATCACAATTCAGAAGATTCAAGCAGCCAAAGAAGTCATAACAGATGAATACGTGAGGTTATACACCAAGGCCCTTGAGTCTCCCGACAAGTTCTTCCCTTCCATGCGAGAACTCACCATAGTCACTGACTGGATGAAATTCCCATTCCATGCATTGGACTTTGGATGGGGACATGTCTCCGATGCCGCCATCCTAGCAACTCCTGTCCCAGAAACCGCTTTTCTGATGCCAAATCTTGAAGAACCTTCGGGTTTTCTGGTTCGGATCGGGATTGGGAAACAGCATGTGCCGGACTTCATCAGCAACTTCAATGATCATGGGATAATCAGAGTATAATAATCCTCTCTTTATGTGCGTTAAAGCGTGGTCATGCATGTTCTTTCCGTTATATTTGTGTGTGTGTGTGTGTGTGTTTATATATATATGTTTGTTTGCTTCTTTTCGGATTGTCAAGGTTGGTGAAATTGGGTTGTATGGTAGTGATATTCCAAATGTGCGCAAGAACTAAAATTTATTTGGATTCTCTTCCTTTTTTTTAAAGAAATTGACAGGATCAACTTTAAAAAAGAAAGGCACAACATAATTTGTGTATGTTGTCGAACTGTACACTCATTGTGTTTTTTCTTTTTTTAAAAACTAATGTTGTCAATTTTTTTTAAATTACAGAGAATCCAAACTAATCCGCAGGAACTATTTAGTGGTTTGTAATTAGAAGTCTTGGGTAACATATGCAAATGCTTAATTTGTATAATGTATGTTTGTAACTTGTGACTAATTATTTATCATTTTCATTCTACATTTGTAATGTAATATAATTTTAACTATTAGTTATATGAAGTTGTCTTAATGATCTGCTCATGAGATCGATTATAACTTCTCTTCGCCTTTTTCTTACGTTTATAGAATATATCCCATAGGTTTGTAAAACTGCATATATCTTTGTCAATATGTTAATAATTGTATCTTGAAAGGATGAGTTCTATATTTGGCAACATACCTAAATATGTACTCATCCGCAATTAATTTTTTTAAAATGAGTTACACAAAGAAAATACTCCTTCTGGTAACTTTTTTGAGATTTGATTTAGTCTTTTATATAAAAAAAAAAATTAATATATTAATTACAATATTTCAATTATGTCTTCGTTAAATAAGTCATTCAAATCATGAGCAGTGGTAGTCATTAATTTCAAAAAGAAAGTGCACAAAAATAAAGAAAAAAAATAATTTTTGTTTGAAAAGATTACCAAAATAAATTAATTATTTGTTTCTTATGTAAAAGACTCCTATATGTTCTGTGAAAATGTCCTTCTTTCAGGACAGTCATTGGTGCATTTACCCAAGATGCACTCTAGCTGGGGAAAGAAGAAATGAAAGTTATTTCTGCCTAAAATGCATTAATCTGTGGCTTTAGCAGAATGCATTTTGGCTCATATTAGACAAACAACATTTAACGCTGCCTAACTACGCTAGAAATTTTCCGACTCGGTTGACTTTAAAGTGTTTGTAAGTTATCAAGGCAATTTGTTTTTACTTTTTCCTGTTTCATAATTGATGATAGAACTTAGTACGTACCTTTACTTGTAAGTTATAACAAGACATCGTAATCATAGAGACAAAAAAAAACAAGCTTCCTCAAATCTTCCTTAAATTTTTGGCTTAAAAAAAATCTAAAAGCGTAAACCTTGAAATGAGAATTAATACTAAAATATCAGACAAACAAACTCTAGCTTTTAAGACTCTTTCAACTGGAGCATTTAAAGCTCATTTTTGAAGACAATTGAGTTTTGGAAATATACTTGAGACCTTTTGTTAGCCATCGAAAATATTACGTACTTCATTAAAACACCAGAACAAAGAAACACTACAAAGAGAGAGAAACTGATAAAACAGAACTATATCAGCCTACTCCTGTTTTACAACTTATAGCATCTGCGAATAAAATAGAACTAAGAGGCGGATGGAAATGTTTGGAAATTTAAGTGGCAGAGGCCTCTAGAAAAACAAGATCTTGGAAGACCAAATTGAGACATTTTTGAACCTGTAAAACTTGAAAGGAATTAAGTAAAAGAACTTCTTATTTCTTCCAATCAAAATACAACATGCACCAACTCCTCACAAAAGCATCTCACTTTTTCTCTCACACGCGTCCCTGCACCTCGATCTGCCACACTACCTCACGTAGCTCACTAAATATCATTTTTGGACCTGTAAAATGTTTGATGTTATTACTAGATTAGCTTGACAATTTTAATTTTTAAATATCATCTTAATTATTTTCAATAATGTGACCTTTAAAAGATCATGAATTATTTAAAATATAAGTGAAAGATATATTTTTTTAGCAATGAAATTATTAACCACTTCAAGAGTTCTCACATAATTATTTTGATTGAAATTAAAACAAAAAAAATAACATAAGATGATTAAAGATTAACCATTTCACACACAAGATGAAACGTTGAGCCAGACCGGATAAACTACATTATAATTTACCCTTAAAAGAGTTTATTGGCCACCACTAATTTAATACATTTTGTACATGCATTTAGAATGTTTGGCTAAATGACCTTTCCCTTTTTGTATTTTTTTTTTTTTACTAAATTTTAATATGGCTAGCTAATTAAGACACAGATTTAAGGTGTTTTATCTAAAACTGAAAGAATCAAGCAGCATAAGATGTGACCAAAATCTGCATTGAATCCATGCATCAATTATATATTTTTTAATCTTAGTTTTCCTTTTCTTTTTTTTTTTTCCTATTGTTAATTAATTACTGCTTTGGTTGGGAGAAAGAATAGGTAACCTTTTAATTGGACTTCAATGCATATTTAAGATAGCTGCGATTCCTTTGGTTACCAATAATTTATTTTACTTGATCCAATTTGATTTAAAAATATTATCGAAAAATGGAAAATGGAAATCTCCATTGAATATGAAGAATTTAAATTATTGTCTACTGATTATAACCATTCAACTCAGCTATATACATTATATTAATTGCTAACGTAGCTGTTTTTATTTAGATTACTGCAATAGAAAATATATTTGGCCATGAAATTATATTTTACAAATATGGTATTTAATTTTATTTTGAGTTTTCCTTTTGCGTAGGAGCTGAGCCATTATAAAACTGTTCAGCATCCAAAATGGACAACCTTTCTATCTTTAAGTATTCTTTATGGGAAGAGCATGCAAATCTGTAAAAACGACGTACACCAAACTGAGTAACTTATTGCTGTTAGGCCACAAAGTCCTTAATTATTAGGACTAATTAAATGTTTTCTCAAGCTTTTTTTTCCCTGGAAAAACAATCTTACTTGAACTAATACTATATTTTAAATATATATGTTTTACAATGTTATTTTCTTCAATTTTTTGAATTATAAATAATGTTTAAATTACTTTTGTACATCACTGTGTTAAACAATTAAAACATTAATAAATAATGTAAAATTTTACAAATTCTTTAACAACAAAATCTGTAAAATATTTTTATATAAAAAATTATGTAACAACACATAAGTTTAAGCAAAAAAAGACTTTGATATCTCTCCTTTTTTTATTTTTTTATTTAAAACGAACAGAAGTTTAAGGTAATAGTAGCAACATATATACCAGCCCGTTGGGGCGCTCAAAAAATTAGCTAATAATGAAGGGGGATTAGTAAAAGTAAAACATACATCGAGGAATGATTCATGGATCCTCTCTATATTGAGTCCTATCGTTGCGGACCTCATTTTTTCTAAATTTAAATTCTGATAATAACAAATAATTTGGATATTTTTTAGAAAATTAACTAAATTCAAGCTCACCAAACTTTGGAAGAATATCCAAATTAGTCAAGTCTAAGATTTGGCATTTTTTTTGTCAGACGATTTGAAGAATTTAGGGCTCTTACAAACAGTCTAAGTCATTAGTTGAAGCAAACTTTGTTGTTAGATGGTCTTCTATTTTCATGTGACTTTTTTGAGTTTTTGGTGAGAAATTACAAAAAGAAGACTCTTGAAAGAGTATTAGTTAACTAGAAGCCCTTGACCAATCAATTGGAAGCTTCCAAAGAGCTATTAGATAGCATAGATGATAAGTATATTTTACACACTTAAATAAATATAATTTTAAGATTAAAAGTAATATAAATTTTAAATATTATATAGATAATAAGTTAATTTTATATATATATATCTCTTTCCATAAGTTAATTAAAGAAAATAAGGGAAATTTTGTTACATAATTTATCCATATTCTTTTTTTATTATTTGGGTAGAAAGAAGATAAAGATAAGGACGCAGCAAAAAAGACTTGTCTTTATCCCTTTTTGAAATTTTAAAAAGAAGATAAAAATAAAGATAAGGGCAAGAAGGCCTATAAAAACAAAGATTAAGGGTACACAAAGAACAACTTAGGTTCAATATTTATTCTTATTTCTTTCTTCTCATATATTCCTCTTATTTTCTTTTTACCTCTTTACAAATCTAATTTTTTAGTTTCTTAGTCAAAGTTATTGAGGGGTTTGGCTCAATGAATAATTTATGAGAGTTTTGATTTATTTATTTTCTTAAGTAGTGAAATATTTTCTATTTTTATGACATTATTATTCAGTTAATTTAATTTGATATCTTATTTTAGCTGAATAATTACTGCTATCTAAATTTGTAAATCAGTAATTGTTCATTAGATTTAGTAGAATAATAATTCAATACTTTGATAAATCAAAATTGTCTTTATGTATTGATGAAAATATTTCTTCCATTTTAAATATACGAGTATATGTATTGTTAAATAATGATTTGTGACTTTCCTTATTCTTAATGCTATTTATAATTTAAGTTCTGAAAGCTTATTTAAAATTAATTAACGAATAAGGTTTAATTAGAGAGCTTGTTCCCTTTAAACACCTTTAAGGAAAAATAGAATATTAGAGCCAATTAATATTAATAACCAATTCATTTTAGAAGAGAAATATTTCTTTGAAAGGTTTCGATGATCAAATTGATTGAGCTAGATCTGAAATAAACCTTGGCTAGAAATTATTTGTATTGAATTCTTTATAACAATATTTTTCAAATTTATTTCTATTTTATTAAAAAAAATCTCCCTTATTTTATTTTTTTATATTTAATTTCAAATTAAATAATTTGTTTAGTCCCAGTGGAATATGACCTTACTCACTCTATCTACGATAAAATTTATTTTGAGAGTATAAAATTATTTTTGATGGTTTCGATACCCATCAGCAAGCCCCTAAGAGATACTAGTCCATTGCTAGGCTTGCACACAGTCAGCTAGCAACTCTTTAGAGGTTACCAATGGACTGTGAAGCTCTATCATCAACTATCCAAGCACAAAAACTTCCTTCTTCTTCTGAAATTCAAATTTTTTAAAGGAAGTAAGTAAACTAGTTAATTGTCAAGGTCCATTAGTCAATTTATTAGAATCTTTCCTATAAATAGGAGGCCATATAAACTAAAAAAAAAACCTCCAACCTTATGTTATGATATTTGACATTTAAATCATCTTCTTTTTTACTTTTTTCTTTTAAAAAAGTCTTTTTTGTTTTTTGATATACTTTCATTCCTCTTTTATCATGAGATTGATTTCTCAAGTACAAAGGATCCTTAAGTTAAGTTTTTTAGCTAAAACCTATTATAAGGAAGAGAGATCCTTGGTTGTGCAACTCTAAATTATTTGGCATAGTAACTTATAAATGCTTATTGAAACTTTATTGATATTGTGAAAAATCTTTAGGTTATACTTAAGGACTAAATATAGATTTAAAATGAACTATGATAATTTCTTGTGTAATCTCTCTCTTTATTTATTTACTGCACTTTTATTGGCTTATTGTGCTGTTCTAAAATAATTTCTTTGAAAACTCTAATTTACTTAAAGCATACATTGCATTATAGTATTTTGTAAATTTTTGCATCACATATGTTTCCAAAACTCTTTGAAAAACAAGTCCTTCAATTCAACATTTTTATTTTTGTTTGAATACCCAATTCACCTGCTTTTAGGTGCTTAACCATTCTTAACAGTCTCCTTTCAATGATCACTCCCATTTCTTAGAATGTAAGTGTAGTATTCATTTGGGATTTGGATCAACACCTTTTTTGTCATATACAATCTGAGGAGTTATAGGCATATCCTCTGACCCCTTTGAACACAAACACTATGCTTAAATCCTGATATGGGGTAAAATAGATAAGGAAGAGGAATTAAGATTATGTGAAGAAGACTAGCCATGTTTCTATTTGATTTTGATCCTTGAGGTAATCTAAACGTTGATGGTAACATGCATAACAAAAAGAATAAGGACGTTCCTACGGAGGAAGCTAATCCACCAAAGTAGTAATACTCTTCCCCTAAATTTGACCTAAAGAATACCCAATTGTGGTTCTTGCACTTTTCTAATATAGTGAAGTAATTTATCAGCTAAGATTATATTATCTAAAATCAATCATCCTTTAACAGAAGCATTTTGAAAAAGGGAAATTACTTTCAAGATAATAGTATGTAATTTGTTCATGAAAGACTTTGGAGATTGTTCCATGTGCTACATTGCATAAATTGATTAGTCAAAATTCCATAAATAAAGTTAGGCATTTTAAGGATTAGAACCATATTAATTTGATTGATTTCTCTCCACATATGTCCCCTATTTAAGAATGATGCCACCATACTAATCAAGTCATTTTCAATCTCCAATTTACTTATAGGTTCATTAAGGCCTGATATGTGATTGCCATTAAGTTGGTGGACATTTGACCTTTGAGTGAACTCCATCCTATTAATGGAGGTTTTGAGAGTTGTTTGAGAACGAGTTCATAAAATATCATATATCACTTAAGGGTTATGAATTCAAACACCATTTTCTTCCTTAATAGCATAAATCCTTGCTTAATTCCTCCTATGATTGATTACTATGTGAAAATATTTTATATGTCCATCTTCATTTAACTAATCAAAGCTATCAAGACCTTTAGGCCCACATAATTCGATCATAATTAAAGGGGTGTTCTAATTGACTTCTTAAGTTACGCTACCTTATCTTGCCAATTGAGGTCATGAGGGTTGGGTTTTGCTGTAACTCAATAAGCTTAACTTTTAAATTTATAATTTAAGCTATCACATTTCCAAAATGATGATCTATGTTCCATTGTGAAATATTAATTCTTTTTTAAACTAAAGGTCAATGATCCAATGAAGCTTACTTCCCAAGCTTCCAAATAATGTAGGTCTTTTAGCCACATCATTTCCAACTGTTGAAGTATATCTATATATGTATGTGTCAAAAGAAGTCTCGCATTGCTCAAACTTGAGGAAGCCTAAGTAAATAAATACTAAGATGAGAACTAGAGTAACTAAATAGGCTAAGAAAATGAGTGGGCTCGTATGTACAATAACAGGCTAATGCAGTTGAAATCTGCCAATTTCCCACCTGTGCACGAAATTAGATATGGTGTTGGACACTTTTTTATAAAAATTATTTTACAAAATCCAAAATTTATTTAATTTAAATTATCCTTTCAGGAAATCCTTCTTTTTAAAGGTTTCGGTTATAAGGCTTTATATTTTTTAATTTTAAGGATTTATGAATGTTGGGTTGATTTTTTTTTTTTTTACTTATCCATTAATAATTTTAATTACTTGTTTATGGTTTTGATTTGTCAATTTTATTTGCTTTAATATTCATCACCAGAAATGGATTCCAACATTCAGAAATGGACCTTTAATTCTCTAACATCTGTAGGTGGTCTATGCCTATAAGAGGTAGTGCATGGTGCATGTCCAAGCTGCACTGAGCTCTCAAGCTCTCCTCTCTTCCTTTCTCCCTGAGTTATTATTATGTGTTCCTGTTGTTTTGCATTCCTGCCATTGCAAGAAGGGTTTGTTTCATCCTGAGGAGTTGTCGCGTGTAGTGGAAAAACTCTTAAAGATAGTGCCTTTGTGCATGATTCAAACTATACCCTTTTGCTGTTTATTATATAATAGTGTCTATTACTAACAATTTTAAGAGTTATGGAGTCACACAAGGTTGCTATTACTAATGTGGCCAATGTTATCGATACTATTGCTGATGGAGGTTCTACTGCCTTTGGTTGTATACCTTCAGCAGTACCTCAAATGCAGCTTCCTAAGTCGTTCTTGGATATCTCAAAGATCAAGGTGTTTGATGGGAAGAATTTCAAAAGGTGAAAGGAGCGTATCTTCTCAAACCTCGACATGTATGGAGTTATTGTGGCACTCACACAGTCTGAACCTCCTACAAATGTTGACCAGGCCTAAAAAGATGTTTGGAGTTATACACACAAGATTTGTATAAGTACTTCATCTAATGACCTCTTCAATATCTACTATGTGTACAAGGAAGCCAACAAGATTTAGGAGTCGTTGATTACCAAATATACTGCTAAGGATGCTAGAAAGCAAAAGTTAGTTATTGGAAATCACTATAGATGAGAGATGACTAATGACAAAGATATAAAGCTGCAGATCAACAAATACCACAATCTGCTAAAAAAAATTTGTGCTGAAAAGATTAACTTTTTAGATGAATTTGTTGTTGAGATCCTGATTAAAAAATTGTCAAACTCATGGAGTGACTACAAGCAGCAACTCAAATACAAGCAGAAGCAACTTTCATTATCAGACCTCATCACCCACATCATTATCGAAGACACTAATCGAAAGGAGATTCGAGTAGTAAAGGACACAGAGATAACTTCCAAAGCAAACTTGGTGGATACAAAGCCGTACAACAAAAGGTATGATTCTAATAAAAGACCTAATTACAAACCCCAGAATTCTAATCCCAAGTTCAAAAAGAAAGGCAATTGCTTTGTTTGCGGCAATCCAGGGCATCATGCTGTTTAATGTAGAAAGAGAACTAAAAATGATAATCCTCCCAAGCTAAATGTGAATTCGGTCCAAAGAGATAATATTATTGATGCATTCATTTCTCAAGCTCTCATTGTGGCCAATGTGAAAGAATTGGTGATAGACTTTAAGACTACCAAGCATATTTATGCAAATAGAGAGATGTTTGCCTCCTATAATCTAATCAAAAAAAGAGAAGATTGTATTTATCTTGCTGATTCCTGAACTGCAAAAGTTCTAAAAAAAGAAAAAGTGGCTCTCAAACTCACATTTGAAAAGACCTTGACTTTCGATGTTTTGCATGTACCTGATATTAGAGCAAACTTAATTTCTATAGCTCTACTAGGAAAAGTTAGGGTTAAAGTATCATTTAAATCTAACAAGATTGTAATGACAAATAATAATGTCTTTGTGAGAAAGGGTAATTATAATCAAGGAGTGCTTGTACTAAATGTTGCTGAAATAAATGAAAATTCATCATCTTCTACTTACTTGCCTGTTTATATGATTGATTCGTTTGATGTGTGGCATGCTAGATTAACACATGTTAATAAATTTTATATTAAGAAAATGCAACAACTTGGTTTGATTTCTAGAATTAAAAATAATTTTTTAAATGAATGTGAAGTGTGTGCAAAAGCTAAGTTAACTAAAAAATATTATTTTTCTACACAAAGAGAAATTGAATTACTTACCTTAATATATATTGACTTGGGTGATTTAAAATAAATAATGACTAGGGGCGGTAAAAAGTATTATATTACTTTTATTGATGATTTTTTAATGTATAATAAAATATATTTGTTAAGCAATAAGATGAAGTTTTTGAAAAAAAAAAATTTATATAAGGCAGAGGTAGAAAATCAACTAAATAAAATGATTAAAAGAATAAAGTCAGATAGATGAGAAGAATATATTTTATTAAATAGTTTTTGTGAAAAAGAGGGAATTATTCATGAAGCAACTCTTCTATATTCACCTGAGTCTAATGGTATTGCAGAAAGAAAAAATAGAACTTAACAAAAATGATAAATGCTACACTTGTAAGTTTTTCTGTACCAAATAATTTATGGGGTAAAATTTTGTTATCTACTTATTTTTTACAAAATAAAATAAATAAGACCCTTTATGAATTATGGAAAAGTTATGCACTAAACCTAAAATATTTAAGAATATGTAGGTGTCTTACAAAACTAATGCTACCTGATCCTAAGAAAAAGAAAATAGGTTCTAAAACTTCAGATTGCATATTTATTGGGTATGCTAAATATAGTGCAGCTTATAAATTTTTAGTTTTGAAAAGTGATATTTTAGATCATAACACTATTATAGAAACTAAAGATGTGTAATTTTTTTAACACATTTTTCTTTTGAAAATTGAACACATTCCTCAAAAAATGAAAAATTCTACTTCTGCTCTTAAACAAAATACGAATGAACATTTGGTTGAAAATTTAAGGAGAAGTAAGAAGCAAAGGAAAAGAACTTCTTTTAGAAATGATTTTTACACTTTTATAATACAAGATGAACCCTCGAATTTTTATGAAGCTATTTTCTCTTTTGATGCTTATATTTGGAAAGAACCAATTGAAGCCCAAATTAATTCTCTAAATCAAAATAAAATTTGGATTTTAGTAGACTTACCTCTGGGAGCAAAGCCTATTGGTTGCAAATGAGTATTTAAAAGAAAATATAATTCAGATGGATCTATTGACAAATATAAAGTAAGGCTACTAGCCAAAAGATTTATTTAAAAATAAAATATTGATTATTTTTATACTTTTTCTCTTGTTGCACGAATTTCTTCTATTAGAGTTTTAATTGCTTTAACTTCTATACACAAATTTTATATTCATTAAATGGATGTCAAAATCACATTTTTAAATGGTGATTTAGAAGAAGAAATTTATGTAGCACAACTATAAGGTTATGTTGTTTTTGGTTAAGGAAATAAAATTTGCAAACTAGTTAAATCTTTATATAGATTGAAACAAACTCAAAAATAGTGGAATGAGAAATTCAATGAGATTTTGATTAATGATAGATTTTCATTTATTGAAATTGATAGATGTGTGCATACAAAATGTGTGAATAAAGAGTATGTGATTATTTGTTTATATGTAGATGATAAGCTTATTTTTGGTACAAGTATGAATGTTGTATTTGAAACAAAATGTTTTCTTACTTTAAAGTCGATATGAAAGACATGGGTGAAGGCAATGTAATCTTGGGTGTTAAAATCATAAGAGAAGATGATAGTATATTACTGTCACAAGAATATTATGTGGAGAAACTTTTCATAAAGTTTAATCATTTTGATAATAAACCTGTGAGTATTCCTTATGATCCTAGCATCCATCTGATGAAAAACAGAGGTGATCCTGTAGCTCAATCTAAATATGCACAAATTATTAGTAGTCTGTTGCATTTGATAAATTTCACCTGACCTAATATAGTATACGATATGTGCAAATTTAGTAGGTATGCACATTGTCCAAACAGTGAGCATTGGTTTGGTTTGGTTAAACTGATGAGATATTTAAAAGGTATTATGAATTATGGTATCATGTATAATGGATTTTCCACTGTACTTAAAGGGTACAATGACGCTAACTGGATCTATGATTCAGAAGAGACAAAGTCCACTAGTGGTTATATATTCACTCTTGGTGGTAGTGTAGTAACCTGAAAATTAGTTAAACAAAACATATTAGCTAGATTTACTATGGAGTTAGAGTTTATTACTCTGGAACTAGTTGGCAATAAAGATGAGTGGTTGAAAAACTTTTTAATAAATGTTCCATTAGATAAAAAACTAACACCATCAGTATCTTTACATTGTGATAGTCAATTGACGATAGCTACAACTAAGAATAAGACCTTTAGTGGTAAGAGTATAAATATTCGGTTGAGTCATAATGTTATAAGATAGCTGCTAAAAGACAAAGTTATCTCAATCAACTATGTAAGGTTAAAAGTAAATCTGGCAGATCCTTTAACCAAACCCTTAGGGAAGAAACAAATCTTTAACATATCGAGGGGAATAGGACTTAAGTTAATATGAAATTAACAATGATGGTAACCTAACCTGTATGATTAGAGATCTCATGAAAAAGGTTCATATAAATAATAACAAGTCGTCTATTAATTTTGTTAGTTCTAAAATTGTAGTCTCTTCCTATAGTATGAGAAAGTGCTATAATGTATTGTTAGTGAAACTAAACAACAAAAACTCTTAATGATTTCATATTTTTTATGGATGGTGTATTCATTGTAGATACACTTGATGAAATCACTTAGATGAATTTGGAGTGGGGTCACTCCTGTGAGATTGTAGCAAGATTTCTAAAGCATTCATTAAACACCAGGCGTGCACAAGGCCATTTAAAGCACAAAACTGTGTTAACAACAAAAATTGTGAGGATATAATCTGACTAATAAGGCCTTTAGTAAGCAGTTAAGAGTTGTTAGTTCATAGAAGCTTTTAGTTTCATTGACAGCTCTGTGTATTAAGAATTATTGGTCTAGGGTATAGGTCATAGTCTAAAAGACACCAAATTTAAAATGTTTATACTTATGTATGTAACTTATATGGTAATATTCCTTTTGACACATGTGGGGAATTGTTGAAGTGTATGTATGTGTGTGTCAAAAGAAGTTTCACATTGTTCAAACGTGAGGAAGCTTTAGTGAATAAATACTAAGATGACTAAAGCAAGTAAATAGGCCAAAAAGAAGAGTAAGCTTGTGCGCATAATAACGGACCAATTCAGGGAAACTCAATTAAAATTTGCCAATTCCCTCCCCTTACACGTGAAATTAGATGCAGTGTTTGATGCTTTTTGCTAAATATTATTTTGCAAAATACAAAATTTATTTAATTTAAATTAGCTTTCCAGGAAATCCTTCTTTTTAAAGGTTTCAGTTATAAGGCTTTATATTTTGGTTTTGAGGCTTTATGAACGTTTAGTTTTTTTTTTTACCTATTCATTAATAGTTTTAATTACCTGTTCATGGTTTTAATTTCTCGATTTTATTTGCTTTAATATCCTCCACAAGAAACAGACTCCAACATTCAGAAACGAACCTTTAATTCTTGCAACATCCACAAGTGGTCTTTGCCTATAAGAGACAGTGCATGGTGCATGTCCAAGCTACAGTGGGCTCTCAAGCTCTCCTCTTTTCCCCTGTTTTGCATCCCTACCATCGTAGGAAGGGTTCGTTTCATCTTAGGAAGTTGCTGCATGTGGTGAAATAACTTTTAAGAACAGTGTCTTTGCACACGACTCAAATCATACCCTTTTGCTGTTTATTATATAACGATGTCTATTACTAATACCAACTTCATGTCTCTTGAAGCAACCCTAACATATATATGATTATATCATCAAAAGAGAGAGGCTAGAACCTTCTCTTTTCATATCATTTAGTGGATATATAGAAATCATGACATAGATCAACATGGAGACTTTTCCAACTTTTTCAAAACTTTGAGAGATTCTATCAAAATATTCATTTGGACTCCTCATAAATATTCTTACAAATCTTTGACATAAATGTAATGAATGGTTCAAGCACATAACCAATCAAATTTATCATCGATATTAGTAGAATCTATCATATAATGTTTCTAACGTCGTTTAAAAATAATAAAATTTATTTTATTTTATTTCATTTGTTAAATTGTAAAAAAAAAATAGAGATGAGGTTTAATGTTAAAATAATTAAGATTAATGATATAAAAATCCTTTTTCAATGAAATGTAGAAATCATTTTATAAATTCTCATTTTACAAATTGACATATCATTCACATTGATTGATAAAATCTAAAAGTTCTTATAACTAAACAGATAGATATATCATTCACATTGATTGGTAAAATTTGAAAGTTATTATAACTGAATTTAAATATAGTTTTTTATATTTTTATTATCAAATTTTTAATTAAAATATAACAAATATATACTTTTTAATAAAAATATAATAAATATACTATTGAATTAAAATATATATAAATTATATATTTATCATGATTTAATAGAAGAATTATATATTTATTATATTTTAATTGACAAATTTAACAATAAAATTATAAATAATTATATATAATTTTGTTAATTCTTATATAAACCGGGGAATAAGATACGGTTGGGTGATTTTTGGAAAAAAAAATTATTGTTTGGAGGCTGGAGAGTTGACCTTCTTATGTTGTGATAATTAAAAAATAATTGGGAATGAGGAATCTTCCCCGACATTAAAAATGAGTGCCTAAAATACCGGAACATGATCCTATAAATGCCAATGTCAGGGACTTGTTGGAGTTGTTGACCAACATGCTCCAATATCTTAATTGCAGAGAGAAGTGACACTTCGGACAAAGAAAATTATACGTTTTGTCATAAATTTTAATTTGATTTTTATGAATCTTTTTACCTTTGCGTTAATTCTTATTAAACGAAAAAAATAGAGTGTACATAAATTGGTTTAGATACAAAATTAAAATATTATAAAAAATGTAACTAAATATTGATTGTAAGAGTTGATAGGAGAGAACTTAAATAAAATTTTAAAATTTTTCTTATCAATTTTTTTAATTCAAATATAAAAAGTTATTTTTATAATTTAACATAATATGATTAAATGTTTTTATTTTTTTTTGTTAAATTCATGTGTTTATTATGAATTTTGAGAATGAATATTTTAAAGAATTATATTTAAATATAATATAAATTAATAAGGGCTCGTGATATAAATTTCAGGTTTAATAGAAGGAAAATGCACATTCACATCGTTGTAATTAATTTATATTCACAAGGTAAATTGATAAAAATTTAAGCTTGTGAACATAAGGTACCTAATTTTATTGTGAACATATATTCATTAAATCACATAATTTTTATATGATTTTTTTAATTATACATTACTCTGGCACAACTTTTTTTTTCAAATGAGTAGAGGGTGAGCTGCTTTTCAATGATTCTATCTTTTGGACAATAAATTATATTAATAGTAATAATACTATTACTAATAATTCCCTTATAATTATAATATGCGCCACATACCAATTATCATAATTTAGTATATTATTACACCTAAAATTAGATTCCTTTAAACTGACAAATAGCATTTTAATTTGGAGATTGTGATTCCACAGCACATTAATTTATTGGAAAGATTTTGGTATAATGACTTTATAGTATTTATTATTGAATATATAACAAAAATACCATAAATATACGATTTGTTGTATATGTAAATGGTTAAGATAACTATAAAAAAATAGATTAAATATATAATAAAAATTATAAATTGTTATAAGCTTTTAAGCTGGCTTATGAGCTCCCCTATAGAGCTGTGGAGTGTGGACAAACATTGAATCAAAACAAGCTTAAGCATAATAAATTGTGAATCTTTTACTTTAGAAAAACAAGTGTGGGTTCGCATGTAATAAATAATACAAAATATGAGAATTGGATCCTCAACATAAACTTCACCCATCAAGTTTTCCATATTAATTTCCTTTGTTTTTTTTTTTGTCTTTTTCTTTTTCTGGATGGACGTACTATTTTATTCATTTTAAAGAATTTCCATATTTTATCGTCCTATAAAAGGAAAAAAAAAATCATATAAAAAAACGCCCATTGATATTGTTTGATTTTGACATGGCGATTACAATGCATGACCTTAGTCATAGTTCATAAAGAAACAAAGTCGGTCATGCGTAGCCCATAGATATTGTTTGATTTTGACATGGCGATTACAATGCATGACAATAGTCATAGTTCATTAAAAAAAACAAAGTCGGTCATATGTAGCTGACTTTTATTGAGACTTGTCTTATTACATCCTATTAATTAAGTCATATTTTCCTTCAGTTTTTAATATTTTAATGTGAGCGAAGGGAGACTGTCACTATTCACGCTTTTTGTCGTATTACATTCCATTATATACTCACTCATTTTTGGTTTCGGAGCTTGATGGAAAGTTTTGAAAAGAATGCCATGGGATAATATTACTAATTCTTAATGGAGAGGTGCGGAGGAGAGCGAACGAGAAAATCTACTTTATTAATTAAAATTTAATGAAAAAAAATAATGATATTTCATTATTTTTTAATTAGTGTTACAATATCATTAATATGATAAAGTAAAAGATAAAATTTTTAATATTATATATCAAACCATCTCAAACCAATAAATTTAAAATAATTTGAAAATTACGATATAGGATGGTTTTCAAATCCTCGTAACATATCCTGTTTCATTAGCGTTTAAACAAACAATTGAAACCATCCTAACACATCTCACTTTATTAACTTTTATACAATCAATCAATAGTTAAAACGCTTGAACTATACTATCCTATATCACACCCACATTGCTCCCATATCATCCTTCCAATCAAAACCTTGAGGAGTTGGTCTGGTTAAAAAAAATGTGTTATTTACCTGACATTATTCAAGTTCTAATTTTAGAATCAGGACATAAGAAAATTTATCTTTCAAAATACATCACATTGATGTGAAATTTAATCTCATTTGACACAAAAATTAAACCAATCATACCCTTACTTATATATTAAAAAAAATCACTCAACTTTGAAGGGAGCTAAAATTTGATATATCGAATCTCCAACCAGTAACTTTGTATGCTGCTTTTATATTATCTAATGATGAAGTAACTTTGTAAAAAATATAAACCAAATACCCTTTTCATTTAAGGAGACTACCAAAATCATCCGCCAAAAATATTTCCAAGTAGAAATAATTAATTTTCTTAGCCTAGAAGAAAGTAAAAGCAATCAGTTCTGTCAACAATTATGGAAAAAAATTCAAAAAAAAAAAAAGAAGAAAGCGTTCAAGAAGCAAGAACTAAAAATAGATAATTGTAGAGTGGGAAGAAAAGTTGTTGCCTCTTTTGCTAGGTACCACAAAATCGATAAATTCCTAACCTAACTCAAAAAAACAAAAAACAAAAAACAAAAAAGCCGAATCGGACAAGTTCTTGATTGAATTCTTATCCCACGGTACCTACGCACACAACAAGGCACGACAACACGTCCCATTCCACCTATGTTACGTGTAGTTCACTTCCCTCTGTATACTTTAGAGTGAAAGCAACTGCATCACAGGCCATCGATTCTTATAACGTCCTTTGAATGCGGTCCCCACACGCCATCAACCCCACCATTTTCTCCGTGTCCTCCAAACAAATGCAACAATTCAGTTCTTTCCTAGCTCTCTCCTCTGCTCCCTCTATCTCCGCCGCTTGTTATTCTAATTCTTCACTTCCCAACACGAAAAGTCGGTTCTTTTTCACTCTTTTTCTCCCAAAATTTTGCTCTTTTGTTTGCGAGGTTTCTCATCGAATGGAATGTGATTAACACGCCTCGTCCCTAAACCCCATAGAATTCCTCTGTTTTCTTCGTTACCCACCAGTAGCCGAATTCTGTTTATCTTTTTTCTGTTTTCTTGCACTCTCTGGGCTGATTTTATGAGGAGGATAAGTGGAATAAAGAAAAATGGAGAAACTCTTTTGAGAATCGTTTGTTTTCTTCGTGACCCTCCAGCAGCACAACTCTGTTTCTCTGTTTTCTTGAACTTTCTGCGCTGATTTTCTCGGAAAAGGAAAAAGAGAAATGGAGAAACCTCATTCGAGTTTTGGGGTTTCTTTCCTATATCGTATCGTTTTGATTCTTTCCGTGGTCTTCTTGGCTAGGTCTCAAGACACAGCGGTTATGAACATTCTCAAGAACGCGATCAAAGGGTCAAACTCGCTCCAATGGTCCGACCCGGATGTCTGCAAATGGAGTCATGTTCAATGCAATTCCGGGAAACGGGTCACGGCAATTCAGATTGGGAACTTGAACCTGCAAGGCTCACTCCCAAAGGAACTCTCAAACCTCACAGAATTACAACGTTTCGAGTGCCAATCCAACAGTCTCACAGGGGCATTTCCGTTATTACCCAATTCCCTACAACACCTTCGCATCTCCGACAACGGCTTCACCTCTATACCTCCAGATTTCTTTAAGGGCATGACGATGTTGCAAGAAGTAAGAATCGACAATAACCCTTTTCCTAAGTGGCAAATCCCCGACATACTCAAGGACTGCATGGCACTGCAGACATTCTCGGCGCAAAATGCTTCTTTATCCGGAGAAATTCCTGAATTTTTCGGTAAAGATGGTCCATTCCCAGGTTTGACTACTTTGTCCCTGTGTTTCAATCAACTCGTGGGTGGGTTGCCTTCGAGCTTGTCGGGTAGTTCGATAGAGCAGCTGTGGCTGAATGGGCAAAAGAGTGATTCTCAGCTTAATGGTACACTTGCGGTGTTACAGAACATGACATCTCTGAAACAAATATGGGTTCATGGTAATTCCTTTACTGGGCCTGTTCCTGATTTCTCGAACCATGATCAATTGTGGGATGTGAGTTTAAGGGATAACCAGTTAACTGGTGTTGTTCCATCGTCTCTTCTCGCTCTTCCTAGTTTGAAAGTTGTGAATTTAACTAATAATTTTCTTCAAGGACCAATGCCTTATTTTAAATCAGGAGTAAGGGTGGATATGGCAGGGATAAATCAGTTTTGCACAACCAAGCCTGGTCAGCCATGTAGTTCTTTGGTGAATGCTTTGCTGTCTGTGGCTGAACCTTTGGGTTATCCCTTGAAGTTTGCTCAAAGTTGGAAGGGTAATGATCCTTGTGCTGGTAATTGGATAGGGATTGTTTGCGTGGGTGGAAATATTACGGTGGTAAATTTTCAGAACATGGGTCTGTCTGGTACTATTTCTCCTAGTTTTGGTAGCCTCACATCTGTAAGAAAGTTGCTTCTTGCTAACAATGGTCTCACTGGTACCATACCACGTGAGCTTACTAGTATGCCTCTTTTGCAAGAGCTGGATGTGTCCAATAATCATTTATATGGTGTGTTACCGATGTTTCGGAAAGATGTGGATCTTAAATTAGGTGGGAATCCTGATATTGGAAAGGATAGACCTTCTGCTCCACCGGGATCACCCGACTCGGATACTGGAGGTAATGGTAAGAAACATAATTCTGCAGTTATTGTTGTCATTGTGGCGGTGGTGGTGGTAGTTGTCATATTACTTGGTGTGGTGGTTTGGGGATTCATTTGTTTTAATAGAAAACGTAAGCATTCAACCAAAGTTCAAGGCCCGAATGCAATGGTGATACATCCTCAGCATTCTGGAAACAAAGATCACGTGAAGATCAGTGCTGCAGGTGCTGGTGCTAGTGCTAGTGGGGGAGGAACTAACGGACAGATTACCAGCACTGGTAATGCAGCTGCTGATGTTCATGTGGTGGAAGCTGGTAACATGGTAATTTCAATTCAAGTTTTAAGAGAGGTTACCAACAATTTCGGTGAAGAGAACATACTGGGGAAGGGTGGTTTTGGCACTGTGTACAAAGGAGAATTGCATGACGGGACAAAGATTGCAGTGAAAAGAATGGAATCCGGAATGGTGGGTGAGAAGGGGCTGAGCGAGTTCAAGGCTGAAATCACTGTACTTACTAAGGTTCGACATAAGCATTTGGTTGCACTCCTGGGGTATTGCTTGGATGGAAACGAGAGGCTTCTTGTGTATGAGTACATGCCTCGGGGGACTCTTAGTAAGCATTTGTTCAACTGGAAAGATGAAGGGTTAAAGCCCCTGGAATGGACAAGAAGGCTTAGCATTGCCTTGGATGTTGCTAGAGGAGTTGAATATCTTCATGGTTTGGCCCAACAAATTTTCATTCATAGGGATCTCAAACCATCAAACATTCTGCTTGGAGATGATATGCGGGCTAAAGTGTCAGACTTTGGATTGGTTCGTCTCGCTCCAGAAGGAAAAGCCTCATTTGAAACTAGACTTGCTGGAACTTTTGGATATCTGGCACCAGAATATGCAGGTGTGTTGCCAACTGCCGTTGCTCGGGCAGGCGGCCTTTTTTTCCTTTTTTGTTCAAGGTTCCAACATTTGTTTCATCTTAATTTTTCTATACTTGGATAGTGAATAAGGGTTCTCCAGAAACTAATTGATTGCAAATCTGCTGCCAATGTAATATGCTTATCAGATTTTTTTTTTTGTTTCTGGAAACACCTGATTGCAAAAGCAGAGATGACCGATTATCTATTAGTAATTGTCATGGAACTCAAAAATGACCTTTTATTTATTGGGTTGATTTTGCTATACCTCCTAAATCCATAGGGACATAGTTATGTGGTTTCTTAGCCTCATTCTCTTAATCTTGCTACTGCTTTGAGGCTAGATATATGGGTTTTAGTCCATTGAAAAAGCTATCTTTGGTGTATCCATTGCTCCTGAAAATGAGCGATGTGATTTCATATTGTTTATGCCTTGCTATGGTTGTTGCATAGAATGTAAAAACAAGTCACTTGGCCAATGAACTTGTGGCTTTTTTTCCTCCAAAGATCATTAGGGTGGATGGTAATTATCATTCCAGCACGTTGTTCCTTTTTTTTTTTTTTTGGGTTCAATTCCCTGAGGCACTAAAATGTGAATTTTTTTCATGAATGATCGGGTCAGCAACCGGACGAGTAACAACAAAGGTTGATGTATATAGTTTCGGAGTGATTCTTATGGAGATGTTAACCGGGAGGAAAGCACTTGATGATAGCCAACCCGAAGAGAACTTCCACCTTGTCACATGGTTTCGAAGAATGCTGCTGAACAGAGACACATTCCAAAAGGCCATTGACCCAGCAATCGATGTCAATGAGGAAACCCTATCCAGTATCAACACTGTTGCAGAGTTGGCTGGCCACTGCTGCGCAAGGGAGCCATATCAGCGGCCGGACATGGGCCACGCTGTGAATGTGCTAGCGCCTCTTGTTGAGGTCTGGAAGCCTGCAGAAGCAAATCCAAATCCTGATGACGTTAGTGGGATTGACCTTGATATGAGCCTACCACAAGCTCTCAAGAAATGGCAGGCTTCTGAAGGAATGAGCACTACTTCCATGGTCGGGGATGCTGCTACATCATTGCTTAGCAGTGCAGATAGTACACAGTCAAGCATACCTCCTAGGCCATCTGGGTTTGGAGCTTCCTTTGCTTCTTCAGATGGAAGATGAAGTTAGATAAACATTTAAGGCATGTATTACACCCTCCTTTCCCCCCAAAACCACCCTTAAGTCTATTAGTTTTATTTTGTTAAAAGAAAAAAAATGTTTTCGGCTATTTTAGGGGTTTTGGCAAGCAAGAAATCAGAGATAACGTGAAAAGATGTTATCTTTAGTGGTTTTCATGTTGTTAAAGTATTTGGATATGGTTAGCATTTCTTTAGTTTGTCATCGAAGTGGGTTTGAATCAGCTGGTTGGTTTCGTATGTATTTTGCGCAGGTTTGATTTTGCTCTTGAGCAAAAGAAATGTATATCATATCTCAAATTAGTGTTCGAAAATAATGTTTGAGTTATTGAAAGATTTTGTGAATATGAGATTTCGAAATATCGTTTTTAATTATCAAAATCATTAAATCAAAAGGGAGCCAGGTATATAGACACCTGAGTGGTTTAGACTTTGTTCTCGAATGAAGAATGTGTTGACTAATGAGGTCATGAGGGGTCGACCGTGGTGAAAGAGAGTTTCAGGTGGGATATGCTTTTGGTTTTGTTGTTAATTAGAAAAAGTTTTGGATGAGACGAGAGGAATAAACTGGGATATGAATATGATGTATGCTTGCCAGCTGTGCTCCTTCATTCCCTTGTCCTTATTTCTCATTATTCACTTGTCCAATCCGAAGTGGACTTCAGGACTTATCTCCCACGTCACTCCACCAAGCAACGGAATTTATTATATGATGATTATCATATCACGATTATTTTGGAAATAATAATACTTACTTTTTTTTTTCAAGAACAGTGAGTAATGTTTGAATTTTTTTTTATTATTATTGTGATGAAGTTGAGTTGGTATATATCTGAAATCAATTATACTTATCCCAGTTTTACCATTTATGTCAAAATTATAATACTTCAAGGATGATAAAAGTAAAATTTATATTTATGATATCACATATCTACTTTCATGGCTAAATGAATCCTTATGATAAGAATTAACTTTTGGTTAGGTACTTTAAGAAGTATTGTATTTTAAAACAGTATCATATGAAATATATACTTTTTTAGAATTTTAAATAATTATAGAATCGTATCTCTAATTTACACCAAAAGGAAAAAAAAAATCTCATGAGATATTGTTTAAAATTTGATATCTTAAAAGCGTTTAAAATTTGATATCTTGAAAAGCATACAAATATATTAAAATCTTCTGAGAATAATCACATTGGTGCTAATTTTTCTGTTTGGTATACGTGATCTTTGACTTGCCCAATAATTACATATTCCTTCTTTTCCCAACTTGTTTTGTTTGAGCATGATAACATGCTGTGCGATTCCATCATATCAATGATAATTGAACAAGAATAATGCTAGTTGCATATTGTATCAGTTCAAAGAGTTGTCGTGCCCTTCATGCTCTGGTGAATCAGATTCTTTTGATGTTAATCAATGTACTTTGGTGATTTGGAATCTTTTATCATCACTGTATGGAGTTCTCATACCTGTTTTGGTTTGGAACAAGGGCCGAGATAATATTAAACTAATTATGAAAGGGGCAAAAATAAAGTATTGCATATTTTTTCTCTTTGTATATGCTATATTAATGTTAATTTGTCAAGGGCTTGGCCTAGACAACCGGTCCATGAACCTATTTTGCCCATTTGCTTTTATTTGGGCCAATGCCATATCATACAAGTTAAAAATCCATTTAAAACTTTGTTTTAGTCCTGTATAAATAAGATATTTTTTTATTTAGTTTCTTATAAAATTGTTTCTTAATTTGATTCTTTAGGTAAGTTATTTCTCAATTTGGTTATTTATAAAATTATTTTCTCAATTTAATCTTTTACAAATGGGTATTTTTTTAATTTAGTCCCTTGCAAATAAAATTGTTATCAATAATATCCTTTTATCAATCAACTATAAATATAATTAATAAATGTGTTGATATATAAAATATTTTTGTGTAGGTTATAAATAATATCCTATTATAAATCTATTACTCATTTTATTTATAATAAATTGATTGAAAGATATTATTGATAACAATTTTTTTTTGGGACTTTGTGAATGACCAAATAAAAAATAAATTTATAAAAAACTAAATTAAGAAATATTTGAGTTTTAGTCATTTATTACTATTATAATAAATTACATAGATTTCTCATGAGTTTTGCTAAAACTACATGGATTTCTTTTTTATTTTCAAAATATACGCAACCCTTCCTAAAATAATGAGTAAATTATACAAATCTCTTTGAGTTTTATTGAAATTACATAAACATTTCATCTATTTTCAAAATATATATAGATTTCCATTCTATTTTCAAAATATACATAATCCTCCATGAAACAAAAAATAAATTACACAGACCTCCTCTTAGTTTTATTGAAATTATACAGACATTCCTTCTATTTTCAAAATATATATAGACCTCCTTTGAAACAAAAAATAAATTACATATACCTCTTTTAAATTTTGCTAAAATTATACAAATCTTCTTTCTATTTTAAAAATATAAATAGACCTCCATTGAAAATTAAAAGGAGATCTGTGTAATTTTGACAAAATTCAGGTGAAGTAATTGTAATTTATATTTCGTTTCAAGAAATGTCTGTATATATTTTGAAAATAAAGAAACAATTTGTGTAATTTCAGCCAAACTCATAAGAGATATGTGTAATTTGCTTTTTGTTTTAGACATATTTATGTATATCTTAAAAATAGAAAGAAAGTTTGTGTGATTCCAATAAAACTCAATAAGGTCGATGTAATTTCTCTTATTATTAATATCATAAGTTAAAAACATAAACAAATAATCTTTAATGAAGGCATGGAATAAATGGGAAACATGCTAGTTAGAGTACACATAGCTACAAATTAGGTCACATCAACTAATCTTCAACACCCTTCACTTAACACTTGAAAAATGATATCCTTGAAGGATGGGAGTTTCATGTTGAAAAGTGGAGTAAATGTAACACAAATGATTCGATGAAAGGTAAGGGTAGAAGCAATGAATGCAAAGGAGTTCTTCGCATTGCAATGGGGAATTGGGTTTGTGTTTTTATCAAAAAGATTAGAATTTGAAGAGTTCTATATGGCAAATCATAAGGAGTGTTTTTTACCATGAAACTGGCTAGGCACGTTGGCATCTATAACATATAGGAGGAAGTCGATTTGTTAGTAGCTAATCCTTAAGGGATGTGCTAGAACCCACCTTTTGATGCAAAATTGTTGATTGAATAAGAGAGGTTATAAGACAAGAGTGGTAGATCCATATGAGCCATATGCATTGCAAGGGAAACAAATTAGCTAAATGGATGGCTAACTAAGCTCACAACAAAGACATAGGCGTCTACTACTTGAGTGGACCCTTGAGCAGGGGCTATCAAATTCTGCTTGATGATTCTCTAAGAGTTTTATTCTTCGTTTGTTAGTGTTTAAACTACTTTTAGCTTCCTTTGTAATAAAAAATATAAAAGACCAAGTTCTTTTTTTATTTTTTTAAAGCCAATACGATAATGATGTGTAATATCTTAGAAATAACTGATATGAATTTTAGAAGAGAAATGATTTAAAAAGGAATTATTAAGGAAAAAATAATTAAATTAAGAATTTTAAGCGAAATAAATAATTAGGATTTTTTAGGAAGAATAAATTTTTATTCATAAGACCTTATTTTAATTAAGTGAAAAATAGATATGTAACTATAAGAAAGTTAATTGGAGTCTACTATCGCTTAAGATTTAATTAAACTCAATTAGAAAGACAAAAAAAAAAAAGGAATCTAAAAGAGGCCTGACTAAAAATTATTATAAGCCCATGACCCATTCCACTTAACAAACCCACTTAAACCTTAACTCCCCTTTATTTTCGACTAGCAAAATAAAAGACAGGAGAGAGAGATGTTACAAGAAGGGAAAAAATGTAAGAGAAAATAGAGCTAGAGTTTACAAGCTTCAGAGCTCCAATATGTTGAGAAGGAGACATTCTTAGTTCAGGTTGAGAAAGATGATCTACTCCTTCTCTTCTTTGTTTTAAATAGAATATTTATTGATTTAGTTATGGTTGATGTAACTCTAGGTTATTAAGATTGGGGATTTTAATATATTCTTAATGGATTGTAGAAGAAGTTTAAGCAAGTAATGGGTAGATAAACCTCCTTGATTATTGATATTATTTTGCTATAGTTTTATCTTGATAGCTAATTTTTACATGGGTGAATTTATATGTGCAAAAATTTAAAGGATCTATTATGTTAGTTTGGATTTTTTAGGCTCAAATTGGTATTTTACAACTTTTAAAAGCTTAGGTAAGTTGAAATTTAGTAATTTGTTGGGTGTTAATTGATTTAAAGTATAGATCTCTTTGAATTAATGAATATGTGTTCATTTTTAGTAGATAATTTGGAAATAGAAAATATTGTTTAAGATAATTAGGGTTTAATTCTATTTATAGTTGTTATAGAATTATGCTTATCGCTTATATATACATGATCATGTTTTACGTGATGTCATAATTTAGCTTGACTACTTATAAATATTTCATCATGGACTTTGTAGGTGTGCCTTGATGATTATCGTAGACCTTACAGGTGTGTTTTAGTAAAATGGAAAGTCATGGACCTCATGAGTGTGTTAAAGCTATTTGTGGGATGTTGTGGATCCTATGGGAATGCCCCACCCAATGTTTGAGTTATTGGCCAATGATAGTGATATTTTGTTATAAAATTTGTTAATTTTGATCTGTTGAATTTGGCATAATAAATTCTGATTTTATCATGTAGAACTTTATGTTTGATTGCTTTATATAAATATAGATAGAAATTGCTTTTAGTTATTGAGATTTTGCATCTCACCCTGGCTTTAGGTTAATATTTTATATATGAAAGTTTAGACTTCAACAAGGATAAATAATTGGAGAATTGACAAGTTAGGTTAGGCTAACTTTTGGGATAATCTATATTTTAATAAATTATAACTAACTTATAACTTGTGATATAATATGTCAAGTATAGGATTTTATATGTTGACAAGTTGTACATGTAAGGATAATAAATAAAAGTATAGATGAGACCAAATTATTTTGTAAAAAGATTTCACATGTAATTATGGTTTACTTTGGATTAGCTTATGTTCTATGTTGAATTATATGCATATCTGCATTTTTAAACTTAAATGGCATTATATGACGTTAATTATTATTTAATTGATCATTTAAAATTGCTTAAGGTTGATTTAATATTGATTTGGGGGTTTTGATATGGTAAATATTGTTTGTGAGTTATAGGTGCAAAGAAGTGACATAACCAAAATTTTGAGTTTGTAAATGTTTTGTGGCCTTAAAGGTTGGTACCACTTTTGTTCTTTTAAGGCGTTTGAAATTTGTAAGACTTGGTTTAGGGTTAAATAGTTGTGTATTGGTAAATTTCAATATAAAAGTGGTTGTCCAATTATGCATTCTTACTGTTAAAAGTTTAGTACTGTCATGGATTTATTTTTTTGGTTTTCCTTCAATATATAACATTCAGAGCTGGTTGTGAAGGTCAAATTACCATGTTTTAAGTTCTTACATCATTAGGGACTATATCTAGAGCCTTTAGGGAGATCCTAAACTCATTTGTATAAGCCTAAAGCATGTTGGGTTGTGTATGGTTTGAACTGTAGCAAGAAATTTGGCATTGGTGCTTTCCATCCTTATGACATTGCTATACCATTTAAACAGAGGCTATGATGCCGCAGTGCTGAGTGGGATTTTCCCTAAGCTTTTGCATCAAAAGTTGCGATGCCATGGCCTACCCCTTGTACATCATGATGATGTTCAAATAAAGACAAACGCATTATGGCACGACCCTTCAAACCTGCAATGTTGCATGTGCCTAATGATTATCTGAAGGTTTTGTAAGTGCTTTGAATATGGTTCTTGATTAGGTATTAATTTAAGATCTTAATTAAAATTGAATGTTATATGGTGATATATAAAAAAGAGACAAAAAAAGGAAAAGCCATCGTGATCGAAGGCAATAAACAAATAGTAGTTGCACACATGGCAATGAAAAAGTAGGGTGTTCAAAACTTATATAACAGTAAAAATTAACATTTTAGAATTCATAAGCATAATCAAATGGACACATTACTTTCTCGCACTTAATCCAAAAACATAATCATAAAAGAAAGGAAAATAACATTTTAGAATTCAATCATAGTTGTAAATATCATTTCTATTGAATCAATTAATTTAACAAATTTGTTTTAAATTATTGGAAAAAGAAGACTAAATTTTAGAAGTTAACTTATTTTTGAAAATATTATTTGTTTTCACCTAGGTTTATCTAATTATTTAAATAAGACATTGAGCATGTTATTATTTTGAGCATAAAAGAAATTTGGATATATTAACATCAAGCATACTTGAGAATATTTCTGATAATTCAAGGTGACTAATATTTCTTATCAATAAAATTCATGTTTTAATTTTTATAAAAATTTATTATGCCATTTATTAATATTTTTAATCATAATATTTCTTTAAAAAATTTAAAAATTTATTAGAATCTTTGTCTTTAATTGAATAACCTTTATGTAAATAGAAAATGTAAATTAATTAATATAAAATACAAATTGACTAAATATTGCTTGATTGTAATATAAAAAAGTTATTAAAAAAATATAAAATACGTACCATAAATATTATAATTTTTTTAAAACCATGAATATGAGATATTATTAATATATGATATATCTTTTTTATTATGAAGCAAACTATCTAGAGTAATCCTAAGGTGGAGACTTAAACATTAAATATTATTTTATACAATAATAAAAATCATAATTATTAATCCTTATATATTTATGACATTGCCTTATTTAATATTTGATCAAACCAATTAATTAGTGACTTGACAAACTCTTCAATCCATTTTTAAAATATTGGGTAAGAAAATAATTACAAAATCAAATTAGTCTCTAAATTAAAGAAGGCAACATTTAGTATTTTAGCCATGGCTAAAATTTAGATAAAGTAGTGTATAATATTATATAAAAATATAATATCATCAATTAAATAAATCAATCGACAATACAAAATTAAAACAACAACTACAAACATCCCTAAATAATACTAATTATCCAAAATTTATGCATGTATCAATAAAGTTAATATATTAAAATAATTAATATTAAAATAAAATTTTATAATCTTTAAATTACACAAGCACATATAAGATATGTATATTTTGTTGGAGAATAGGAATTCATTTTTTATGTTCATAGTTATCTAAATAAAAATGCTTTTACTTTTGACTTAGAGAGAAATATTGCTACTCTTAGCACATTGTATTTTACCATGAAAATGTGTTTGAGAGTGAGTTAAGTAAGGTATTTTAGGAGGTTGTTAAGAAATCTCTAAATTTTATATCATTATAAGATATGACTATTAATCTCATAGATTATCTATTAAATGTTATGGTCTTATTTAGATTTCACTTTAAATTATTGATAGATAATTATAGGGTGGACTCAGTATTGCAAGTTTTGAGAACAATTTTCATCATTTAGTAGCAAAATTCAAAGCTTGATAATGGCTTCTCCTCAAAGGTGGAGCCAAAACAAATGACCAAAGACCAATGCCATGTCTTAAAAGGGCAACTTCTCATCTGTTTGTTGTGAATTTCATTAACATCACATATAAAACTGAAGTGGAAATACAAAAGCCTTGAACTAAAACTAATTCATGATCAATGGACTAGCAACTTGCTTGGTATATGAATGGGGTGTTGAATTAATATTATTAATTAATTATAGATTAACATTAATTAATATTATTAATTAATAAAAATTACAAAGTTAATTAACCTCCAAACATATTGGATTCTAGTTAAGTATGTATAATTTGTGATAAGTCAGATTATACATAAATTTATTAGGTAGAAACCCTAACCTGTAGCCCATTAATAGTTAGTAGTTTTCTATCACAAGACTAACTATTTGAGAAGTATGAATCTTTTTTATTTTTTGGTATATTAATTAGTTATTAATTTAATTAATTAATTTCGTAGAAGTTTTTTTAGTGAGAGTTTTCTAGGGAAGTGGTAAGATGGTTTTAAAATGCACAATCTTTGTTTTTTAATATATCTCTCCTACAATAACTCTTACAATATAACTCTCTTCCTTTCACCATCTCTCTAAGTGTGTGATTCTTTAAGGAAGGAAAACCAAAAAAAAACCTAAGAGGCCAAGCTAATTGTTCTCTTTGCCTTTCTCTTTTTTACAGACTTCCATGGCTATTTTGGAAACACTAGGTATGCTAAAATTTTAATTTAAATAATCTCCTATGAAATTTAAAACACTATTAGCAAATGATATCAAAGCTATGTTAATAGTAGTTTTTTTGATATATTCTGAAAATATGTGAGATTTATTAGTTCATATTATGTTGAACATTCTAAACAATATTATTTTGATATCAAATTTCTTGGTCCATAATTTTAAAAAAAATGAAGAACAATAAGGTGAAATTAGGGTTTCTTGGATTTCTTTGCATAAATGCATTATTAGTTTTAATTTTTGCTTGGTTCATGACTATGATGCTTTATGTGTGATTTCTAGGTGTTGAATTATGTTAAAAAACTCCATTGTAGACACATATCAAAGACTCAAAAATTTAAAATGTCATGTGTTTACTGTTCATGCATTTCTAGCCATTTTGTTCTTTGATTTATCCATAATTATTACTTAGAAAAGTATTTAGGATGTTTTAGTAAGGAGAAAAGGCATTATTTCAAAAGGTGCAACAATGGTGGAAATATGCCATTGTTGAAATTTAGAGGTCCAATGTTTAAAAAAAGTGGGCCTGACAAGGCCTACTCGTGCCCTTTGATGGGCCACTCTTAAGGCCCTTTGAGAGCAGATTTAGCCTATAGACTTTATTTGTTATTTTCTATTTAATGATAATTTTTTAAAAAATTTTTAAACCATAAAAATATTTTATTTTATTTTATATTAATATTTACAATAAAAATTAATATTGTACTCTTAGAATTTTGGCATGAAATACTTTTTGTATAATATATACATAATTATGAATTACATATGTGATGTACTCTCCCTAGCAATGTATTTTTGATATGTTAAGCAAATTTTGAATGTTTTGTGAGATTTATGCTTTATATATATATATATATATATATGCCAAAATTTTGGTAAGAATGAATAGACTTTTTGCAAATATAATGAGAGTGGTTACTCCTAATGATTATATATTCACATATCATGGCTTTAATCATATAGTATATTGGTTAAATGTTTGGAAATATATTATATTAGTCATGGATATATCTTATTGGTATGACATTATCAATGTAATTTTAAAGTTTAGACACTTTTGGATAAACAAATAACATTTTCTGTAATGTTTCAATATTTCTTATATATTACCGATATAGAGATATTGAGTACCTTTCTTTTGTATAAATTTTTCTATAGATTGAATCTATGTGGTACATATGTCTTCTTAGTTTATCGTAATTCTTGACCCATATATAAGATTATAATAAATGATTATGTTATATATATATATATATATATAGTTGCATAACTAGTTTATGATTGAGAATTTTGTTTAATAATTATGTTATGCATGTATAATTAATATTTTCCAATTTTGTTTTATAGGTTTTAGTCACTCAACAACTATCTTTGGTGAAGACTTTCAATGGGACTAACTATGACGACTAGAAAGAGTTCCTTACCATATACTTAATTATTTTTGAAAAGGTTTTAGCTTTTAGATAACTTAAATTAGCAAATCTTATTATTGAATACAATGCTGCAGATAAGGCCTATCATAAGTAGTGGTATAAGTCAAACTGGATTTGTTTAGTAGTGATTAAGTTCACCATTAAGAAAGGCATCAAAGAAAGTATCCAAAATAAAGATACTATAGTAGAGTACGTTAAGGCCATTAGGGAGAAATTTAAAAAAATTGATAATAGTCATAAAGCTTATTATATCTCATTACTTGACAACACCTCCTACAATGGAGTGTCAATTGTTAGAGAACATATCATGAAACTCTTCAATTATTATAATAAGTTGAAATTGTAACACTTTAAAATTAATTAAAGTGTTAATCATGAATCTGGACTAATTAAGAATAATCATCATGAAATAATAGGGCATGCTATATGAATAAGAGTTTAGGGGGGAATAAACAATTAATATAAGTTTAAGATTTCATTAGGCTAAAACTTAATTTAAGCCCATAATTAATTTAAATAGGTCATGGTTAAAGACTAATAGAGGCCTAATGATTTTAGGAACAAATCCAAATTAAATGAACTCTTAAGATTTGGACTAACCCAACTAAAAATTTAAACCCTTATAGTTGGTCCAACAAATTAAAACCTTAACCCAGTAACTAATATGAACACAATTGGGCCTTAGGCAAATGGGTCAATCCATAACTCATTTAGGACCCAACTTAAATCCTAAAATCAGTTTAGCCACCCCCTATTTTGCAGAACTACAAGAAACATAAGGCAATTTTTAAAGGTTTAAGGTGGGGGCTAAGTTTCTTGACACATTTTCACTATTTCTCACTTTTAGATGTAAAATCAACCAAGGTATTTCTTATACAACTTAATTCTCTTCTCTTTCTCTTTAATTTGACTTGATTAGTTTTTCATTTGGAGCACTTCACTATACCCAAAATTTGAAATATGTTTGTTTGATATTTTCTTGGAGGATTTTCAGAGGTAGAGGCTAAGAGAGATATTGAGTAAGTATAAAATCTTCATTTTGATGTATTTTCTACTGGTTTAAAACCCCCATAGTTGATTTGTAGTATGGATATTAATTTTGTATGAATTTGTTTAGGATTTAAGGTGATACATTGAAGTTTCTGGTAGAGGAAACACCTAATTCGAATTTTACTCTTGTAATGATTGGGTTGAGGTAACATTATTATTGGTTCTCTAGAAAATTGTCCACAAGTGAGGTAATTGGGGTTCATATTAAATTCCATGCATATGTTGATTTTAATTTTATATTTACTACACAATTATATTTTTAAAATGTTAAATGAACTGGTTGGCTATTTAGCATATTGTGTTTGAATCTTGGGAGTCTATGATGGAGCTATAGTGTGGCTACCACCTGTGCATGTGCTTCAATCGGGTACCAAGTTATGATCAGACCACAAATGCATTGAGCCCTGGTTGTACTCATTGGGGAATAGGTGCCATGGACGGGCCTTTCCCAGTATTATTGGCCTTTAACATGTAGAAATGTGATTGATAGTATGATATAATAGTCATTAATAGCCTAATTATTCATTTGCTGATATGACTGTATATTTTCTTATGTTTATATGATTTTATGCATATATGTTAATTAAAGTAGAATATATGAATGGAATTTACCTTTGGTTACTAAGATTTATATCTCATCTTATTTGATGAGCTAACTATTTCAGGTGAAGGTCTTTCGGATAAGAATAAGGACAAGTAAGTAGATGAACATCCATGAGCTGAGACCTAGTTTGGAAAGCTTCACTTGGACTAAATTGAATTAGGGTAGATGCTAGTTTTGTTGTTATCATGTATAACATCATCATGTAATCATGTTGCCAAGTGTACGAGTTTTATTTTGGTAACTTATGATGTATCTAATAAGAAGTTAGGCCTTATACAATCTAAGATTTAGTGTATGTGCTTATGTATCTGATATGAAACCTACTTGATGCTAAGTTATGGTCAATTATGTGAAAATGTAATCATATGTTAACTTAAATGATGACTTAGATTGGTAACGCTTGGAACCTTATTGGGATTTTTATTTGAACAATAATATTAGTTGTATATGAATCTGGTTGTTTATTATTATAACACGGAACTTGTTAATATATGATAGATTGATGAGTATGAATTAATACTTAAATCTTGAATTAGTAATGATAGATTAGTTAGGTAAATCAAGTAGATAAATGTCATTAGAGTCTCACAAATTGAGGGAGAGTAGCCTTGAAGTGTATGGGATGAAATTTGGAAGGTATAGGCACAGGAGAGAGTTACGTCACGACCAGGAAGGGCTCGCCAAGGCTAGGAGAGTAACAGAAGCGAGGGGCGCTATGGCTTGAGGTGTCTTGTCGATGCACAAAATGAAAAGTTACCCAGGGAGGGTAATAGAGTATGACCTTGCTGCAATGCAAACTTTTTAGCCACGACGCAAATCGAGGAAATTAGGGAATGAACATTCTAGTAGCTAGTTTTGCCGCGACGCAAGTATAGACCATCGTGGTGCGAATTATAAAAATTGCTACATTAGCTCCAGGACGCATTTTTGCTGTGGCACCACATAGGTTCATCGCGGCGAGATCTGCAAAAATGTGAGAAGTGAACTAAAGAGCAACTTAGCCACAATGAAAAGGTTTCAAGTCGCTGCAAAGGTCCCCAAATCTCTACTTCTAGCCTAGAAACCTTGGTTTTTCCTATAGTAATGCTAATGAGTGATTAAGAAACACTTGTAGGAGGTTTTTGTAAGTTGAAACTAATGGATAAATGAACTAAAAGTCTTTGAATGAGGGTTAGATTCACTTATGTCCATAAATTTTTATGATTATTTGGTTAATGACTCTAATAATATTAAGGTTTAAATTTCCTTTCTTTTTCCTAAAATGATTAATTGAAATGGTTTTAAACCTTGATTTATAATTATTAATTGTATATTTGAGCTTAATTACTATGATTAGAAGTTAAAGTTGTTACAAAAATTATATAGAGTTAACTTAGAAAAAGTTTTTTGGTTTATCGTATCCTCCAATCATTGCCATCTGAATATGGAGCTTTAAGAACCTCTTATAATTCTCAAAAGGCAGAATGGATTGTAGACTAATTGATCTTTATAGTAACTAAAGAAGAAAAGTCAATTAAGAAGAATTCTCAACCATTAATTGTAAATTATTTGTCCCATGGCTTAAGCAACAAGTCAGGTGGTAATGATAAGAAGAAAAAGAAACATATGTTTCAAAACTTTGGAAAATCTAGAGTAAAAAAAAGGTGGCAAGAAAAATAAAGGTTCGAGGAAGAGACTGTTTAAGGGTGAGTGTTACTACTACAAAAAGATTGGTCATAAAATATCTAATTACTTTAAGTTTAAGAACAAATTTGAGAAGAAATATATATCTTCTAAATTTACCACTCTAGCTATGATTTGTTTTGAATCTAGCAATTTTGAAATATCTTTTGATTTTTAATGGTTGGATTCTAGTGCAACTATTCATGTTGTGAATTCTCTATAAAGACTTAGAAATAGATGAATCCCAAGTGAAAATGAGAATACCATCTTAAGGATTGAAGGAAGCAGGGCAATAGTTGAATGTGTAGGGTCTATTTATTTAAACTTACCTTCCGGACATGTATTGATTTTGAATAATGTGGTTTATGTACCTTTTGTAAAAAGAAATTTAATTTCTAATTTTATATTAAACAAATATAGTTATTCATTCTGACAAGGAAATAAAAAGATTGATATTTATTTTAATTCAGTTATTATTGGTTTGGCTTCTTTGTAAAATGGTTTGTGTTGTTTAAATTTGAATAGTTGCTTAGTTGAACTTCTTATAGCTTCTATTAATATTATGATTGGGCACGAACGTTAAAGAGTTAATGAAAACTCTTCTGTACTATAGCATCAGTGTTTGGGTCCTATCTCTAAAGAAAGATTAAAAAGGATAGTCAAACAAAGTATATTGCTAGATTTTGACTTTTTAGATTTTGAAATTTATGTTTGATTGTATCAAAGGAGAACTTTCCACCAAAGCTAGAAATAAAAGGGTAAATGGCTCTAAAAATATTTTGGACCTAATTCATATTGACATTTGTCGGCCTATTGCATCCTATTATGAATGGATTTAAATATTATATTACCTTCATAGATAATTACTCTGACAATGGGTGGATTGATATTCTGCATGAGAGTCAAAATCATTAGATGCCTTTAAGGCTTTTAGAGTAATAGTTAAGTTGAAGATTGACAAGGCCATTAAATGTGCTAGATCATATAAGAGTGGTGAATATTATAGGAGGTATACTAAAATCGACAAAAATCTTAGTCTATTTGCTCTATTCCTATAAGAACATGACATTGAAGCTCAATATACAATGTCTAGTACCCCATAGCAAAATGAGGTTACAAAAAGGCGTAATCACACTCTGAAAGATATAGTCAGGAATATAAGTCATTTCTCCTTGCCACAATTCTTATAGAGTAATAATTTGAAAATTATAGTTTATATTTTGAATTAGGTACCCAATAAATTAGTGCCAAAGACACTATATGAATTTTATTTTGAAAAGAAGTCTAGTTTAAAATATTTTCATGTATAGAGTTGTAAGGTAGAGGTGTGGTCGTATAATCCTCAATTGAAGAAATTAAATTTCAGAACTATTAGTAAATTCTTTATTAGGTAGTGTACAAGATTAAGAAAAAGTGTAGATTTTATTACCCCACTCACACTACCAAAGTCATTCAAATCTCATCGAGTATTTTATTTTAAAGATAACTTAGATATTTGGAGTTTTGTGTCTATGATTATTTATTTACTTGATGAGAGCACTATTTTGCATGTGCCTATTGCGTCGCTTGCTTTCGCTGATGAAGGTAATATTATTAAGGATCCAATTGAAGTTGGTGTAAAACCATCTTTGGTAGGTACTGAGGAACCAATTATTGAGTTTAAACGATCTTAGAGAGTTCGCAGATGAACCATACCTATTGATTACATGATTTACTTGCAATAATTTGAATATGATGTTAATGATTATGTAGATCCTATATTTTTTCAGCAAGTAATGTCAAGCCCCCATTCTTCTAAATGGTTGGAGGGCATGAATGATGAAATGACTTCTATATGTCATAACCATATGTGGGAGCTTGCTAAATTACCATATGGGTACAAATCTATTGGTTATAAGTGAGTCTTTAAGATTAAACGAGGAGCCACTAGTGAGATTGAAAGATATAAAACTAGACTCATGGTTAAATGATATAATCAGAAATAAGATATTGATTACACATAAATCTTATATTCGGTGTTTATTAAGGATGCTTTTAAGGTAGTCATAACTTTTATTACATAACTTAACTTTGAACTTGACCAAATAGATATTAAGACTACTTTCTTGAATGGAAACTTGTGTGAAGAAGTTTACATGATTCAATTAGATGGTTTTATTAAACTTGGTAAAGAGCACTTGGTGTCTATGGGCTAAAACAAGCCTCCAAGCAATGATATTTGAAAATTGATGAAGTTATCACTTCTGTTGAGCTCATTGAAAAATGTCTCAAATTAATATATTTATCAATAATTTGATGGGAGAAAATTTGTTATACTTGTGTTATTTGTTGATGACATTCTACTAGCAAGTAAATCAATGAATTTTTTAAATAAGATGAAACATAATGCCATTTTGATATGAAAGCTATTGATGAGACTTTTTTTGTTCTTCGAATTTAAATCCATCATAATAGATCTCGTGGCATTCTTGGTTTATTTCAAGCAACTTATATTAATCAAGTACTTAAGAAGTTCAATATGGACTCTTGTGCTATTTGTGTTACACTTGTTTAGAAAGGTGAAAGGTTGTTGAGATTACAATTCACTCATAATGATGTTAAAAAGGGTTGAAATGGAGAAGATTCCATATGCTTTTGCTATTGACAACCTTATGAATGCTCTAATATGCATTTGTCAATATATAACTTTTGTTATTAGTGTACTTAGTAGATATTTAAGCAATTATAGTAAGGATCATTGGAGAGTTACAAAGAAAGTTATGAGGCATTTGCATAGTATAAAATACTATATGCTAACCTTTAGAAAATTTGATCCTTTTAAAATTGTTGGATATGTGAATTCAGACTACACATTATGTTTTGATGACCATAAGTCAACTTATAGATACATCTTTATGATGTTTGGTGGAGCTATTTCATGGAAGAATGTTAAACAGACACTCACAATTATCTGAATTATGGAAGTAGATTATATTGGATGTTATGAACCTGCTTGTCAGGCTATGTTATTGAGAAAATTGATATTTGACATGCATCTTGTTGATTTTATATTGCGATCTTTAACCATTTATTGAGATAGTTCGTCTAATGTGTGTTTCTTTTAGAATCACATGAATTTCAATTGTATTAAATATTTTGATGTTAAACTCCTATTTGTTAGAGAAAAGATTGCTACATCTTAGACTTCTGTGGTTTATATTTCTAGTGAATATATGCTTGTCGATTTGATGATCAAAGGCTTACTTGTAGGAGTATTTTAAAAATGTGTAACTCATATGGGTCTTGTAGAATTTTGATTTAGCCTTGGTTTGTGGGAGTTTGGGAAATGTTCGTATTTATGTGTTTATTATTTTGTGTTGCTTCATTTTCTAGATTTTAGTTGAGGTTTACTATATATTAATTGCTTATCTTTATATATATAGACACGCAAAAATTCTATTGTTCTGTAATTTGCTTTTAAGTAATTGATTAATATTATCTAAGTTGAAAATTGTTGAATTAATTTTATTAACTAATTGTAGATTAACATTACTTAATTATTAGAAAAATTACAAAGTTAATTAAGCAATTAGTTAAGTGCTAAACCCATAACAAATTGCGCTCTAGTTAAATATATATAATTTGTAATAGGTTGGATTATATATAAGTTCACTAAGTAAAACCTCAATTTATAGCTATTATTAGTCAATAATTTCCTATTATAAAGTTGACTAATTAAGAAGTAAGAGCCCTTTTTTTTGTATATTAATTAGTTATTAATTTAATTAATTAAATTAGTGGAAGTTCTTTTAGTGGGAGTTTTTTAGGGAAGTGATCCCATAGCTTTAAAATGTACAATTTTTTTTTTTCAAAGATATATCTCTTTCAATAACACTCACAAAGTAACTCTCTCTTTCTTTCACCATTCATTTTTTGGGTGTGTGATTCTCTTAGGGAAAAGAAAAAAAACCTTAAAGGGTTAAGTAAGTTGTTCTCTTTGCCTTTATCTTTTTTACATACTGTATGGTTATTCTGAAAATACTAGGTATACTAAAATTTTATAGTTTATTTGATTTATATAATTTTCCATTGAAATTTAGAATATTGTTAACTTGGAAAGTAAATGAAATTAAAAAAAAAACTATTTTGGCTCAATTGAATGTTGGAAAAACAAGAATGATATAAAAATTGAAAAATTCTTGAAATAATCAACTATGTGAAGATAGTAAGTGCTAGAAAATAGACCTGATTATAAGTCGAAAAACTTGCTTGGTTTAAAAAAATAGGTGAGTTTGAAAAAAAAAAACTAGATAAAAAACAAGCTCATTTTTAAAAATTTTGAATATAAAACGGGTCGGGTTCTCGAACCCGCCCATACTATAATAATAATAATTATTATATATTATTAATAAATAATATTATTAAAAAAATTTATTTATAACTATAGATATACATAAAAAAATTACATAACATATATAATTATTATGTTTTTTTACTCTTACTTATTACATAATATATTATAAGGAATAAATTATTATTCAAATAAAATAAATTATTAATCACTAATATTATTAGAAAAATTATTATTTTGAGAGATTTTATTATCTTTTTTATGTATGTATATATATATTAAGTTATTTAAATTTCTTACAATATATTTTTTCAGCTATTTAGTATTTAAAATAAGAAAAAGGTAAGATTAACAAATAATAAAATAAATATATCTAATTTTAAAAATTAAAAAAAAAAGATAATACTTTTTTAAAAAATTATTTTTTTATAAACACATATTGGGCCGCCCCGAGCTAGGCTTGATCAATTTTTAATTAGGCTTAAGGCTGGTCTGATACTACCCAGGCTTAGGCCTAAAAAAATTCATAAACTTTTTTATGAGTATAACTCATTTTTAAATAAGTTCGGCCTATCTCAAAAACTCATAGGTACATCAAAAGTGAGAGAAATGCCACATTCAAGGCGTAAAATTGATGGAAGATAAAGCAATGAAGACAATTAGATAATCCATTGATTATTTGATTTTGGATCTTTTGAAGTAATTTTTTAAAAATTAAATCAGATATTGAATTAGTGAAAATACTGATTTATAATTCATTAATTTGATCATAGTTGAATTATAGTTAAATTGATGATAATTAATTCTTTTTTTTTAAATATTTTTATATATTAAAATTTTAATATAAAAATAAATTTTAATAAATTTTAAATATTTAATTATTAATTTCATATCTTTGAAGATATTTAAAAAATAATTTTTAATTAAAAATAAAAATTACTTATGATCAAAATTTAAAAATATTTAATTTTGATATTTAAAAAATTTCTAAATTATATTAAAATTTCACATATCATTAAAAAATAAAAAATAAAAAGATTAAAAATATAAATTAAGAAATTTTTATTAAATAAAAAAAGAATTAATCAAATTAAAAATATAGTTATAAATAATATATATTAGTTTAAATATTTATATATATATATGTAATATATTATATTATATTATAATATTACATAATTATATGTTATATTATTTTATTAAAATATTTATATATATTAAACAATGTATATTATTATTCAAAGAAGCCAATCACTTAGATGGTAAAGATTAGGGGTGTTCAAAGGCTTGATTTAGTTCGGTTTTGAGTAAAAATCAAATTGAACTAACTTAATTGGTTTAGCATTTTGTTGGACCTTGTCGGTTTTAAATTTTAATCAGTTTGGTTCGGTTTTTATTCTGTTTGGTCAGGTTTGGTTCATTTTTTTGTCCAAAAGTGATTTTTTTTTTAAAATTTGTTCATTATAATATGTAGAATTTAACTTCTAATATCTTACATATCTTACATATCTTAAAATTTTGACCAATAATAACTTTGGAATAATTTACTATTTATATATATATATATTACCTAAAAAAATTTCATACATTCACAAATAAGCTTTAAAAAATGGAAAAAAAAAAGAGATTAATATCTTATAATAAAATAATATAAATAATTTGTATATTTTTTGAACCATATAAAAAATATAGTTTTGATACAAGTTTAATTGATAAAAGATCTTATTAATTTAAAAAGAAACAAAATATTAAATTTTAATTAATTGCAATTTTAATAGTTCGATTTGGTTCGGTCAACCAAACCAAATATGAAAAAAACTGATAACCGAATCGATTTAATCAGTTTTACAATCACAAAAATCAAACCAAAGTAATTTTTAATCGGTTTTATTCGATTTTTGGTGGTTTGGTTCGGTTCTGTTTAGTTTAATTGGTTTGGTTCGATTTTGTTCACCCTTAGGAAAAATACTTAAAATACTTGGCAGGAAATAAAAACTTAGCAATGTGTTAATCAATCAATTGAATCAATTCATTGATTTTTTGGTTAAATCAACAGTACGGTATGATTTTGATATAAAAACATAGCAATGTGTTAATCAATCAATTAAATCAATTCATTAATTTTTTGGTTAAATCAACAATATGGTATGATTTTGATAAAAGTATATATATTCAGCCAAAGATATGCCTATACAAATAGGAGATTATGAACTGAAAATTCCAATATTATATCAATATAATAAAACCATTCCAGATATAATCCTAGGAATGAACTTTTTAGAACAATATATGCCTTTACATTTTACCAAAAATGCTTTAATATTAACTACACCTTGTAAATACTAAGCATAGGCAATTATGATTCATAACCCTTTTAATCGAACTGATACAATATTTGGAAAAAAGAAATATGATAATGAAATTCAATTCATTCCAAATGAAAATCCCATAGAAACAGAAGCCAAAAAGTCTATTTCTCATATACTAGGCAACAAAACTATTGAGCGAAGATTAGTAGAAAACTATAGTGATAATCTTTTAATTCATTTGCATAAATCTAAACCTTATGCTAAAATCAAATTACTCAATTATAGTAAAGACATAGTTAGTAAACCATATCCTTGGACTGCAAAAGATAAACAAGAATTCATTATGCATTTAAATGAAATGAAACAGTATAAATTAATTAGAAAAAAGTAGATCAAACTATTGCTTACCAGCAATGATAGTAATGGGACATGCTGAGATTCGAAGGAATAAATCTCACATGGTGATTAATTATAAAAAATTAAATGACTTAGCAATTAGAAATCGATACCTAATTCCAAAAATAGAATTATTATTTAATCTTATTAAAGGAAAACAAATCTTTAGTAAATTTGATTGTAAATTTGGATTCTTTCAAATTAAATTAGAAGAAAGTAATAAAAAGTATACTGCATTCTTAACTTCTGAATTAACTTCTGAAGGATTATATGAATGGAATGCATTACTAATGGGATTCTATAATAGTCCAAGTATATTCTAAGAACATGTTACTAAACTATTATCACCAATTAGGAATTTTGCAGTAATATATATTGTTGATATTTTAATCTTTTCTGTAAACCCATAACAACATGAACAACATCTAGATCAATTTATGACTTTAATAGAAGAAAAAAGAATTAATATATTGCCTAAAAAAGCTAAACTTAGAAAAGAAAGAATAGCTTTCTTAAGTCATTATATTACCTCGAATGGAATAGAATTACAGGAATATATAAGTCAAAAAGTTAGAGATTTCCATAAAATAACTACAAATAAAGAATTACAATCATTTTTAAGATTAGTCAATCAAGCAAAGAATTTTATTCCTAATTTAGCCAAGTATACTGCCAAATTATCTAAGTTAGCAGGAGAAAAAACTATATGGCAATGGGATGAAAATAAAGAAAAAATTATTCAAAAAATTAAAGATATGTGTAGTAATTTACCCAAATTAACTATTCCAACTCAAGGAAATATTAAATGAATTAATTATATTGATACCTCTGATAATTATTGGGTTGCAATCCTTTATCATGAAAACCTAATAGGATAAGAAATTATTATTCACTATACTAGTGAAAAATTTAATGAATATCAGAGTAAATATCATTCGACTTGGAAGGAATTTTTAGCTATAGTAAAAGCTGTAGAAAAATTTAAACTATTCATTGTTAATAATTATTTTATTATTCGTACTGATAATACCCAAGTAAAATATTGGTTAGCCCAAGGAATTAGAACGAATAAATTATCCAATAAAATGTTATATAAATGACAAGCTGACTTATCTTATTATGATTATTCTATTGAATATGTGAAAGGAAAAAATAATCTTATTACTGATTTTCTAAGTAGGGACGGAGCAGTTTTTCCAAACCAGTAAAGCTACCAGTAATCCTCATCAGCATGAAGAAGAAGCCAGTAATGTATCTTTAATAGCACAACTAAATACTCTTGGACTCAACTTAAGTATTTTGTCATCTCAAACTACTAATCAATCAAATAATTTTGCTGCCACCATTAATTATCTAACTCAAGCAATGAGAAACTTCAGTACCCATATCAATGAGTTAGAATGACAAATAATCCAAATAGAGAAACAAATAATGAGTATCTCTCCAACGCCATCTCCTCCTCAAACACCACAAAGCCAACACCTAGTCCAACTCCTCCTAACCCATCATTTGTAGCCATCTTAAAAAAAGAAACCAAACAAGCTCAAGAAGAGGCCCAAAGAAAAGCCAAACAAGTAGCTTTAACCTCTACAGCAACATCAACTCCTCCTCAAACTATCACCCAATTAGCCCATACCAAATTACATGAACAAGCCGAATATTTCCAATTGATTATTGAGAAATTAAACCACTTTTAATTAACCACCTCAATCATTAAATACATTTCTCATTATTCCATCAATAAAGCCGTTATCTATCCAGGAACAAATCCTCAATTAGTTTATACTCTCTATTGTTATGGTTTAATTCATTGTATATATCCTTCCAACAACCTCCAAGAAATTAGCCAGCTTCCTAAATCCATCCAAGAAGCTGCAAAATATTATCTTCAAAGTATTACCCAATATATTATGTATATTGGTTGTTATTCCACAGTAGCTGAAATCACCTCAGTTTATGTCAGCTTCAGCTTTTTATCGCTTCGGCATCTGCTTTTGTCATTTCATCTTTCATATTCTTTCTGCTACTTTTGACTTTGTGGCTTTTGTGGGGTTTTTTCAACTTTCCAAGATGTTGATAGATGTCGGAGGCTCTTCATCTGCTTTACTTTTTTCTTTATCCTTACAATAATTACAGATATGGATAGGATATTCAGATAAGAGCTGGCAGATTCTTTTTCTTGTTTCTTTAGGATTGTCCATTTTATTAGTTTTAATTTTATCATAAAATGAGGTGAATAATCGGTTATTTCTATTAGTTTTGCCGATAGAATAAATACAAATATTTGGGCAAGTGAAGTAGGTCCATTGGGCCTCATCACTTATTATTGTTCTATTCATCTCAAGGAAGATAGTATCTATTTCTTGGGCTCTTACTCGGGAAATCAAAATAGGAAATTCATCTTGGTCAATGATGATTTTTCTATCTGCTCAAAAGAAAAGGGTTGTTTGGTGGTTCCGAATTTGAGAAGGTTAATGGGAGAATAAAATTTTTTTGAGGTGATTTCAGCTACTGTGGAATAACAACGAACATACATAGTATATTGGGTAATAATTTGAAGATAATGTTTTGCAGCTTCTTGGATGGATTTAGGAAGTTGGCTAATTTCTTGAAGATTGTTGGAAGGATATATATAATGAATTAAACCATAACAATAGAAAGTATAAACTAATTGAGGATTTGTTCCTGGATTGATAAGGTTTTATTAATGGAATAATGAGAAATGTATTTAATGGTTGAGGTGGTTAATTGAAAGTGGTTTAATTTCTTAATAATCAATTGGAAATATTCGACTTGTTCATGTAATTTGGTATGGGCTGATTGGGTGGTAGTTCAAGGAGGAGTTGATGTTGTTGTAGAGGTTGAAGCTACTTGTTTGGCTTTTCTTTGGGCTTTTTCTTAGGCCTGTTTAGTTTCTTGTTCTAAGATGGTTACAAATGATAGGTTAGGAGGAGTTAGACTAGGTGGTTGGCTTTGTGGTGTTTGAGGAGGAGATGGCGTTGGAGAGATATTCATTACTTGTTTCTCTATTTGGATTATTCGTTGTTCTAACTCATTGATATGGGTACTGAAGTTTCTCATTGCTTGAGTTAGATAATTAGTGGTGGCAACAAAATTATTTGATTGATTAGTAGTTTGAGTTGACAAAATACTTAAGTTGAGTTCAAGAGTATTTAATCGTGCTATTAAAGATATATTACTGGTTTCTTCTTCATGCTGATGAGGATTATTGATAGCTTTATTGGTTTGAGAGGACTGCTCCATCCCTGCTTAAAAAAATCAGTAATAAGATTATTTTTTTCTTTCACATATTCAATAGAATAATCATAATAAGATAAGTTAGCTTGCCATTTATATAATATTTTATTGGATAATTTATTCGTTCTAATTCCTCAGGCTAAACAATATTGTATTTGGATATTATCAGTACGAATAATAAAATGATTATTAATAATAAATAGTTCAAATTTTTCTATAGCTTTTACTATAATTAAAAATTCTTTCCAAGTCGAATGATATTTATTTTGATATTCATTAAATTTTCCACTCGTATAACGAGTAATAATTTTTTGTCCTGTTGAGTTTTTATGATAAAGGATTGTGTCCTAATAATTATCAGAAAATCAGTATAAATAATTTATTTAATATTTTTTTGAGTTGGAATAATTAAAAAAAATATTTTTTTTATATACAAGAAATTTTTAATCTTTGATTTGCTGTCAAAATTAATAAGATGGATTTAAGTACTTAAAACAGTCACCATAGACAATATCTAAATGTATTATTAAATTTATTATCGCTGTCGAAAAATACAATCTTCCCAGAGGTCATCAAACCCCTCCGTTCTCTGAAAACCCTAGTTTCCACATTTCTCTGACACTCCAGGGTTATCCATGGAACCCCGCGTAGTCCCGACGCTGTTACTCTCTTCTTAAGCCAAATCCCCGATTTATATCCATACCGCAAGCTCACAAAGCTCATTCTAGGGTTTGTAATTGTCCTTTGAAAATGTCTCTTCCGCCCATAGAGTGTATATACGTAACAGATGACTGTGTTCGTGAATGGAAGAGTGGCAGCCCTTCTCTTAAGGTCTCTGAACCCGTCCCATTGATTCGCTTCCTCTATGAGCTTTGCTGGACTATGGTGGGTGATTTGTCTAAGTTGTCCCACGAATAATGCGTGTGTTCATGTGTGTATATTTATCTTGAAAATCTGAAATTTGGGAGGTGTTTAGAGAAGTGCAATTTCTTCATTTTTGGGATTAAGGACTACTTTTTGGTTCTGGGTTGCTTTCAGGTTCGGGGTGAATTGCCGTTTCAGAAGTGTAAAGTAGCATTGGATTCTGTCATTTTCTCGGATAAATCGTCGGCCGGAAAAGTAGCCTCAAATTTCGCAGATATAGTGACTCAAATGGCACAAGACGTGAGTTACTACGACCTTGTATTTTTTGTCGAGAAGTTGTTCTCTCTCTTTTCAACTTTTATTTCTTGTTCCTGCCTCAAATCTATCATGCTTTTTCACTGCTTGCTGATAGAATTACTCTGGCTCTTTGGAACATAAAAGTGCTTCTTAGATGATTTTGCCAAACACCAATTGCTTCTTTGCTACATTTTTTATTATGGAACTCATTTTAAAGGAGCAGTTTTGAATGAAGCAGAAATTTAAAGCAATGGCAAATGGCTGCTAAATCTCTAAACCTTCATTTGTTTGGATATATAACCTTTTTAATTTACTCACACTGGAAGTATCATATTGGTTGTATCACAAGCTAACAACCTTTATTATAAATAGATGTAACACAAGTGTCCTTTTTATCATGGCTTGGGGAGATAGAATTGTAAGCCTTCACTACTATGTAGTTTTCTGGGCCAGGGTCTGTCTTATTCTCTAAGGGAGCTCTAGCCTCATCTTCTCTAACATAGCTCCAACATCCTTTGACGGTCCTTTAGCTACTTCTCTGGCGAATGTTCAACCTATTTATTCATCAAAGACCTGGCCTCTTCTCCAGTGACTTTTCCTGGGGTTTTTTTGGCCACTTTAATGCCCTTTTTGGGGAGTTCTTCATCTGATTCCTCCAGCTACGCATCATTCTAGACGCTCTTCCCATTATGCATTATACAAGTGATGCTTTGCTCCGGTTGTGTGTCACTTCAACGCCTCTTCCTTTTGTGCATTATGCCATTGGCTCTTTTATCTAGTCGCATGCCAGTCAAATTACTTTTCCTACTCTTAGCAGTGCTGTCAATATTATGTGTCATATCACCTAGTTTTGTAACAAGCTTGGTGGATACAGTTTATATGCTTCAGCCTCCCTCTTTAAAGAAGGGGGGTTGTTGTTAGAATACTATCAGTTTATTTCCCTTTTTTGTTTAGTTACCATATTGGTTGCATCACAAGCTAAACAACCTTAACTCTATTATGAATAGATGTAATACAAGCCTCCTTTTATCACGGCTTTACATAGTATTATCTCCTTTTCTTCTATTCTTCAAGGTGTTAGGACAATTTCTTTCTTAAATAGGGCTGTTGCTAGGTGGAGTTTACTAAAAAAGAAGTTCCTGAGTGATTGTCCTCACTGCTCCTGCTTAGCACTTTGCCAATGTTTTCATCTCCCCCAATTCTTTTCTCCATAAAAAAGTATCTTTTAGTGAGTAAGTATATATTTGATCATTGAGGGCATTTCAAGAAATTTTGATATTTTCATTTTGATATAATTTTTATCTTAGTGGCAGTAGTATACTAGCAAAGACATCTTGTTGGCAGAGGATTAGCAAAGTAGGATAAGTTATGCTTGCAGAAACAGAGCAAGTGGTATCTGTATTAGTTTTAGACTTAGAAGCACCGATACTCCAAATTTGGAGCCGTACCCGTACTGGATACGTATCTGATACCGACACGCGTACCGTAAGGGTACAAAAGTATCCGAAACGTTTCTTTGCGTACTGAAATATTTCGAAACGTTTCTTTACGTACCGAAACGTTTCGACACGGCTAGGAAACGGCTCCAAAACGTCCTTGAAATGGCAGTGAAACGTTTTTCTCCTTAAACGACTTCATTTCGTCCATCATTTAAACCCCCAACTCGTCAAACGCTTCTGGTTCTTCTCTGGCCAGTGGCAGGTGCATCTTCTTCTCCGGTGGCAAGGATTTTGTTTTCAATTTTTTTTTTCAGAAATTTGAATGATAGAGAAAAACAAGCCTAGAATTTTGTAACTTGGCTGATAATTTGTCTCTCCTACTTGTGTTTCAATTCATTCCTGTGATATGTGCCTCTGTTTGTAGAAAATTAAACTAGAATGTTCTGGGTTTGTGATATCTGACTTCACCTGTTCATTGTTCAACCATTTAAGCGTAGCAATAAAAGGAGGTGGAATAATGACTCTTCACATTATAAGAATAACAATAATAGCTGCAATTTGCAAGCTGATGAAACAAATTAGGGCTGACCTAATTTTGATTCCTCTGCTCATTAATTGATTAATTATTTCATTCACTAATTATGCTTGATTAATTAGTTTTTAATGTATTAGATTATTGAATATATATATATATATTTTTTCCCGTACCCGTATTCTAAAATTTTAAAAATTGTCGTATCGCACGTATCGTATCGTGTCGTACCCGATACGCGTACCCGTATCAGTGCTTCTTAGGTTTTAGATGTTTAGTGGGTACACTACAACATTTAGACCTTGCAAGACTCATGTACATTACGTACTTGCTCTCTTGTATTTTTTGGTACTGCTTTGAAGATAACAATGTAGGTTTTTGTACTACAGTAACAACGAAATAACTTTTTGTGCTTTTCCACCCCCTTTTCAACAAATGACATGAAAACTTACTGGATGCTTGGAATGATCGATATCAGGAAGTCATTTCCCCTCTTTCAATTTGTTGCTGCTCATTATTTTTGTGTGATTGTAAGTGAGATATAAAATATGGATTAGTTTTAAGAGCTTGATCGATGATAATTTTATTAATATCTTCTTAGCCAGCACACTTACATAAACTTACTTGCTTATATCTCTTGGTTACAGCATACAATGTCTGGAGAGTATCGCTCCCGTCTTGTCAAACTGGTCAGTATTTGATCTTGCGATGTTCTAAAACTATTGTCACTCATCTAAAGATGTTCCCTAGCTGGGCTTTTGTGGGCTTTTATGACCCTGATATCTAAACTGGTTTTTTTTAAAAACTAGGCTTCTCAGTGCACGGAAACTTTATTCGATTTACTTTTGTTACCTTAGCTTCAATGCTTATAATCATTGTTTTAGGCAAGATGGCTTGTGGAATCTGAAGTGGTCCCAATCAAGCTACTCCAGGAACGTTGTGAGGTGTGCTTCTTTTCTTTCTTTGCCTGTTTCAAATGACTTAATTTTCCTTTCTATTTTGAGGCTTCTGGTAATTTGTTGAGGTACTTATCTAATGCTTATTATTTTTGGGAATTAGTAAATTTCTTATATTTACAATATTTTATTTGAATGTTATGCATGTGTAGGAAGAATTTTTAGGGGAGGCTGAACTGATCAAAATAAAGGCTCAGGAGTTGAAGGGAAAAGAGGTGAGTAAATAGATTTTAGAAATGATATGTTATATGATAGGGGTCTTGTGCTGCTGCTTCTATTTCTTAGGTGGTTGCTATTTTTTTCCTTTTTTCTAAAAATAAATTTGTGATTGTTTTGTTGGCAATTTCAAGATGTGTAGTGAAGTGTCTAAAGGGGGAAAGGTATACATGTTCACAGGGTGTATACATGAGTTGAGGCTGTGAATGATTGAGGTTTTGACAACCCTAAAGCTTACATGTAATGCCCCAAGTCCCATATCAGAGGAACAAATTTGTGCCAAGATACATTAGACTTGGTACCGTAGTATGAGTAAGGTTGGCTTAAGTATTTTGGGGCCATGCATTTTGAGAGGAGGATGAAGTATCCTCCTAAGGTACTAGAATTAAAACAAAAACAAAAAGGAAAAAAAAAAGAAACTTAATCATATAGCAAAGCTGTTTAATCCTCGCACATATCTAATAAAGTGACTTCCTTAAAAAAGCCATGAGCCGAACACCGTTGTGAGACCACAATAGTTCCATAAGGCATCTAAGACAAGGAGACACCCATGAAGATACAAGCATTTCTTTCCAACCAAATAATCCAAATCGCAGCAAATATTTTGCATTGCCACAATGTTTTCCCCTCTGTCTTCTGTTCAAAACCTTTGAATTGGGTAAGGAGAAACATCTCTAAATCCTGCAAACATAGTTACATACTCAAATCCTTGCCAAAGACCCCAAACCATTTATGCCACTTGTAAATTGCTACTCTGCAGTGTAAAAATAAATGGGTACCATTTTCTGCACTGGAAACACATGACACAAATATTATGGCTAGGAGACATGCAACGTGTCTCTTGTGTTGATTCTATTGAGTACTATTGTCCAAATAAAAGATTTGTCCTTTGAAAATCCTTAGAATTTCAAATGGGCTTCTCAAGAAGGTAAACATATCTAGTGGGAGTGCGAATAAGGAAATGAAGATAGGATTATTATTATTATTATTATTATTTTTTAATAGAAGAAATGAAAACAGGATTTACAAGTGTGCGCATTTGAAGCATCTAGAGTCCAAATTCTCCTCTCCTTAGTTGTTGATCAATGAAGAGGATTGAGAATAAGCAAAAAGGATTCAATTTCCATTACATCTCTATCAGTAAGATCCCTTAAAAAGTGAAAATTCCAATTTTTTTTAAATTCTCCTTAGTGAAACAAAATTTTGAACTGGGGCATTATGCAGAGAAACACTCTCTGATGCTTTTCTTTTAGTTCTCTTCCAATGTTCATCAGTTACTGTCATGTTAATGGTTTGAGGCATACAAAAGAATTAAGTAACAACCTGCATAATACCTGAGAGAGTAGAGACAACGAGCTCAACAGACTTTTTAAGGTATACAAGCTGAATACTGTGACTGGCCCGTGCTCCAGATATCGTTCGCCACTTATTCTGTTGATTGTTGATGGGATGAATTATCTATTGAACACCTTTTCTGAGGATTTATAATGTAAAACTCTTATTATTCTAAAACGTTGGAATCAGATGAACTGTTTCTATTCTCACTTCTTATTGCCAGGTCTGGTATAGCAGCATGCAGTCTGTGTTTGACCAAAGAATGGGAAAAAGGGAGAGAGAGAGAGAGAGAGAGAGAGAGAGAGAGAGAGAGAGAGAGAGAGAGAGAGACGAGGTCTTAGTGCATTGGTAATATACTGATGTTGCTAGATCTGCATTGAATTCCGTAGCTTTTGAATACATGAACTTTACAACTATCTTGTATCATAATGTTTGAACCATGAGGCTCTTTGGTTCTTTGGTTGTAGTGACAGTGTGGGATCAGAAGGTGAAGATTTGAGTTAGGGTTTAATGTTGGGTAAGGGGCATAATACTGATGAGGTTGTCATCTATCTATTTATCCCATCTAATAATATTTGTCCTATTGCGCAAGTATAAATTCTGGAGATGTAAATCGAGTCCCAGTTACTTTTCTTTTTATGTTTATGTCTCTTATCTTTTCTATCCTTTAACTGGCTAACTGTTGCTTATCTTTTGTGGACTTGAGTTTTCTCCCTTGGCAGTTTTTAGTGAAGTATTCACTATGCACACAGTAACTCTAATAGCTTGCTATACTAAGAACATAAATTCTATAATCTGGTATGCCTTGGGAATACTGTTATTTTATCCAGCCACTTTGTTTTCTAATCAATATAATATTAATTTCATATGAAGAGAAAAACGAATTAAAGTCTGTGATCTTTGAGCTTATTCTCTCTTGGTCCTTTTGCTTGCATCAAATGTACAGGACCTATGTGTCAGCTTGAATGAAATCCAATTATTCTAATGTATTTGATTTTCTGTGCTGTTAATTTCAGGTCAGAGTTAATACACGACTTCTTTATCAGCAAACCAAATTCAACCTTCTTAGAGAAGAGAGTGAAGGCTATGCAAAACTGGTATAACCTCTGTTTTTTTTTGGGCCTGCCCCACCTTGAACCAAACTGAACAAAATAAGGAACTGATTAATGCAAAATGTTAGGGGCCATTTCAACTCGAAAGCTTAATTAATTAAGTAGAGACTCATGAATGGTTTTGTTATATTCTCTGACATGGCCCCTCAAACTAAAGCCCTTTGGGCTTAAAGTGTGGACAAAGCATAGGCCAGCCATTCATTGTGCTAAAACTTCATTTTTAATTAAGAGAATGGAAGGTGACAAGGATCGTGCTCTTGATCATGTGGTTATAAAGACTCTGATACCATATCAAAGATTATTTTAATTTAAAAGCTTAAGCTATAAAGTGAAGGCATATAACTACTTCCACCATAATTTCTAACTTAACCAAAGAAATCTTCTGGTTTATTACATTAAGTGGTTACTATTGAGCTTGGGTCACATTTTGTAAGATATGTTCATTGTGGCATAAAACTTGTAAGACAAATATTTTTTCCCCTTTATTTTTGACTTCATATTAGTAATCTTTTCAGTCTTTTAGGATCATAAGAAGAGCAGTTAAGTGCCGTAGGTTATCAACAGTATTATGGTAGTGAAAGGTGTTCTATGAACCTAGTTGACTTCATTCAGGTTGTACTCTCTTTGAAAAGTTTTAAACCAGAACTGAACTTAGAGTATATTATTACAAACTCTGGATCAAATTAACCAGATTTGCACAAACTCCAACATTTTTTTGGGGTTGGCTTCATTTCATATTTTCTTTGGTTTGCTCACTTGGACTGGGCCTAAATAACCTTACAAATAGTTGATAGTTATTTGAAAGGAATAGATAATGTGAAGTTTGGGTCTTATATTTGATTTTTCGTGAAACAATTTTGGGATGTATTATGCAAGTATTACCACTTTTATTTGTAAATGGCTCTATTGTGTGAATTTAGTCGATCTCAATAAAAAGAATTCATTTTTGGCTCATATCACTCTGGTAAAGCTGCCTTTGAATAGTGTATTCTTTCAAGTAATATACTTATAATAGGTTGACCATGTTAGACTGAAGAGTCAGCTGGAGCTAACAAAATTGTAAAGTACTGCTGGAATCTGAATTTCTGATGAAGTCTGTTTTCAATCCTACTTCATGCAGTATTGTGATTGATGCAGTGCTGATTTTTCATTTAAGAATGGGATTAAGAGGCCTTTAAATAGGGTTGAAGATGCTTAGGTATAGGATGGGCCCTCTTTCTTGGATTGACTTGGAAAAGTCTGAAAGCATATTCTAGGTGTGGTAAAGTCACCTTCAGTCGGAAGTATCCTGAGAGCACAAGAAAATAAATTACCTCATTCATATAAAATGCATAGGGACTCCCTTTTATGGATCTTTTTGGATTAGAAAACAGCCAGGATTATAAGTTTGCCACATTGACTTTTGACTGGGTATATCCTGTTGGGATTATACACTTTTCATTCCATCCTCAATTTTATGATTTTAAATCTAAATACCCTAAGTTTTTATTTTTCTAAATTGATTTGGTGTGTTATTGGAGTTGTGAGACAAACAATGATCTTTTCCTGCATTGTGAAGTGGCATGGGAGATTTGGAATAGACTGTTTGGCATATTCAATGGGCATTGCGCTTGATCGAGAGCATCTTGTAGCTATTAAGTTCAATGTTTTGGGAAAAATAAAGAGCATAAAGTCCTTTGGCAGTGTGGTGTTTTTGCAGGATTGTGGCATCTATGGTTAGAATGGAAGGCGAGAGTCTCTAGTCTGAAGTTTCTTTTGCAACATCTTTGGTTGTGAACTATATTTTTGGCTTCCTTGTGGGTCTAAGTTAATGGTTTTTTTTTTCTTTTTTCAGTTGCGTCCCTTAGGTGTGTTTTTTGGGTCCACAAAATGTCAGATATGAAAAAGGGAAGAGACTAAAAAATAGATGACAAATGATACCTGTGTTCCTGGGTTTTTTTAAAAAAAGTAATAAAAAGGGACAGACACCATTGAGTAATGATAATGGGGGTATAATAGACATTGCATATCTTGTTTTTTGTGCATTGAAAAGAGAATCTGTTTGCTTTTGTATACCAAACAGGCTATTATGAATTTAGAAAGGGATTGGAAAGCTTTCTTGAGCTTATGTTCGTTTAGGTTTTTTTGTTTTTTTAAATCATGGTTGGGGAGGATTTTTGTCCTTAGATGTTTTGTTAACTTTTCTTATCAATAAAGACTTTTTGTAAAAATTTCTTAGGTTGTCTGGATTGGGGTTGTTGGAACTGAAGAGCCGATTGATTTGATGACTGACCAAATATTTAAAATCATGACTTTGATGAAGAAGTTTTCAAATCATTTTAAATAATAGTTGAGACATCATTAACTGATATATTTTTAATTCTATCTATTGAAAGGGAAGCAGTGTTTCCTTTCTATAGTGGGTGGTTCTGTATGAAACTCCTGTTGTAGTTTTGTTTAGACTCAGACATCTTTGAGTTTCTATTCCATTGATGCATATCACATTGCAAACATATATGCTTTCAGCCTGATGTGGTTTTTATTGGCAAGAATTTTGTTCTTTTTCTGGTGTTTTGCTTTATATATTTCATAATTGGGTGGATGTAACCTGTGAACATAGAAAATAGGTGAAGTTTCACATTCTTATATGTGGAAGTTGGATATTTTTGTTGGATCATGTCTTGATATTTCCAGATATAATGCTATTGTATGTTGTATTCTGTTTCTCTTAACTGTACAGGTTACTCTTCTTTGCCGGGACTCTGAAGCTCCAACTCAAAAAGCATCTGCAGCAACAATTGGCATTATTAAGGTTTTAATGATTTTTAAGTACCATCCCCATTCCATTGCACTTTATCAGTTTAAAATCAAATTGCTGATTTATATGACCCCTGCAGTCGTTAATTGGCCATTTTGATTTGGACCCAAACCGCGTATTTGATATTGTGAGTTGCATCTCTTTAATCTTTTTCTCTTTTAATGCACAAGACTGTCCATGTTCTTCTTTTTTCATTAATACTCTGAATGGTTTGATGACCAAGTTACTCATGGCTCCTTTCAAATCATTTTGTTCAGGTTCTTGAGTGTTTCGAACTTCAGCCTGATAGCAATGTCTTCTTAGAGTTGATTCCTATTTTTCCTAAGGTGGACATAACCATCAACCCAGCTGCATTCCTATGTTCATTATGTGATAATGAATCTGCACATTTTTATGTTCTTGTAATTATATCTCTTTTATGCAGTCTCATGCTTCACAGATTCTTGGATTTAAATTTCAATATTATCAGCGAGTGGAGGTCAACAGTCCTGTACCATTTGGGCTCTATAGGCTGACAGCCTTGCTGGTGAAGCAAGAATTTATTGATCTTGATAGCATGTAAGATGTTTGGTTTATTAAGAATCAAGCATTGTGTTAATACCTAGTAGTAATCAAGTATCTGAATCAATGCTTTTCCATGTGATTATGCAATGTGTTGTGTTAGCCTTGAATGATACTTAATATACTGTTTGTTTGATTGATTGACAAGAAAAACACTCTTTATTGTCCGAGTTGTGCTATTGGCTTTCTGGGAAAACTTATTGAGCTACAAAAGAAAAAGGAAGATGCATTAGATAATTGTACAAAAAATTAAGTATGTTGTATTTTGAACTAGAATGAGGACTGTGACCTGATTCAAACAACTGATTTCTGGTAAAGTATGCATATTTGGAGCTTTAATTTTAAATGGCTAATACTTTCCAGTGTTATCCTAACTTTTATGAATATTAATTTTTCCAAGGTTTTGCTGTTTCATTCCATCTTACACAATCATCATTTCCTTGACCAACTCTAAAGACTCTCCTCTGTGTTTCCAATGAACTATACACCTAAAGCTGACTTCTGCCTGATGCTTCTGTTCTCCATTTCTACTGTGACAGTATCAATCCAGCATCTGAACACCAACTTTGCTAGAATTGGGGGTGGGAAATTAAGCAAATCTGTTTGGGCTCTAGCGTTAGGCTATTCTCAATTGTTATTTGGTCCACAATGAAGATGGGGATTGAAAATTACATTTTCCATTGTTAAAACACTTTGATTAGTGGTTAACAAATTAATTGTTGTAATGCAAAACATTGAAATATTCAATTTAGTGTAGAACACTTGTGATAGTGTATGATAATTAGAATTTGATATGCAGAATGCAGTAATTATGTGGATAATAAATGATTTAAGTTCATATGCACATTTTGCTGATCTAAAGCCTTGCTTCTTTTGATGTGCTTATGCAACTTGCGGCTACAGTTACTTTATGTAATTTTAAGACCTGACTTTCATCGTGTTTACAGATATGCCCATCTACTTCCCAAAGATGAAGAAGCATTTGAGCATTATAACACATTTTCTTCCAAGCGCCTTGATGAGGTATTATGGTTTAACAGTTTCCTCAACATATGCTTATCTTCATTATGCAGGAATGATTGGAACATTTTTATTCATGATAGGTAGGTATATAATGTTGCTGTATGTTGAGTAATGGTGTATTATTTTCATTCCTTAAGCAGTCTTGTTAAAGGTGAGTGGTGGATTAAGCACTTGAGAATCCTAACCATGAGAGGTGGCGAGGTGGTAGGCAGCGTTTTTGCTTGAGTCTAGTGAGATGGCCATTTTCAATAATCTTAAAATTAATAAAATAAACTTGAACATGACTTAAATAGTTGATATAACCTGAAATTATGACAAAAATAACTTATTGTTGAAGATGAAGTTCATACTGAGTTACTATAGTAAGTCCATGAACAAATTGTAATTTTTTGTTATTTATATTTAACATCTGTCATCTACTTCTAGTATCATAATAAGTGGACTACTAGGCTGTGACTTTGAATCAATGGTGGGGGCCTTGAAGCAAAATTGTGTTTGACTAAGTGACTATGAGCCTTGATAGTTGAGACATGCAATTTGTATGGTGCTAGGAAAACCTAAGGTGTTGGCATTAACCCATTGCCCATAAGAATTAAAGAACAACATGTTTTGGCTGAGATGAGGAAGGTTTTAGGATAAAACTGGAAATACCCATAAACATACGTACTCAAGAGCTACTGTTGGCAGGTTTTTTGGTAACTAGTAGTGTTGCCTTCTTTGATAATATATCCTGCCTTAGCAAGATATGGTTCACTCTGGAGAATGCATGGCAGATGGGGGTTTTTTCTCGCCTATTTGCTTCTTCGGTTTATATGCTTTAGAGTTCAGATGGGTTGATTTGTTTCAAAAATCCCTTATATATGCTTTGGCTGGACTGGCATTTAAATACAGATACGGCAGCAAACTCCTGAAAATCTAGAGATGTCACGTGGTTAGTTATTTGGAATTAATTAGTTAGGCTGTTGGTTCTGTTAGAAAATTTTAATGGTACCTTTAATAGTATAAATAAGAGAGATGTATGGCTAGAGTGTGAAATGAATTGAATAGTGTGTGTTTACTTTTATAATGTACCAATTGGTATCAGAGCCACTCTTTGGTTTCGTGATGGCATCAGAGACTTGATCCCATTTGCAAGAACATTTGATGCAAATACCAAGCTTTTGGACACGAATAGTGGAGCATCTCAAGAAGATGATAGTAGTGAAGGAGATACAGAACTTGAAGCAAGAGGATTCTGTTTTGAAATATCAAGGGAGGTTTGAGGAGTTGTTGATAGAAATTGACTTGCCAGAGGAAATAGCCATAAGGCTTACATTTAGACATTCATATTTTAAGCCTTCTACTCTAACCAACACCATGTACCTCCTATCTCCAAGAAATCTACATTTGCAAGGAGGGGAAGGTGACTCTAGGGATGACATCGAAATAGAAGCCAAAAAAAAGAAAAAAGAAAAAAGCGAAGGAGATGAGGAGATTGAAGATGATCAAAAGCCTCAAGGATTACAAAATGGCAAAAGTTGATAGAGTCAAAATTCTTGGTAAGGCTGATTTGAAAACTAGAACTAGCATTGAGTACGATGATGATGAGTTCAGTAAGGGTGAACAACTCCAAGATCCATTGCTATCAGGTGAAGAAAATAGCTAAGAAGGAGTCAATGAGAATGAAGTCATAGAGGCTGACGCGAAGCTCGAGCAGCTGAAAGTTGATCAATATTACTAGTGCCGTTCTTGCATTTGTGGAGGTTGATGATAGCAAACACATTGGGGCATTTGGTGTGAGGCTTCCTTATAGTGCTTCGGTGGTAGTCTTTGTTGATGTTTCATTGCAAGAATTGATAAGATGCAGAGCACCATGGAGTGATTAAAAGTTGATAGGGTACCGAAGATGGGCGAAAGATCACGGAGCTCCACAACCTCACTTCACATGCCGTTATCCCTTTACTTCATACTGAAGGAGTCAATGAGAGTGAGGTCATAGAGGCTGATGTGAAGCTTGAGTAGCCGAAGTTGATCAATACTCTTAGTGCCCTTCTTGCATTTGTAGAGGTTGATGATAGCAAACTCACCGGGGCATTTGGCTTGAGGCTTCCTTACAGTGCTTCAATGGCAGCCTTTGTTGATGTTTAGAGCATTGCAAGAATTGATAAGTTGCAGAGCACCATGAAGTGATTAAAAGTCAACAGGGGCACTAAAGATGGGGGAAAGGTCATAGAGCTCCACAACCTTACTTCACGTGCTGTTTTCCCTTTGCTTTATGCTGTGGATGTGAGATTTGAAGCTACAAAGTGGTTAATCTTCTTGATTGGCCAATGAAAATGCATAATAAGGATGCTTGCTCTTCCACCTCCAATGGTGGACTTGGCACCAATGTCACCACTACTAGCCAAATGCAATCAAATGGTGCCGTTTATGGTGCCCTCTACCCTATCGTCCCTCTTAGTAGCTGGCAATGGCAATTGCTCTCTTCACCCATATGAAGGAAACTCTCCCTTGACATACAATGACTGGGTGATTCGAAGTCACTTGTATGATTCCTATGTCATTAAGAACCGCCAAGATATGGTGAACCGCCATAGTATGTGCCTAAATCACCTTGTTGAAACTTCAAAGGAGGTTGAGGCTCTGCAACATGAGAAAACCCAACTTCAGGCTATGAATAGGGAGTTGAACAAGCAATTGAGCCTCCTTATTCAGGTTTTGGTCCAGAATCAATTAGATGGTTCCTCTTGTCATACAGAAGTATTTGATCTCATAACTATGCTTTATGGCTTAGGTATTGGGGATGGGAAAGAGAATTGCGATAATTGAAGTAAGGATTAGGAGGTAGTGGATATTGTTGAAGTAGAAAGGTTCTTGCTGCCCAAGAGCATATTTGTGAGGTCAAATGCGTACTTGAAGGTTGCTTTGACTGTGGCTGTGCAAGCAATGGCAGTTGCACCAACCGCGGTGCTCGGCCATGCGTGGCTAATGTGCCTTCATGGCAGTGGGCTGGTTGTATTCAGAAACAATGATGGGCTTTGGGCCATATGAAAATGAGCAAATGGGCCCTGTGGTGTTTGGGGCAGCTATACAATCATATGGGCCTGTGGTGTAGAGAAGATTCACATGAAGAGAGGACCCACAACCCATAGCTGAGGAATTTCTTTCGTCTATGAAGCTCAGTATCAACTTTTAAGAGCAGTATCAATTTTTTTTTTTTCAAAAGTACTGAATTTTGTATTGATCCTTGAGAACAAAGGTCATTTTAGGGGGAAAGTATGGTTATGTGGTTAGTTAGTTGGAATTAGTTAAGTAGGCTGTTGGTTCTGTTAGAAAATCTTAATGGTACCTTTAATAGTATAAATAAGAGATCGATGTATGGATAGAGTGTGAAATGAATTGAATAGTGTGCATTTACTTTTACAATGTACCGAGAGATGTGGACACCCCAAGTGCCTTCTGTTTCTGGTCATCTCAGTCAAGTTGGTCAGCTGGCGTATAGCTTGTTTAGGTCAGTTCCATCCTGCTCATTTGGACTTGTGTGTTGCATCACCTTGCTTTGTGCGTGGGTGGCTACCTCAATTACTTTTGACAACAATGGCGTGAAATTGTTACAAACTTGATCTTTAGTCAGTAGAAGGTTGCTTATAAGTCAGCCAAACTTGACTGGCTTGGCTTGTGAAAAATTTAGTTTTTATTAGATTCTAACAAATTTAATTGATCTCTTTGCCTAGGTGGATATTTAATGCATGAAGTATGAGCTGCAAAATTGATTTTTTATAAGTATATACTTTCTGTTTCCTATTAATTCTATTGTTATTTCTTTTCTTATGTAATATGGGCTTGTTGAATTTTCAAAGAGGTTGACAATTTTGTTGCAGGCTAACAAAATTGGAAGAATAAACCTTGCTGCTACTGGAAAGGATTTAATGGATGATGAGAAACAGGGGGATGTCACTATAGACCTCTTTGCTGCTTTAGACATGGAAAGGGAGGCAGTTGATGAGCGAACATCTGAGCTTGAAAATAATCAAACTCTGGGCTTGCTTACTGGCTTTCTTTCAGTGGACGACTGGTATGCTTGATCTGTAAATCTAGTTGTGGAATGTCTGCTGTATTGGCTTTCACATTCACGAGCTATGCCATTTTTCCCCCTTTTTCTGGGGGTGCACTTTTTATAGTTGGCTATAAAAAATGGATGGTCTTCCGCCTTTGACCACTTACTTTGGATACCATGTCATAGAACCTCTTAATTGAGTGGCTTTAACAGTTGTCTGATAGCTGAATTATGAGTTTTAATCTCCTAACAGTGATAATGATGGAGTTAGCTCTGCTTTTTGAGCATATATTTGCGATTCTTCCTTATATTCATAGGTATACTTTTAGAGCATTATAAGGGTTCATTGCTGTTTTATGGGTTAAAATTTCTAAATGTATAGTGACAGAGTTAGCAATTTCTGCGGATGATGAGATAAGTGGTTGATCATGATATTCTTTGAATTTTTGTGAATATTGGGTGGGCTTATAGATAAATTGATTCATGGCTCAACCAGAGCTTTTTTTCTTAAATTATACTGTCTTTGTCTAAATAGAATTTTCTGTTAGCAAATATTCATTGATAGGATCTTTTTGTTTTCACAGGTATCATGCACATATTCTATTTGATCGTCTCTCGCCACTCAATCCAGTGGAACATAATCAAATATGTGACAGCTTGTTTAGGTAAATAATTTGTACAATCTTTTTCTCTTTCTTGCAAGTACAAGCACGGATAACATGTATATTTGGTTGAATTACCTCTTAGGCTAGGATCTTGATGTTCTACAAATGCCTTTATGATGTATATCTTCTTTTCTGACCAAGCATGTACTGTCTCTGTGTATTTGCATTGAATTACTCATACTTTTGGAGCTTAACTAGTTCTGATTCTGCTTTTGTATTTTAATAATATTTTGGTGTTCCTACAGGCTTATCGAGAAATCAATTTCTTCAGCATATGATGCTGTTCATCAAGCACATCTTCAAAACTCTCAATCTTCCCCAGGAGGAAGCAATGATGCAATGGATGTAGAAAACTTTTCACAACATGGTTCTTTCATAGATCTTCCAAAGGAACTATTTCAGATGCTTGCTTGTATTGGACCTTATCTCTTCCGTGATACTGTGTTGCTGCAGAAGGTGCATAGCATTTTTTTTATTACTCTGGTTACTTCATGGTTGTTTAATATTCTAATTACTCCATGCTCCTCTTTAAACGTTTTATGCTGACAATGATTTCCCTTGTTTCCCCTTTGTTTCCTATAATGAGTAGGTTTGTAGGGTATTGAGAGGTTATTACCTTTCTGCCCTTCAGCTTGTAAGTGGTGGTGAAGTTGCCTTGAATCGTGAACCTATTGATAATAGAAATCCTCGATTACACCTTAAGGAAGCAAGGTTAAGGGTGGAGGATGCTTTAGGAACATGTCTACTACCTTCTTTGCAGTTGATTCCTGCCAATCCAGCTGTTGGGCAGGAAATTTGGGAACTAATGAGTCTCCTTCCTTATGAGGTTGACCTTCTTATCAGGTTTCTTTTTGTTTACATGATAGCTTTTTAGCCATGATCAAATAACTTGGTTGTTGAATCTTATATATCTAGGTGCGATATCGTTTATATGGTGAATGGGAAAAAGATGATGAGCACAATCCTATGCTCTTGGCTGCAAGACAAACTGCCAAGGTTGGTAATCTGTGTCAGATTGGCCATATCTACTCTTATTGTTGAAAGTTTCATTCTCCGTTAGCATCATTCTTTATGATTTCTTCCCCCCCCAGTTGGATACCAGACGGATTTTGAAACGGCTAGCAAAAGAAAATTTGAAGCAGCTGGGTCGGATGGTTGCAAAATTAGCTCATGCCAATCCTATGACTGTACTTCGAACAATTGTTCATCAGGTGGTGATTTATTATCTTGAATTCTGTGAGGAGATCTGGTTGTTTTAAATGTTATGCCTTCTATTATGTTAATTTTTAAAATTTTAAATTCAGATTGAGGCCTACAGAGACATGATTACCCCTGTAGTGGATGCATTCAAGTATTTGACCCAGGTGTGACTATTTCGTTGCACTTCCAGTTTGATTTCGTGGTGGCTGCTTCCATCAGTGTCACACACCAAATCACACGGATGAATAATGTCTGACAATTTACTTTTTATTTTAGATAGTAACTGTAATTTTATAATAAGAAGGGATGAGCCCTACGTTGCCTAATTTCAGGATTTTCATCTTCCAGTTGTGGCAATTACAATATTTAAGAGCATGACTTATGAATTGAAACTTTGAAATTAATGAAACAAATTTGGCATGTACGTTTGAATAATGGGAACTAGATCTGCTATGACTTTGGGTCTAGATGGACTCTCTGGCTTTTAATCCCTGATAGTTGATTAGTGGTATATATTTTGACTTTATTTACTACAAATTTTTTGAAGGCTGAACCTGAAATTGTTGGAAATTTCTTAGGTTATGAAACAGCCATTGGGAGCATTTATTAGTTTTAATTTGTTCTTTTCAAACTGATGGTGATATGGTAGGATTTCATAGCTCATTTAGCAGTATAGTTAGGCTTCTGTTGCATAGTTGTCATTTTTTCAGATATTCTACAGTCACATGCGACTTTATTGTCCCTTCTCAATTTCACTGAGAGTGTGGTATACAAGTTAGCTGTGAACATCTTGCGATACTAGAAAGCATTTTTTTGGTTATACTTGTCAGTGTTCCTTTCCTTCCCCCCCTCTCTTGCTTTTAATGCATTTTTTGATACTGTTTAATAGGTTTGATTTGGAATTAACTGTACTAATTTTCTTGAACAGCTTGAGTATGATATTTTGGAATATGTTGTGATTGAGCGCTTGGCACTTGGAGGACGTGATAAGCTAAAGGATGATGGTCTTAATTTGTCAGATTGGCTTCAGTCTTTAGCTTCATTTTGGGGCCACCTGTATGTATATTTGTTTTATTTTCATTTCCACACTTCCTGGATGATTGAGGGATGAGGGTTGGTTTGTCTTTTGCTTGACAGATTGCACTGTACCTGTGTAAATTATAGGAAGTGGTTTTCATCCTTGTGTTTGCATTTGGGATGTATGACTCAGGAGTGTCGGGTGATCCATTTTATGCTTCTCATTAAAATGTTAATTTCGTTGGTTGGTCAAGCAACTAATTGTTAGGTTGTCCTCCTTTTATTTTTTTGTCAGCTTTTCTATGTTGTATGTGATATTTGTGTGTTACACCTCCTTGTTTTATTTAAATTATTTTGCGCTCATGCGAATTTCATTATCTGTCAAGCATTTTTGTGCATTTACCCCATCGTATAGAATTTACATTTAGATATATCCGGGATGCCTTGTATCAAATTCCAGGTTGCAGATCAACCTTAGCAAATGCAGTATTACTGGTCATGCAGATTTGTCTCCCTGAGGTCAGATCAATCCAAGCCACTTGCTTGTGAGTGGCCAGGCATGCAGAGACTGCTGTATGATTGTGGTTGATGGGATTTGGTGGCATATTTTTTGGAATGGAAATTTGATGTTGGTTGAAGGGTGGGTGTTTCAGTGTCATCCTTTCAAAGTCAAACTGTTAGCCTCTTTTCCTTTTTGTTTTATAAGGAAGATTGGAAAGATGAGAAGTTCCATAGGAGATATACAAGTGACTTTTCAGATGCATAGCTTTAACACGTCCGATGGAAAATTGTCTGGTCTTAATGAAGTTTTTTATTGAAGTTGGACCTTGGTCTTCCTCATGTAGCGTGGAAAGTTCAGTGCCTTTTCCAGATACAATTAGTTAATGGAGGCAAATGGCAATAGATTGAATATGTAGTAAATGCAAGAACATCCGTTGGAAGTCATCTGGATTTCTATGGTCTGAAGGATGATCTACAGTGTATCTGATATCTCAAATTCTCAATGATTTCTGGTCATCTGTAAGTTTAATGATGAAATGACTGCTAATAGCATTTTGGGGTGGTTCTGTTCAGTAGGGAGGGATCTCCCCTAATTCCATGCTGTGGGTTAACTGTTTTCGTAAGCATATTTTGTGCTGAACCTAAAAAATTAGGGGGAGGAATTCCTAAGCTGTTGCTCTGGTGAAGAGGGCAGAGCCTGTACTCTTGAACTTGGATGGTTGCTCTGTGATGATTAATAGATGCTGTAATCTTAATAACTAGCAAGAGCTGTGCTCTTTTTGTTGGACATGAGTGCTGAGTCCTGCTGCCTTTATGTTGGACTGACAATAGGTAGGTTTGGATTTATCTGATGGAAGTTCTGCTGGTAGTAGCTTTCTTCTAAGTGGTATAGTCTGTTAGCTATTACTTTCTTCTCGTGATGCTGAGGGGGACTTCAATATACTGTAGGAGTTCTGTCTTTAACTTTTTCTGAAGTTGTTTGCTATGTATATCTACAAACAGACTTAATGGAATAGCACTGTTAGATAGTAGATTCTTTCTTCAAACACGAGGGATGCAGTCAAAGGACAGCTTTTCATTTGGTCATATCATCAGTAGGTTGTTTGATGATTGATCAATGGTAATTCAGGAGAAGGTGATCGATGATTGCTTTGTCTGTGTAGCCGACATGACCCTGCCTGCTTCTGAAACAATAGTGTGAAATTTTTGTAATATGTGGTCTTGCTATGATATATACTCCAAAGGGAAGAATGATGTACTTGTGGGCTGCATTATATATGCTGAGGATACCTGTGAAAATTCTGAACAACTTTGGGGGCTGTTACTCCACAAGGAATTTCTTTTTGCATTGGAGGAATGTGGAGTGGAATATCTGGTGCAGTTTGGTTTGATTTTTCTCTCTCTCTCTCTCTCCCCCCCTCCCTCTACATTTCCTTTCTCAAGACGCATATAGTAGTTTGATTGTGTGTAATACACAATAGATTGGTGTGTGCTGGTTCTTTGTATTAGCTTTCTGAATTCTTTCATTTTTTTTTTTGGGGTGGTGGTGGTGGTGGTTATGTATATGTTGAATGGGTTTATCGGGCAGCTCCTTTAACTATTGAATAGGGCCTTAAGTATTTGCGGTGGATATTTTAGTAGCTTGATGTTTTGGATGAATGGCTTGTTCTACAGACTCTGGCTAGCATTCAATACTGATGCATATATGATATTTAGGCAGCTTTATGTCTTCTGTTGTGCAACATTATAGTTGAAGTAAAACATTCATTGCACTGTTATTTCTGAGGCTGAAAGACATTTATCTCCAATTTACTAGGTCATTCTGTCATCATGTGCTATTCTTGTACTCCATTAGGTTTTATTGGGAACAAAGGTTTAGATTCAATTATGCATACCTCCTCTGAAGCTTTTGAATATCATACATGCAGTCCCTCCTCTCGTCTCAAACTTGCATATAGCTAGTGTTGAAATTTGTTGGTGAGATAATGGAAGAGAGAGGAGAGCAGCATGGGTTGGATCACTGTTTTTTTTTTTTTGGGGTTTCCTGTGTCTCTATTTTAATAATAAATTAGGTCATGTATAAGGATAGTACAAGTCTACAACTAGTATAAGCCCAACCCAGTAATTGTTGACACATTCTTTAAACTAGTTGTCGCACTATTCTAGCATTCTCCTTCAAGTTGAAGATCATTCAAGTTGCAACTTGTTACAAATAAGACCCAATTAAAAAGAAAAATAAATCCAGACTTAGACAACTAGATACTGCACCATGACTGAGAAGGTCGGGCGCTCACTCTTAATTGCCATTCGATAACTTCAGCATAGTACTCCCCTAACCATACCTTTGTAGACAAATAACTCCTAGAATTCTTCAACCTACTACCCATAAGTGTCCCTCAACATTCTCTGAGTCGTTCTGCTCAGTCACATCGTCTAACACATTGACACAGCTCCCAGAAGTCTTCAACCTACTTTCCCCCATTAGGGAACCAACAACACAACTCTAGTTCTGATTCATCTTTAATACTTCCTTTCCTCAAAACTCAAAAACACAGCTTACCTATGTCTGAATAAATTTGAAAACTTGTCCTTTAGGCATGGTTACTGAAGATCAAGCCCTTCCTCCCCTAGTCCTCATCAAGAGACACCTCTTTGGACCACCTCTGTCATGTCAGTTAAGTGCCACCTTCTGGAACCACAGCACCATGATGCCAAAACACCAAAATCTAAGTGGCTATCTAGAATTCTGTATTGGTTTGCTTCTGTGGCCTTCAGCCACGATTTTTCTGTTTTTGTTGGAGGGGGGAGGTTTGCTCCAAGAAGGATTTCAAGCAAAATCCAGTCTTGTTGTGGAAGCTAGGGTTGGAATTCAAGGTGGGTGATATCATAGCTCTGATATCATGTTGAAATCTGTCCATGAGTGAAAGAAAGGGAGAAAAGAGAGGTAAGGATGGGGATTTGTTTTTTTGGGTCAGGTTTCCTGTATGTCTTTGTAATAATAAAATTTAGGTCAAGTATAAGGATGGTGCAACTAGTATAAGCCCAGCCCACTAGTTGTTGACATACGTTATTTAACCTAGCCATTACACTTATAACAGCTACCTTAATCTGGATTTTCATCCATTTCATTTGGTTTATGGAAGGTGTATTTTGAAATTTTGAAATAGGGTAGGAATGAGTTGGTTTTGAAACTAGAGGAGGGGAGGTGATACGTGTGTAATATGCTAAAACATCAGTTAGGTCAGTAGTTTACTCAAAGCTTCAAGGGAAGGAACTAGTGATAGTTACAAGAGAATTTAGCATTGGTATTTTTTAGCCTTTGGGACCATAACAGTTATGTTTGAGGGAGAAAAGGAATAAACACTTTCTAACAATTAGCTTCCATGTCAATGTGCTTATTTAAGGTCAAGTTTGGTGGGGTGAAAATATTTTTAAGGGAATGGAAATGAGAATTGAAATGGAAATGGTAATGGAATGGAATTTTGTGATTCAAAATCTTGTTTGGCATGATATAAAAAGGAATGAGAATATCTTTTCATTTGTATGTTTGGTAGATTGAAAACAGTTCAGAAATGGAAAAAAAAAAGCTGTGCAAATAACTATAATACTCTTAATGTAAAAAATATTAAAATATTCAATTTTTGGTATAAAATAATAAAATATCTTTACCAATAATAAAAAAAAATAAAATATATATTCTTAATTCTTAATTCCAAAAATATTTTTTGAGTGTGCGTATGGTATAAAATAAATTTTTCCCTTTTTGGGTATGATGTACTGAAATGGTGGAGAGCATAATGGTAGCTTCAGAAATCATTTCAAAGAAAAAATTGACTTTCCATCCATATAGCAAGGGAAGGAAGATTCCATTGAAGGTTGGAAACTTATTTCCTCAGAGAAACCAACATCTGTGTACCAAACAAGTTTTTTATGCCTTCCAATTGCATTTCCTTCTTCTTACTAAGCTTTTCCATCTCACCAAATGGGCCGTAAATGTTTTTCTAGTTATTGTGAATTGCTTATTCAAGTCTCTTTCTATATTTTTATGAAGATTCTAGATGCCGATGAAGTATTCAACTCTGCTTCTATATTCTGAATTCAAATCTAATCCTTTATAAAGATTCTTCTTTTACCTAAAAATAAAAAATTGAGTATTTTGAGATTTTTTAATTCAATTTCCCTTTTTGTTCTACATCACATGGTTTCTCAAGTATTTAGACGTGGCTTAAGTTTTTGTACTTTCTGTCGCTTCTTGTTGGTTGGCTGTAATAGTAATTGGGACTAATCTTTTTATGTTTATGTTTTTGTTTATTGATATTATTATTTCTTATGATTGCATTTTTATGTGATGAATGGAGTAGGAAATATGTGAATATGATTGTTACTTCAAAGAGGTGCAATTTTCATGAAATGCTTACCTGAACTTAAATGATCTGCGAGGTGTAGGTGTAAGAAGTATCCTTCGATGGAATTACGAGGCCTTTTCCAGTATCTTGTGAATCAGTTGAAAAAGGGTCAAGGAATTGAGCTTGTTCTTCTGCAGGTTTCTCATCGTTTTCTTTCTTTTATATATATATATGTATATTAGTTATTGATTGTTAATGGTCTGCTTGTATTAAAAAAATATAATGTATATTAATTTTATGAGAGCCGTGGATGTAGTGAAAAATAAGCAAGGGCTACCACATTTTCGTGAACGAATGTGGCTAAAGAAGTTAGTTCATGAAAGTAGGATTCGTTTGGGAACTTGAAATATAGGTACACTTACGGGTAAGTCTATGGAAATGGTAGATACTATGATTAGGAGAAGGATTAATTTTATGTGTTTACAAGAAACTAAATGGGTAGGAGAAAAAGCGAAAGAATTAGATACTTCAGGTTTTAAACTTTGGTATACTGGTAAATATAAATCTAGAAATGGGGTAGGTATAATTGTAGATAAGTTTTGGAAGAATACTGTAGTAGATGTCAAAGGTTAGGAGATAGAATCATTGCATTAAAATTTGTAGTAGAAAAGGAAATCTTTAATATTATTAGTGCTTATGCACCACAAGTAGGGTTAGAAGAATCTCATAAGGTAAAGTTCTGGGAAGATTTAGAATGTTTAGTTCAGGAAATACCATTAGGAGAAAAGATTATTTTAGGAGGGGATCTAAATGGTCATGTGGGAAGGGTATCTTCAGGCTACGAGGGTGTTCATGGAGGACATAGTATAGGAGAAGTAAATGCAGAGGGTAAAACTATTTTAGACTTTTCATTAGCGTTCGATCTTATATTAGCTAACACTTGTTTTAGGAAGCGTGAAGAACATTTTATCACGTATAAAAGTGGTAGGGTATGTTCTCAAATTGATTTCTTTCTTATAAAGAAATCGGATAGAAAATTTTGCATGGATTGCAAAGTTATACTGGGGGAGAGTTTAACTACTCAACATAGAGTTTTGGTTATGGATGTAAGAGTTAGGAGGAGAGTAAAAAGTAAATGTGAAGGTAGAGTGGTAAGGATTAAGTGGTGGCAACTAAAGGGAGATAAAGAAAAGAATTTGCAGAGAAGGATTATAGAAGAAGGACCTTGGGAAATACAAGGAAGTGCAAACGATATCTGGAATGAAATGGCTAAAGAGATTAGGAAGGTGGCAAAGGAAATATTAGGTGAATCAAAAGGTTTTGGACCTAGGGATAAAGAATCTTGGTGGTGGGATGCAAGTGTACAAGATAAGGTTAAAGTTAAGAGAGAGTGTTATAAAGTGTGGTCAGTATGTAAGAGTAATGAAAATTGGGAAAAATATAAGGTAGCTAAGAAAGACACTAAGAAGGCAGTGAGCGAAGCGAGAGCGAAAGCATTTGATGGGTTATACCAATCTTTATGTACTAAAGTTAGAGAAAAAAATATTTACAAGTTAGCTAAAAGTAGGGAAAGAAAGACGAGATGTGGATCAAGTGAAATGCATTAAGGATGAAGACGGGAAAGTGTTAGTCACGGAACGAGATATCAGAGAACGATGGAAAGGTTATTTTCATAGGCTTTTTAATGAAGGGCACGAGATTTTATTGCAATCAGATAGGCTAGACACGGAAGAAGAGGATCGAAATTATACTTTTTACCGTAGAATTTGTGAGGTAGAGGTAAAAGAAGCATTAAAGCGAATGGAGAATGGCAGAGTAGTTGGACTGGATAATATACTCATTGAAGTATGGAAGAGTTTGGGAATGAAAGGTATAAGTTGGCTCACAAAGTTATTTAATGAAATTATGAGATCTAAGAGGATGCCAGATGAGTGGAAGAAAAGTACTTTAATCCCTATTTATAAGAGTAAATGGGACATTTAAAATTGTGCAAATTATAGAGGAATTAAACTCATGAGCCACACTATGAAATTATGGGAAAGAGTAATTGAGCGAAGGTTAAGGAAAGAGAGTCAAGTTACGGAGAATCAATTTGGTTTTATGCCAGGAAGGTCAACTATGGAAGCAATATACTTGTTGCGAAGATTAATGGAGAGATATAGGAAGAATCAAAGAGATTTACACATGGTGTTTATTGATTTAGAAAAAGCATATGATAGAGTGCCAAAAGGAGTTCTATGGAAGGCTTTGGAGAAAAAAGGAGTTCGTATAGCTTATATTCGAGCAATCAAAGACATGTATGATAAGGTTACAATTAGCGTAGTAACAAAAGGTGGACTTACAGAAGACTTTCCGATAACTATTGGTCTACATCAAGGGTCAACTTTGAGCCCTTATCTTTTTACCTTAGTTTTGGATGTGCTTACTGAACATATCCAAGAACCGGTGCCACAGTGCATGTTTTTTGCAGATGATATTGTCCTAGTTGGAGAATCGAGAGAGGAAATGAATGAGAAGTTGGAGAGGTGGAGACAAACTTTGGAAGCTCATGGCTTTCGTTTAAGTAGAAGTAAAACGGAGTATATGGAGTGTAAGTTTAGTAAGAGGCACACCACTTCTAACGTAGAAGTCAAAATTGGAGAACATATCTTACCACAAGTCACACGATTTAAGTATCTTGGATCCATCATACAACATACCGGGGAAATAGAAGAAGATGTAAAGCATAGGATTCAAGCGGGGTGGATGAAATGGAGGAGTGCTTCGGGTGTTATTTGTGATAGAAGAGTACCACTCAAACTTAAGGGTAAATTCTACCGCACAGTTATAAGACCTACAATGTTGTATGGAGCTGAGTGTTGGGCAATAAAAAGTCAACAAGAAAATAAGTTTAATGTTGCAGAGATGAGAATGTTGCAGTGGATGAGTGGACACACTAGACGAGATAGGATTAGAAATGAATGCATTAGAGAGAAGGTGAAAGTCGCACCTATTGTAAAAAAGATTGTAGAATCGAGACTTAGGTGGTTTGGTCATGTGGGCAGGAGACATATAGAAGCCCCCGTTAGGAGAGTAGATGAGATGGAGAATTGTCCAATAAGTAGAGGTAGAGGAAGACCAAGAAAAATTATAGGAGAAATTATTAAGAGAGATTTAGATTTAAATAATTTATCTAGAAATATGATTTATGATAGAGATTTATGGCGTCGATTGATCCATGTAGCCGACCCCACTTAGTGGGAAAAGGCTTTGTTGTTGTTGTTGTTGTTGTTGTATATTAATTTTATGATATATTAATGGGCTGCAAAACTATGATTAATGTAAAATTTTGTGAGTATGATCTTCAAGAAACATGACTAAAATTTTTACTACTGTGGATTTTCTGACAAACTCATTCATATTTATATTCATATTTATATTTATATTTGAAGTGAAGGGAACAATCAATTTTTTAATGGCTTTCTCAGGAGCTCATTCAACAAATGGCAAATGTCCAGTATACAGAGAACTTGACTGAGGAACAGCTGGATGCCATGGCAGGGAGCGAAACCCTCAGATACCAAGCAACTTCTTTTGGATTAACTCGAAATAACAAGGTACATAAAGTACAGCTTAGCAGCATTCAATAATCAAGGGATGGATTAAAGTTTGGTGGTCTAATTGAATCATATTTGTGAGCAATAACTTTCAGCAATTCATATGAGTAGCCATGATGGCTGGGTTGGCAGCCCACCCAATCTTGTCCATATTATATGTACTCTGAACAACTTGGTTGCATAATGAAATATTCTCTAGAGGACAATACAGAAGCCATTTTGCTGCCAAAGCAATGTTTTGCAAACCGAAGTTCCACAACATATAAAGAGAAAACATACTGTGGAGCAGGCTGGCTAGTACAGGATGGCTTACTTGGTTTTAACTTTAATTTGGTGAAATATTTTCCCCTATTTTTACCCCCTCCCAAAAAAACCCCCAAAAAAAGAATGTACTATTGTTCCAGTCAGTTTAATGATGGTTGATTCAACATGCAAGCCTGAATTAAACCGACCCTGTCATTTTGTTTTGATCCAGGGTTCAATTATACTCAAGTTTTATTAGGTGCAATTAATCTTATATCTTGTGCTATAGGCTTCTAATGTATCATGTATTAGGTTTTCTTATTCTATTTATCTTTGTGAAATAATGACTAGTTTAAAGCTTAAACATGTAATTTAGTGTTTGACATGCTAAGTTTAATGGGGATGTCAAATTGTCAATGCAGGCATTGATCAAGTCGACTAGCAGACTCAGAGATGCATTACTTCCAAAAGATGAATTGAACTTGGCAATCCCCCTCTTATTGCTTATTGCTCAACATCGTTCACTGTAAGCTATTCAACTTACAAGTGTTAGAACTAATGCTCAAGTTTTTTTTTTTTTTTTCCTCAGTTTATTTTCTTTGCAGGGTTGTCATCAATGCAGATGCACAATACATTAAAATGGTTAGTGAGCAGTTTGATAGATGCCATGGAACACTTCTTCAATATGTGGACTTTCTTTGTAGTGCAGTGACACCAGCATCAACCTATGCTATTCTTATTCCCTCTCTCGATGACCTGGTCCACCTGTACCACCTGGATCCAGAGGTTTGTGTGCCCTTTCATGTTTATTTGTTATATACTTTGTACTTGATCTCATTATAATTGCTGCTTGGTTTTATTACCATTTCCATTCTTGTGTTTATAGTACATCATTCTTTACCTCAACTTTCATTTAGGACTATTCCTTTTCCCTGATGTAGGTTGCTTTCTTGATATATCGTCCTGTGATGAGGCTTTTCAAGTGTCAGAGGAGTCCTGATGTTTGTTGGCCTCTGGATGATAGAAATGCAACAAGTGATGCATCTACAAATTCTGAGTCTGACCCTGCAGACCATCCTGGTAGTATGGTTTTGGATCTTGGCTCAGCTCAGCAGTCTATAAGGTTATAATCCTAACCTTTTATTTTATTTTATTTTTTTAAAAAATTGTTGTGCACTTTGGCATCAATATGGCTCGAAATTGAAGATTTTTGTTTGAGGTTCATTTTAAACTGATAAACTAATTTCTGAATGCAATTTATGTTCTTTTTTCTATTTTACATTGATATTTTAATTTAGTCTAATAGAATGATGACATTTGAACTTTATCAGATAGATGGTGATATGCTTAAAAGTTTTTCTCTGTTATCTTGCGGATTCTTATTTACTACTTTGTAACTGTATGCAGTTGGTCAGATCTTCATGATACTGTTAAAACCATGTTGCCTTCAAAAGCCTGGAATAGCCTATCCGCTGATCTTTATGCTACCTTTTGGGGCCTCACATTATATGATCTATATGTTCCAAAAAATCGTTATGAGTCGGAAATTGCCAAGCTGCATGCTAATCTAAAATCTTTAGAGGAACTTTCTGACAATTCAAGCTCAGCGATCACTAAGAGGAAGAAAGAAAAGGAAAGAATTCAAGAATCTCTTGATCGTTTGAGTAGTGAGCTCCATAGACACGAAGAAAATGTTGCATCTGTTCGTAGAAGGCTTTCTCATGAAAAGGACAAATGGTTAAGTTCCTGTCCTGATACCTTGAAGATCAATATGGAGTTTCTTCAGCGATGTATTTTTCCCCGCTGCACTTTCAGTATGCCAGATGCTGTCTATTGTGCCATGTTTGTGCACACTCTTCATTCTCTTGGAACCCCATATTTTAATACTGTCAATCACATAGATGTTCTTATTTGTAAGACCCTCCAACCAATGATTTGCTGCTGCACAGAATATGAGGCAGGCAGGCTTGGCAGGTTTCTGTATGAGACATTGAAGATTGCTTACTATTGGAAGGTAATTAATTACTTATTTTGTTTTTACTTTCTGCAATTTTTCATTTTTATTCTGTTCTATGTACATGATGACAGTTTATATGAGATCTTGAGTGCTTTTCAGTAGTTGTTGTTTATTTTTACTTTCAGTTGTTGGTGGTTGATATTTTCCTGTTGTTTTTTTCTTCTGCAGAGTGATGAAACTATTTATGAACGTGAATGTGGAAATATGCCAGGCTTTGCTGTTTATTATAGATATCCAAACAGCCAGCGAGTTACATATGGGCAATTCATCAAGGCAAGTTTACTCATTTCCGGCTGCTTTGTTTTTTGTCCTAGCCTTTGTGGTGTATATCTAATCTTTGCTGTCATCACTCTCAATTTGGATTTTTGGTGACAATTTACCTTGCTTCCATCCAATCAATCACATGCCTGCCTAGCCTGGGGTTCAATTTTCAACACATTGGTATACATATCTGTGGCTGAAATCAATGTTTGTTAAGAGTTCATCCTCATTTTGCAATTGCTATATTTCCTTCTTGTTGAGATGCAGTAGCTAGAATTTTGTAGTTAGTGACTGATTATGTCATCGTCAGTGCATATGCTCACTAATTGGAGAACTTTGTTATGCCAAGGGCTTTTTGACCTTGGAATAGGACAGCATAATGTAGTTGCAATATTTTAGGATCTCTGGTTGTAGTTGTATTTTGTAGTTATTGCTGAAAATGGAGTGAAATAATAATGTTATTTGAAGATTGTCAGTTAAGAATTTTAAGCAATTGATAGTCATAAAAATTAAGTCTTGAATTGGTGCAGGAATTGTCTGGTATGTATTTAATGCAAATATCTCATTCCTTGTTGAAAAGATTTTTTGCTTATAAGCTGATTATATATGAATAATTTGGGCAAATTTGTAAGAGCCCTTATGCTTGCAGTCAGGATCATTAGGCTCTTCATTTTTTTTTTGGGGATTCATATAGTAACTTATTTTATTACTGTGAAAGGTTGGGTGTGTTCAACTTTGTGATGTCATTCAATTTAGTCATTTTTTTTTTTTAATCTCTCTGCATTGACTACTTATTCTGATTTTGTTATTTTATATTTATTTAATTTTTTTGTGCTGTTATATGGGGATTGACCCATTTTTAATCTGCTTTTTGGCTGATAGGTACATTGGAAATGGAGTCAGAGAATCACACGGTTACTAATTCAGTGTCTAGAATCTAGCGAGTACATGGAAATCAGAAATGCTCTTATAATGCTGACAAAAATTTCTAGTGTTTTCCCTGTTACTAGGAAGAGTGGGATTAACCTTGAGAAACGGGTAATTTTTTTTTTTCTCCAATGATAAAGGTTGGTTGTTGCTATTAATTCAGATTATTATTGCATTTCGTAACTCGCCGTATCATCAATGCAGGTAGCTAAGATCAAAAGTGATGAAAGGGAGGATCTTAAGGTGTTGGCAACTGGGGTTGCTGCAGCATTGGCTGCTCGAAAGGTATGACGTTACTTTAGTTAGTAGCTTAGTTACTTAGTTCTTACACAATTCATTTTTTTCCCCCCAAATTTTACAGCCTTCCTGGGTTACTGATGAAGAGTTCGGTATGGGTTATCTTGAGTTAAAACCAGCACCAGCTATGGCTTCTAAATCATCCCCTGGTATTTCAGCACCTGTACAAAGTGGGACCAGTCTAAATGTTTCTCAAATCGAATCTTCAAGTGGAAAACATTTGGACTCTGGAAACACTGTCAAGGAACAGTCAATAAGAACAAAACCTTCAGAGGGTAAGTCAGAAAGAACTGAAAGCATTCCAGCTACTAAATCTGATTCTGTTCAAGTAAAACTCAAGGGTAGTTCATTGGTGAATGGACTAGACGCACAATCATCCTTGCCCTCTGCCGGACTTTCTGGAACATCAAGAGCTGTGGAAAACCAAAAGCAAGTAGATGAATCCATAAATAGAGCATTGGATGAAAACATGAGCAGAGTGGCTGAGGTATCTATTATTTGTTAAGTTGTATAGTACAGTTAGCTGTTTTTTATTTGTACACTGAACTAATGTGTATAATCCAATGACATTACTTATTTTCATAGTATTGTACCTGGTGGCTGATCAGTTGGCTGCTTTGGTGGAGGGAAGGGAAAATGGGAGAATGGAATTGTTCTGAAGGAAGAAATTCTTTTTTTTACTTCTCTTATTATGATTAGTGACCGGTGTTAAAAAAGAGTGTCTTTTGATGTGATGAAGAATTCATACTGATCATGAAAATGAATATCAATTTTAGTCTTAGATAATAACTCTTGTATCATTTTCCTCTATTTTTTTCTTCTTGTCATTCTTTATTGACTAGTTGTATATCTTACCGTTGATAAAGAATGGTGCTAAACCAACTAATGTTGGATTTATATGTTCTTCCTCAGTCTCTGGGCAGGTGTTTGATTTTTCATTGTAATAATGACTTGTGATTCAGTCCTTAGTTAGATGCCATACTTTATATTGAGGGAGATATGATTCCTGCACATTGGTTTCCCTGCAAGATTATTGTGATTATAGTAGAAGCTTAGGGCTGACACTGGTTGCGACTGTTATGATTTTAATGGCTAGAGTAAAGAAACATCAATATCAATGTTAAAACTAAACTAAGACTCTAAGATCCTTTTATCTTCTTAATGCTATGCCAGCAGCTCTATTAACAGTTGTGATTAGTTACATAACTGTTGGTTTTTCATCCTTGTGGAAACTTTCTTGTGGAGTCATCAATTACTTGAAATTTATTTTATTTTATTTTATTTTTTCTGGTTGCATTTGGACTGCTGATTATTCCCTCATTCGTGTTTATTTTAGTATTTGTGTGATAATTTGATTCTCCTTTTCTCAGTCAAGAACTTCAACAAAACGCTCAGTGGCTGCTGGCTCGCTTTCAAAGTCTTCAAAACAAGATACTGTGAAAGAAGATGGTAGATCGGGAAAATCTGTTTCTAGAACTTCTGGTTCTTCTAGCACTGACAAGGATCTACAAACTCATGCATCAGAGGGAAGACACACAGGAACTACCAATGCTTCCTCTTCAGTGAATGTTAATGGTAATGCAGCTTCTGCTTCTGCTAAAGGCTCAGCTCCATCAGCAAGAATTTTGTTAGATGCTGCTGGTGGTGAATCAAAGGCAGATGTTGGACCTGTCAAGTCTTCTGATATGAGGGCTTCTGCGGTGAAGGATGATGGGAATGATGTTTCTGACTTGGCAAGAGGACCCTCATCTCGTGTAGCTCATTCTCCAAGGCATGAAAACATAGTTGTTGCTTCAAAGTCTGGTGATAAGGTTCAGAAGAGAGCAAGTTCTGCTGAGGAACCTGACAGACTAGGTAAGCGTCGGAAAGGGGATACAGAGGCAAGAGATTTAGAGGGCGAAGCTCGATTTTCTGAAAGAGAGAGGGTGGTAGATCTTCGATTGGCTGATGATAAATCAGGACCTGATGAACTAGGTGTCTATAGGGCAGGTGATAAACCATTGGATAGGCCCAAGGACAAAGGCAATGAGAGATATGAAAGGGAACACAGGGAAAGATTGGACCGGATGGATAAGTCACGTGGTGATGAGTTTATAGCTGACAAATCTAAGGATAGGTCAATAGAAAGATATGGTAGAGAAAGATCTATTGAAAGAATGCAAGAGAGAGGTAATGAGAGGAGTTTCAATAGACTTCCTGAGAAGGCTAAGGATGATAGGAGCAAGGATGACAGAAGTAAATTACAGTATGGTGATGTATCTTCAGATAAATCTCATTCTGATGATCGCTTCCATGGGCAAAGCTTGCCTCCTCCACCCCCCTTACCACCAAACATGGTTCCTCAATCTGTTAGTGCTGGTAGACGTGATGAAGATGCTGATAGAAGGTATGGAGCTACAAGGCATTCTCAGAGACTTTCTCCAAGGCATGAAGAAAAGGAACGAAGACGGTCTGAAGAAAATTCCTTAGTTTCACAGGATGATGCCAAACGTAGAAAAGAAGATGATTTTCGAGATCGAAAGCGGGAGGAACGGGATGGATTGTCAATGAAGGTATGAATTGGTTATGTTTACTAATATCTATCACTCCACAAGATCTACAACTAAGGATATGCACTTACTGGTTAGAGGACTTTAATAGAGTTCTATATAATGTGCTCTGCGGAAGTGGAAAATGTTAAAATCAATTTCATTGGTTACATATAGGTAGTGGTATATTTTTCTGTGTCTTTGTCGAAGAATTAGTTCCTTTTATTCTTCATGGTGGCCATAAGAAAAGGATGTAATTCGATTATTACAATTTAAGTGTTACTTGTTGAGCATGGATTCCCCATACTGTGGGTTAAGTTGCTCCACTGATTGATACTAAGTGACAGGTGTCTGATAGGTGGCTCACATTTACTGGCATTTTGTCATATAAACATTTCAGCTACTTCTATGTTCTGTCTGTATTCTTTTTCTTTCTTTAGGAGGATTTCTTATTGGTCTCTCCTGTATCTTTCTTTCTAATGCAAGTTGTCCTTTTATGAAAAAAGGGTTATGATGTTTTGACTGTTTGAGAGCCAATACTGTTTTTCCATTTTTTTTTTTGGTTGTTTCTTTCTCACTGCAGTCATTCCCATCTTTACATGGTTGTTTGAATGTTTTGGATGTCAAGATTTTTGGGGACTCATTCTTACATTTGTGAATGTGAGAAATACTAATGTCTCTTAAAACCTTTTGATATGATTTGCCGTGCATATGGCTGGATGCTAGGATGTTGTTCTTGGTGGATGGTTGGGTTATTTTTACTTTCTTTTTGAATTTGAGTTGAAAACGCAACAAATGTGAAAGTAAATATTAATGTGAGACACCGTCATGATTTTTTGGTTGAAGTACCAAAAACTAGTTTGCAAAGATCAGTTATCTCTTAATATCTTAGAGATATCTGCCCATAATTTGGTTTGCATTCTGTTTTGATGCTTTATAGTTGGGTGACAGAGCCTCCTGTAGTTATTCTTTAAATTGCTTATGGAATTTGGGCTTTTGTTACTCAAATCTTTTACTTTGTTCTACATAGTAGTAATTCTCTAATAAGTTATGCATTTCTGGTTGTTTAATAAAAAATTGACAGATGGTCTTCTAATTAAATGCTGCAACTATCTTTCTTCTCTTTGATGCAGGAAGAGAGAGAAAGAGAGAGGGAGAGGGAAAGAGAAAAATCAAACATTCTGAAGGAAGACATGGACTTAATGGCTGCATCCAAGAGGCGGAAACTTAAGAGGGAGTATCTACCAACTGGTGAACCTGGTGAGTACTCACCAGTGGCCCCTCCACCTCCCCCTGCTGGTATTGGTATGTCACAACCATATGATGGAAGAGACAGAGGAGACCGAAAGGGGCCTGTGATCCAGCATACGAGTTACATAGATGAGCCGGGTCTCAGGATTCATGGCAAAGAGGTGGCCAGTAAGATGAACCGTCGTGAGTCAGATCCGTATCCTTAAATCTGAGTTCATTACATCATGCTTATGGTCATATGCTACTATTTTTTTTGTCTTTTTTGGTCAATTCAAGAATACATGTCTGTTGATCTTTCAAGAACTGGAGTGTTAGATTGTTAGATGCATGCCTCACCTGCATACTAAAGGTGGATTCATTTTCTTTCTACGTCTTGTTACTTCATCTTTCGTGGGAGGAAACGGGAATAACTGAAGTCCTGAGATATGCCTGTGTGGTATTGATAGTTATTTCCGTCACTGCTATATCCATTAACTCCTCTCATTACGGTGTAATTTGATATAACTTTTTTAAATTGATTTTCTGATGTGTAAAATTTAATATTGGATGCATGTTATCAAAGTTGTTTCCCTGTTAGTCCTTTACTGTTAATATAGCTTGTATGACCGAGAATGGGATGATGAGAAGAGACAGAGAGCTGATCAAAAGCGACGGCATCGGAAGTAACAGTTCAAGAAAAGATAGGCAGGGAGAGGAGAAATTCCCTAGTGAACTTTTGGAAGGTTGTTCATTTCTTGCGGCTGCTGTAATTCTGACTTTGAGAGTACACATAGGTGGTGGGTTCATATCCCTTTTATGTTATTACCTACCCTTGTTTACTGTTAACTTTGTACCAATTTTTCAGCTGTTCAGATTGTATGGTTCTCTCTGCAAAGTCCACGAGGGGAAATTATGAATTGACTAATACACTTGTATATAGCGTTGTATATTCTGGGCATTCAATGATCAAATGTTGGTGGGTTCATATCCCTTTTTATGTTATTACCGACCCTTGTTTACTGTTAACTTGTACCAATTTTTCAGCCGTTCAGATTGTATGGTTCTCCCTGCGAAGTCCATGAGGGGAAATTATGAATTGACTAATACACTTTATATAGCGTTGTATATTCTGGGCATTCAATGATTAAATGTATCTTATGCCAATGTGATAACTTGTCTGAACCTATAGTCTTTTACGTGAGAAGTCTGGGGATTATCTCTCTCATACTTAATTCTTCATAATACAAGTAACGATTTTGCACATAAGTGCTATATAATTTACACTTGCAATTCGTCTGAAAATTAATTCTTACTTGCATTAGATTTTTAAAAATTAAAAAAAAATAATTTCAATCAATACATAATAGAATACTTCAGAATTAAGAGAAACTAAAGAAATATTCAAATATTGCACTACATATCAAGAAAAAGGAAATGACTTACCAGCAAGTATTTAAATTTTTGTTATTAGGTTTTTATTTAATTAAAACTAAAACATAACAATTAGATATGTTTCCAATAGCAATATGATAAATGTATAATTTTTGTATATAACTATAGTTTTTTTAATATATTTATTATATTATTATTAAAAAATTACTCACTTGTTATGTTCTGATTAAAAAATTTGATGATAAAAATATGAAAAATTGTATTTAAGTTTTTTTTTAAAGAAAAAAAATTACATGTGAATTCTCATATTTTTGTTCAATTTTTTTAATTAAAATATAACAAATGTATGATTTTATATTATATTTATAATTAAGCATCACATAATTAGGTTTCTGAAAAGCTTTTATATATATGTTCTAATTCTATTAGAGCATTTAATACGAAAGCTATAAAAAATTATATTTTATAATTTTTATACTAATTTTTATTGTTAAAAGTTAAAGAGAAGAAAAATATGTCAAATTAGTCCGAGAAAACATTTACCAAATACAACATGAAAAATCCAAAATCTCAACTATGGAATGGGATCGGATGCAGAACCTCTGCAGCCAGTCTTCCACTATTCTTTGCTTGTCATATGTCTTTTTTTTCTGGTAGGCTAAAATATCTATCCTTACACTTAAAATTTTTAGTCTTTTTCCTTTTTAAAGAACTATTGCCAAAAGAGTGGGTACGAATCAAGAGAATCTTCATTGTGATTAGAAAAGAAAAATTGTTTTAAATTCTTAAAGTGGTTTGAGAAATGAAGTATATTTTGGGGTTAAAAGCAGACACTGATTGGGAAGATCAAATGAGAAAAGGATAAAATACAAAGTTAATAAAGAAATTGAAATAGGGAAGTAAATCAGTTAGATGAACTTTTTACGGCCTCAACAAAATTGAGTTTCAATTTACAGAGAAGTCATTATAAAACTAGTAAAAAGTATACACATGTTAGACATTAAGTGGACTCTTTTCAATGTGTATTACCATATGATAAATTTTTGAAAAATTACATCCTAAATTAAAAATATTTATATTAAAAAAATTACAATTCAAAATTGGAAATGACAGTTTTTAATATTAAATTTTTTAAAAATAATTTTAACATTTAAAATTTTTAACATAATGCCGGCTATGGGGTGTTGACTGACTATAAAGCCTTGACTTTGAAGTTTGAACATTGCTAACTGCGTGGTGCCATCGTTGTTTCCTTCATCTCTTCTCTGGGCAACTTGACTGACTCTTCTTTCTTTATCTTCAGTCTCCACGTGCTTTTGTAATAATATCTTCATTTTCTATTCGCTCAGAACTTATCAACTTCAATTATATACAAACAAGTTGTCCCCCTTTTTGTATTTTTTTTAATTATTAAATTGCTGTACAAACAAAGTTGGTTAAATTAGAATTTTGACTCTTTAATTTTATTCAAAATTTTGGTCTTGTTCAATATTGCCCCTTTTGTCATACTTTAGACCAAAAATTAAAATTTCGTAAAATATAACTTTTTGTTTGTGGTTAACTTAATATGTTAATATTTTAATTTTATTCAAAGTTTTAAGTTGGTCAATTAAGTTTAAAACATTAAAATAATCTTATATTTTATTTTATTTTTTAAGATAATCAACTATTAATGAATTAAGACACTAATGAAAATATAATAATAGATAAAAGACTATTTTTACATGTTTCGAGACTAATTTAAAATTTTGAATAAAATTAAAGAGTAAAAATTCTAATTTAACCAACTTTACCTGTACGACAATTTGATAATTAAAAAAAATACAAAAAGGGAGACAACTTGTTTGTATATAATTGAAGTTGATAAGTTATGAGCGAATAGAAAATGAAGATATTATTACAAAAGCACGTGGAGAGTGAAGATAATGAAAGAAGAGTCAGTCAAGTTGCCCGGAGAAGACGATGAAGGAAACAACGATGGCACCAGGCAGTTAGCAATGTTCAAACTTCAAAGTCAAGGCTTTATAGTCAGTCAACACACCGTAGCCGGCATTAACTATGACCAACAATCCACCTAGATAATACTCCAACCTCACACAGAAAGTGAAACAGCTCTGGAAAACCAAAACCAAAACCAAAACCAAAACCATGGCTATTCACTTCACCTTCTTCCTCTGCTTCACCTTCTCCTTCCTCTCCCACATTCAATTCTCAATTTCCCAGAAACACCTCGGTTTAACTTCCTTCACAATTTCAGACTCCCCGTGGCGCCCAAACCAGAATCGCACCCTTCTCTCCCCCAATTCCAATTTCTCTGCTGGCTTCTTCCCCAGATCCTCAAATCTCTTCACCTTCTCCGTTTGGTTCACCAACGTCCCCCGAAACGCCGCCCCCGTCGTATGGTCTGCAAACCCCAATTCTCTGGTTAACGGTTCCGCTTCCCTCGTCATCACCTCGAAAGGCGAGCTTCTTCTCGATAATACCCTCTTGGGAACCGCTTCGTCTGCTTCCAATTCTACATCCCTCGTTCTCAGCGATGACGGCAATTTGAGTTTTGAAGATTGGAATAGCTTCGCTAATCCAACGAACACGATTCTCCCAAACCAAAATATCACAGGAATCGAGCTTCGTTCCGATAATGGGCTTTTCAGATTCGTCAATTCCACGAATCTGATTCTCAATTCCTCCTCTGCTAAATACTATAACACCCCGAGTCCGTTGGTGAGCATGGACGTCGCTGGCGAGATGACTATGAAAAGTGGCTCTTTTCTTACCAGCGATTCCGGCGACAATCGGCCCCGGAAAATTGTTCTCGACGATGATGGGAATCTCAGAATCTACAGTTTCTACCCAGAGCAGCAAAACCCGTGGGTTGAGGTTTGGATGGCGATTTGGGAACTGTGTACAATCAAAGGCAATTGTGGCCCTAATGCTATATGCTTGCCTTCACAGGGTACAATTGCTTCTAGGTCATGTGTTTGCCCATCTGGGTTCATGCCAGGCCAAGGAGGACCCCAAAAAGGTTGTGTAAGGAAAACCCCTCTTACCAATAATATCAAATTTCTGAAGCTGGATTATGTGAACTATACTAGCAACAATACGAGGAGTATTTCTGGTATAAACTTCACAATCTGTGAATCTAATTGCAGCGCAAACCCAAAGTGTTTTGGGTTTGGCTACAAATATGATGGATCTGGTTATTGTTCTTTGGTGCTAGATGAACTCCTATATGGTTATTGGTCTCCAGGTACTGAGAGTTCCCTGTTTCTTAAAGTAGACAAATCCGAATCCGAAACCTCCAATTTCACTGGGATGACACAAGTTTTGCAGACATCGTGCCCTGTTCAGATTAGCCTCCCACAACCCCCTAAAGATTCGAATTCCACAACTCGAAACATCGCCATAATCTGTACCCTTTTTGCCGCTGAGCTCATTTCGGGGATCGCTTTCTTCTGGTCTTTTCTCAAGAGGTACATCAAGTACAGAGACATGGCTACCACTCTTGGACTCGAGTTCCTTCCCGCCGGTGGCCCAAAACGGTTCACGTATTCCGAGCTCAAAGCGGCCACCAAGGACTTCTCCGACCTCATCGGAAAAGGTGGGTTTGGCGATGTTTACAAAGGGGAGCTGCCAGACCATCGCGTTGTCGCCGTCAAGTGCCTCAAGAATGTCGCCGGCGGCGATGCCGAGTTCTGGGCGGAGGTCACCATCATTGCCAGAATGCATCACCTCAACTTGGTTCGCTTGTGGGGTTTTTGTGCTGAGAAGGGTCAACGGATTCTAGTCTACGAGTATATTCCTGGTGGGTCACTGGATAAATACCTATTCCGTCATCGTCGGGTCGGATCCAAAAAAGGCGAATGTTCTCTAAATTCGGATCGAAATGAACAAAAACCCATTCTTGATTGGAATGTCCGGTATAGGATTGCTCTTGGGGTAGCGAGATCCATCGCATACTTGCACGAGGAGTGTTTAGAATGGGTTTTGCATTGTGATATTAAGCCCGAGAACATACTGTTGGGGGACGATTTCTGTCCAAAAATATCAGATTTTGGATTGGCAAAACTGCGAAAGAAAGAAGATATGGTAACCATGTCTCGGAGGAGAGGGACTCCGGGTTATATGGCTCCGGAATGGATCACAACGGATCCAATCACCTCCAAAGCCGACGTGTACAGCTTTGGGATGGTTTTGCTAGAGCTTGTGAGTGGGATTAGGAACTTTGAGATTCAAGGGTCTTTTTTGCACAGTGAAGAATGGTATTTTCCTGGGTGGGCTTTTGATAAGATGTTTAAGGATATGAAACCAGAAGACATTCTGGACCGTGAGATTAAGCAATTTTATGATAGCAGGGCCCATTTTGATATGATCAATAGGATGGTTAAGGCAGCAATGTGGTGCCTTCAAGATAGGCCCGAGATGAGGCCTACCATGGGAAAGGTGGCCAAGATGTTGGAAGGCACAGTAGAGATTACTGAACCTAAGAAGCCCACTGTCTTTTTCCTCGGAGACGAATAGCCCATGTAAGCTTTGGTTTTTCCTTTTGTTAACAACAAATAATCCTTGAGTTGATCTGATCAGGGTGGGTGGTTATGTTCCAATCAATGCATAATTTGTTAAGCTGTAGTTTCCTTTTGTGGAATAATTATAACAAGTGTATCATACTGTTCTCTGATATGCTGATATACATTGGATAAGTCCCTAGTACTCAAAGATATACTATAATTGATTAAAAAAAATTGTAGGTGGCATCCTTCTTGAGTTGACTTTGATTGTACGCTCAGTTGTTGGTTGAAGTCTTCTATAAAATCAATTGATGATGGGATATCAAACAATGAAGTTTGCGGACAAATGGACGTAATGGCTTTGTCCCTACAATGTCAACTATTAAAAATCATTTACTTAGACTGAGTAAGAAAATTTAAAGTACGTACGAAATTGGTAATCTATTACTGCTGCTCCTGCAACACTGGAGTTATGATTATGATTTCTTCAAAATACTTCATTTTATGAAGGAGAAATAACATATGTTGCACCTAATCATCTCAAAAAATTCCAGCAAGTAAATGTAAAGACCAGCACAGAGTTGAATCACCTAGAATCTGGCCAAATCAGTAAAGAGTTTCCTGAAATTATATATGTAAATAACTTATGACCTCAGTTGGCAATAACGCCTTGCTTGAAACAACGACTTGGTTCCAAAATCACATTCCACTATCACAATAAAAAAAATGCAATTCTGTACTGCTAATCCTAAACAAATTTCCACAATATTGTATATATATATATTCACTTGATATTTATGTCAAATAGTTATTGGAAGTTCCACTACCAAATGCATACACAATAATGCCTTGCTCGAAACATGCTTTCAAATTCTTGACTAAATTGGATGGCAAGATCCGATGGTTTTGCATCCAGTTGGGGTTCTATGTAGTTTTCCATTTTCGATAATCTATTACTGCTACAACAACCAATTAAGTTCTGTAAAATTTTCAAAAGGCTCATCCATGGCTGCTAAGACACGCTTAGTTCTTTCGTTGTTTTCCCTTTCATGCAGAGTTGAGTTTAACTTTTTGCAGCCTCAAAAATCCTTGGTAATGTCCTCTGCAATTCATGTTTTGTGACTTTCTAAGGCAGAAAGAGGGGAAGACGATTATAGTAGGAAAGAAGCATATGAAAATATGTTTGTTAAGACTCCCAATTCCAATTGACACGAAGGAATATCTAACCAACCAAGTTTGCCAGCATTGACACCAACGAAAATTTAAGTGTTAGCATACACACTATTTTTCAATAAGGAATAATAAACCAAATCAGGTTGGAACCAACATGAATGCGAAGGTCACCAAAGAAGTTGTGCTATACAATATTGACATCTGAAGCATAAGCAGTGATTAAATTGGAGGTAGGCCACTCTGAATTGAATGAGGGTGTGAACTCATACTTGTTTTGAAAAGACTTGAAATTCAAATGGTGAAAATTCACTGTTTCATTATTTTGAGGGGGACAAACGTGTCAACAGAGACCATCGGGCGATGTTGGAGATTTTTTGATAATCCAATATACATATAATCCCCTTCACAATCAACTGCTAAGTTCTCGAGGTCCATCCATTCTTCCAAACACACAACAATGTCTTCTGTTGTTGTTGTTGCTATTCCTTTCATGCTTGGATACGTTAAACCTCGTGCTTCTTCAAAGATATCTGGTAATTTCATCTCAAACGCATGTCCTTCTAAACATATTGGAGGATATTTATAATATTCTACATGCGTCTAAAAATGATGTCTCCCAATTGCAACTGATGACGAAAAACCTAACCAACAAACTTTGTGAACAAATGGAAGCAAGAAGGCCAAACATTTTAACTCTTCACTCTCAGTATCATAGATGCCCTTGAATGGGACCCTTGCTTCTTTAACATGAAACCCACAGATTTTGCCATCTTGAGATATAAGGACCTTAATGCTCACTTCTACGAATGTCAAGTCCAGGTGAATGAAATAATTGTTGACAAACAACAACTTTGAACTTGTTGGATGAATGTTGCTACCAACTTTTACAAGCCTTGGCTTGTCACAACCATACCTGAAGAAAGAACGAAGATTGGCCAAAGAATTTGAAAAATGAACTTGAACCAAATTTACACAATAATCAAGACATATATATTGAATATTTGGTGCCTGGGACAGATCTGGGAATTTAATGAGGTGCTTAGAGCCAGCTACATCAGTTGTTTTTAAATTTGGGAAGTGTTGTAATAAGAAGAAACAAATAAATGAGATAATTTGAATTTAAGAGTAAAGAGGAATAACACAAAAAAAATCCCAAAGCAATTTGAAATACATACCTGATCTTCATTCCATAGTTGATGGAGATTACCATCAGGCATTTGAAATTCAATGAGATTCTCTACACAAAATCTTAGTAGTACGTACGGTAGAAAGGATCCATCCCAAAGCAAAATTTTTAACTCCCCAGAATGATACTCAATACTTTAAAAAATATATACTTTTGAAGGCTCTCTAGAATCAAGAGTTAAAGAAATCAAGGTATCTCACATTGTACATATTTTCAAAGGTGGCAGGATTCAAATTGATCTTTTTAATCCTACACATGTCAAGAGACATGCTTTGGATTCTTTTAGCTCCCTTGCAACCACATAAAAGCAGTAACTATTTAGCAAATGAAGACGATTATTACTAAACAAATTGTTATTTGTTAATCATTTAGCTAAAAATGTAACTCAGCTAAAATATATTACTTCAATTACACTTTCCTTCCTTCTATTTAGAATGGTTTATTCTGGTTACTCATCTTAGTGCCTCAAATCCATGTTAATAATCTCAAGCTGACAAAAGGGCAAAATGGAGAAACAAATGACTTTATGCATATCATTAAAACTTGTGTACGAATAAGAAGGCTAGTTTTATGTATATATAGGTGCTAGAGGATAAAGAGAATGAAAATAAATTTGACAAATACCATTTTGTTCTTCAAAACATGATAAATATCTTATGTTGTTGTAGTCAAATTAGTTTTCCAAGTTCATTAATGGATTGTTGACGAGCAACTTCTTGACCCATTGCCTCAACTAAATTATGTATTACAACTTTTCTATGTTCATCAACTGAAAACGAAGGACCTATCAATGAGAACATCAATCTCAATATATGTAGACAAATCATAATAGTCTTGTATCTGTCCCATATATGGCTTTTTTGTTCCCCTAAAGAAGCATGCTAGCACAAGAAATATATTCTTTTACTCTTCATCAAGTCCATCAAAACTTTATTAACACATAAAAAATTTCCAAGTTTGCAGCCTTTTTGAATTTTTGAAAAACATTTTCCCATGCTTCTTTTTCTGTACCATAAAGAAAAGAGCCCAAAACTTTAAGAGCTAATGGAACACCTTGACAATATTTCACCCCTTGTTCTGATAACTCTATAAATTTTTAATTGGCTCATGTTGCTTGAAGGCTTTCAAACTGAAGAGCTAAAAGGTGTAATGGAAATTCATTTCTTGAACATGATATGTCATGTAATGATACACACAAAAATGTTGAAAAGGATAGTAGAAGGAATTTAGAAAGAAGAGAAGAAAAGTTCAGAGAAATTTAGAGAAAGAAGAGGTTTTGTATTCTAATCCTAACAGAGACGCTCCACTTTACTTCTGTTAAAATAACCGCCTAAAGAAGAAGATTAGTTGGCCAATGACAAACACATTGCTAACTGGTATTAACTAAAAACCATTACAACAAAATGACCTTTTAATCCTTACTAGTGCAAAGAAAAAGACTATCCTGCCCTTAGTTAAATTTGACGCATAACAAGTAAGCTCTAGCATTCTTAAGCACTTGTATGTCTCTTGATGTGAAAATGATTCTACTTCCTAATCCAAACCAATGACACACTTTATTCAAATCCTCAACTCGTATAAAATTGTCTACATCATCAAGAACAAGAAGAATCATTTTGCATTGAAGCCCTTTCTTCACACAAATAGAGTTGATGTTGTAGGCATCAATGTCTTGGTCATCTAAGATTTCTAAAAGTTTGTAGCTTGGCTAATCCAATCCTTGCTATTTGTTGTCTTATGTTTTCAACAAGGGAGAAATATGCAAACTATGCTTTCAACTTATGAAATACAACTTGAGCATGTGAACATCTAGTGATTTTAAGGATGATAATGCTTCAACTTTCTTAATATGAGGATGAATGCCAAATAGTCCTTCAAAATAGAATGAGGATATACGATCTAATTTCTTTAAAATATCTTTGATGATTTTGGCAATAAGTCTTAAATCAGGCCTAACAAATATTTTTAAAAAAAACTAAAGTGAGAAAAGTAATTGGTAGAGCACAAAAATAAAAGTAGCTGACAAAGTTTGGCATATAATGAAATAAATTGGCAAGAATGTTAAAAATATGTAATTTAGTTTGTATATGTTACATTAATTATTGATGCAATTATATATAAGAGTATATAACAAAAGAGCACATGGATGTAGAAAAAAAGAATGAATAGAATGTTGCCTTAATTTTATGGAATCCTACCGAGAGATGTTGGCTGCTTGAGTCAAGGCATCCTTCCATTTCTGCACTTTGTGCTTCTTGTTCTTGAATTTCTGCTCATGTTTGATGAATGCATCTCTATAACTCCCACTTTTCTTTTATATATTTGATGGATGTATGTTGTAGAAAACTAGTATCATAGCCCTTCCATATTTTTTCTTGCATTCCAATATTTTGACGAGCTTATCCAAGCACCATGTTAAAGAAGCACAATCTTTTGAAAATGATCACATTAATATTTGATTCCTTTATTGTTCTCAGAAGAGCTGGTGAGATTTGTTCTCCTTTCTCAAGGTTGTTAGCGATGTTAGTTTAAATCTTTGCCCTGCACAAGGCATCATAAAGATAACTAATGAAACTATCACAGGTGTCCTCCCCTCTCAAGTTAAGGAAGACATCATGCTTGGTTGCAGGAGAAGTGTTAGGAAAATGCTTTAGAACTAAAACGTGTCCTCGTTTAGCTCATGTGTTTTATTTATTTTTTAATTATTAAATTGTTGTCCTGGTCTTTAGGAAGGAGTTAGACTATTTCTATTAGTATTACTAATCATGACTTATTTGTAGGATCATGTTGTTGGTGGTTGATTATTATTATTTATTTAAATTGTAATGGTTCTTGAAGTTAAAGAAGTGTCCTATTTTCTTTTCTAGAAACATAGCTCTCAACATTGAATATCTGCAACATTCTTAAAATTTGTACTTTTCCTTTTTGTTTGTCAAAAATACCTATAATTGGTATCATAGCTCTCTTCTTAAGGGACTTGTGTAAGTTTGACAAGCCATAGAAGCCAAAGCTAGTCTTTCTTCAATCACTCCACAAGTGTTTAATGGAGATAACTATCAGATATGGGCAGTATGCATGGAGACATTTGGATGCTTTGGATCTTTGGGAAGCAGTGGAAGAAGACTATGAAATCCCTGCACTTCCAGCTAATCCCACCTTAGCCTGCCTGTTTGCTGTAGTTTTAGCCGCTATCTTTGCTTAAATTATGTCTTTAAAGTTAGCAAAGTAGATAAGGGATTATCTTAAGTCTGAGTATGAAGGAGATGAAAGAATTCGTGGGATGCAGGTGTTGAATCTAATCTGTGATTTTGAGACACAAAAAATGAAGGAAACAGAGACTATAAAAGAATATGCTGACAGACTTCTCAGCATAGCTAATTGAGTTCGATTGCTGGGTTCTTCACTAGGAGACTCAAGAATTGTTAAAAATATTCTTGTGACACTGCCTAAAAGGTTTGAAGCTACAATCACCACTTTCGAACACACGATGGACTTGTCCAAGATCACACTGGCAGAACTCTTAGGTGCTTTACAAGTACAAGAGCAAAGGCGTGTAATGAGACAAGAAGGAGCTGTTGAAGGAGCTTTATCGGCCAAGCATCAAGATGATGGAAAAATTAAAAGGTAGACGAACAAGAAGTTTTAGGCAGCAAGAGAAAGTTCAGCAACTGGCAACAAGAGCAAGGGAGACAGGAAAATTGGCGTAAAAGGGAATTATCCTCCATGTCAACATTGCAGAAAGAAAGGTCACCCTCCTTTCAAATGTTGGAGGAGACCTGATGCAAAATGTAGAAAATGCAATTAAACCAGACATAAAGCTGTTATATGTAATAATAAACATCCACAATAAGGAGAAGAGGCTAAGGTTGTTGATCAAGAGGAGGAGGATCAACTCTTTATGGCTAAGTGTTTTGTAGATAGTGAAGCAAATGAAAGCTGGCTGATTGACAGTGGCTGTACTAATCATATGACAAATAAAAAGTTTTTCAGAGATTTAAAGCCAACTAACATCACCAAAGTTAGAATTAGGAATGGTGACTATATCTCAGTCAAAGGAAAGAGGACAATTGCAATAACTAGTTGTTCAGGTACAAAATTCATTTCAGATGTTCTTTTTGTTCTTGAAATTCAACAAAATTTGTTGAGTGTTGGCCAATTGATTGAAAGAGGCTTTAAAGTTGCTTTTGAAGACAATTTTTGCCTAATTAGAGATGCAACCAATAAAGATGTTTTGAAAGTAAAAATGAAAGGGAAAAGCTTTATTCTAAATCCATTAGAGGAGAAGCAAGCTGCTTTCCCAATCAAGGAAAACGTCACAGAAGTTTGGCACAAGAGACTCGGGCATCATCACCACCAAGGTTTGCTACAAATAAAGTTTAAGAGCATGGCAAATGATCTTATAGAATTTGATGATCATGTTCCAAGCTGCAAAGCATATCAATTTGGCAAGCTCAATAGAAAACCATTTTCAAATGCAACTAGCAGAGCATTAAGGAAGCTTCAATTGATTCACACGGATGTCTCAAGCCCTTGAAGAACACCTTCCCTAAAAAGTAGCCTTTATTGATGATTTCATCAGAATGTGCTGGATTTTTTTTCTTGAAGTACAAATCCGATGTAGCTTAAGTTTTTTGGAAGTTTAAGGTAAGAGTTGAGAATGAAAGTGGTTGCAAAATTTAGATTGTGAGATTTAACAATGGGAAGGAGTACACTTCAACATAATTCAACAAGTTTTGTGAAAATATAGGTATTGAGCATTAGCTTACAGCCTCTTACTCTCCTTAGCAAAATAGAGTTAGTGAGAGGAGAAATAGGTATATCATAGGAATGTCAAGATGCATGCTGCATGAAAAGAAGTTGCCAAAGAAGTTTTGGGCAGAGGCAATAAATACGACTGTGTTTCTTCAAAATTGGATTCCCACAAAGGTAGTGAAAGATCAAATACCATTTGAGGCATGGTATGGTTACAAACCATCTCTAAAATTTCTTAAGATATTTGGTTACTTGTGCTTCACTCATGTTCCACAAAGCAAGCGTGACAAGTTAGATAGAAGAGCTTCACCGGGCATTTTTAGAGGCTATAATTTTGTTAGCAAGGCCTATAAAATTTTTCAGGCACAAACTGGAAATATTTTTGTTAACAAGGATGTTCACTTTGTAGAAGATGAAGCGTGGAGCTAAGATGAAGTAGAGAAAAAGAAGGCTAAAATTCAAATTTTCTAATTCAAGCACTGAAGAAAAAGAAGACTGGCAGAATGAAGCAGTAGATGATGTCCTTGTGAGAGGAACTAGGCTGCTTTCTGACATATATGAAAGGTGCAACATTGCTATGTGTGAACCTACAGATTATGAAGAAGCAAAAAAGGATCGAAAGTGGATAGCTGCAATGAAGGAGGAGTTGTTCATGATAGAGAAGAACAAAACATGGATTCTAGTGGAAAGGCCTTAAGATAGAAAGGTGATTGGAGTCAAGTGGGTATACAGAACTAAGCTAAATGCTAATGGTTATATTAACAAACACAAGGCAAGACTTATGGTGAAAGCTATGCTCAAGTTTTTAAAGTAGACTACTCAGATACCTTCGCACTTGTTGCTTTTTTGGACACCATAAGGCTACTGTTGGCTATAGCTGCTTAAATGAATTGGATCAACTTGATGTAAAATCATCATTTTTTAAATGGTAGTTTGCAAGAAGAAATTTATGTTGAGCAGCCTGAAGGTTTTGTGAAGAAAAGAGAAGAAGACAAGGTGTTTCAACTCAATAAAGCTCTTTATGATTTGAAACAAGCTCCAAGAGCTTGGTACAGTGAGATAGATGATTATTTGCTGAACTTAGACTTCCAAAAAAGCTTATATGAGGCCATTCTTTATGTTAAATGATAGAGCAATGATATTCTAATAGCCTCTCTTTATATTGATGATCTTTTGCTGATAGGAAATGATGTACAACTGGTTGATGAGTTCAAACAAGAAATGATGAAGGTTTTTGAGATGACAGATCTCGGGTTAATGACCTTTTTTCTTGGAATGGAAATTAAGCAGGCTACACATGAAGTCTTTATCTACCAGAAGAAGTATGCTAAGAAGTTTTTGAAGAAGTTCAAGCTTGAAGAATGCAAGGAAATAAACACTCCTATGAATCAAAAAGAGAAGTTGTGCAAGGAAGATGGTATTGATAAAGTTGATGTGGGACATTTTAGAAGTTTGATTGGCTATTTGATGTATCTTACAACAACTCATCTTGACATTATGAATGCTATGAATATTTTGTCTCAGTTTAGGCATTGTGCAAGTGAACTCCATCTCAAGGCTGCTAAGAAAGTAATTCGATATGTCAAAGGGACGAGTAGTTTTGGTATTAAATTCACAAGAAGCGAGGAGTTCAAGTTGTTTGGTTTTTCTAATAGTGATTGGGGAGGTTCCATTAATGATATGAGGAGTACTTCAGGCTATTGTTTTACTCTTAGATCAGGTGTTTTTTTAATGGGGCTCAAAGAAGCAAGAAACTGTAGCTCAATACACTGCTGAAGCAGAGTTTATTGCTACAACAGTTGCTGTTAATCAAGCTTTGTAGTCGAGGAAGGTTTTAATAGATCTTAATCTAGAGTAGAAGGAAAGCACTAAGATTTTTGTTGACAACCAAGCTACCATTGCTATTTCTCATAATCCTGTATTTCATGGAAAAACTAAGCATTTCAACATCAAGTTGTTTTTTCTAAGAGAAGTGAAGAAGGAAGAATTTGTAACTTTAGTTTACTACAAATTTGAAGATCAACTAGCAGATTTGCTTACAAAGCCACTTCTAATTAGCAGGTTCGAATTTCTAAGGCAAAAAATTGGTGTTTGTAGCTCCTAAAGCAAGGAGGAGTGTTAGGAAAATGCTTTAGGATTAACTAGAGATTAGAAGGAAAAGTTACCTGTCATGTATCACTGGATGGAAAGTATGGAGTGAACGAGAGATGAATCTAATGCCCCTATAGGCTATAACTACTTCTATGATCATTAAAGCCTTGGGTGCATCTATGTCCTACTTTTATTGCTTTCTCAAGTCAACAAACCACAAGCTAACGAGATGCTACCTGGGTTTGTTCTAAGTAATGTGGATGATCTTATTAAAGGGTACTGCATAAGTTGGTGTTTTATACACATATCTAAAATGGCATAAAAAACTATAGATTTCCTTCAAAATTTACAGTCAATGGTCGTCAAAGTATTTTATAGGGAAAACCTGTAAGACTAGTCCATGATATATTAGTTGTATCAAATCTACCAACAAACAAAAGAAAGAAAATTCCTACTTCTTAGATTTCATGTTAGACAAGATTATGACTTAGAACATGTACCCATGAAATTTGCTTCCAAACTATATATATTCTTTCCAAATTTTCCATTCTGAATGCAGGAAAATATTCATTTCCAGAACGTGTTACTGTCAAAGTCAAGTACCAACCTTATCTATGAATTGTTCCTCTTGCTGGGGGAGGTGTGTCTATGTCTGTGTCTATTGAAGTCCTTCATGTGGCGACCATGATCTTATTTTCCACGATGAAGTCAACACAAAGTTCGCCGAAACATATAGTAACTTGGGTGGATATAATTATTAGAATTGAATTATTTGCACCTTGTTTGCTTTTTTTTTTTTTCACTTTTCTTCAAACTAGGACTCACATGCATACATTCTCTTATAGCATGAGATCCTCTACATTTCCTTCAAAATTTTATTTTAATCGTCCAATTCTTTTACCGCATTACCTTCTCATCCTGTTTCTTTATGCTGTACATTGAGACATTTGTTTACCTTCATTTTTATTGACATTGATTACAAAACAAACAAAGCATTGTCTCTTCTTAAACAAATGTTAGTAACATTTTGTGATTTTCTTTGTGAATGAGAATTGAACACATAAGAAGCTTGCAAGAGCTTGTATAATTAAGTATCTTTTATGAAAGAAAATAAATATTTTATAAACAAAAAATTTAAAAAGTTTGGTCCTATATATAAAGTCTCTTTACCTTGCAACCACTGAAGAAAATATATAGACTCTGTCATGTAAATTAATTTTGATAACATACTTCACCATTTTAAGCATAGATACCAGAATTTTCTTTTCTTGTTCTATTTTTTTTAAGAAACATGAAATCCAATGTGAATTGAAGTGAAAAATACCCTCTTATGTCCAAAAAATGATGCTTATTATGTGAAATATCGTAGAAATGGAAGATTACAATTAAAGGCAGAATTTATTAAATGAATTTATGATGCTGTGCATACCACGATTAGCTCCATGAGAAACTAGAGAGGATCGATCTTATTCTGTGTAATTGTTTCTTAACCTGAGTTCCCATCCAGGCCCTTTGAGTAATAATGTGCCCTAAAAGAAAAAAGAAAGGCTTTTATAGTAGTGCCCCTATAGATTGGTCTATTTTCTTCTGACACTAGTTCTTTAATTAGACCACATATAAATTTTTGGTGTACTATTAATTGTGCCATTAGAATTTAATTGTATGCATGCATAAGCACACATGTGCACATGAAGAATTTAAAATGTAAGGAATTTGAATTGTTGTAATTTAAATTTTAAAGAATTTTAAATTAGAAAATCCAATTAAAGCAACCTTATTTTCTTTGAATATTCAATCACAATGTCCCTAGCTAGAACACATTTCGTCATGTACAGAAAAAAGGTTTAGATTGATAGGGTTGTCCATTGGATTGCACAAATGACTAACCAAATGTAATGTAAGTATGTAACAAGTATGGGAATGTCAAGAAATTTGAATCAGCCTCTAAATTATTAGAACAGTTGTTTTGCTTGTAACATAAAATAGATGACAGACAAAGGCCTTCCTCTGTGATTTTCTCATTAACACCAATTAAAATTTAAGCCTCAGCATGCACTCTATTCTTCTTTCAACATGTTCAAATTTCATTTTTCTTTGATTCCTCAGATCCCTAACTAATATCATCACCAACTTACTCTCTAATACATTTAAAAAAGGAATAGTAAACCAAATCCTGTTAGAATCAACAAGAAAGTTAAGGTCACCAAAGAAATGCTTCACAATACTCATTTTCGGACCATAAGTGGAGGTTAAATTTGAGGTAGGCCACTCTGAATTAAATAAAAGTGTGAACTTATATTTTAATCGAAGAGACTTCACTCTTGAAAGGCAAGAACTCACCTCTTCACTTTTTGGAAGGGACAAACGTGTCAACAGAGATTCGCGGGCGATGTTGGAGATTTTTGATAATCCATTATACCCATAATACCCTTCACAATTGACTGTCAAGTTCTCAGGGCCTATCCATTCTTCCAAACATAGGACAACGTCTTTTGTTGTTGTTCCTTTCATGCTTGGATGTGCTAAATATTTTGCTTCCTCAAAGATAGTTGGTGATTTCATCTCAAATGCATGTACCTCAAATATTGGTGGAAGTTTACAATAGTCTACATGCATCTCAAAATGTTGTCTCCCAATCTTAACTAATGATGGAAAATCTAACCAACAAACTTTGTGAACAAATGGAAGTGATAAGGTCAAAAATTCAAACTCTTCAAGGTCAATGTCAGAGGTGTCGAATGTTACCGTTACTCCTTTAAATTGAAACCCATAGATACTGCCATCTTGGGATATTAAGACCTTAATGCTCACTTCTATGAATGACCGGATCAGACAAAAGCAATAATTGTTGACAAACAATAACTTTGAACTTGTTGGATGAATCTTGCTACTACCAATATTTACACACCTTAGCTTGAAGCAAGAACGCAGGTTTAAAGAACGAAGATTGACCAATAAATTTGAAGAATAAACTTGAACCAATTTACACAATCTTCACAATATATACATTGAATATTTGGTGCCTGGGAGAGATCTGGGAGTCCAATGAGGTGCTCAGAGCCACTTACATTGATTAATTTCAAATTTAGGAAGTGTTATAATTAGAAGAAGAAAAATAAATTAGATAACCAAAGAATTTGTGAATTTGGATTTAAGAGTAAAGAGGAACAACACAAAAGATACTAAAGCAGTTAAGGATACATACCTGATCTCCATCCCAAAGTTGTTAGAGATTATTATCAGACATTCGAAGTTCAACAAGATTCTCTACACAAAATCTTAGTGGTACAGATGGTAAAGGGTAGTAATCCTAATGAAAAATTTTTAGCTCCTCAGGAAGATACTCAATATTGTCAGAAATATGCACTTGTGAAGACTCTCTAGAATCAAAAATAAAGAATTCAAGGAATCTCATATTGATTATCTTTTTAAAGGTAGTAGTACTTAACTTAATTTTTTTTGTCTTACACATGTCAAGAGACATGTTTCGGATTCTTTCAGCCCCCTAGCAACCACAAAAAAGAAAATAATTGCTTAGCAAATGAAGATGATTATTACTAAACAAATTGATAGCCTTCAATCCTTTAGCTAAAAATGTAACTCAGCTAAAATATATTACTTCACTTGCACTTTCTTTCCTTTCATTTAGAAGGGTTTATTTTGGTTGCTCATCTCAGTTGGAACAATTTATATTTAACTAATTTTTAATAATTTACATCTTTTCACTACTTTTGTCATCAGTTAAACTTCATCTCTTAAGGAACAGTGCCTCAAATCCATTTTAATAATTCCACACTAGAAAAAGGGCAAATAGGCAAAACGGAAAAACAAATGACTTGATGATCATTACAACTAGCCTATGAATATATAAAGACTACTTTTGTAAATATATATCGTAGGTGCAAGTCAAAATCTGAGAGGATAAAGAGAATAAAAGTGAAGTTGACAATTACCATTTTGTTCTTCAAAATATGATAAATTGGTATAGAAACTGAAAAGAAACACTTAAATGAGCAAAGTAAAGGATTTCTTATTCATTCCTGATGAAAACAAACAAATGACCCCTATTTATACTAGTTTAGATAAGGGTTATTTTTGTCCATTACAGTAAGTCATTAACTAGAATATTCATGGGAGTGGGCTGGTTACAAGAAACCAATGGAGTTACAAGGCATTAAGGAAGGAGTTATAGAAGGAGTTATGGATGATGGGTGTTACATGGAGTTAAGGAATTTCATGGAAGGAGTTACATTCTGTTTCATCCTCCTCAGGTTGGACAGGACTCGTTCTCGAGTCAAGATCAGCATCATCATCCAGGTAGGGTGTCAGATCAGCAATATTGAAGGTAATGGAAATGCCATAGGCTTCTGGCAGCTCAACTTTATAAGCATTGTTGTTAATCTTTTACACAATCTTAAATGGACCGTCAGCTCTAGGTGACAACTTGACATTCAGTTGGTTTGGAAATCATTCCTTTCGCAAGTGAATCCATACTAGGTCTCCCACTTTGAAAATGTGTTATTTTCGATGCTTGTCGTGTTGAGTCTTGTACCTCAATTTTTGTTTTTGAATCCTTTCTCAAACTTGCTCATGCAACTTCTTGATTTCCTTAGCCCTTTGATATGCGTCACTACTTTAATATCGATTTTCAACTAATGGAGTAAATCCAATAGACTAAGTGGATGTGTACCATAAACCACTTCAAACAAGCACTTTCCAGTAGTTTGATTAGTTGAGTTATTGTAGGTGAACTCTGCCTGTGCAAGGATAAAGTCCTGCCACTTCAAATTCTTTCCTATAAAGCAACGAAGTAAACTTCCCAATCAATACACATTCTCTAGCTCCCATCCTTCTTAGGCACTAAGAGTATAGGTACGGCATAAGGATTGACACTTTCGCGTATCAACCCTTTCTGCAACAATTCTTCAACTTGTCATTGGACTTCAGCATGTTGCTAAGGACTCATCCTGTAGGCGGGCTTATTAGGAATGATTGCTCCTGGGGTTAGATTAATTGCATGCTGGATATCTCTCATGGGCAACAATCCAGGTGGAATCTCATTTGGAATCACATCTAAAAATTCAGCTAACAATTGCTTGACCTCTGATGGAATGGGGAATCCTTCATTTGACTCAAACAATAGAATAAAACCCATAGCTTTGGCCTCTGATTTTGTCACCTTAAATGGCTCTTTGTCAATCAAAGTCACCAATGGCTTAGGCTCCTTTTGGTCTTTGACATGTTCACTAGGTGGCAATTGTGCTAGCTTGATCTTCACCCCATCTTTCACAAATGAATAGGTGTTGGCATGGCCACCATATAGAGTACAGCGATCATATTGCCAAGGTCTCACCAAAAGAAGATGACAGGCATCCATAGGAACAACATCACACCATATCTCATCTTGATATTTTTTTTCAATTGAAAAGCAAATAAGGCAATGTTTAGAAACTTTTACCTTACTCCCCTTGTTGAGCCACTGTAGTTTGTATGGATATGGATGAGCTTGATTAGGCAGGTTCAACTTTTCCACCATGTAGTTGGATACTACATTCTCACAGCTTCTGTTGTCAATAATCACATCACACACCTTACCTTGGGTAGTACAGCGGGTGTGGAAGATATTGTGACATAGCCATGGCTCCTCTTTTGTTTGAGCTATGTGTAAATTTTGCCTAATCACTAATGTTTCACCATGATTGGCGAGTGTGACTTCATTAAAGATTGGTCCTTCATCGTGTATTGGCTCGTCATCTTCTTTAGATACTTCATGAACTTCTCCTTCAATAATGGTGACAACCCTTTGGTTAGGATAGTTTGCAGCAATGTGGCCAAACCCTTGGCATTCGAAGCACTTGGGTGCCTTAGAACTAGAATCCTTAGCAGCCTTAGGTGGAGGCTTGCTTGATGAGCTCAGTTGCTCTAGTGATTTACGACCACTAAAAGGAACCCTAGTAGAGGACGATGGTTGGTAGGATGACTTTTTCAGGCAACTGCTTCTTAATGCAGATAGCTAGACGAATGACATCATCTATAGTCTAATATTGCTGAAGCTGGACTGGATGGGCAATGTTGGGATTCAATCCTCCAATATACCGGGCTATCATCTGTTCCTCCTCCTCTTGTATGTCACATTTCATCATAAGCTTTTCAAATTCCCTAGTGTATTCTTCAACAGACAAGGTCTTTTAGCGAAGATTATGCAATTGAAGAAAACCATCTTGGTAATAATGTTCAAATAAGAACTTATATGAGAGCTCGAGTTGCATCTTGTCCCATGTTTTGATCTTACTTTTACCTTTCCTTTCACGTCTTTCCTTGAGATTCTCCCACCAAATGGAAGCATGTTTCTTTAGCTTGATAGTGACAATCTTAACTTTCTGATCGTCTGACGCTTCTTTGTATTCGAACACTCATTCCATAGTTTGTAGCCAATCAACAAACTCATCTGGCTAGAGCTTCCCTTCAAAGTTAGGTATTTCCACCTTAATATTGCTATTGCGGAATGTCTGTCGTTGCGAATGGCAATTTCCAGTGGTTGAAGAACTATCATTAGAATCATCTTTGTTTCCTTGTTGATCCTTTAATTGAGCCCGTTAGAGGTCTATAATTCCCTACATAACTTCAATTCGATGTCTCAAGTCTTCCATCTCAACTTCATGTACTAGTCGATGTCGTAGTGACATTTTGACTAACTGCAGTGTTAGTGCTTAGGGGCAAAAATTGTAATTTCAAAAAATTAGGGGGCTATGATGTGGCAAGAACTAACACGTGGTAGATGTTGAATGGACGATGTGGTAGCAGCAGGATGATGTGGCATTGACATGGTCGTCTTCAACCTCTGGATAGTGCGTTGATGGGGCGTGCAGCTACAGGGATGGAGTGTGAAGGCGCATGTGGTGGTTTACGGCGGTAGGAAGCTCCAATCCAAGGTTTTTGGACCTTCTGAACATGATGGTGATGTTCTTTTAGCCAAAAAATGACCGAAAATGGTGTTTCGATGGTGGACGCAATGGAACCTCTGGAAAACTCACTTGTTTAGGCTAATTTCTGACCCTCCTTCCTCACCCCTCGCCTCTATACTCTCAAACCGAACCTAGAACCAGGCTCTGATACCAAAATGGTGCAAAAACCAAAAAGAAACACTCAAATGAGCAAAGCAAAGGATTTCTTATTCATTTCTGATGAAAACAAACAAATGACCCCTATTTATACTAGTTCAGAGAAGGGTTATTTTCATCCATTACAGCAAGTCATTAACTAGAATATTCATAGGAGTGGGGTGGTTACAAGAAATGATGGAGTTACAAGGGCATTAAGGAAGGAGTTATAGAAATGAGTTATGGATGATGGGTGTTACATGGAGTTAAAGGAGTTTCATGGAAGGAGCTACATTCTGTTTCATAAATATCCTTGTGTTCCCATAGTTGAATTGGTTTTCCAAGTTCATTAATAGATTGTTAACGAGCAATTTCTTGACCTATTGCCTCAACCAAGTCATGCATTACAATTTGTCCATGTTCATCAACTAAAATGAAGGACCTCTCAAAGAGAACATGTATATCAATAAATGAAGACAAATCGTAAGATTTTTGTATCTGTCCCACATAAGGCTTGTTCCTTCCCTTAAAGAAGCATGCCAAGTCAAAAAATATATTCTTTTGTTCGGCATCAAGTCCATCGAAACTTAATCTTAACACTTCAAAATTTTTCAAGTACGAAGCCTTTTTGAACTCTTGCAACTTTCCCATGCTTATATTTTCCTTCCATAAAGAAAGGAGCCTAAAACTTTAAGATATAATGGAACACCATGACAATATTTCACTCCTTGTTCTGATAACTCTACAAAATTTTTTATTGGCTCATGTTGCTTGAAGGCTTTTAAACTGAAGAGTTCAAGGGCATCGTGGAAATTCATTTCTTGAACGTGATATGTCACATAAGCTCCAGCATTCTTAAGCACCTATATATCTTTTGATGTAACAATGATTCTACTTCCTAGCCCAAACCAATCACACACTTTAATCAAATCTTCAACTCGAATGGAATTGTTCACATCATCAAGAATAAGAAGAATCTTTTTACATTGAAGCCTGTTCTTTTCACAAGTGGAGTTGATGCTATACGTGCCAAAATCTTGGTCATCTAAGAGTTCTTGAAGACATTTATCTTGTAGCTTGTCTAATCCAATTCTTGCTATTTGTTCTTGTACATTTGCTACAAAGCAGCATGATTCGAATTGTGCATTTAGCTTATGAAATACAACTTGAGCAAGTGTGGTCTTACCTATACCACCCATGCCCCATATTCCCACTGTGCAAACATCTGGCGATTCCAAAAATAATAATGCTTCAATGTTCTTAACATGAGGATCAATGCCAACTATTCCATCAAAATGATATGATGATATGTGATTTAATTTCTTTGAAAGATCTTTGACAACTTTTGCAATTAGTCTTGATTCAGGCCTAGCAAATATTTAAAAAAAGAAAAAGTGAGAAAGAGTAAATGGTGGAGAATTAAAATAAAAACAACTAACAAAGTTTGGTAAATAGTATCATGAAATAAATTGGCAAGAATATTAAAAATTTGTAATTTACTTTGTATATGCTACATTAAAATAATGCAATTATATACAAGAGCATATAATAAAATGTAGTAAAAGAATGAATAGAATGATTCTCTCAATTTCATGGAATCCCGCCCAGAGAGGTTGGCTGCCTGAGTCAAGACATCCTTCCATCTCTGCACTTTGTGCTTGTTGTTCTTAAATCTCTGCTCATGCTTGATGAATGCATCTCCATAAGTTCCACTCTGTTTTCGTATAGTTGATGGATCTACATTGTGGAAAATTGGTATCACAGCCCTTCCATATTTCTGCTTGCATTCCAAAATTCTGATGAGCTCATCCAAGCACCATGTTGAAGAAGCATAATCTTTTGAAAAAATGATGACACAAATCTTTGATTCTTCTATTGTTCTCAGAAGAACTGGTGAGATTTCTTCTCCTTTGTCAAGGTTGTCATCAATGTAAGTTTGAATTTTTGCCCTGCACAACGCTTCATAAAGATGACTAGTGAAACTGTCACGGGTACCCTCCCCTCTAAAGCTAAGAAAGACTTCATACTTGGTTGCAGGAGCAGGAGCGTCAGTAATATCAAAAGATGAAGAACAAGAAGAATCCATTGAAATTGGAACAGCATCATCCTTAGAACTAGAAACAAATCATGAATGAATAATGAGAAGGAACAATAGTAGCAAGAAATTATGAGAAGGAGATGGATGAATAAATTAAATGTTTACCTGTCAACCGTGATTGGATGGAAGCCGCGGAGCGAAGGAGAGATTAATCTGATACCTTTATAGGCCGCAACTGCTGCTACAATCATTGAAACCTTGGGTGCATCCATGTCTTACTTTTATTGCTTTCAGCAAACCAAGCTAAGGAGATGCTATATGGGTTCGTCCTCAGTGATGTGATGATCTTGTGAGATATCCATACTATAAATATTGAAGAAAATATAACTTGTCCAGTGGGGCAAGATGGGAAAGTTCTTCCCAAAACTATAATGGAATCTTTTTGCAGTTGCTTTTTCTTTTTGACAGGAAGCAGCTCGAAGATGGTCAGGAAAGGACTTGGATGCTCAGGGCTTATTTAACTATATACAAAATGATCGATTCGTCCGATATCCAAGGACGGTTTGGTATATAAATTTTTTTTTCGATAAAAATAAAAAGGAATGTCAAATAAAATATAATTAAATTAATTAAATTTAATTATTTGTTATGTGTCTGTTTAATAAAATAAAAATATGATAAAATAAATAATAAATAATAACAAATGATTAAATATCTTTAGATTAATATATATATATATATATATATATAAAAGATAGGAGGAGAAATGATAAAATTATATTTTTTTACTAAATAGAAAAAGTAAATAAAAAATTTTAAATTATAAATTATATAATTTAATTATTTTTAATCATATCTTTTTCGTGTGTAAACAAGTACCCTTAAAATGTCTTTATTTTATATATTTAATAAGATATAAAGTGTTAAAAAAAAGGTGATAATAAAAGGTCAAAATATTCTTATTAAAAAAAGATAATTTTTTTTTACTCTTACAAAAGATATACATGACAAAATATGATTATATAAATAATAAGTATATATTATGTATAATTTTTTATCATGAATAAAAACATAAAAAATATTTTATAATATAGAACTAACTTATATATAATAAATAAAATTTATTAAAATAAATTTAATATTTACTTGATTTTACAAAAAATACAAGTTAACAAATTTAAGCAAAATATTTTTTAAGTTTAAAAATAAGATGGTATAATGATAATTAACAAAATAATAATATATTAAAAATAACATACACCAAATTCCCCATATGGAATGTTAATTGAAAAAATCACAGATAATAAAATAGAAAATAACTAAAGAAGGAGAACACAATCCATGTACAATGTCCCGTTTATGCTTATCTAATCTTACATTTGAAAAGTGAAACGCCTCACGGTAATTGCGACAACATACACCAATTTAGGGGCGGATGGATTTGGTAAACATCATCAAATTCAAATAAGAGATAAAATTTTTTTAAAAAAATCTAAGCCCTTTATAAAACGTCAGGATCTGCGTAACACGTTGTGCAGTAGACTGTAGAACGCAATTTAGGAAGGCTACCATGACGGGAAGTAGCTGTTTAGTGTATGTTTGGAAAAATGTTGGCGTCCTCCAAACCATGGTTTGGGAGAAGCAAGTAAGTGTAGCTTTTGATAAAAGTGGGTTAAGTAAAAGTGATTCTAGGCTTTCCACCGGTTTTCCAAACACACCCTTAGTAATGACTAGGAACAGCAAATTTGACTTTCCAACATTTTGGAGGAATGCTACAACACCAATAGTGGAGGCTGCTTGTCATTCTGCATCAGCAAATGAATTTTTCCACCAAACAACTTTTTTGAAGGAATCCGTTTTTATTTTTGTTTCACTCTTCATATCAAACAGGTCATAAGCGGCCTATGTATAAATTCCCCCAGATGACCCAGGTCAACACCAAAGTTCCAAGGTCCGCAGTCAGTAACTAGGGTGAAAATAATTAGTTTTAATGCGCTTGAATTAATTTAATTGCAACTTTTTTATTTCTTTCTCTTTAAAATAAGACTCCCATACATCTCATCCTTAAAAGTGCATCACATTTTAGTTTACGGGTACGTTTCTTTGCTAATGAAGGTAGAAACTAAATATCAAAATAAAACCGTGTATAAAGGAATATAAATTTCTTTTTGGAAGTGAGATTCAACGTCAACTAAAGTAGAGAACATACTTCTATCTCTTGAACATGATGCTCTTTATGAAAAATATTTTAGAAATGGTAAATTACATGTAAAGGCAGAAGTTAATTATCGTAGAGTACAAACCACACGGCAGGAGAATGAAGAATGCACCTTTCTTTATAAGTGCTTCATAACCTGAAGGGCTTCAAGGAAGAGTCCCCATCAAGGCCCTTTGAGAAATGGTTTCAAAAATTCTTTTACGGCTGTGCCTTATAAATTGGTTTGCTATCTTCATTTTGTAATTCCTTAATTTGACTATAGATTTTTGGTGTACCCTCAACTGTGTCATCTGAGTCTACAAAGGGAAACCCATAGATGTTTCTGTCATGAGATATTAAGACCTTAATGGTTAGGAAAAATTATATTTAAAAACCTAAGTTTTGTAAAATTTATAAAAGATTTTAAAAATTAGAATTTCTCACAAAGACCAAAATTATTATCACTTATTATTAAGGTTTGAAAAAGTTACTACTAAATTTTCAAAAAATTATTACTAAAATTACTTAAATTGTAACTCTTATGAGGTGTAGCAATAATTTTTTAAACTTAATAATAAATTTTTTAAAATCTAATAGTAATTTTGCTCTTTGAAAGGAATTTCAATTTTTAAAATCTTTTATTGTAAATTTTGTAATATCTTAAGTTTTTGAATGTAATTTTTCTTAATAATTGATTCTCCTAGACAAGTTCTTCAAATCAAAATAATTGTAGATTTTAAGATAGATCTAATAGTCCAATGAGGTGCTATTTGAAAATTTATTTGTCAATGTTTTCATAATTGGATTGAACTGGCTGGTTTAATTAGAGAACGGATGAATTGACCATCTGTTCGATCCCAAAATGTTTCAGAACCTGTCAAATTTAGTCAAGAATTAAGTTGAACCGGCAGTATTTAGGTGAAAACTAGCTCTAAACCTGTGGTTGAACCAGTCTACAGTCTTTTCATATATTATTTCACGAAATTGTCTTCTTGGCATCTTGAATCGCATCCGTCCAAATTCATTAGCGCCAACACCTTCACCATTAGACCAGCAAGCACTTTCATTTACTAGGTACACTATTTAATATAAAACCTTGAATTGATAAACTATACCACCTTTACCGCTGAGCCGCAATTGTTGCTTTGTTTATAATTATAAAGTTTTAATATAATAAATTAGAAATAAAAAAAATTCATTTAATTTTTATTAAAATTATATAAATATATTTCAATATAAAAATAAATTAAATTTTAAATATTATATCATATTTAATTTATTTTTATGTATAATTAGTCATAATATATTTCAAAATTTATTAACATAGGCTTGTTATTATTTATTATATTAAATTTTAATATATGAAATAATATATATATATATATATATTTAATTGTCACCTGTTTGACTACGATTCAACTATGGTCAAATAATGAATCATAAACTAGTGTCTTCATCGATTCAATAATTGATTCAATTTTAAAAGTATTGTTATTTGTAAAATTGTGGTAAATAACTTTAATGCAACTTTTATCATCAGCAACTTTTGTGCAACTTTATGCTTGTCTAAGGTAAAGTATAAGCAGTGTTAGTTGGTAAAAAAATTGGTATTATATTAAATGTTTAGTTGAAATTTTCTTATTTGACTTTTGTGTCTCACTTTAAAATTTAGAATGGGACTAGCATAGAATACAAGATAATCTTATATTTATAAGCCTTACAAACACTCAATTTTCTATTTGATTCCACGTATGATCAAACTTTATATAACATTTTCTAATTAAAACATAATTTTACAAGATTGTTTATTTCGATTAGAATCATAGTTTCACAATTTATAACATAATTTATATATATATATATATATATATATATATATATATATATATATATATATATATATATATATAAGCTTATTATAGGAAGTCTAGTAAAGTTTCTTCAGAAATTGAAAAAACCCATATTACCTACATCTAGACATACAACAAGAGAGTTTCACTCTCAATTGTCAAACAACTTCAAATCATAAATAATAGGATGAGAATCTTGCCTACAGTCTGTGGAGCAAATTTTAGAATACAAACATACATGTACAAAGACAAAAGTTTACTAGTACTAAACAAACCAATTGCTGGCTCTTCACTAACAACTCTCCCGAACTATCATGAAGGAGTATTGGACACAATTTTCCTATCTACAAAATAAATAATAAAATGAGTAGTGGTATTTAGTGAATAAAAAACAAAGCACAATAGTTAAAAGGATGAACATGCATATAGCTTTTGTAATAAAAATAAGTTTTGACATATTAATTAATAACATAATTTTAAACATGGAAAGGAATGAAATAATTATTATAAAAAATCAAATTTATAAATCTTTAAATAGAAAGAGATATGAAATAATTAGTATATATAAAAAGTCAAAAGATTAGAATTAATGGAAAACTTGTTTCTTATGTTATTAATGCAATAAAATACAAGAAGTGTGTAGTCATTTAATATCTTAATCAAAATAAAAATTAATAGGAGATAATCATAAAGAATAAATAAAAATTTGGTCCAAGCATTTAAAAAGTTTAACATTGACAGAAAGATAATTATTATACTAAAAATAATTTAATAAAAACATTTCATTAGAAAAGTTCGTATAGAACTTTGACTTTTAATATATATGCTAATATGAGCACATAGTCTAATATGAGCACATAGTCTAAAAAGGTCAGTAACCACATACCCAAACATAATTGCTTATCCTATGAAATATCATAGAGCATTCAACTTAAAACCACTCTGGTACTCAATCATAGATGCCAGGTGGCAATATCCAAGGTGCATCGAATGTTAACAATATTACTTTTAACAATCAGCATTCTACATAATTTCACCTTATATGTATATATCATATAATAACATATCATTCATATTTAGAAATCTTTTAGAGTAAGTGATCCAAAAAGCACATTATATAATTAGAAGTATGAGCCAAACATTTTAACTCTTTATAGTCAATATCATAGATGTCTTTTGAAGGTACAATTACTCCTTTAAACTGAAACCCACATATGTTGCCTATTTGAGATGAAAACTTTAATGCTCACTTGTAGGAATGATAAGTTCTAAGTGCGATAATTGTTGACAAACAACAACTTTGAACTTGTTAGATGAATCTTGCTTCTACCAACATTTACACACCTTAGCTTGAAGAGAGCACACCGGTTAAAGAATAAAGATTGACCAATAAATCTAAAGGATGAACTTGAACTAAATTTACATAATCTTCATAATATATATGTTGAATATTTAGTGCCTGGGGAGAGATTTGGGAGTCCAATGGGGTGTTCAAAGCTAGCTACATTTATTAATTTCAAATTACAGAAGTGTTACAACAACAAGAAGAAAAATAAATTAGATAACCAAAGAATTTGTGAATTTGAATTTAAGAGTAAAGAGGAACAACACAATAATTAGGAATTGATCTCCATCCCAAAATTGTTAAAGATTACTATCTAGCATTAAAAGTTGAACAAGATTCTTTGCACAAAATCTTAACGGTACACATGGTAGAGGGTATTTACTCCAAAGTAAAATATTTAATTTCTTAAGAAGATACTAAATACTTTTAGAAATATACACTTTTAAAGGCTCTCTAGAATCATATTTAAAAAACACAAGGAATCTTCTCAAAGGTAGGAGCCATTAAGGCATTAATTTAATCTTTTTTGTCTTACACATGTCAAGAGGCATGCTTTGAATTCTTTCAGCCACCAAGCAACCACAAAAAAAGAAAGTAATGATAACTACACCTAGAGGGAGGTGAATATGTGTGGTATGCAGAAAACGAAGTAATATAAAATTTTGTAAACATGAAAGAAGAGGAAACACAAAGTGAAGTGAGCAAATAGTAAATAGAACAAGAAAACAATAGATAGGTGGAGCGAGCTAATATAGAAGGATGATGCAAACAACTATATACAAGTGGAGTGAGCTATATGAAAATAGAACGAGCTTGTATATGCAAATGGAGAATCTTTCTAAAGTGGAGGAAGCATAATAGCAATAAATAAAATGAGATAAAGAGAGACAAAAACACACTACCAATTTTATCTTAATTTAGCCACCTAGGCTTACATCTAGTTCCCTTAAAATTTAAGAGATTTTCCTTCAATCAATTTGAAAAATTAAAAAATATTAGTTTTACATACTCACTACTATTATAGGTTTTACAAGTTTACTTTAAACTTGAACAAAATTTTCTATAGCTCATCCTTAACTCACTCTCACAACTAGAAAGTAACAGTTTGTGATATAGAATAACAATTAACCCTCTAAATAGGAATTTTACTAAACTCAATAGATGCTTCTCGAAAGTTGATATTCCAAAAATTAGGAATATTTTCTAGAGAAATAATTGCTCTCTTTTACATGATGTATAAAATTGATTTTCAAGTTTATTAGCTGCATTTAAGTTTTCCGTGTATTTATAAAGTTTCAATAACTTTTAGCTGTTAGAGATGAAACGATGATAACAATAACTTTTTGGTTGAAGTAGAAAGGTTGTATCTCCAACATTCATGAGCTTTATCTTTAGCGGCAATTGTTAGCACAAGGAGTTCTTTCTGAGCAACTCATTTAGTTTAATCTTCATAAATACGATTAAATGCTTGCTTCATGCACTAGTGAAAGATCATCACCTTTTCTTTATAAGAGAAATAGCTACAAAGAGAGAGATAGAAAAAATGAAATAATTATATCATATTTTTGTTTTACGTGACTGAGAAAGACAAAAGTTTTATCGTATATACATTAATATTTTTGTTTTTAAATAATACAAAGAGTTGAAAATGGGCTAACCCAAGAGAAGCCTTTATATGAATAAATTTTGGCTTTTTGTTATTATTAAAATTATGGGCTCATATATATAACCTTAGGCTAACAAGTAATTGCTTAGCAAATGAAGATTATTATTACCAAACAAATTGCCAACCATTAATCCTTTAGCTAAAAATGATTATATTACCTTAATTATAGTTCCCTTCCTTTTATTTAAAAGAGTTTATTTTGGTAGCTCATCTCATTTGCAACAATTTATGTTTCACTAATTTTTAGTAGTTTACAACTTTTCACTATTTTTTTGATTAGTTAAACTTCACCACTTAAGGAACAGTGCCTTAAATCCATATTAATAATCTCAAGCTAGTAAAGGACAAAACAGTAAAACAAATGACTTCATGCATATCATTAAAACTTCCTTGTGAATATGAAGACTAGTTTTGTAAGTATATATAATAAGTGTAGGTCAAAATTTGAGAGGTTAAAGGGAATAAAAATAAAGTTGACAATTACCATTTTGTTCTTCAAAATTCAATAAATATCCTCGCATTGTCCTAGTCGAATTGGTTTTTCAACTTCATCAATGGATTGTTGACGAGTAACTTCTTGACCCAATATTGCCTTAACTAAATCATGCATTACAATTTCTCCATATTCATTAACTAAAATGAAGGACCTATCAATGAGAACATTTATCTCAATATTGCTAGACAAATTATAATAGTCTTGTATTTGTCCCATATATGACTTCTTTGCTCCTTTAAAGAAGCATGCCATGTCAAAAAATGTAGTTTTTTGTTTTTTATCAAGTCCATTAAAACTTAATTTTAACACATAAAAATTTTTTAAGTTTGGAGCCTTTTTGAACTTTTCAAAACCACTTTCCCATGCTTCTTTTTTTCTAATATAGAAAGGAGTCTAAAACTTTAAGAGCTAATGGAATACTTTGACAATAGACCTGATCATGGGTTAGAAAGTTCGCTCAACCTTAAAAAAATAAATAAGTAAAAAAAACTTGATAAAAAGTGAGCCCATTTTAAAAATGCCCAATATAAAATGGGCTAAATTTGAGTTTTTTTTTTAAAACTCCTGCTTTAATTTGAACCCAACTCATATTATAATTATTTTTTTATATCTTGTTGATAAATAATATTATTAGAAAAACCATTTATAACTACAGTTATAAATAAAAAAGAATTATATAACACATATGATTGTTATATTTTTTTACTTTTACTTGTTGCATAATATATTATCAAAAAGAAATTATAATTCAAACAAAGAAATTATAATTCAAACAAAATAAATTATTAATTAATAATATTATTAAAAAAACTATCATCTTAAGAGATTTTATTGTCTTATATGTGTTCTAAATGATTTAAATTTCCTACAATATCTCTTTTGGGTTATTTGGTATTTAAAATAAAAAAGTGAGCTTAATAAGCAACAAAGTAAAGATATCTAATATTAAAAAAAAAAAAAGATAAAACAAAATAAAAAATATTTTTTTTAGAAATACAAGTTGAACTAGACTCGAACCTGTTATGTGTGAACAGTATTGGGTGCCAAGCTTGGGTCTAAATTTTTGTATGATCTCAGCCCATTTTTAAAAGAATTTAATCTGTGATCATCAAGTCCACTTGATAATATATCACCCCCTGCTTTGGTAACTCTACAAAAACTTTTAGTAAGCTCATGTTGCTTGAAGGCTTTTAAACTGATGAGCTGAAAGGTATTATGGAAATTCATTTCTTGAACATGATATATCACCTAGGCTCCAGCATTCTTAAACACATTTTAATTAAATCTTCAACTCGTATAATATTGTCCACATCATCAAGAACAAGAAGAATCTTGCTGCGTTGAAACCTATTCTTCACAAAACAGAATGGGAGTTTTGTTTTCGTATATTTGATGGATCTACGTTGTAGAAAGTTGGTATCACAGCCCTTCCATATTTCTGCTGGCATTCCAATATTTTGACAAGCTCATCCAAGCACCATGTCAAAGAGGCAAACTCTCTTGAAAAAATGATCAAACAAATATTCGATTCCTCCATTGTTCTCTAATAACTGGTGAGATTTTTTTCTACTTTGTCAAGGTTGTTATCGATGTAAGTTTGAATCTTTGTCAAGGATGTTAATACTTCATAAAAGATGACCGATGAAACTGTCACGGGTATCCTCTCCTCTGAAGCTAAGGAAGACATCATGCTTGGTTGCAGGAGGAGGAGCATCAGTAATATCAAAAGATGAAGAAGAATGATCCATTAAAATGGGAACAGCGTCATGCTTAGAACTAGAAACAAATCATGAATGAATATTGGGGCTAAAATAATCAAACAATAGTAGCAAAAAAATATGGGAAGGAGAAGGATGAACAGATTAACTGTTAAGGATTAGCTAGATATGCAGAGGGAAAAGTTACCTGTCAGCCGTAACGGGGGGGAAGTCATGGAGTGAACAGAGGTGAATCTAATACCTTGATAGGCCGCAACTGCTGCCACGATCATTAAAGCATTGGGTGTATTCATGTGTTTATTTTATTGCTTTCAGCAATCCAAGCTAAGATGCTCTACGGGTACGGTCAGACAGAGTACTACACCAGCTAGTTGGGCAGGTTTGATATCGAATAAAATATTACTTGAAGACTTATCTTCAATTAAATTTAGAGGAAGGAGCCACCAAGTTGCTTTAAACTTTCAGCATCTCATCCTGTGAAGCACAGCTTTTATCCTGAAGCAAAGCAGATGCTATAAAGGTTCGTTCTGATCAGTAATGTGAAGATGCTATATGGGCAGGCTTCTGATTGAAGAGAAAACTCTGTCCAGCGGAGCACGATGGGAAAGTAGTTCCCCAAACTATAATGGAGTCTTTTTGACGGCAAGGTTATGCAATGTTCGAATGATGCGTCCAACTTTTATTGGACCAAACATCTCAGTGGCAGAGTTCCAAGGATCACCATCAGTAACTTGAGTGGAAATAATTAGTTTTAAAGTAAGACTCGCATGCATCTCATCCTTAAAAGTGCATCATATTTTACGGGTATGTTTCCTTGCTAATGAAGGTAGAAGTTAAATATCGAAATAAAACCATACATAAAAGAATATAAATTTCTTTTAGGAAATACGAGATTCAACGTCAACCAAAGTAGAGAAAAAACTTCTATATCTTGAACATGAAGCTCTTTTATGAAAAAATATTGTATGAATGGAAAAATACAAATAAGGACAGAAATTAATTATGATCGAGTACAAACTACACAGCACGAGAATTAAAGTGCACCTACCTATCTCATTCTGCAAAAGAAGAGTCACCATCAAGGCTGTAATAATCCAATAAAAATTGAAAAATTGAAATAATAGGAAACCAATTGAAAATACTAATTAACCAATAATCAAATAATTAATAGATTAAATATGAAGAAAGAGTAAAAGGATTAGTTAAATAATTTTTAAAATAATAATAATAATAAATGAAATAAAATAAAAATATTTTTTTAAGGTATCTTACAAGAAATTCTTACTTACTTCTCCATTAATTTTTTTTCCTTTTCTTTATCTCTTTCATTCTTTTCATTTTTTTCATTATTCTCAGTATTCCTAACTCCTATCCTTATTCCTAACCGTTATTCGTATTGCCCGTGCATCAGAAGTGCAAATAAATATCTCTTCTCCCCGAAGCTTCTGAATCCCATTTGTTTCAGCTATTTGTATTGCTCGAGGCCAGTCAACTCACGATAACTTCAATTCTTCGAGGAGCTTCCTTTCCTCTTCACTCGTTCAGCTCTCTCTTCCTTAGCATTTCCGTTGTAGTAGTAAAGCCTTGGGTTCTTCTCTTTCCATGGCCGTGCTTTCCGTTTGATTGGCTCCCTTACTCTGACGTTCAGCTGCATTTTCCCAAGCTGAATCAGAAGCGTAGGCGTGTCTTTCCCTATATTTCGAGCTTGCAATCCGCCCCTGTGCAACCTGCCCTTGCACCCAACTTGCCCTTCTCGCTCTTAGCTTTTGTTTCTTTGGATAGTGGCAGCTCAATGAGCTGATCTTCAGCTCCATTTTGCTGCGAAATTTTAGCTACTCTCCCCATGTTCTTCACTATTTCCAGCTGGTGTTGCAAACAAAATGGGTCTTCCCTAATTTCTAGCAGCACTGCTCCAAGTCATAGGTTGCGGAGCCCTTCAGCCTTCCCAACTTCATTCCTCAGCCAATGGCCTCAAACCTGAGAGTTCCCTTTTTGCCATGCTGTAGCGTCTTTGGCGTGTGGGCATATATGTAATGGGAGTAATTAGGAATCTTTGCAATCCTTTTTTTTTTTTTTTTTTACCTTGGCAAATTAATTTTCTTCTATTTATTGCTAACCCAACTTAAGAGCTCTTGGAAAACTTTTATTCTTTCCTTCATGAACCCAGTTTGACTGTAGCGGAAGCATAGAAATTGTGTGAATTGTAGGAAGCCTCTGTTCAAGTGTTCAGGTATGGTGCTTGATTAACATGGCCTTCAACTATAATCTTGGAAGGTAAGAGCTAATGTATCTTGTGACATGCTGAATTAATATGAACAAGAAACTAAAATAAATCTAGTATCGAATCAGCACAAACACTAAATTAAATGTTAATTAGGTAAAACTTCAGTTGAATAGGACTTGAATTAGAATAATTTACCTAAAGATAGTGAACTAAGTTGTAGATAGAGTAGGACTATAACATAATATAGGACAAGTCAATTTGGCTCTTGGAATCTAATCGATTGATATAATCTTGTGTTTTTAGGAGTGCATGTTTAGATTCTTCCTTGCAAAGGGTATTTGACGACGGCTCAGTGTCAAAAGAGATGTCATTATTAAGCAATTATAATGAGTAGATTATAAAACATAATATATTTTAATTTTTTTTTGTTTTTATTTTCTTTATTTTTTATCTGCATTCTACGTTTATGTTGGGATGGATATTTTAGATAGTGTTTCTATGTGTGTATATTAGTGATATTAAATCTTTTAATCTTTGATATGTAATGTATATTATATTATCAAAATAAATAGTTATGAAATAACATGTAGACTTGAAATGTTATGTTCAGGAATTCAAACAATGAGATTTGCCCTAGTATGCTTTTACAATATTATTTAAATATTTGACTTTGAAATACCACACTATTGATCGTGAAATTTACTTTTTAGACTATTTACTTTAAAGGATTTTTTAATATAAATTATATATATTATACGATACATAAAAAGATAAGATAATACAAAACATTAATTGTTAACAACAATCTTATTGTTAATTCTGAGTGTATCATAGATATCATTAGATAGTTACTGTAACTAAGTACTTGACAGATATTCAGCTGAATGCTCTTTCAATGTTTAAGAGATGTACATATGGTGTTAAGTAGGGATAATAATAGTAGCCTTACCTGTGATCTTTGTATATAGAACTTTGAAATTAAATTTGTAGTTATTTATCTTTGTAGATTATGTGTTCATGTCATTATATATGTTAAATTTAGAATTTTGCATGGGTCTTTTTAATAAAGTATTTTTATTAAATTATTTTTAATATAATAATAATTTTTTATTTACCATTAAACTTTTAAATCTTTGAATTTAATTTTTATTTCTTTTACTTATTTTAATTATTTTTTATAATTATCTTTTATTAATTATATGTTTGTATATTCCTTGTATTTTATTTTATTTATAACATAATGAACCAATTTTTCATTAATTCAAATCTTTTAACTTTTTATTATTTAAATACTTATAAATTTGAATTTTTATAAAAATTATTTTATGTTTTTTTATATTTAAAGTTTTTAATAATTAATACCGTGTCAAAACTTATTTTCATTCAAAAAAAATTTGTACTTGCTCATTTTTTTTTAATTATTGTGCTTTATTTTTTGTTCATTTAGTATTGTAACCCATTTTTTTTATTTATTATTTTTGTAGATAGTGAAACTATGTCTAATGCTCGCACAATTTAACTTGGGAATATGGTTAGTGAAAAGTCAATAATTGATTTGTCCAATATAAATATGTCTATTGTCTTTGTATATTTATACTTTAGAATATGCTTCACAAAGTATAGACATAATTCTCCATCCTTGTAATATGTTTTATTGATAGGAAATCATGATTGGAGCTCTCTTTATTATAAATTGTTGGTGTTAACTATTTGTAGATCCTTTCAATGTTATATATATATATATATATATATATATATATGTATGTATATATAGGGGACTTTCTATTGGAATTTCTACAAAATGTTGAGAATTGAATTTGACTATAAATTTATGAATATGATATTGTTTGAATTGAGAAATTTTAATTCATGACCAATAATTTGTTTGTGTGGATAAGTTTACATATGTAAGATTATCTGTATTTTGTACTAATTACATCTCTATTTTGGGACATGACAAAGGCCCTTTGAAAAATAATGTGTCAAAAATTTTTTTTTTTTTATAGTTATAACCTTATATATTAATTTATTTTCTTCTTATAGCATGTAAGATCCTACAAAAATTTTAAATCTTATAAATAGGTCCCTAATGACTTATAATGAAAGCACGAAAGTTTGAACACTATAACAAAAACTAAAAATAATATCTGAACTTTCAATTGAAAACATGGCTAATTCAATTGAAAATATACTATTTTTGACTAAAAATTCATTCAGATAAACAATTGGTTTTTTCTTAGTCAGCATTTTACCACCTACTAAATTTCAATAGCTAAATAGTGTGGCAGAGTAATTTTGCAACATCTCTATGACTTGTGTCACGTCATGTACTTGCAGCAGCTTTGTAATTTACATTGAAAAATAATTTTATTTAATATGTATTAATACACTATAATTGTAACAAAAATTTCAATAATAAAAATTAATTAGTAGATAATATTAATAAAAAATTGGTGATAATTATTTTAGTTATATAAATAATAATTAAAATTTTAAATAATCAAAATAAAGAATTAATTAATTTTAATTTAATTACTAAAAATTATTATTATTATTTCATCAAAAAAATTTAGTCTTGCCGATTAAAATGTTCAAGCAAAAATCCTTTTTACCAAACAATGGCCGGATGCAAAGTTCAGCCAGATGTCATCTCTCTCTCTTTTTTGGGATTTTGTTTAATTTTTTGTTATAAATATAAATATTTTTTAAAATAAAATAATTTGTTATCAATATACTAATTATTCATGTATTTGTAAATAATTAATAATATTTTTAGATTTTATATTCTCGTTTGTATATAATTAAAAATAATTTGTTTTATATTTATCTCAATTTGTAAAAAAAATACCTTTATTTTCATTCAACTTTTCAAACTATATATTATTACATATTATTATTATTATTATTATTATTATTATTATTATTATTATTATTATTATTTGCTATTTTAAATTTTCATCATGACATTAATTCTTTATTTTATCTGAGTTTATTTTCTTCTTTCTATATTTTTTCTCTTCCGTCTTCTTTTTCATTTTCTTGCTTCATTTTTCTTCTTTGTTACCCAAATTATATATTAATCAACGCAGATCGTAAATTAAGATTATAAATCAAATCAAAACCTCAAATAAATGTTCACAAAAGTAAACAAACTAATAATAAGAAAAAAGATCACCTATATCTATCCTCTGTAAACAAGTAAACAAAATAATAATAAGAAAATAAAAATAAAATAAGATTGCAAAGAAAAGAAGAAGAAACATATACAACAAAAGAGAAAAGAGAAAATTTGAAAAACAAAACCTCAAAAATAGACCAAGTGAGCTTTAGAAATATGAATGAGAGAGTTGAACGCATATGAATGAGTGAGAGAGCTGAAGCACCCAAAACTAGGAAAGAATGAACATGAATAGATAAATGAAGGAGAAGCACAGAAGTCATGCATTTATAAAAACGAAAAACAAAATATTGGCAAGTTATAATTTCGCTGTAAGACCGAAATTTTGCAATTTTATGCTTCGCGCCCACTCAGCTTATCAAACTGGTGCCATTTGCTTTTGTTAATTCATGGCATTTTTTGATAGTATATTATAAGTTAATATATATATATAATTAAACTTTTTAACGCATATATAGCATGTAATTAGAGTAAGAAGGAGTAGTGGAAGTTGAAACACAAGTGAGCTGAGCTTAAAAATCACAGGTATGAAAAAAAAAAAAAAAAGCTTGAGTAGCTGGACGTTCCAGTGCAATGTAATAGCTATGCGAAGAAAGAAAGAGAGGAAAATGAAAGAGAAACGTACCCTACCCAAGGAAATGTGGCTTGAACAAAGAAAGGTATTGATCCAACCCAAAGGGTGCAGCTTTAGCAGTAAAACAACAGTAGAAATCTAGGTGACAGCAACTAAAGATTTTGGAGCGAATGAGCAACTTAAAAGGAAAAAAAAAAATGAAATTTGAGAAAACAGGGGAGTTCATACCAAACAAATCAACTGTGCCCAAGGAATCGCTTCAATCTGAAGAAGGAGACAAGGAAAACAACTACCGAGATGGAGAGAAAATAAGAAATAGTGTGAATCTCTTCTTCACTTTCAGTTAAACAAGATGGACCAATCCACATCCTCTCAATTGGGAAGAGTTAGTGAGCATTGTTGGCTGTCCTAATCTGACTGGCTTGAATCTCATTTTTTTTAAGCCTCAATCATCACTTTTTTTTAATGTTTGCCTTTAAAAGATTATTTTTATCTTATATCATGCATCTTTAAAAAAAATTATAAAATAAAAAAATAATTGATTTGCACAATCAACAATGCTTAATTGAGCACCACTCATTCCATAATTGAGGGGTTCCAAGTGCAAGACGGATTGGGAAGGAGTAAAACCTACAACACCTGAAATTAATTAAGAATAATTATGATAAATTAGGAATTAATATGGATTTAATTAAAAAAATTGATTAAGAGATGTGGACAATTAATTTGGACTTTATGAACAATTTAATTAAGCTTTGAGCTAAGTATAGAAGCCCAATCTCATTCAAAAGGAAATCCAATTCCATTTCTTAAAGGCTCAATATTGATTTTGTACAAAATCAATTTAAATGTACTCTTATAGTTTGGCTCAACCAACCAAAAATTTGAGCCAAAGTAGATTTTTAGGCCTTTGGATTAGCATATTTTATTCTTAACTCTAAGTGTTCTGCAACCCAATTCATCAAACCATGACCAAGCAACTAGGAAGGAGCTTAATTAGACCTTGGGTTAATGGGTCAACCCATTTCTCACTAAAACCCTAAGAGAAACCCTTTTGCTATTCACTTGAATTAAAAAAAAAAAAACTTTAAGGGTCTGTAGAGCAAGGAGCATTTTCGAAGGTTTAAGATGGAAATGAGGGTTTTCTGCATATTTTTATAATTTCTCCCTTCTAGAGCCAAAATTAGCTAAGGTAATCCGTAGAAAACTTAATCTTCTCTTCTTTCTCTTCAATTTAAACCGATTGGTTTTTCATTTAGAATATTTTCACCATACACCCAAATCTGAAGTGTGTTGTTTGGTGTTTTTATAGTGGATTTTCGAAGGTTGAGATTAGGAGGGATATTGGGTAAGCATTATCTTCTCATTTTGATGCATTTTCTGTTGGTTTAAGGCCACTATAGTTGACTTATAATGTGAATGGTGTTTTTGTGCAATTTTACCTAAAAAATTGGGTGATATTTTGGAGTTTCTGGTCTGGGAACAGCCAAATTTGAATTTGGAGTTTTATAGTAGTTAGGTAAGTGTTCTTTAAGTAGTTTATGATGCTTGAGTCTCATAGTATCTGATTTATGCTACAATTAACATTTGAGAATATACTTAATTTGATTTAGGGCCTCTAAAGTATGAGAAAGTGTGAGGATTTATCATTGGCTTTAGAATTTAACTCAATTCAGTGAAAAAATTGGGGTTAATTTTAATTTTATGTATATGTCTATTTTAATTTTATATCTGCTGCACAAGTATGATTTTGAATGCTAAATGAATAGTTAGCTATCTAAATTGTATGTTTGGACTTTATATGAGTCCATGGTGGAGTTGTAATGTGGCTGCCACCCGTGCATTATGCTTTTATTAGGCATCGGGTTTTGATCAAACCCTTGTATGCATTGAATACAGGTTGTGCTCATTGGAGAGTTGGTACCATGGACGAACCTCTCCTGGTGGTATTTGCCTTTAACATATAGAATGTAATTGCTAGTATGAGATAGTAGTTATTGATAGTCTAATTATTTCATTTGTTGATATGACTGATATTTCTTATGCTTATTTGATTAAATGCATATGTGTTAATTAAATTAATACATATGAATAGAATTTACCTCTTAGTTATAAAATTTGAATTTCACCCCGTTTCATAGGCTAACTATTTTCAGGTGATGGATATCAATGATAAAGGAAAACAAGTGGATGGATATCAATGAGCTAAAATCATGTATAAGCAATGCTACACTTGGGTTAATTTAACTTAGAGTAGATGCTAATTTTGTTACTTTGTTGTATAGTATCATTATGTAATTACGTTGCCAAGTGTATGAACTTTTGGGTTTTGAAATCAAAGTGAAACTAATAGGAGAATAGACCTTATATTAGTTGCAATGTGATGCATGGATTCTTTTGTAACTTGATATGAAACCTTGTTGATACTGAAAATATAATTATGTGTTGCTTTGATTGTTGATTTTGGACTAATATTATATGAAACCTCTATTGAAATCCACATTGACTGATAATAGTAGTGGCTTATGTATTCCTTGTTGTGAAAGTTCATGATAAGCTGATATATGATAAAAGATAGGTTGAAATCAACATTTAGGTCTTTAAATGAGTATGATAAATATGCTGAGTAAAATAGGTGGTGGGATACCATTTAAATCTTTTAAATTAAGTTAAGATGACCTAAGAATGTTACTAGAGGGAGAGCTAGAATGTGTGAAACGAAATTTAGAGAAACTAGGGATAGAAGGGAGTTGAGCTGTAGCCAAAATTACCCAAGTTGTAGTCAGAGGTCATCTAGAGGCTAAGAGCATTGCGACGTAGAGTGTCTTGTCGCGACGCAAGCTCAGAATTTCACTCAGGGAAAGTTACATAACCTAACTTCACCACGACACAATTTAAGAAATTAGGTGGGATGAGTTCCCGAGAGTAACTTCATCACGGTGTAGCATTCCAAGTAGCAGCAAGAATTAAGCCGAGAAAAAAATTAAAGTTACAATAGGCCACCTCGTTGTAGCGTAGATTGTGAAGCTTTAAATAGTAGGCTCTACAGGATAATTTCGAGCATGACGCGGGATCCTGAGTCGCCGCACAAAAAGTATACTTTTGGTCTCGAGTTTTGGTAGCCACTTACGCCATAGCATGGACACACCTAGTCACGGCGCAAGTACCTAAACTTGATTTTTAGGATCTAGTAGCCAATTTACCAGCAATGGAAAAGCTCCAAGTCGTGGCCCAAACTCTTATTTTTGCTTAGAAATCTTAGATTTTATTATGGTATTATTATGTGATGACTTGGAAACATTTATAAGAGGATTTTGTGAAGATAAAATCAATGGTAAAATGGATTAAGGGTTTAATTGATAACTTAAATTACTTGTAGAATTAAATTGCTATACCCTATAATTAATAATCCTATATGATAATAAGGTTTGAATTTTTTTCACTATTTTACTTAAATAACTAGTTGTATTAATATTAAACCTTGTTTAATGATCCTTAATTATGCAATTAAGCTTAAACTATTATCATTAGGAGTTAGAGTCGTTGCAAAACCAAAGCTTCAAGAAGGTTGGAGATATAAAGGGAATAAAAAATAGAAAGAAATAAGGGAAAGAAAAGGAAACATGTGGCTTCTAGTAATCTGATGCCTAAAGAAATGCAATGAAAAATATAAAGATAATTGAAACTGAAAAGGAGGAGGTCCTACAAGTTAATGGAATAGGGATTACAGTGTGTGGGATAAGTGTGATTACTATGAAACAAAAAATAAGAAGAGTCACGTGGCAGCATCTAAACATCCGGAAGATATATATATATATATATATATATTGAAAAAGTCGAAAAACACAAAGGAACTAGGCTTAAAAAAAAAAAATTAAAAAAAGATATTTCAAAAATATTAAATTTGAACTCAATTAAGTTTTTTGTAATACTAATTATTTTATTTAACAATGCCTCTCAAATTTTTTATTAGGTTATTGTGAATTGTTTAATTAATCTTCTTAACTTTTTTAAGTTCAATTTATTATTTGTTTAAATTATTATTACTGATGTTAGATAAATTCTTATTATTTCAAGATCTCATTTTATTGAGTTGTTACAATTCTCTTAATTCAATTATGATTTATTTCTGCATTTATTTTCTTATTTCTTTATTTGTTTTAATTTTTCCTTTTGTTTCAAATTTCCAAATTGCTAGGTTATTACATGCTTCTTCTGTGCGTGTGTTTTTCCTTGTAAGGGCTTTTCTTTCATCGGTAATAATCTGGCCTTCAATTTTGTCAAATTTATCATTAGAATTGCAGGTTATGCTGAAACCACCTTATTTTGGAAATTCTTCTCGAAGGCTCTGTTTATTGATTCTGCAAGACTCTCAAATGGAGGTTCTCCTCTGCAAACATTTTTATGGTAGTACCCTTACAGATTGGTCTATTTCTTCCAATACCAATTCTTTAAATTTTTTGCATTTTAAATTTCAAAAAATTCTAGACTACACACTCCAAATGCAACCTTCTTCTTTTCCTTTGAATATTCAAGCACAACGTCGCTGGAATACATTTCATCAAGGACATAAAAAGGTTCGGATTGACAGAGTCTTCAATTGAAATGCATAAATGACCAACCAGATGTAATGTAAACATGTAACAAATATGGTAAGTTAAGAAATTTGAATTAGCTTCTAAATTATTAGAACAGTAGTTTTGCTTCTAACATAAAATAGACAATAGGCAAAGGCCTTGCTCTGTGACTTCCTCAGCTTTTGCATAGCTACTATGACCAATGAGATGACCTTCGACTATCAAATCACATTACTATATAAGTAATCTTGAGATTTTCTGTTACAAAGTAGTGTTGCCGGACATCATGATCACTGTCTTCTTATTCTTCAGCATACGCGACCTTCTCTCATTTTTCTTTGATTCCTCAAATCCACAACCAACATCATCACCAACCTACTCTACTGTTTTTCAATACGGAATAAAAAGCAAAAACTTGTTGGGATCAACATGAATTTGAAGGTCACCAAAGACGTTATGCTTTACAACATTCAGATCTAGAGCATAAGAGGTGGATAAATTCGAGGTAGGCCACTCTGAATTGAGTGAGATTGTCATCTCATACTTGGATTGAAGAGATTTATAACTTGAGAGGCAAGATCTAACCTTTTCACTTTTTTGAAGGGACAAACGTGTCAATAAAGACCAGCGAGTGATGTTAGAGATTTTTGATAATCCATTATACCCATAATGCTCATCACAATCAACTGTCAAGTTCACAGGGCCCATCCATTCTTCCAAACAAAAGGCGTTGTCTTTTGTTGCTGTTCCTTTCACGCTTGGATGCGTTAAACCTCTTCCTTCCTCAAAGATATTTGATAATGTCATCTCAAACGCATGTATTCCTACACACGTTGGAGGATATTCATAATAGTGGACATGCGTCTCAAAATGTTGTCTCCCAATCTCAACTGATGATGGAAAATCTAACCAACAAATTTTGTGAACAAATGGAAGCGATGAGGCCAAACATTTTAACTCTTCACTATCAATACCGTAGATGTCTTTGAATGTTACCCTTATTGCTTTAAACTGAAACCCACAAATGTTGTTGTCTTCAGATATTAAGACCCTAAAGCTCACTTCTACGAGTGACAAGACCAGAGGAATGAAGTAATTGTTGACAAACAGTAACTTTGAACTTGTTGGATGAATGTTGCTACCAAGATTTATACACCTTAGCTTGAAGCAACCAATCATGTATAAAGAATGAAGATTGACCAATGAATCTGAAGAATGAACTTGTACCAAATTTACACAATCATCAAGATATATATATCGAATATTTGGTGTCTGGGAGAGATCTGGGAGTGTAACGAGGTGCTTAGAGCCTCCTACATCTATAGTTTTTAAATTTGGGAAGTGCTGTAATAGAAAGACAAAAAAAAATGTAAAATTGGATTCAAGAGTAAAGAGGAACAACACAAAAAATACCAAAACATTTAGGAATACATACCTGATCCCCATCCCAAAGTTGTTCGAGATTACTATCAGGCATTGAAAGGCGAACGAGATTCTCTGCACAAAATCTTAGTGGTACAGATGATAAAGGGTATCCATCCCAATAGAAACTCTTTAATTCCTCAGGAAGACACTCAATACTTTCAGAAATATACACTTTTGAATGCTCTCTATAATCAGATTTAAAAAAATCAAGGAATCTCATATTGTGCATCTTCTCAAAGGTAGTAGCAGTTAATTCAATCTTCTTTGTCTCACATATGTCAAGAGACATGCTTCGGATTCTTTCAGTCCCCTAGCAACCACAAAAAAATAAAGTAATTGCTTAGCAAATAAAGATGATTATTACTAAACAAATTGCTAAGCTTTAATCCTTTAGCTAAAAATGTAACTCAGCTAAAATATATTACTTCGATTACACTTCTCTCCCTTTCATTTAGGAGGATTTATTTTGGTCGCTCATCTCAGTTGCAACAATTTATATTTCACTAATTTTTAATAAGTTACATCTTTTCACTACTTTTTTGGTCAGTTAAACTTCATCACTTAAGGAACAGTGCCTCAAATCCATATTAATAATCTCACGCCAGCAAAAGGGCAAATAGGCAAAATGGAAAAACAAATGACTTCATGCATATCATTAAAACTTGCCTACAAATAATAAAGACTAGTTTTGAAAGTATATATCACAGCAAGTCAAATTTTGAGAGGATAAAATAAAGAGAATAAAAATAAAATTGACAATTACCATTTTGTTCTTCAAAATATGATAAATATCCTCGTGCTGCCATAGTCGAATTGGTTTTCCAAGTTCATTAATGGATTGTTGACGAGCAACCTCTTGACCCATTGCCTCAACCAAATCATGCATTACAATTTGTCCATATTCATCAACTAAAATGAGGGACCTCTCAAAGAGAACATGTATATCAATAAATGCAGACAAATCATAATAGTTTTGTATCTCTCCCACATATGGCTTGTTCCTTCCCCTAAAGAAGCATGCCAAATCAAGAAATATATCCTTTTGTGCGTCATCAAGTCCATCAAAACTTAATTTTAACACTTCAAAAATTTCCAAGTTTGGAGCCTTTTTGAACTTTTGCAAAGCACTTTCCCATGCTTCTATTTTCCTACCATAAAGAAAGGAGCCCAAAACTTTAAGAGCTAATGGAACACCATGACAATATTTCACCCCTTGTTCTGATAACTCTACAAAATTTTTAGTTGGCTCATGTTGCTTGAAGGATTTTAAACTGAAGAGTTCAAGGGCATCATGGAAATTCATTTCTTGAACATGATATGTCACATAAGATCCAGCATTCTTAAGCACTTGTATATCTCTTGATGTAATAATGATTCTACTTCCTAACCCAAACCAATCACACACATTAATCAAATCTTCAACTCGAATAGAATTGTCCACATCATCAAGAACAAGAAGAATCTTTTTATGTTGAAGCCTGTTCTTCACACAAGTGGAGTTGATGCTGTAGGTGCCAAAATCTTGGTCATCTAGGAGTTCTTGAAGACATTTATCTTGTAGCTTGTTCAATCCAATTCTTGCTATTTGATCTCGTACATTTGCTACAACACAGCATGATTCGAATTGTGCATTTAGCTTATGAAATACAACTTGAGCAAGTGTGGTCTTACCTATACCACCCATGCCCCATATTCCCACTGTGCGAACATCTGGTGATTCCAAAAATAATAATGCTTCAATGTTCTTAATATGAGGATGAATGCCAACCACTCCTTCAAAATCACATGAAGATATACAATTTAATTTCTTTAAAATATCATTGACAATTTGTGCAATAAGTCTTGATTCAGGCCTAGCAAATGATTAAAAGAAGAAAAAGTAAATGGTAGAGAACAAAAATAAAAACAACTAACAAAGTTTGGCATATAGTATCATGAAATAAATTGGCGACAATATTTAAAATATGTAATTTAGTTAGTATATGCTTTATTAATTATTAATGCAATTATAAACGAGAGTATATAATAAAAGAGCACATGAATGTAGCAAAAGAATGAATAGACTCATTGCCTTAATTTGATGGAGTCCCACCCAGAGAGGTTGGCTACTTGAGTCAAAGCATCCTTCCACCTCTGCACTTTGTGCTTGTTATTCTTGAATCTCTGCTCATGTTTGATGAATGCATCTCCATAACTCCCACTCTGTTTTCGTATATCTGATGGATCTACGTTGTAGAAAATTGGTATCACAACCATTCCATATTTCTGTTTACATTCCAATATTTTGACGAGCTCATCCAAGCACCATGTTGAAGAAGCATAATCTTTTGAAAAAATGATCACACAAATACTTGATTTCTCTATTGTTCTCAGAAGAGCTGGTGAGATTTGTTCTCCTTTGCCAAGGTCGTTATCGATGTAAGTTTGAATCTTTGCCCTGCACAACGCTTCATAAAGATGACTGGTGAAACTATCACGGGTGTCCTCCCCTCTAAAGCTAAGGAAGACATCGTGCTTGGCTGCAGGAGGAGGAGCCTCAGTAACATCAATAGATGAAGAAGAAGAATCCATTGAAATTGGCACAGCACCATCCTTAGAACTAGAAACAAATCATGAATAAATTTTGGGTTAGAAGAAATTAATCAAACAGTAGTAGCAAGAAATTATGAGAAGGGGATGGATGAACAAATTAAATGTTTACCTGTCAACCGTGGTTGGATGGAAGCCATGACGTGAACGAGAGACGAATTTGATAACTTTATAGGCCGCAACTGCTGCTGCAATCATTAAAGCCTTGGGTGCATCCATGTGTTAACCTTTATTGCTTTCAGCAAACCAAGCTAAGGAGATGATATATAGGTTCGTTCTGAGTAATGTGATGATCTTATTAGAGAGTACTACCCTAGCTAGTAGGTGCTTTATTCCCAAACTCCAAAATGGGCAGGTTTCATATTGAATGAAATATAGCTTATATAGTGGAGCAGAAATTATTCAAAAAAAAAAAAAAACAGGACAAGACTTTGAACCTCAGGTCTAAATGACCTTTAACTCCAACTTTTGATTCATGCTTTAACCTTAGCTTTCCTGTCATAATTGGAATCACAAGCTGCTTCTAACACGCTTGAGCTTGTGACCACCAAACTTGGAAAAGAGACCAATCAGGGAGGAAGAAAGTTAGGAAGAAACCAGTTGTGACTGCTTTCTTTGTTCCACAAACAGTCCATGAGAGTAAATAGGCTTTTTCCCATCTTGATGCAATTGTACCCACAGAATGGCAGAATTTAATAATTCAAACGAGAAAATTGACGTCACTGGTTCTGACTTTCAAGGATAAGATACATATTAATAAATAAATGATAAAATGTTGAATTCAACTGGAAAGGTTGTTTCCTAGTTTTTTCACCTTGGTTTTCCTTTGAACTTTGGGGGAAGGACGTGATTAGAAAGAAAACAGATATAAATTATACTAGCGAATCATGTCTTTTCAAACGTTTAAAGATTTAAATAGATAAGAAGCTGCATAACAAATAAATAATAAAATATTGGGTTGCTTGAAATGGAAGCGATATGGGTTAGTTCAGAGTAACGCGAAGATGCTATTTGAACACGCTTCAGATTGAAGAGAATACCTTGTCCAGTGGAGCAAGATGGGAAAGTTCTTCCCAAAACAATATATAATGGAATCCGTTTAGAAAAAGCAAACGCGCTTTGCTTTTTCTTTTTGACGGTAAGCAGCTCAAAGACAGTCAGGAAAAGACATTATCCATCTTTTATTGGATCGATATCTAAGTGGCTTATACATAAATTCTCAAGGATGACCAAGGTCAACACCAAAGTTCCGAGGTTCACAGTCAGTACCTTGGGTGGAAATAATTAGTTGTATTGTGCTTGAATTTATTTAATTGCAACTTTTTTAATTTCTTTCTGCTTAAAATAAGACTCACATACATCTCATCGCTAAGAGTGCATCCCATTTTACTCCACGAGGTAGAAATTAAAAATCAAAATAAAACCATATATAAAGGAATATAAAATTTCTTTTTGGAAATGAGATTCAACGTCAGCTAAAGTAGAGAACATACATCTATCTCTTGAACATGATGCTCTTTATGAAAATATTTTAGAAGTGGAAAATTACCTGTAAATGCAGAAGTTAATTATGGTAGAGCACAAATCACACGGCATGAGAATCAATAGTGCATCTAGCTTATTCTTTACAAGTGCTTCATAACCTGAAGAGCTGCAAGGAAGAGTCCCCATCAAGGGCCTTTGAGAAATAATGTTTCAAAATTCTTTTATAGTTGTGATCTTATAAATTGGTTTGCTATCTTCATTTAGCAATTCCTTTATTGGACCATAAACTTTTGGTGTACCCTGAACTGTGCCATCAGAGTCTATAAAGAAGCTTACTATGGAAATCCTTGGGCCTATTTTGTCACATCCCGAAATAGAGATGTGAATGGCACAAAATACGAAAAGACCCTATATCCTTAAACCTGACAAATACAGAAATATAAATGTAATTCTTATGCATGATTTGATGAAAGTAATAATCCTAAACTAAAATATAATTCCCTTAATTACTTCCCTTCTTATTAAAACCAAGTTTTACGTTTTGTCATGGTTCATGTCAAGATCATAGAGAGCTCAGCTCTCAATTTAACAATCAATAATCATAAATAAACCATAGGGTTGAGAATCCTGCCTGAAATATGTGGAGTAGACTCTAGAGTACAACTATACATACAAAGACAACAATTTAATAATACTAGACAAACTTATTGCTAACTCTTCATTAATAACTCTCTCAAACTACATTGGAAGAGCTTTAAACACAACTTCCCTCTCTGCAAAAATAAATAATAGAATGACCAACGATATTTAATAGGTAGAAAATAAAGCACAATAACTAAAAAAACAAGTGAGTACAAAATTTTTCTAAATAAAAATAAATGTGGACATAATAATACATAACTAAAACTTTAAGTATGGAAAGGTGTGAAATAAGTTTTATAAAAATTCAAATTCATAAGATAGAAGAGGTATGGAATAATTCGTATATATAAAGAGTTGAAGGAGATTTGAGGTGATGAAAAATTATTTATTACATTATCAATGCAATAAAATACAAGAAACATGTAAACATCTAATATTTCAATCAAGATGTAAAGTTAACAGGAGATAATTATAAATAATAAGTAAAAACTAAATGCCAACATTTAAAAAGTTTAATGTAGAATAGAAAATAATTGTTATACTAAAAATAATTTATTAAAAACACTTTGTTAAGAAAATCTGTGCAGAACTTTATATTCTAATATATATACTAACACAAGCACATAGCCTACAGGGATAAATAATCACATATCTAAACATAAACACTCAACCCATGAACCATTAAAGAACATTTAGCTTAGTATTGCAAAAAACACGTGGCCATATCCAAAGTTAATTGAAGGCTAATAAAAATGCTATTAGCGACCAATATTCCATTCAGTCCCACCTGTTACACACACACACACACACACACACACACATTATCATTGTCAAATTTCAAAATGTAACACACACACACACACACACATTATCATTGTCAAATTTCAAAATGTAACACACATTATCACACACACATTATCACACACACACACACACACATTATCATTGTCAAATTTCAAAATGTAACACACACACACACACATTATCATTGTTAAATTTCAAAATGTAACACACACACACACACACACATTATCATTGTCAAATTTCAAAATGTAACACACACACACACACACACATATATATAATATACTAAGGAGAATTCATATATTAAATCTTCCAAATAACTAATACACAATAAATTGCACAAATAATCGTAAAACATTTATCAAACCTATAAAAAAAATATTGAGATAAATTATCATTGTCAAATTTCAAAATGTAACACATTTAATCAATACCAATTCATTTCCATTTGTAACACAAGCGAATATAGTATATCATGGGTTGAAAGATATAATAATTATAATAATAATATACAAACAAGGAATCATTACCTAGGATGCCCATCACACAAACAAAGAGTTTCAAACAAAGACATAGAAAGTAAAACTAAATAAAGGTTTAAAACACATCATACATTACAATTTACTCACAATGCTTACCAATTGGTTATTGGTTGTTCTGCCACTAAACCATCATTACACTTTCCATGAAAACACTTGAAACATTACCTAACACAATCATAATAACCCTTTCAATTGGAGAGTTCAATTTATTTTTCTTTCTCCTTTTACGACCCTAGTCAATTCACCCTAGCCTATTGATTATTTTAATATATTGGTTTATCAAAATATTTATTATCTTCCTGCCTAGTTTTACTAGATGAATCTAGTAAATTCACAACTTTGATCTATGATTCTTTATTTATGTGAATCTTACTTTGATCAATAAATTTTTCTTTCCTACCTTGGGCAATTGTCCTAGTTTAGCATTCAATTTATGTTAGTAAGTTTTTTTTTTTCTTTAATTCCCTAGTATTAATTTTAATTTACTTAGTAAATTTAATTTACTCTCTTCAAGGATTTAGATATTCCTTAAAATATCAAAACTATGGCATTAAACAAATAGAAATTTCACCCTAACCTACTATTCCATTAACTTAATCAAATTTACATTTTATAATGGTTTCGGAAATTGTCTTAGGAGGTCAAGATTGTATAATTAGATTACCAAGCACCTCAACCTAGTTTACTACCTCACATAGCCTTAGTAATTTATTAGATCATAAACTCCTAATTCTAGCGTCAACCAAGCTTAATATGCAATTTACTTTAGTTACTTGGCTATATATCTTACTTCATTTCATATTTCAGGTTAGTCTAATTAAATCTTCCAAATTTTTCTTTTTCAATGGCATATCGATTGAAACAATGGTGTGGCTCTTCTTATACACAATTGAAAACTTAGCCACTAAGCGTATAACTCACCAAGCAATTGAAGTTTAAGCCTAGCAATCCTTTCAAACCTCCACAACCAAGGAAAACACAGGACCAAACCCACGGTTGACTGTGGAGTAAGATGACAAATCCTAACTTCAACTGGCCAAATGACTCCCACTATCCTCCAACTAGTCATCCGGAGCATAACACCTCACAGCCAAGGCTAAAATTACATGTTCAGGTTTGCAAAATGAACATTTTTTGTGGGTAAATTCCATAGGACAGAAACGGGCAGCAAAAATGAATAGAAAGAACAGAAATTAAACAAGAGACTAAACTTACTCAAAGGAAAAGAATTTCTGAAATTTCAGAGCAAGAGAAGCTCCAATACATGCACGGTTCTGGGTTGGGACAGAGGCAAAATATTGCAGATTTATCGCAGTGAGAGACTTGAAAAATCGAGGCAAAAGAGGAAGGAGATTGTTGGAATTTCCAATGCAGAAACAAAGCAACCAAACAGAGGAACATTTGAAGAGAAACAGGGGAAGAAAGCTACCGTACATAGCCACCCACAGGTGCTACGAGATGAGAAGCATCAACGCACAGAACAAAGGCCAAAACTCACGAAGAAAAAATAAAAGCAGAGGAGGGCTTTGGTGCCCTACCACAAATCATGCAATCATGAGATGATGTAAAAGTGCAGGAGAAAGATACACAAGGAATGAGCGGGGGGGAGTGGCACTTTTCCCCCAAGGAGTTGATACAAATAAAAGAACATGTGGGGAAAAGAAGAGGAGGGCACGTGGAAAATTTCTGGAGTTTTCTTCTAGTAAAAATCTAGAACGAGACTTGACAGCAATTAGAGACAATGTAAGGGCTGGAAAGAAAAGAAAAAAAATCCAATCTTAGTTTTTAGGAAAAATTAGAATTACAGACTTATATTATTAAATATTTATAATAAAAGATTTTAAAAATTAATATTATTAGTAAAGATCATTACTATTATCAAGATTTAAGAGATTTTATTATTAATTTTAAGAGATTTATTATTAGGTATAAAAAAATATTAAATTTTTTATATTTAATAATAAATTTTTTAAAATTAATAATGATGATTTTTAAAAATAATTTTAATTTTTAAACTTTTTTATTATAAATATTTAAAGATATAAATTTTTTATTAGAATTTTTTTATTTTTATTTTTTACCCACACTACTGTAGTTGAAGGAGAAGAGAAATTGAAGGGAGACATAGTTAAAGTAGCAAGTCCATATTTAAACCCAGCGTCCTGGGGCAGGCGGAGAAAGTCGCAGCCCCTATAGCTTGGCAAGGCTTATGTCTTTGTTCCCTTCTACATATCTTATCCTATACTCCGTTCACTTTTTTGGGATTAATTTATTATTAGTCTTAATTATTTAGATTTAAAATTTTAGAAAGCAGTACCCTTTTCTTATATGTTTTAATTTTCTTATTATTTCAAGTTCTCAATTCATTGAATCGTTACATATTTGCCTTCTAACATTCTGTAAAAAAACACGGATGAACCTGTGGTTCGTAATAAACTGCGCCATCAACAATAATACTAATTAGGGCACTTGTAACAAATTGTTTCAGTGAACTATTTTAGTGAATTTACAATTAGAAAAATTTATCATTAAGTCTCTATAATTTACATTAATTTTTAATTTGATTCTTATAATTTATTTTTTTAAAACAGGTCCTCGTAATTTTAAACCGTACGGTTAGTCCCTATATTTTACAAATATTTATCTTCTACTCCTCATAGGTGCCAGGCGGATTGATGCCGTTAGAGAATTGCTGAGGTGGCATAACAGAGTGATGAGCATATTTTTTTAATGCAAATATTTGTCGATTGATATTGGAATTTGGAAGCGAGGAGAAGACCTGCATTTAAGTACCAATACACTAACTATTGAGCAGAAGTTTCTCTGAAACGGGTAGGATGCCATCGAAGAACTGAGGTCTTTACCTCTAGCAAGAGCACTGATTTTAGTTGCTTTCTCACATCCGCCAGAAATGAGTGTTGCAGCACTGCGATGAGAAATTGATCACAGGACAACAATAAGAAAAAGAAATCAGTAACAAGAGAAATTTTAAAACAAAAAGCTATAGGTTCCAAATGCACTACATAGCAAGTATTGTAGTTACCTTGTATCTCAATTGGATTATGTAGGTGGCACCAATATACACACACACACACACACACATATATATATATATATCAAACATAATTTTTCCCAACTTTTTGTCTTTTTAAGAACAATGAGTGAAGGGAAAGAAAACCGCAACATCTCAAGTACTCAGAAACAAGGCATAGCATAATCCCCTTGGCTGAGTTTGAGCACGTTCAACAATAACAGGAAGGTTAATAAAATTATTTGTCAGAAATAAAGTCAAAATACTAGTGTACAGAGAATGGAGGAAAAAAAAAAAAAAAAAACAGAGCGCAGCATAATCACAATTACTTAGAAGAAAATTTTACCTAATTTTTTGTCTTTTTTAAGAACAACGAGCAGGGAAAAAGAAAACCATAACATCACACTTACTCAGAAACAGAGCATAGCATAATCCCAAGCATTCATGTACCAATAGTCAAAGACAAACTTGATTAATATTCAGTGCATTTCCTCTCATTTCATTCACTCTCTTCCCTTTGATCACTGCTTAAAAAAAAAAAATTTAATCCATCCGACCAGACATGTGCTTTGCCTAATATATTGATATACAAATAATCATGAGATAGAAAATGTTCACCTGGATTCTCCCTTTGTAAGTTAAAAATGTTGACCTGGATTCTCTCTTTGGCAAGTTATCATTTAGAATACTAAGGTACCTTGCCATTTTCATTACTTCATTAAGTTAATTTGATATCTATGCAAATTTACGTTTGTGTTCTACTCCAATCTTCTCTACGCCAATCCCTAGCTCTACCTGCGTTTGTGTTTACCTGCTCTCCCTCCATCATGTCTCTACAAAAAACCCTAAATAACAGAGCTTTCTATGCGTTTTCTCCTGCAAATTCGTGCGTACTACTATGTGTTCACGTTCTATTGTGCATGCGTTCTCAGCGTTGCGTGCTGTCTGTTTTGCTTTTGGCCGAGGGTTGCAGTGTGGGTGCGTTGAAGGACAATGTGTGGCTTATGTGGATGCCACCTTATCACTCTGTTATGCCACATCAGCAATTTTCTGACTACATCAGTCCACTTGGCACCTATAGGGAGAAATAGATAAATGTTTGTAAAGTATAAGGATTAACTATATAACAGTTTAAAATTATAAGAATTTGTTTGAAAAAAATAAATTATAAGAACTAAATTAAAAATTGATATAAATTATAAGGATCAAATAAATAATTTTTTCTTTACAATTTTTTAAATTTATCAATTATTTGATATACTGTTATTTTCATTTTAATATTTTGAATGTTAAGAAACATTTAATATATTTGTATTTTGTACACTAGTAAAAAAAATTCAAAATAGCATAGGATTTTATTGTTTTAAATAGTATATCGCATAAATGAATTCTAAGTTTCAGTTACATAAGATATTAGTGTAACAAACTTAGATGTTTTACATAAGAAGAGGTTTATCATATCTAATATCATTCATAGTATTCTGGCCATAATATCCGCTCATTATAATCATTTGTCAATAGTAACCTAACTACAATCCCGGAACATATAATATCAAAGAATACAAAAACAAATGTCATAGAATGTTTAATACTTTGATGTTGCTTCTTATCCTTGAAGAATCTTCTTGGAAACAATCTCCAAGGAATGTCAACTCTTACATTTGCTTTCATGTTGATCTATTGATTGATCCTTTTGCAATTTAAAATTTAAAGAACCTATAGGTAACAGTGATAGTTTTGTGCACAACAATATGTAAGGACTATTAAAACTGATGAACATTAGGGCTTTGCTGTGAGAAATACTAGAACATAGAGAGCATATATTTAAAAATATATATATATATCTAAGGATCCAAATTTTATAAAATTTATAATAAAAGATCTTAAAAATTAAAATTATTTCAAAGACTATAATTATTATCATATTTTAAAAGATTTATTACTCGGTTTAAGGAATTTATTATTGGCATAGAAAACCCTTAAAATTTAATAATAATTATAGTCTTTAAGGATAATTTTAATTTTTAAAATATTTTATTATAAATTTTACAAAATTTGATTCCTTAAATATAACTTTCCCTACTCTTAGTATGCACAATTGTTTGATAAAGATAGTTCACACCAAGAGGTTAGGTCTTCTTTCTTTTAAATAAAAAATAGTTTCTTTAATTTTCAACAATATCCATGCACTCAAATATGTTTGTCACCCTTATACATCCACGTTAAACTAAAACCCACAGATGTTGCCATCATGAGATATTAAGACCTTAATGGTTAATTCTCCTTCAAATTAAAATAATTGTGGACAAACAATGTCAGATGAACGTTAGAGTCTGAGACAAATATGAGAATTTGATAAGGTGCTTTGAGAATCTATTTGTTAACTTGCGGTAAATAACCTTAATGCAACTTTTATCATTAACAACTATTGTGCAACTATTGAAATAAGAGGGAGAGATGTATGGAGCCAGCAAAGATGTTTCTTTGTTTTTTCTCTATTTCTTCTCATTGGAAAGCAACAAAAAATAAAATAGGGAATTTGATTGAATAGGTTAGCTACAAGTTAGCAACTTAAATTTCAATCAATCCTAAGGTAATAAGAAAGTTACAATTGAAATAAACTTCACCTAATCTATTTGAAAGATAAGGATGTAAGAGCATAATAGATAAAATAGAATAATAAATTAAACTAATTTAAATTAAATGATTAAAATCATACTTGCCTAACAAAAAACAACTCTTGCACATGAGCCTATTTATTGACATCGACTTTCGACACTTCTCCTCAAGTTATGGAGTAGATGTTGATCATTTCCAACATGTTTGTTAACTTTTCAAACTTAACTCTAGCAGTAGCCTTTGTCAAAACATTTGCCACTGAGCATTCATAGGAATATAACTTAACTCAAGTATGCCAAGGTCAATATTATCTTTGATAAAGTGACAATCAATCTCTACATGCTTAGTCTTATCATAGTGAATAGGAGTTTTAGCAATCCTGATAGTCCCATGTTATTACAAAATACTTTCATAGGTAAGTCAAAACTAAGCTTAAGTTTCTTAAGGAGTCTCATTAACTAGATCCTTTCATAAATTCTAAGTGCTAAAGCATGAAACTTTACTTTAGCACCACTCCATGTAACTATGGGTTGCTTTTTACTCCTCATTGTAACCAAATTTCTTTAAAAAAATGTAGAGTAACTCATAGTTAACCTCCTATTAGTCATTGACCTAGCCCAATTAAGATCTAAATACGCTTTAATACCCTTTTATTCACCTTTCTTGAATAATAGGCCTTTTTAGAGGTCATTTTAAGGCATCAAAAGATCTTATACACCATTTCCATATGATCTTTATTTGGTTTATTCATGAATTGATTGGCCACACTTATAGGAAAACTAATGTCAAGATGAGTATGAAACAAGTAGATTAGTCTTCCTATAAGTCTCTAATATCTATGTTAACTAGAGAACTTTCTCACTTAAGTTTCAACTTATAGTCAATCTCCATTAGAGAATTTGTAGTCTTACATCCCAACATGACCATTTCTTCAAGAAGATCTAGAGTATATTTTCTCTATGACATAGAAATGCCTTCTTATTCCTTGCAATTTTCGTTCCTAAAAAGTACCTTAAACTACCCAAAGTTTTTCACCTCAAATTCAATTACAAGTGTCTCATTAGTCGAACAATTTCATCATACAATCCCTAGTTATTGTAATGTTATCCACATAAATTATTAAAATTGCCAATCTCCCATCCAAACCATCTTTACAAACAAGGTGTAATCAATCTAACATTGAATGTATCCCTTGTTATTGACAATAGTAATGAATCTCTCAAACCAAACTCTTGGAAACTGTTTGAGCCTGTATAAGAATTTATAAAGTTTACACACCTTAGTACCATTGCTTATGTCTTCTAAGCCTGAAGTAATTTGCATAAATATCTTTTCTTCAAGGTCTCCATTTAGAAAAGTGTTCTTCATATTTAATTGATGTAATAGCCAATCAAGATTTGTTGTAAGGGATAGTAAGACTTTAATTATATTGAACTTCGCAACTAAGGCAAAAGTTTCTTAATAATCAATGCCTTGAGTTTGGATAAACCCTTTTAGCAATAAGTCTTGCTTTATGGTGACTAATACTACCATTTATATTATATTTAATTATAAAAATCCATTTGCAACTCACTGGAGTTTTTTTGGGAGGAAGATTAATAACTTCCCAAGTTTTATTTTTCTTAAGTACTTCCAATTCCTCTTAAATCATAGCTTGCTAATCTCATTTCTTGGCTGCCTTATACATATTAGTAGAAAATATTTTTAAAGGAAATGTTATGCATAAATGCCTATAACTGATAAGGTAATTTGTCATAAGCAACAAAATTATTAATATAATGTTTTGTGTAACTTTTCACCTTTTAGAGCAATAAGAACCTCTAAACCTTTAGAACTCAGGGAAAGGGAAATTGATTGACTTTGCTTGGAATGTGTGCACTCATTTGTCTACTATTCAATAACACTACTTTTCTCCCCTTACTCTTCTGCCATTGTTATCAGTTGATTTTTCCTTTATTGTTTGGCACTAGGATAAACATTTAGTTCAATGATGTAGGTTATATATGGGTCTATTTTAGGGATTAGGTTTTGCTAGTCAAGTTTACGGTTGTCTGAGCTAGTTTTAGGACTATTTAGGCCTAGGCTAGGTCTATTTGGGTTTAGATTAGGGCTCTTTAAGCTTGGGTCAAAAAAAGAAAGCCCAAAAAATTGTCAAATTTATTTCTAAATGATCATTCCTCTTTTCTATTGTCATAATTCTCCCATTGAATGGGTGTTTGGGAGTAGAATGGAATCATTTCAAAAAAGGTTACGTTTAAGGTGGTGAACACTTTCTTTGTAAAGGGTAAGTAGCAATTGTAGCCTTTCTTGATAAAAGAAAGTCCAATAGACACGCATTTAATGGCCTTAAGATCAAGTTTTCTTCCATAGTCATTATAGACAAAATGAGGTACTATCAAAGACTCAATAAGAAAAGGATGTCATGGTTTGATTTATGGGATAGTGTTTAAGGAGTTTTTGATAAGGTTATCTAAATTTTAAAATTCAAGATAGCATTCTATTAATCAAATATGTAGTTAAAATGGACTCCCCCTAAACCATTTAAGACTATTAGAACCAAGTAGTAATGGCCTATCCATTTCTACGATATGCCTATTTTTTCTTTTAGCCACTCCATTTTATTAAGGTATATTAACATATGAGCTTTGTCAAAAGATAGCATGGTTAGTTAAATATAAGTCAAGGGTAGTATTAAAGAACTCTCTTCTGTTGTTGGATCTAAAAATTTGAATGGAAATCTAAATTGTGTTTGGATTAATTTGTGAAAATTTTGAAACACACTAGTAACTTGTAATTTTTCCTTTAAGAGGTACACCCATGTTAATCTAGTGTTTGAATGTCTCCAGACATTATTATGGATTAGGAAGAATGGTTGAGAGGGTTGGCACAGATGAAAGAAATAAATAGACCTAGTGCATTCAAAGAGTTGACAAATTTCACAGTTAAAATACTAAGTACTTTTGTTCATCAATTGGGGGTAAAATTTTGGGAGAATTAGAGTTACAGACCCAAAGATAGAAATATTTCTTCTCAAGGACCTATTATTATTGGGTTTAGAATAGATTACCACTGACTTTAATTAAAATCCCTAAATCCAGTGTTAATAGATCCTTAAAAGTGAATTTTTTCATCTTTGGGTCCCTCACTCTAATTTTTCCTAAAATTTTTGCATGTAATAAAAGTTTGGGTGGTTAAGCCTATAATGCCATAACAAAACATTATTTTCTTTATTTGAATTAGAAATAAAGGACGTAACAATGTTGTTCTTCTTGGGTCCTTTTGGCTAATAGAGTAGAGTATGGCACACTAAATCCTAAAAACAATACCCAAATGCTTAGTCTTACACTTTAAATCTTTAATAGGTTTGCTTGTAAATAGAAGATTATATTGCAATATGGGTACAAGAAGAACATCTTTCATAATTAATTGTTCAGAAATTTATGCCATCCCTATACCACTTACGTCAACTAAAGAATCATCAACCATAATGACATAAACCTTCTTAAGACTTGAAACAAATTCATCTAAGAAAGAAATATTACCAATCATATGATTTATGGCACCTAAATCGACTAAGTGTAGGATATTTTAGAGTGTGCCATGAAAAATTTATCTCTTTAAGTTATAACCTCTATTCTAACCACTTGTTTAGAACTTTTTCCTTGATTAATCATCATTTTTTGCAAAATGGCTAGGAGCTCTCCATTGGACAAATTAGTTTTAGTGGTGGCATAAGTCTAGTTCTATTCTTTTCCACCAATGACAAGGCTCAGAAACTCCCTCTATGAACATGGTTTCTAATTTGATGGCTTGCCCTAAAGTTTCCGATGTTTCTTCATAGTGTGACTAACTTTCTTATAATGGTCACACCATGTTTTATCACCTTTCTTTTGCTTGAAGTTAGCAACACCACTAGTTTTAATAGCTATGTTAGAAGACTCCAACACCATTTTTGGGAGTAGAGTGCCTTGTGTTGGTTGTTTCCAACTTTCCCATTTCACTTATGCAAATACCTCATCAAGTGATGGTAAGGACCGAGCAAACATTATTTTACCCCTAACATCTTCAAACATATCATTGAGTCCTAAGAGAAGAGCGTAAATTCTTTTTTTTTTTCACCAACTTTTTGTAGTATGTTGCATTTTCATTGCATTTCTATGGGTGAACTTCATATAGGTCGAACTACTACTAATATTTCACTAAAGTGTTAAAGTATTTGGTGACATTTAGTTCTCTTTATTTCAAATCACTAATTGAATCTCATGATTTGAAACAAGGTTGTTGTATTCTCATTGATGAGTATGATTTCTGCACTACCTTCTATACATCTTTGGCTATTCAATGAAAGAGAAAAGGCCTTTCAATCTTTATGGTCATGGAATTTATTAATCAGGACATGATCATATTAGTCTCAGCTTGCTAGATTGTATATCAGGTGTCTGTCATAGCGGTTCAACATCTTCTCCTATAATGTATTTCTCTTTGTTTCTACTAATGATGTACATTAAAGCTCCTTATAACCACTGCAAGTAATTATTCTTATTGAATCATTAGTTTGTGATTGTCAATTGAAAACTTTCAATGGGCACTATAAGTGATAGGAGGATGGGCTTGTTAGGCCACGCTAGATGTCTTAGATTTTGTAGCTAGTACACTGGTTTGAAGTGCTCTTATAGAGTCGAAGGAAATCATATGGCATTGGAGGAAGAGAAGGGTCATAAATAAAGGAACAACCAAACAAATAAGAGAAAAGCCTCTAATGGAAGGCTTTGATGTGCTAATGAGAGTTGCTCTATAGATTTTGTTGTCTAGGGGTGAAATAGACAAGAGTGTCACATGTGATGGAAGCTTTTGATGTGCGATAGGAGAAGAACAAGAATGTCACACACCATGGAAGGAAAGGGTGTGTAAAGTAGAGGATTTTAAAGCTTTGATATCATGTTAAAATCAAAGAGAGAACCAGAGATGATTGTAATAACCTAATATAAGTTGAGAACTTGAAATAATAGTGAAACTAATTACTATAGACAATTTGTAATGCTCATTAAAATTGAGAATTTAAATAATTAGGATTAAAACAATAACAATAATAAAGGAGAGAGAGAACAATTTAAAGTAATAAATTTAAAATTTAAAATAAATAAATGTAATAATCCAAAAAATCAAAAGGTTGAAATAATAAGAAAACTTATTAAAACCAATAATTTAATTGTAATGTCCATTAGAAATTGAGAATTTAATATAATCAACAATGATAATAATATTGGTAATAATAATATTTAATTAAAATGAATTAAATGAGATCTAGGATAAAATTAAATAAAGTAAGGATAAATTTTGAGACTATCTTAACTTAAGTGGTAGGCAAATTAGACTACTAAATAGGGGTGCTCAGGCTTTGGTCGTGCCCGATGCCTAGCCCAATTTTAATCGGGCTTCAAAATTGAAGTCTATTGCCTAAGTCCAACCCTGACCTGGTTTAATATCGGGAAGGACCGAGTTAAATCGGGCGGCTTGACTTTTTTATTTATTTGTTATAAAAATTATAAAATGACCTCAAAAAAAATTTTATATAAATCTTTATAAAATTATATTTTATCTTTAAAAAATTAAAATTTTGATATAAATATTTATAAAAAATATTTTTATTTTTATTTTTTTAGACTTAATTAGACTAATATATTCCTTAAGACTAACATAAGTTTATTATTAAAATTATAAAATAATATTTTTAAAAAATTTTATATAAATTTTTATAAAATTATATTTTATCCTTAAAAAATTAAAATTTTAATATAAATCTTTATAAAAAAAATTAAAAAAAAAAATAAATTTATTTTTTAGGTTGGGCCGGGCCAACATAAGCCTAAGGGCGGACTTGTTGCCTAACCCGACCTAATTTTGTGGCTCACCCATATTCTAAATTTTTAAAAGAAAATTTGTTGTGTTCGACCTAATCCGGCCCGATTTGATTGGGCTCGGGCCTAATAAATACCCTACTAATAAACCATAGGCCCCAGCTTTGGCTATGCCGCTTTTGCCTCTTTTTTTTTTTTTTTTGTCCCCTCTTTTCTTTCCTTCATTTTCTCTGTTTTTCTCGAGCGTCAACTGAAGCTATGCCATGGACCAAGCTACAAGTTTTATTTCTTGAAGCTATACTATGGACCAAGCTACAAGTTTTATTTATCTTCCAGCCCACTGGTTTTTCTTTATTTTCTGATAGGTCCCCTTGATATTTCAGCATTTATACACGTGCCTTCATCCTGGTCTGCGTCCTGAAATTTCTGTCCACTTCTTAACGTTTCATTTGCTCTCTTTTCCGCATCAAATTGTTAGAAGTCTCTCCTTCTTTGCCTTCGTTTCCTGCTGGGTGTCTTGCCATTTCACGCTAGCTATGGAAAGACTAGTTCTTCAAGCAGGACTTCAGGTTCAGGTGTGTTGCACAGCAGCAAATGTGGGCTTCAAATCAGTTTTCCATTTTTCTTCATCTCTTTCGTGAAAGCTGGAGGTTTTTATGGGCTGCTATTTTCGTCCATTTTCTGCTGCCTTTCGATCAAGAAGATGCTGTTTCACTATCCCCAACTTTCATTATTCTTCTTCGAATTTAAGCTGAGAAGAAGAAGAACTCATCTAGAAGAATTTTTCTGTTCTGCAACAAACTCGAGTGGGTGAAGGAGAGATGTCCTTGGGTCCTCCCTAAATTCAACACACCTAAAATCGTGTTAGCAGTATTAGATGGCCTCCCCAACTCCTTCTGCTGCCCGAAAAGCTTCTCATCCAATTGTGCCTCTGTTTCAGCCTGTGTGGTATGGGTAGCTAGTAGGTTGTGGGGCAGTGGAAATCATTGGGAGTCTCGGGAAGTCTCTTCCATTTAAGACCCTTTTCCAATTATTGTTAATCTCAACTTAGGATTCTTGATACTCATTTAATCTTTTTTGTGCCATACTTGTCGATGAGCCCATGCATTTATGAAAGGAACCAATATAAAGTTAAAAAAAAAAAAAAAGGCAGATAGCTTAACACTTGAAAGAGGGGCTTAATAAATTGGTGACAGATTTAATTGAGACTTCAGGGTAAACTATTTCCTACCTCTTCCTTGGTGGGTAATGGTAGGTGACTCGTTTAATTTCTTACCCTTTCTATTTTGTAAATTAAATTCTTTGAAATTCCATTTGGATTGTTCATAGAGCAGCTGGAAGGATCATAATAAGAATCAGGATATGGTAAAAATAATAATAAAATAAAATAATAGTAAGCAAATAAATAAACAAATTAATGTTAGAATGGTTAGTTAATGGCAAAGTTTGATGTGGTAGCTAATTAATAACTTGCTCGTTTTACAGGTGGTGTTTTAGTTGTGAGTTATGGGACTTCATCATCATTTAAATTACTGTGTTTTTTAGGAGCATAAACTTTAAAAAATAAGGACTAATGAGACAAGCTTTAAAACCTTATACCCTATTAAAAAATCAAAAGGAAATATAAATTAACCTACAGGTAGTATTAGGTAATGGTTTAATTAAAATAAGTCAAAGTAGCGAACTAAGACAAAATACTAAAGTAGGAATTAACCAATTAGAATTAAGCAAAGCAGGATTTAATTAGAATTGGTTAAAAGGTTAACATAAAAAAGAAGAAAGGAAAAGAATTTAAGATAACTTTGAAATTTGAATCGATTGTTGTGATTATGCATTTTAGGAATACTCATTTTTTTTTTTTTTCCTACAAGGAGGGTTGATGGTGGTTTGGTGTCCAAAGGAATTACTATAAGTATATTATAAAATATGATATGTTTTTAACTTTCTTTTCCATTTTTCCATTTTCTAATTTTGTTTGTATTTTATATATCTATTGGGATAGATATTTTAAGTAGTGTCTTAATGTATATATTATTAATGATATTAAATCTTTTAGACTATAAAAATGCTATATATGCTATCAAGATAGATATGAAATGATATGTTAATTAAAAGTGTGATTTTTGGAAGATTTGAAAGGTGATAAGTAATTTTAATATACTTTGATGGTATGACTTAAGTGTTATGATTTTGAAATATCATACTATTAATTGTGTAATTTGTTTTTTGGACCATTTACTTTGGGAGATTTTTTGAACATGAATTATATTATATTATATATATATATATAGATATATATAAAGTAGGATTGTGTAAAATACTAATTGTTAACCATAGTCATGTTAGCCTTTGGTGCACTTTGATTATTATCACGTAGTTTTTATGATTGTTCATGAGCCATAAAAATGGTAGTAAGCAAGGATAATGACTGCAATCCTGCCTATAATTTCAGCCTACAATGCTTTATTATTGAATATATAGTTATTTACCCTCAAAAGTTTTATGCCCACGTTAGCAAATAAGTTAAAATCTAAGAGTTCTGTAAGGAACTTCTTAATGAAGTCTTTTTATTAAAGTATTCTCTATGTAGCAATTATTTTTTGTTTAATATTAAACTTTTAAATGTTTGAATTTAAATCTTATTTTCTCTTATAAATTTTACATTTTAATTAAAATATTATATGCATATATGTTCTTTGTATAGTATAGCATTAATAAGTTAATAAACTAATTTTTCATTAACTCAACTTTTTTGACTTGTTATATATACTAATTGTTTAATACCTTTTTCTAATTAAAGATTTTATAAATTTGAATTTTTATAAAAACTTATTTCAGAATTTTCCATATTTAAGTTATGTTATTTATTATTATGTTAAAGCCTATTTTTATTTAGAAAAATCTATGCGTCTACTCTTTTTTTAGTTATATGCTTTATCTTCTATTCATTAAGAATTGCGGCTCACTCTATCATTTATGTTTACAGAAAACTTGTGTCCAATGCTCTCTCAGTTTAATTCAGGAGAGTTGTTAGTAAAGACCTAATAATCGATTTGTTTAATAGTATTGGACTGTTGTCTTGCTATGTGTCTGGTTGTACTCTAGCATCTGTTTCATAAACTACAAGTAGAATTCTTCCCTTGTTGGTTATATTTTGTCTTTGAATGGAAAATGAGAATAGAGTTCTCTTTCATTAATTTAACTGGTTGATTGTTGTAAATGATCTAAGATGTCGACGCTCTATCATATTTTATATAATAAGTCAATATAATTTAATATAATTATAGCAAATTAAAAAAATCTTGAAATTCATAGGAATGAAAAGAGTAATGGGATGATGCATAAAAAATGTTTTTTTATACCATTTGTATGTGTTCAACTTAAGGATATAGAAATTTTGTCGCATTCTGTCTCAATCACATTTTTATATTTAAGGTGTGACAAAGATGTCTCTCTGTTTTTTTTCTCTATTTCTTCTAATAAGAAAGCAATAAAAATAAATAGGGAATTTGATTAAATAGGTTCGCTACAAGTCTGCCATTCAAATTTCAACCTATCCTAAGATAATGAGAAAGTTGTAAGTGAAATAATCTACACCCAATTTATTTAAAGGATAAGGAGATAAACCAAAGTAGATAAAACACAATAAGAAATTAAACTAATTTAAATTAAATGATTAAATGCATATATGCCCTACAGAAAATAACTCGTGCATGAGAGTCTTTTTATTGACGTCAGCTTTAGCTTTATGCTTGTCCAAGGTAATGTACAAGCTTTGTATTAATTTGTAAAAAAAGTGAAATCGTATTAAATGTTTAGCTGAAACCTTTTTTGTTTGATTTTTGTATCAGCATGCATATGGAATAGATAATAACTTACTCCTTTCCATTAGTTTTGCTATTGTTCTTCATTTTTTCCTCTCTTCCTTGAGCTAACACTAATACCTTTATAAGAGATTTGGATCCCTTGCACTTAGGTTATATGCATTTAAATTTAGTTTGCATACATTTAGTTTAAATGCATGAAGACTAAATTTAAAGGATTTAAATCCCTTTATAAGCTGCGCAACTATAGCTATGATAATTAAAGCCTTGGGTGCATTTATGTCTAACTTTTATTGCTTTCAAATCAATAGAGAAAGCTAAGGAGATGTTATGGGTTCTGTGTAATTTGATCTCATTAGAGAGTTCTACTTAAGATGGTGTTTTATACCCATACTCCTAAATTTAATTTATTAGATTTTAATTAATTAATAAAGTAATTTATTAGATGAACAAGAGGGAGTTTTAGTCATTAAATAAGATATTAAGGAAAGGTGAAAGTGTTATTTTCCCATAGGTTATTTAATGAAGGACATGAGATCTTATTACACTTAGACATACTAAACGCTAAAGAGAATGATCAAAATTATGCTTTTTATTGTAGGATTTGAGAGTCAAAAGTAAAAGAAGCATTAAAGAAGATGGAGAATGGCAAAGTAATAGAACCAGATAATATACTTATTGAGGTATAGACGGGTTTAGAAATAAAAGATATAAGTTGACTCACAAAGTTGTTTAATAAAATTATGAGGTCTAAGAGAATGTCAGATAAATAGAAAAGAAGTACTTTAATCTTTATTTATAAGAACAAGGAAGACATACAAAATTGTATAAATTATATAGGAATTAAACTCATGAGTCACACTATAAAAGTAATGAGATAGGGTTATTAGGCGGAGATTAAGGCAAGAGACTTAAATTATAAAGAATCAATTTAGTTTTATACCTAAAAGGTCAACCATGGAAGCGATATATTTGTTGCGAAGATTGATGGAGAAATGTCACAGGAATAAAAAAGATTCACATATGGTGTTCATCGATCTAAAGAAGGTATATGATAAGGTGTCAAGAGATATTTTATGGAAGACTCTAAAAAAAATGAGTTTATATTGCTTATATTCAAACAATTCAAGATATGTAGGGGTTACAACTTGTGTAAGAACATAAGATAGGTCCACCGAAGATTTTTCGATAACCATTGGCTCGCACCAGGGGCTAACTTTAAACTCATATTTTTTTACTTTAGTCTTGGACATGCTCACTGAATATATCAAAGAGTTAGTGCCACAATGCATACTTTTTATAGATGATATAGTCATAATAAGAAAGTTGAGAGAAGAAATAAATAAGAAGTTAGAGATATGGAGACTAGCTTTAGAAGCACATAGATTTCATTTACATAGAAGTAAAATTGAACATATGAAATGTAAGTTTAACAAGAGGCTACTAATTCTATCATGGAAGTGAAAATTAGAGAACACACCATACCATAAGTCACATAGTTTAAGTTTCTTGAATCCATCATACAAAATGACAAAAAAATAGGGAAAGATATAAACCATAAGTAAGGTGGATGAAATGAAGGAGTGTTTTAGGTGTTATTATAGATAAAATAATACTATTCAAACTTTAGGATAAATTTTACCACACAGTTATAAAACTTGCAATTTATATAGGACAAACTATTGAGCAATAAAAAGCCAATAGGAGAATGAGTTTAATATTGTAGAGATGAGAATGTTGCATTGAATGAATGGACATACTTGACAAGATAGAATTAGAAATAAATATATTAGAGAAAAAGTTAGAGTCGCACTTATTATAAAAAAAATTGTAAAATTAAATCTTAAATGGTTTGGACATATGTGGAGAAGATTTATAGAAGCTTCAACAAGGAAAGTAAATCAGATGGAGAGTAATCTAATAATTAGAAGGAGAGAGAGATCGAGAAAAAATATAGGCAAAATCATTAAGAAAGATTTAAACTTAAATGATTTATCTAAAAACATAATTCATAATAGAACTTTATAGTATTATTTGATCCATGTAACTAACCCTACTTAGTAGGAAAAAAGCCGATGTGTTGTTCTTGTAATAGAGTAATTATATGCAAATATGAGTAATAAAGCTTATTACTTGATAAACAGACATGATTGCTCCCTGTTAGTTTATGTAGTCAACTAAAAATTAATAAATGCAATTTCTACACAGATGAGATTAAAGCCCTGTGTTAATGGTGAAACCAAACTGTTAGTTCATTACTTTCAAATATTTGCAGCTTTTGTGTTCATGCTTTTCCTTGTGATCATTTTTCTTTCATCGGTGATAATCTAGTCTTCACTTTTGTCAAATTTGTCTATAGATTTTTGGGTCATGTTGAAATGACCTTAATTTGGAGCTTGTTAAGAGCTTTCTTTATTGATTTTGCAAGACTCTTAAGTGGAGGTTCTCCTTTATTTTAAGCACTTTTCCTCTATGTTTCTTTGTGCATTTTCAAGAAATTTTATAGCAGTGCTCCTATTAATTAGTCTGTTCTTTAATTTTTTGCACTTTAAACTTCAAGGAATTTTGGATTACACAATCTAAATGCAATCTTAAATTTTTTTTTTTTGGAATATTCAATCACAATGTTTCAGGGAACATATTTCATTAAGAATAGAAAAATGTTCAGATTGACAAAGTCTTCAATTAAAATGCACAAATGACCAATCAAATGTAATGTAACCGTGTAACAAATATGGAAATCTTAAAAAGTTTGAATTAGCTTCTAAATTATTCGAATAATTGTTTTGCTGCCTTGCTTTGTGATTTTTCTCATTAACTACTTTTGCATAACTACTATAACTTTGAGCTAAGATAAGATAGGTGATCTTGAGATTTTCTATTACAAAGTAATGTTGCCAAATATCATGATCACCGTCTTTTTATTCTTTAGCTTGCACTTTATCATTTTTTGTATTTCTTTGATTCCTCAAATCCACAACCAACATAATCACCAACCTACTCTCTACTATTTTTCTTTTTACAAGAAGTAGCTTAAAAATGGTTAGTAAAAGACTTTGATGCTTAGGGCTTATTTAACTATGCACAAAATGATCGTTTCCAACTTTTATTGCACCAACATCTAAATGGCTTATATACAAATTCTCCAGGATGACCCAGGTCAACACTAAAGTTCCTGCTGAGGGTAGGAATAAAAAAACAAAGCATTTTAAAAAGGTTAAGTCCTATATTACTTATGCTAAGAAAGTTTTAAGTGTATATATATTAAGATATATTATTAGGTTAATAAAAGAGTTAAGGAAAGAGGTGAGCTCGCACATATAAGAACGGGCTAAATTGGGCTCAATTCAATTGAAATCCATTGATTCTCCCCTTACGCGCAAGATAATACGTGGTGCAAAAAGTTTTGCACAATTTTTAATCTAACCAAATAAGGCTTCCAGAAGATGTTGAAATTCTTAACTTGGTTTTAGTTTTTTTTCCCCTTTGAAATTATATAACAATCTTCCTTAATACCATTAATTTTAGTAACCTCCCCTTATAATTTTCTTTAATCTCCAACATCCTTCTTATTAAAAACCAACATTCTCATTTTAATTTCTAAATGTTTACCAATGTTTTTATTTTAATTTCTAAACATTTAGTTCTTCACATATATATATATGTTTACACTTCTTTCTAGGTGGTTCTTCTAATCTTTTCCTATAGTTTTGCATCCTTGAGCCTATATCAAAAAGAATTTATTTTATCCTGGGGGATATCCATGAAGGCGGAATAATCCTTAAGGACAATGTCCTTTAACATGATTCAGGTATATATATTAAGATGTGTTATTAGGCTAGTAAAAAAATTAAGAAAGGAGGTAGGCTCGCGCACATAAAAGCAGGTTAAATTTGGCTCAACTTAGTTGAAATCCACCAATTCCCCTATGTGCGCGAGATAATATATAGTTGGAAAAGTTTTGCACAATTTTTATTTAACTGAATGAAACTTCCAAAAGACGTCGAAAGTCTTAACTTGGTTTCAGTTTTTTTTCCCGTTTGAAATTGTGTAACAACCTTTCTTGATACCATTAATTTTTATAACCTCCTTCCATAATTTTCTTTAATCTCCAATGTCCTTCTCATGAAACCACCAATGTTCTCATTTTAATTTCTAAACATTTACCAACGTTTTCATTATTAATTTTTGAACGTTTAGTTCCTTACCTATTTATATATCTACACTTTTCTCTAGGTAGTTCTTCTAATCTTTTCCTATAAAAGCATGTTTTCTCTGCACTACACATGCATGGTGTTGTTGGTACTCTCCATAATTGGAGACCTTCACCAACTATTGATAAAGCTCAATTGGATGCTTGGACTTATGCCAACAAGGTATGTAGACATATAATTATTAGCATGCTATCCAACGATCTCTTAAGAAGTCATTGCTTACAAAATACATTGTCGAAGATGTTGGGAAACAAAAGCTCATGATAAGTAACTACTATTGATGGGAGATGACAAAAGACAAAGATATTAAGCTCTAAATCAATGAGCATTATAAGTTGTTGGAGGACCTTCAAGAGTACACTCATTGATGAGTTTGCTGCAAGTATACTCATTGAGAAGCCACCAAATTTGTGGAAAGATTACAAGCAACAACTCAAGTATAAACATAAACAGTTGTCTCTGTCAGATCTTATCACCTACATTATCATTGAGGATATAAACCAGAAAATGCTTCAAGCGACAAAAGCTAAATATATGACTTCAAAGGAAAATTTGGTGGAGGCAAAGCCAGTGAAAATGAGGTATGATAATAAAAAGTCTAATTACAAGCCTAAAGCCATTAACCCCAAGCTCAAAAAGAAAGAAATTTGTTATTTTTGTGAAAAGCTAGGTTATCATACTGCCTAATGTAGGAAGGAGCTAGAAACAACAATCCTCTTAAGCCAAATGCAAATTTGGTTTAAGGAGATGACATAATTATTGTGGTTGTTTCGCAAGCTCTTTTTGTGGTTAACATGAAAGAATGGATAGTAGGCTTTGGGGCTACCAAACACATATGTGTGAATAAAGAGATGTTTACCTCCTACACTTCTATGAGGGATGAAGAAGAATGTGTATATCTTGGTAATTCTAGAATTGCTAAGGTTTTGAGAAAAGGAAACATTCTTCTCACACTTACATCTTATAAGATCTTGGCCCTGAAGGATGTGCTCCATATGCCTAACATTAGGGTAAATTTAATTTCTATGGCTCTATTGGAAAAAGTTAGGGTTAAAGTGTCATTTGAATATGATAAAATTGTAATGAGAAGAATGTTTTTAGATTGTAATCAAGGACTATTTATACTCAACGTTTTTGGATTTAATAAGAATGCATTTTCTTTTACTTACTTGGTTGATTCTTTTGAAATGTGACATGTTAGACTAGGGCATATTAATGTATCTTATCTTAAGAAAATGCAAAATCTTCGTTTAATTTCTGGTGTTAGTATTGCACATTCAAATAAATGTGAAATTTGTGCAAAGTCTAAACTAACTAAAAAATCTCATCACTCTATACAAAGGGAAATTGAATCACTTAATTTAATTTACACTGATTCAGGTTATTTAAAACAAACTATGAATTTGGGTGATAAAAAATATTATATAAATTTTATTGATAAATTTTCAAGATATACTAAACTATATTACTTAGAAATAAAGATAAAGTTTTTGATATGTGCATTTTATATAAGGCTGAAGTGGAAAATCAGTTAATTAAAAGAATAAAAAGAGTTAGATCAGATAGAGGAGGAGAATATATCTTATTTAATAATTTTTGTGAAAAAGAAGGAATAATTCATGAAATAACCCCACCATATTCACCTGAATCTAATGGAGTGGTTAAAAAAAATTAAAACATTAAAAGAAACGATGAATACTATGCTAATTAGCTTATCTAATCCAGATGATTTTGAGAGTAAAGCTTTGTTATTTGCATGTTACTTAAAAAATAGAATTTCTCATAAGAAAATTGGTAAGATGTCATTGAATTATGAAAAGAATATACTCCTAATTTAAAACATTTAAAAGTGTAGGTTGTCTTGCATAAGTTATACTACTAGATCCTAAAAAAAGAAAAATTAATTTTAAAACTTCTGATTGTATGTTCTTTGGTTATGTTGAACATGGTGCTATCTATAGATTTATTATTTTAAAAAGCGATGTGTTTGATCATAACACTATAATAGAAATAAAATATGTTGAATTTTTAACATATTTTTTCTTTGAAACTTAAAACCACTTCTCAAACAACAAAAAATACTTTTTCCTTACCTGAACAAAACCTTGTTGAAAACTCGTCTAAAGATTTAAGGAGAAATAAAAGGCAAAGGAAAGAAACATCTTTTAGAAGTAATTTTTATACTTATATTGTACAAGATGAACCATCAACTTATTTTGAAACAGTCACATCACCAGATGCACATTATTGGAAAGAAGTAATTAAATCTAATATTGATTCAATTAATAAAAATAAAACTTAGGTTTTAGCATATTTATCTCTAGGAGTAAAGCTTATTAGTTGTAAATGGATTTTCAGAAAGAAATACAGTCTTGATGTAACTATTGATAAATATAAGGCAAGACTAATAGTTAAATGATTTACACAAAAACAAGATGTAGATTATTTTAACACATTTTCTCCTATTGCTAGCATTTCTTCTATTCGAGTTTTGATTACTTTAGCCTTTATTTACAAACTTTTTATTCATCAAATAGATGTTAAAACTCCATTTTTAAATGATGATTTAAAAGAAGAAATTTATATGTTGCAATCAGAAGGTTGTGTTGTATCTGGTCAAGAGAGTAAAGTTTGTAAAATTGTTAATTTTTATATGGCTTGAAACAAGCTCCTAAACAATGGAATGAGAAACTTAGTCAAGTTTTGATACACAAAGAGTTTTCAACTGTTGAAGTTGATAGATATGTCTATATAATACTTGTAAATAATGAGTCTATAGTTATTTATTTATATGTGAATGATATGCTCATTTTTGGTATAAGTATAAATGTTGTGCTTGAAACAAAATATTTTTTCGCTTGTAAATTTGATATGAAAGACATGGGTAAAACGAATGTGATTTTAGGTGTTAAGATCATAAAGAAAAGTGATAGTATATTGTTATTTCAAGAACATTATATTAAGAAACTTCTTAAGAAGTTTAATCATTTTGATAATAAACTTATGAATACTCCTTATGATATTAATACTCCATTAATAAAAAACAAAGGTGATCTTGTAGCTCAATCTAAATATGCGCAGATCATTAGTTATCTGTTGCATTTGATGAACTTCACTCGACTTGATATAGTATATGTAGTGTGTAAATTGAGTAGGTATATACACTATACAAATAATAATCATTGGTCTGCATTGGTGAGACTAATGAGATATTTGAAAGGTACCATGGATTATAGTATCATGTATAGTGAATTTCCCTTTGTACTCGAAGGGTATAGTGATGCAAAATGGATATCAAATTCATATGAGACAAAATCTATAAGTGGTTATATATTCACTCTTGGCGGTGATGCAGTAACCTGGAAGTTAGCCAAACAAACTATTATAGCTAGATCCATTATGGAATTAGAATTTATTGCTCTAAAGTTAGCTGGCAATGAAGTTGACTAATTGAAAAACTTCTTTGTAAATATTCCTTTGGAAGTAAAACTTACACCATTAATATTTATACACTGTGATTGTTAAGCGGAAATCGCCATTACAAAGAATAAAACTTTCAGTGGTAAAAGTAAACACATTTGATTGAGACATGATGTGATTAAGTAGTTATTGAAAGATGGTATTATATCAATCAATTTTGTAAGGTTAGAAGTAAATTTAGGAAACCCCCTGACTAAACACTTAAGTAGAAAATTAGTTTTTAAAACAACAAAAGGAATATGCTTAAGCCAATTTAAAATTAGTAATGATGGTAACCCAACCTTTGTAATTGGGGATCCCATGAAAAAGGTTCATATGGGTAATAATAAGTCATTGTTAGTTCTGCTAACACTTAATTTTGAATCATTTCCTATGATGTCAAAAAAGTTTTAGAATGCATTAACTGAAAGGATGAGCATAAAGCTCTTAACCCTTATGGGTGATGTATTAAATACAGATACACTTGATGAGACCACTCATATGAGTGTCGAGTAGGGCCATTCCTATGAGATTGTGATAAAATTTCTAAAGTACTCATTAAAAACAAGCATGTGCATGGCCTGTTAAAGTGAAAATAGCGATAACAACAAGAGTCGTATGAGTGTAAATTGATTAGTTAAACCTCTATTATATAACAAAAAGTTATTACTTTATAGAAAGCTATAAGCTTCACTGATAACTTTGTGTGTTAAGTTTTATTAAAGTGTCGTTAATAGTCCAAAAGACATCAGATTCAAAATGTTTACATCCATACTTACAACCCATACATTGCTTCTTTCTATCTTACCTTTTTGAAATGCGTGGGGGATTGTTGAGTGTAGGAATAGAAAAACAAAGTATTTCAAAAAGGCTAAGTCCCATATTGCTTAAACTAAGAAAGTTTTGAGTGTATATATATTAAGATATGTTATTAGGCTAGTAAAAGAGTTAAGAAAAGAGGTAAGCTCATGCACACAAGAGCGGGCTAAATTGGTCTCAACTCAGTTGAAATCCACCAATTCCCCTCTACGCTATGATGGGAAAAGTTTTAGACAATTTTTTATTTAACTGAATGAGGCTTCTAGAAAATGTTGAAATTCTCATTAAACCATCAATGTTCTCATTTTAATTTCTAAATGTTTACCAATGTTTTCATTTTTAATTTCTGAACATTCAGGTCCTCACCTATATATAAAGTCTACACTTATATATGTCTGGGTGGTTCTTCTAATATTTTCCTACAGTCTTGCATCCCTGAACTTATATAAGGAAGAATCTATTTTATCCTAGGGAATATCTATGAAGGTAGAATAATTCTTAAAGACAATGTCCTATAATGTGACTCAAATTAAATGAAAATTTTCCACCTATAGTTCCAAAGTCCACAGTCAATGATTTTGGAATAATGAAACAAGATATGCATAGTTGAATGACACAATTTAAACTAGAGGTAACAAACTAATTTTAAATGAAATTGTATAAATATAAACAGTAATTTACCCTATAGTAATAACAAAACCTATGAGAAACCATCCTTGTAGAACTACTATAAGAGCTAACAATATGCAGGACTAATACCAAAATTTGTATCACTGCATTACCTGCATACTTATAGTATTTCTTCTATTTTTGCTGGATCAGGAGCTGCAAGGAATCCAATTGTATCCCTCCAGTTAGCAGGATTGTTTGTGATGAGGTTAACATTAGAATAGTACCTGACTTTCTTCTTCGAATCCCGTGAATAAAATTGCTTCCTCAACTCAGAATCTTGTTCATGAAACCTACGAATTCCATTGCTCATCTCATCCAAAACATTATTTGGAATCCCATGATTAATCACCTGGAAAAAAAAACCCCACTTATAAGACTCGCATTCATACATTCTCTTACAGTATGAGATCCTCTCAACTTCCTTCAAAATTTTATTTTAACTATCCAATTCTTGTACAACGTCAGCTTCTCATCATGTTTTTTGTGCTGTACATTGACACATTTGTTTGCCTTCATTTTTATTGAAATTAGTTACAAAACAAACAATGCATTGCCTCTTCATGAGCAAATGTTAAGGTTTTGTGATTTTCTTTGTGAATGAGAATTGAACACACAGGAAGCTCACCAGAGCTTGTACAATTAAAGCATCTTTTATGACAGAAAAAAATTATATAAAAAAAATTAAAAAAGTTTGGTCTTGTATATAAAGGCTTTTTACCTTGCAAACGCTGAAGAAAATATATAGATTTTGTTTTATAAATTAATTTTGACAACATATTCACTATTTCAAACATAGATATCAGAATTTTCTTTTCTTTTTTTTCTTTTTCTATTTTTTTAGAAACATGAAATTCAATGTGAACTGAAGTGAGAAAAACCTTTTTATATCTAGAAAATTATGCTCATTATGTGAGATATTGTAGAAATGGAAGATTACAAGTAAAGGCAAAATTTGTTTATGAATTTATGATGATGTGCAAACTAGAGATAGCTCTATGAGAAACTAGAGAGGATAGATCTTATACTTTATAATTGCTTCTTAGCCTAAGTTCCCATTAAGGCCCTTTGAGTAATAATGTGCCAAAAAGAATCTTTTATAGTAGTGCCCCTACAGATTTGTCTATTTTCTTCTGACACCAGTTCTTTAATTGGACCATGTATAAATCTTTGGTGCACCCTCAATTGTGCTATCAGAATTTAATTATATGCATGCATAAGCACACGGCTGCCCATATAGAGTTTAAAATGTAAGGAATTTGAATTGTTGTAATTTAATTTCAAAGAATTTTAAATTAGAAAATCCAAAACAACCTTATATTCTTTGAATGTTCAATCACAATGTCCCTAGCTAGAACCCATTTCGTCAAGTACAAAAAAAAAAGGTTCAGATTGACAGTCTTCCATTAAAATGCACAAATGACCAACCAAATGTAATGTAAGCATGTAACAAGTATGGGAATGTCAAGAAATTTGAATCAGCCTCTAAATTATTGGAACAATTGTTTTGCTTGTAACATAAAATACATGACAGGCAAAGGCCTTCCTCTATGATTTTCTCATTAACACCAATCAAAATTTAAGCCTCAGTATGCACTCTATTCTTCTTTCAACATGTTCAAATATCATCACCAACTTACCCTATAATACTTTTCAATATGGAATAGCAAACCAAATCTAGTTGGAACCAACACAAAAGTTAAGGTCACCAAAGAAATGCTTTACAATACTCATTTCTGGACCATAAGCGAAGGTTAAATTTGAGGTAGGCCACTTTGAATTGAATGAAAGTGTGAACTTATATTTTAATCGAAGAGACTTCACTCTTGAAAGGCAAGAACTTACCTTTTCACTTTTTGGAAGGGACAAACGTGTCAACAGAGACCAGCGGGCGATGTTGGAGGTTTTTTATAATCTATTGTACCCATAATACCCTTCACAATCAACTGTTAAGTTCTCAAGGCCTATCTGTTCTTCCAAACACAAGACAATGCCTTTTGTTGTTGTTCCTTTCATGCCTAGATGTGTTAGCTCTTTTGCTTGCTCAAACATATCTGGTAATTTCATCTCAAATGTATGTGTAACAAATATTGGAGAAAGTTTACAATAGTCTACATGCGTCTCAAAATGTTGTCTCTCAATCTTAACTGATGATGGAAAATCTAACCAACAAACTTTGCGAAACGAATGGAAGCGATAAGGCCAAACATTTAAACTCTTCATGGTCAATATCACATATGTCTTTGAATGGTACCATTACTCCTTTAAACTGAAACCCACAGATGTTGCCGTCTTGAGATATTAAGACCTTCATGCTGAGTTCTAGGAATGACAAGTTCCAGGTGCGATAATTGTTGACAAACAACAACTTTGAACTTGTTGGATGAGTCTTGCTACTACCAATATTTACACACCTTAGCTTGAAGCAAGCACGCACATGTAAAGAATGAAGATTGACCAATAAATCTGAAGAATGAACTTGAACCAAATTTACACAATCTTTATAATATAACATATATGTTGAATATTTAGTGCCTGAGAGAGATCTGGGAGTCCAATAAGGTGCTCAGAGCCACTTACATCAATTAATTTCAAATTTGGGAAGTGCTATAATAAGAAGAAGAAAAATAAATTAGATAACCAAAAATTTGTGAATTTGGATTTAAAAGTAAAGAGGAAAAACACAAAAAAACCAAAGCAGTTAAGAATACATACCTAATCTCCATCCCAAAGTTGTTGGAGATTACTATCAGACATTTGAAGTTCAACAAGATTCTCTGCATAAAATCTTAGTGGTATAGATGGTAGGGGGTAGTAATCCCAATGAAAAATTTTTAGCTCCTCAAGAAGATGCTCAATACTTTAAGGAACATACACTTGTGAAGACTCTCTAGAATTAGAAATAAAGAACTCAGGAAATCTCATATTGTACATCTTTTCAAAGGTAGTAGCAGTTAACTCAATCTTTTTTCTCTTACACATGTCAAGAGACATGCTTCGGATTCTTTCAGCCCCCTAACAACCAAAAACTAAAAAAAAATTGCTTAGCAAATGAAGATCATTATTACTAAAGAAATTGCTAGCTTTCAATCCTTTAGCAAAAAATGTGACATAGTTAAAATATATTACTTCAATTACACTTGCCTTCCTTTCATTTGGATGGGTTTATGTTGGTCGCTCATCTCAATTGCAAAAATTTATATTTCACTAATTTTTAATAATTTACATCTTTTCGCTACTTTTCTAATCAGTTAAACTTCATCACTTAGGGAACAGTGCCTTAAATCCATATTAATAATCTCACGCCAACAAAAGGGCAAATAGGTAAAACAGAAAGACAAATGACTTCATGATCATTACAACTAGACTATGAATATATAAAGACTACTTTTGTAAATATATATCATAGGTGCAAGTCAAATTTTGAGAGAATAAAAAGAATAAAAGTAAAATTGATGGTTACCATTTTGTTCTTCAAAGTATGATAAATATTCTCATGTTGCCATAGTCGAATTGGTTTTCCAAGTTTATTAATGGATTATTGACAAGCAACTTCTTGACCCATTGCCTCAACCAAATCATGCATTACAATTTGTCCATATTCATCAACAGAAATGAGAGACCTCTTAAACCGAATCTGTATATCAATAAATGCAGACAAATCATAATAGTTTTGTATTTGTCCCACATATAGCTTGTTCCTTCCCCTAAAGAAGCATGTCAAGTCAAGAAATATATTCTTTTGTTCCTCATCAAGTCCATCGAAACTTAATTTTAACACAAAAAATTTCCAAGTTTAGAGCCTTTTTGAACTTTTACAAAGACTTTCCCATGCTTCTATTTTCCTATCATAAAGAAAGGTGCCCAAAACTTTAAGAGCTAATGGAACACCATGACAATATTTCACCCCTTGTTCTGATAACTCTACAAAATTTTTAGTTGGCTCATGTTGCTTAAAAGCTTTTAAACTGAAGAGTTCAAGGGCATCATGGAAATTCATTTCTTGAACATGGTATGTCATATAAGCTCCAACATTCTTAAGCACTTGTGTATCTCTTGATATAATAATGATTCTACTTCCTAACCCAAACCAATCACACACTTTAATCAAATCTTCAACTCCAACAGAATTGTCCATATCATCAAGAACAAGAAAAATCTTTTTACGTTGAAGCCTGTTCTTCACACAAGTGGAATTGATACTGTAGGTACCAAAAATCTTGGTCATCTAAGAGTTCTTGAAGACATTTATCTTGTAGCTTGTCCAATCCAATTCTTACTATTTGTTCTCGTACATTCGCTACAAAGCAGCATGATTCGAATTGTGCATTTAGCTTATGAAATACAAATTGAGCAAGTGTGGTTTTACCAATACCACCCCATATTCCCACTTTGCTAACATCTGATGATTCTAAAAATAATAATGCTTCAATGTTCTCAATATGAGGATAAATGCCAACCACTGCTTCAAAATCACATGAGGATATAAGATTTAATTTCTTTAAAATATTATTGACAATTTTTGCAATAAGTCTTGATTCAGGCCTAGCAAATGTTTAAAAGAAGAAAAAATAAATAGTAGAGAACAAAAATGAAAACAACTAACAAAGCTTGGTATATAGTATCATGAAATAAATTGGCAACAATATTTAAAATATGTAATTTAGTTAGTATATGCTTCATTAATTATTAATGCAATTAAAATGAGAGTATATAATAAAAAAGCAGATGAATATTGAATGTAGCAAAAGAATGAATAAAATGGTTGCCTTAATTTCATGGAATCCCACCCAGAGAGGTTGGCTGCTTGAGTCAAAGCATCCTTCCACCTCTGCACTTTGTGCTTGTCATTCTTGAATCTCTGCTCATGTTTGATAAATGCATGTCCATAACTCCCACTTTGTTTTTGTATATCAAATGGATCTACAGTGTAGAAAACTGGTATCACAACCACTCCATATTTTTGTTTACATTCCAATATTTTGACGAGCTCATGTAGGCACCATGTTGAAGAAGCATAATCTTTTGAAAAAATGATCACACAAATATTTGATTTCTCTATTGTTCTCAGAAGAATTGGTAAAATTTGTTCTCCTTTGTCAAGGTTGTTATCAATGTAAGTTTGAATCTTCGCCATGCACAACACTTCATAAAGATGACTGGTGAAACTATCACGGGTGTCCTCCCCTCTGAATCTAAGGAAGACATTGTGCTTGGTTGCAGGAGGAGGAGCATAAGGAACATCAATAGATGAAGAAGAAGAATCCATTGAAATTGGAACAGCATCATCCTTAGAACTAGAAACAAATCATGAATGGATTTTGGGTTAGGAGAAATTAATCAAAAAAATAGTAACTAGAAATTATAAGGAAATTTGTAATACCTTAAAAAATAAAAAAAAAGAAATAATAATAATAATAATAATAAAATTATTCTAAGATATTAAAATAAAGACTAAATATTTTCAAATTAATTCTAAAGTTTATATAATTCTTAGGAATTTTTTTTATATCTTAAGGATTTTATTGAAATGCATAAAAACCTTTTGAGCCAAAAGAACAATTTTAGCTTGGGACAATAGTGCAATTTAAGCAAAAAAATACAATAATCCTCCACTAACTCTTTTTCTTCAATTTCCTCTCGCCTTCCTTTCCTGATGCTGCGTCTCCCACTGCACGAAGTCCATTTTTTTCCTTCTTTCTTCTTCTTTCTTTTCCATATCCCACGAAGCTATGCGTTTTTGTTCAACCTCTTTTTGCATCAACTTCTCAACGTGATTTCACCATCTTCCTCCCATGTTAGTGATATGCTTCTCCTTCTTTTTTTGGGATTCCATGGCTGAAGGTTAGTGAGTCATTAATATTTGCATACCTTCATTTTATCTGTTTCTTTCTCCATTTGGTGCTGATTTTTGGAGGCTTTATAATAGTTATTTCTCACCTAACTTCTTTGCTTTCTCTTATGTAATTTCCTCTCTTCTTCCATTATTATTGAAATGTGATTTCTTGGAAAGCTCTTTCCTTCTTCCTAGTGTCGTGGGTAAGCTCCAAAACTGGGGATTTCTTGAATTGCAACCTTAAAGTGTGAATTAACACTTCCAAATTCATCTTTAAAGTTCCAAGAAGTAAGTTTTGAACTTAATTTAAGTTATGGCTGCTTAGATTGAAAAACCCAAATTTAGAGTTAGTATTTAGGATAAAAAAGTGTATAAAAATTTAAGGATTTATGTTTTAAGGAGTATATTAGGTAATATAAATAATTATGAATGTTATTGGAGTGATCAACATAATTAATTTATATTGGTTATAATTTTAAGTGATACTAGAAAAATTCATTCAACAGAGACTCTGCACTAAACAATAAGAATTTGGAACTAATACTATTAGTCCCAACTAGTGAGTGTGTAGATAATAAAGTGACATATCTATTTCATTCCATTTTATATTTTTACAATGAAAATTTCAATTATGTGATTTATGTGCTTTATTCCTTGGGACAATAAATCAGTGTTTTTAAAACTTCAAAATGGGTATATATATACTCATATGATGATTTAATAAATTTATTAAAATAAATTGATAATTGAAATGTGGCATGGTATATCCTTGTAAAATGAAAATGAATAAATTGGATGAAAAGAAAGTAGTGATGTGTATATGTTTATTTATGAGGAGAGTATTTTATGTTGTTTTATGATCTCATATGTTATAGAGATTATATTGAAGGTTAACTTGTGTTATTTAATTATTTATTTACTGCTTGGATTTCTTATTTATTTTTAATAGCTAAATGTTATTTGAAGGGATTTTATTTTAATTATTTTTATTTTTTTATAATGGATGAAAATTTAGTTGGGATCTCGTAGTCTTTAGTGAAGATAACGGCCTAGGTGTACCTAGAATAAGTTGTAAATTATGATAGCACTGTAATGTGATGCATCTAATGCTGCAATATGAGATATTAGACGTATATTGTGAAAATAATAAGATGGGATGAATCCAAAGAAATGTCATGATATATGCTGTGGTTTGATGATTTGGTTCCTCTCTATGATACCCATTCACATAATATTTTTTATATATTTAAGAAATATAGATTTTACCTAAATTTTTTTATTAAATAATTGTTTTTCTTTTCAACTATAAATTTTATTGCTTGAATTATTCGATAATCATTGATTTCTAAAAACTCCAGTGGACATTTGTTTTTCTTTTGCACACTTTATTTTTTATGCATTCACTAAGCCAGTGATAGGCTTATCCCTCTTCTTTTCTTATTTTTCAAACCAGCAAGTAAAGGAATGAAGTGATTTGGAAGCTCGTGAGCTACCAAACCCTTAGAATAGGTGTTTAATTTTGTGAGATTATGTCAGATTCCATGATATGGTGGTACTTAGGTGTAGAGAAAATATTTTGGAATTATGCATGTTATATGGTCACTTATAATGTGTAAATATTGTTTATATTTTTTTAGCTAGGCATTTTGATTATATATAACTTGTTGTTACTGGTACTGGTACTAGTTTGATTTATTTTACAGATTGAGATGTTCAATTTTTAGGGGAAATGCTGTTGAATTTTCGGTAGTTCCCTAGTAACGTAATGAAATGAATATTAAATTTTTTAAATTTGTAGGTTGTACGAACTAACTTAAATATATGATATAACAGCTTATTATAGATTCTTATGGCTTGTTAGACTAATCCAATCATTATATTAGTTTAGCTTACACGTCGGTTGTGGTTCAAAAATTGGGTCGTGACAAGATGGATGAACAAATTAAGTGCATGTTTGGAATCCTATTTCAAAACCATGTTTGTGTAGAAGTAACAAATTGTTGCTTCCTCGCAAACGTAGTTTTGAGCCTTACAAATGCAGAACCAAACACATCATAAATGTTTACCTGTCAACCGTGGTTGGATGGAAGCTATGGAGTGAGCTAGAGATGAATCTGATACCTTTATAGGCCGCAACTGCTGCTACAATCATTAAAGCGTTGGGTGCATCCATGTGTTACTTTTATTGCCTTCAGCAAACCAAGCGAAGGAGATGATATATGAGTTCGTTCTTGATTAATGTGATGATCTTATTAGAAAACTACCCTAGCTAGTAGGCGTTTTATAACCATCCTAAAAACTATCGAAGTAAATATACCTTGTCCAGTGAAGCAAGATGGGACTTCTTTCGAAAACCATAATGAAATCTCTTTAGAAGATGCAAACGCGCTTTGCTTTTTCTTTTTGGCAGGAAGCAGCTCAAAGACGGTCAGGAAAAGACTTTGACGCTCAGGGCTTATTTAACTATACACAAAATGATCGATGCGTCCAACTTTTACTGCACCAACATCTAAGTGGATTATAAATAAATTCTCCAGGATGACCCAGGTCAACACCAAAGTTCCAAGGTCCACATTCAGTAACTTGGGTGAAAATAATTAGTTTTATTGCGCTTGAATTAATTTAATTGCAACTTATTATTTCTTTCTCTTTAATAAGACTGGCATACATCTCATCCTTAAAGGTGCATCGCATTTTAGTTTACGGGTACGTTTCTTTGCTAATGAAGGTAGAAATTAAATATCAAAATGAAACCACATATAAAGAAATGTAAATTTCTTTATGGAAGTGAAATTCAACGTCAACTAAAGTAGAGAACATACTTCTATCTGTCGAACATGATGCTCTTTATGAAAAATATTTTAGAAATAGTAAATTACATGTTAAAGCAGAAGTTAATTACGGTAGAGTACAAACCACACGGCAGGAGAATGAAAAGTGCATCTTGTCTTATTCTTTACAAGTGCTTCATAGCCTGAAGGGCTGCAAGGAAGAGTCCCCATCAAGGCCCTTTGAGAAATAGTTTCCAAAATTCTTTTTATGGCTGTGCCCTTGTAAATTGGTTTGCTATCTTCATTTAGCAATTCCCTAATTTGACTATAAACTTTTGGTACTGTGTCATCAGAGTTTATAAGCTAGAACCCACAGATGTTTCTGTCATGAGATATTCAAATCTTAATGGTTAAGAAAAATTATATTTAAAGCCTCAATTTTTTTTTTTCTCAATTTCTGTTTTTTTTTAATTTCTTCTTGTCTTTGTTCAATTTTTATTTTTATTTTTTTAACTCTTCCATCCCTCAATTAAATTTTTGTCTTTTTTCTCTTTAACTATTTTTTGTTTAAACTAAATTTTAATACTCTTTAAATCTTATTTAAAATCATTTTGTTAACACACACACACACACACACACATATATATATATATATATTCTATTAAATTAGGTGTATCTCTTTAGTTTGAATAAAGAAAGATAACTCAATGAAATAACTAAAATTATTCTCTAATGTCTAAAAAATGTTTCAATTATATAACACTTTCTTTTATCATAAAAATGTACTCAAACTTCTCTTAAAACAAAAAAAAAAGATAATCTAAATATATTGCAAGATAATTTTTTTATTAAAAATAAGATTCATTAAAAATATATCTCTCAAACTTTTATTTTAATGTTATTTATTTTGTATTAAAAAAATAAATTTATTTCATTCAAATTAATAAAAATAATTATTATGCATTGGTCAAATACTTATTTAATATTTATTTTATTATATAAATAATAAATGCAAATTAAACAAAACTAAAGATAACTCAAATTTTTATATTTCTTCTCAAGTTTTTTGTCTCTTTTTAATTTTAATTTTAATTTTTTGAACTCTTTTTCACTTCAATTCAACTCCTATTTTTATCTATTTTTAACTAAATTTTTGCTTTTATTCTTTTTAATTCTTCTTTCTTCTCAAGTGAAATTTAGTATTTTTTAAATTTTATCTAAAATTACTTTTTTAAAAGCATCTTCCCAAATAACTCATGCAAAACACAAGTCAAATAACTAGTTGTTATTATTATTATTGAATTTTGAACTCAAGTGCTCCCAGAGTTTCCTAGACTCATAATTCATCTTACTTGGTCCTAATTAACATTTTTGATTAAATTTTTTTTTTACCAGTTACTTTGTTTAACGTGCGTGTCTCTAATTTTTTTTTTTCTATTGGTTTGCTATTAGTTAATCAACTACTCCTCTTAACAATTTTTTTTAAGTTTAATTTATTCTTTGTTTTAATTATTATTTAATTATTAGCTTCAAGTAATTTCCTATTATGTCAAATTTCTAATTTATTGGGTCGTTACATTTTGTATCTGTCAGCATCCTTGTAGGAAGATGGCAGAAAATAATGTCCCGTATCTTTTATCTTTATATAAGTTATCGGTTTGCAATGGAATAGATAATAACTTATTCCCTCTCGTTAGTTTTGCTCTTGTTCTTCCCATTCGTTTTCCTCTTACTCCTTTATAAGGGATTTGGATTATGTATATTTAGTTTCCATGCATTTAATTTAAAGCTAAATAGAGAAAAAGAGAAGAGAAATGAAGATAGCCTATGGTATATCCCTTTAGATGCCGCAACTGCAGCTATGATCATTAAAGCCTTGGATGCATCCATGTCTGACTTGTATTGCTTTCAAATTAACAAACCAACCTAAGGAGATGCTATGGGTTCTGTGTAATTTGATCTCATTGAAGAGTTCTACTTAAGTTGGTGTTTTTTACCATACTCCTAAATTTAATTTATTAAGTTTTGATTAATTAATAGAGTAATTATGTGCAAATATTAATACTCATTACTTGATATACGGACATGATTGCTCCCTGTCAATTCATTTAGTCAACTAAAAATTAATAAATGCAATTTCTGACTAAAGCAATGATAAATGCAATTTCTACACAGGTGAGATTAGAGCCTTGTGTCAATGGCGAAACCAAACCGCTAGTTCATTACTTTGAAATATTTGCTACTTTTGTGTTTGTGTTTTTCCTTGTGAGAGTTTTTCTTTCATCAGTGAAAATATGGCCTTCACTTTTGTCAAATTTGTCTATAGATTCCTACCTAGGTCACGCTAAAACCACCTTAATTTGGAGCTTCTTCTCGTGAGCTCTGTCTATTAATTCTGCAAGACTCTTAAATGGAAGTTCTCCTCTGTTTCAATCACTTTTCCTCTATGTTTCTTTGGGTTGTTTCAAGCAATTTTATAGTAGTGCCCCTACATGTTGGTCTGTTTTCTTTAAATTTTTTGAATTTTAAATTTCAAAGAACTCTAGATTACACAATCCAAATGCAACCTTTTTATTTTTTATTTTGAATATTCAATCACAATGTCCATAGAACACATTTCATTAAGAATGGAAAAAGGTTCAGATAGAGTCTTCAATTGAAATGCTCAAATGTCAGGTAAGCATGTAAAAAATATGGGTATGTTAAGAAGTTTGAATTAGCTTCTAAATTATTGAAACAGTTGTTTTGCTTGAAACATAAATAAAACAGATAATAGGCAAAGGCCTTGCTCTCTGATTTTTCTCATTAACAGCTTTTGCATAACTATCTTGAAAGTTTCTGCTACAAAGTAATGTTGCCAGATATCATGATCACCGTCTTCTTGTTCTTCAGCATGCATTTTATCATTTTCCCTTTTTCTTTGATTCCTCAGATCCACAACCAACATCATCACCAACTTACTCTCCACTGTTTTTCAATAAGGAATAGAAAGTGAAATCCGGTAGGAATCAACACGAAAGTGAAGGTCACCCAAGATGCTATGCTTTACAAAATACATATTTGGACCATAAGAGGTGGATAAATTTGAGTCAGGCCACTTTGAATTGAGTGAGATTGTGAACTCATATTTGGATTGAAGAGATTTAAACTTTGAAAGGCAAGATCCCACCTTTTCACTTTTTTGAAGGGACAAACGTGTCAATAGAGACCAGCGAGTGATGTCGGAGATTTTGGATAAATTACCAGCATGCCCATCACAATCAACTGTCAAGTTCTCAGGGTCCATCCATTCCTCCAAACACAAGACAACGTCTTTCGATGTTATTGTTCCTTTCATGCTTGGATGTGTTAAACCTTTTGCTTCCTCAAACATATTTGGTAATTGCATCTCAAACGCATGTGCACAAAATATTGGAGGATGTTGATGATACTCCACATGCGTCTCAAGATGTTGTCTCCCAATCTCAACTGATGATGGAAAATCTAACCAACAAACTGTGTCAACAAATGGAAGCGATGAGAGTAAACATTTTAACTCTTCACTGTCAATACCATAGATGCCTTTCAATAGTACCTTAACTCCTTTAAATTGAAAACCACAGATGTTGCCGTCCTGAGATATTAAGGCCTTAATGCTCACTTCTACGAATGAGCAGTTCCGATGAAAGAAATAATTGTTGACAAACAACAACTTTGAACTTGTTGGATGAATCTTGCTACCAAGATTTACACATCTTAGCTTCCAGCAACCAAGCATGAATATAGAACAAAGATTGACCAATGAATCTGAAGAGTGAACTTGAACCAAATTTACACAATCACCAATACATATAAATTGAACATTTGGTGCCTGGGAGAGATCTGGGAGTCTACTGAGGTTCTCAGAGCCACCTACATCAATTGTTTTTAAATTTGGGAAGTACTGTAATAGGAAGAAAATAAATAAATTAGATAACCAAACAATATGTGAATTTGGAATTAAGAGAAAAGGGGAACAATTTAGAAAAAAAAAAAAAAACCAAAGCAGTTATGAAACACATACCAGATCTCCATCCCATAGTTGTTGGAGATTACTCTCAGGCGTTCGAAATTCAACAAGATTTTCTGCACAAAATCTTAGTGGTACAGATGGTAGAGGGCATTCATCCCAGTGGAAAATTTTTAATTCCTCAGGAAGATACTCAATACTTTCAGAAATATACACCTTTGAAGGCTCTCTATAATCAGAGCTAAAAAAATCAAGGAATCTCATATTGTACATCTTCTCAAAGGTAGCACGATTTAAGTCGATCTTTTTAACCTTACACAAGTCGAGAGACATGCTTCGGATTCTTTCAACCCCCTAGCAACCACATAAAAGAATTAATTGCTCAATAAATGCAGACAAAGGATCATTACTAAATAGTTTGGTAGCCGTTAATCATTTAGCGAAGGATGGAACTCAGCTAAAATATATTACTTTAATCACACTTCCCTTCCCTTTATTTACAAGGATTTTTTTTTTGGTCACTCATTTTAGTTGCAACAATTTACATTTCACTAATTTTTAATAATTTACATTTTTTACTACTTTCTTGGTCACTTAAACTTCACCATTTACAGAACAAATGACTTCATGTATATCATTAAAACTTGCTTACGAATAATAAAGACTAGTTTTGAAATTATATACCACAAGTGCAAGTTAAATTTTGACAGGATAAAGAGAATAAAAATAAAATTGAGAATTACCATTTTGTTCTTCAAAATATGATAAATATCCTCATGCTGCCATAGTCGAATTGGTTTTCCAAGTTCATTAATGGATTGTTGATGAGCAACTTCTAGACCCATTGCCTCAACCAAATCATGCATTACAATTTGTCCATCTTCACCAACTGAAATGAGGGACCTCTCAAACAGAACATGTATATCAATAAATGCAGACGAATCATAATAATAGTTTTGTATTTGTCCCACATATAGCTTGTTCCTTCCCCTAAAGAAGCATGCCAAGTCAAGAAATATATTCTTTTGTTCCTCATCAAGTCCATCGAAACTTAATTTTAACACATCATAAATTTCCAAGTTTGGAGCCTTTTTGAACTTTTGCAAAGCACTTTCCCATGCCTCTATTTTCCTACCATAAAGAAAGGAGCCCAAAACTTTAAGAGCTAATGGAACACCATGACAATATTTCACCCCTTGTTCTGATAACTCTACAAAATTTTTAGTTGGCTCATGTTGCTTGAAGGCTTTTAAACTGAAGAGTTCAAGGGCATCATGGGAATTCATTTCTTGAACATGATATGTCACATAAGCTCCAGCGTTCTTAAGCACTTGTATATCTCTTGATGTAATAATGATTCTACTTCCTAACCCAAACCAATCACACACTTTAATCAAATCTTCAACTTGAATGGAATTGTCCACGTCATCAAGAACAAGAAGAATCTTTTTACGTTGAAGCCTGTTCTTCACACAAGTGGAGTGGATGCCGTCAATGCCAAAATCTTGGTCATCTAAGAGTTCTTGAAGACATTTATCTTGTAGCTTGTCCAATCCAATTCTTGCTATTTGTTCTCGTACATTTGCTACAAAGCAACATGATTCAAATTGTGCATTTAGCTTATGAAATACGACTTGAGCAAGTGTGGTTTTACCTATACCACCCATGCCCCATATTCCCACTGTGCGAACATATGGTGATTCCAAAAATAATAATGCTTCAATGTTCTTAATATGAGGATACATGCCAACCACTCCTTCAAAATCACATGAGGATATGCGATTTAGTTTCTTTAAAATATCATTGACAATTTTTGCAATAAGTCTTGATTCAGGCCTAGCAAATGTTTAAAAGAAGAAAAAGTAAATGGTAGAGAACAAAAATAAAAACAACTAACTAAGCTTGGTATATAGTATCATGAAATAAATTGGCAACAATATTTAAAATATGTAATTTAGTTAGTATATGCTTCATTAATTATTAATGCAATTATAAACGGTAGTATATAATAAAAGAGCAGATGAATATTGAATGTAGCAAAAGAATGAATGGAATGATTGCCTTAATTTCATGGAATCCCACCCAGAGAGGTTGGCTGCTTGAGTCAAAGCATCCTTCCACCTCTGCACTTTGTGCTTGTTATTCTTTAATCTCTGCTCATGTTTGATGAATGCATCTCCATAACTCCCACTCTGTTTTCGTATATCTGATGGATCTACGTGGTAGAAAACTGGTATCACAACCATTCCATATTTCTGCTTACATTCCAATATTTTGACGAGCTCATCCAGGCACCATGTTGAAGAAGCATAATCTTTTGAAAAAATAATCACACCAATATTTGATTTCTCTATTGTTCTCTGAAGAACTGGTGAAATTTGTTCTCCTTTGTCAAGGTTGTTATCAATGTAAGTTTGAATCTTTGCCCTGCACAACGCTTCATAAAGGTGACTGGTGAAACTATCACGGGTATCCTCCCCTCTGAAGCTAAGGAAGACATCGTGCTTAGTTGGAGGAGGAGGAGGATCAGGAACATCAATAGATGAAGAAGAAGAATCCATTGAAATTGGTACAGCACCATCCTTAGAACTGGAAACAAATCATGAATGAATTTTGGGTAAGGTGAAATTAATCAAACAGTAGTAGCAAGAAATTATGAGGAGATGGATGAACAAATTAAATGTTTACCTGTCAACCGTGGTTGGATGGAAGCCATGGAGTGAACGAGAGATGAATCTGATACCTTTATAGGCTGCAACTGCTGCTACAATCATTAAAGCGCGGGGTGCATCCATGTGTTACTTTTATTGCCTTCAGCAAACCCAGCTAAGGAGATGATATATGAGTTCGTTCTTGAGTAATGTGATGATCTTATTAGAGTACTACCCTAGCTAGTAGGTGTTTTATATCCATCCTAAAAATATCGAAGAAAATATACCTTGTCCAGTGAAGCAAGATGGGAAAGTTCTTCCCAAAACCATAATGGAATCTCTTCAGAAAAAGCAAACGCGCTTTGCTTTTTCTTTTTGACGGGAAGCAGCTCAAAGACGGTCAGGAAAAGACTTTGATGCACAGGGCTTATTTAACTATACACAAAATGATCGATTCGTCCAACTTTTACTGCACCAACATCTAAGTGGCCTGTAAATAAATTCTCCAGGATGACGCAGGTCAACACCAAAGTTCCAAGGTCCACATTCAGTAACTTGGGTGAAAATAATTAGTTTTATTGCGCTTGAATCAATTTAATTGCAACTTCTTATTTCTTTCTCTCTAATAAGACTGGCATACATCTCATCCTTAAAGGTTCATCGCATTTTAGTTTACGGGTACGTTTCTTCGCTAATGAAGGTAGAAATCAAATATCAAAATGAAACCATACATAAAGGATTATAAAATCCACAGATGTTTCTGTCATGAGATATTAAAATCTTTATGGTTAAGAAAAATTACATTTAGAGAATCAATTTTTTTTGCCTTTTCTCAAATTCTGTTCTTACTTTTTAACTTTTTTTCGTCTCAATTTAATTTTAATTTTAATTTTTTTTAACTCTTCTATCCCTCAACTAAACTTCTACTTTTTTTAATTTTTTTTGTCTCAACTAAATTTTAATGTTCTTTAAATCTTATTTAAAATCATTTTGTTAATATATATATATATATATTCTATTAAATTAGACACATCTCTTTAGCTTGAACAAAGAAGGATAATTTATTGAAATAATTAAAATTATTTTCTAATGTCTAAAAGATGTTTAAATTATATAATACTTCTTTTTATTATAAAAATATACTCAAATTTTTCTTAAAATGAAAAAAATAATCTAAATATATTATTAGCTAATTTTATTTTTTTATTAAAAATATGATTCATTAAAAATGTATTTCTTAAACTTTTATTTTAATGTTATTTATTTTGTATTAATAATAATAAGTTTATTTCATTCAAATTAATAAAAATAATTATTATACATTGGTCAAATACATATTTAATATTTATTTTGTTATAAGTAATAAATGTAAATGAAACAAAATTAAAATAAATCAAGTTTTTTGTTTTTTCTCAAGTTTTTTTTATCTCTCTTCAATTGTTTGTTTTTAACTATTTTTCACTTTAACTCAATTTCTGTTTTTATTTTCATTAATTGTTTCATATTTCAATTAAACGTTTACCTTTATTCTCTTTAACTCTTTTTTCTTTTCAACTGAACTTTAATTTTTTTTAAATTTTATTTGAAATCACTTTGTTAAAAGCATTTTCTCAAATAACTTATGCAAAGCACGGGTCAAGTAACTATTGTTATTAAATTTTGATCTCAAGTGCTCCTAGAGTTTGCTAGACCCATAATTCTTCTTACTTGGTCCTAATTAACATTCCTGATTTTTTTCGTTTTACCAGTTACTCTGTTTAAGACGCATGTCTCTTTTTTTTTTTCCTATTGGTTTGCTGTTAGTTAATCAACTACTCCTCTTAACAATTTTTTATTTAAAGTTTAATTTATTCTTTGTTCTAATTATTATTTAATTATTAGTTTCAAGTAATTTCCTATTATGTCAAATTTCTCATTTATTGGGTCGTTACATTTTGCATCTGTCAGCATGCTTGTAGGAAGATAGCAGAAAATGGTGTCCCATATCTTTTATCTTTATATAAGTTATCGGTTTGCAATGGAATAGATAATAACTTATTCCCTCTCATTAGTTTTGCTCTTGTTCTTCCTGTTAGTTTTCCTCTTACTCCTTAATAATGGATTTGGATTATGTACATTTAGTTTCCATGCATTTAATTTAAAGTTAAATAGAGAAAAAGAGAAGAGAAATGAAGATAGCGTATGGTATATCCCTTTATATGCTGCAACTGCAGCTATGATCATTAAAGCCTTGGGCGCATGCATGTCTGACTTTATTGCTTTCAAACCAACAAAATAAACTAAGGAGATGCTATGGGTTCTGTGTAATTTGATCTCATTGGAGAGTTCTACTTAAGTTGGTGTTTTATACCCATACTCCTAAATTTAATTTATTAAGCTGTAATTAATTAATAGAGTAATTATGTGCAAATATTAATAATACAGCTCATCAACATGATTGCTCCCTGTCAATTCATTTAGTCAACTAAAAATTGATAAATGCAATTTCTGACTAAAGTAATGATAAATGCAATTTCTACACAGATGAGATTAGAGCCTTGTGTCAATGGTGAAACCAAACCGCTAGTTCATTACTTTGAAATATTTGCTACTTTTGTCTTTTCTGTTGTTCCTTGTGAGAGTTTTTCTTTCATTGGTGATAATCTGGCCTTCATTTTTGTCAAATTTGTCAATAGATCCCTAGGTCATGTTGAAACCACCTTAATTTGGAGGTTCTCCTTAAGAGCTCTGTCTATTGATTCTGCAAGACTCTTAAATGGAGGTTCTACTCTGTTTCAAGCACTTTTCTTCTATATTTCTTTGAGTTGTTTCAAGCAATTTTATAGTAGTGCCCCTACATGTTGGTCTATTTTCTTTAAATTTTTTGCATTTTAAATTTCAAAGAATTCTAGATTACACAACCCAAATGCAACCTTAATTTATTATTTTTTTCGAATATTCAATCACAATGTCCATGGAACACATTTCATTAAGAATGGAAAAAGGTTCAGACAGAGTCTCCAATTGAAATGCCACAAATGACCAACCAAATGTAAGGTAAGCATGTAACAAATATGGGAATGTTAAGAAGTTTGAATTAGCTTCTAAATTATTGGAACAACTGTTTTGCTTGAAACATAAAAAAAAAAAAAAAAAAAAAAGGACAATGAGCAAAGGCCTTGCCCTGTGATTTTTCTCATTAACTGCTTTTGCATAACAACTATGACCTTGAGCTAAGATAAGTAATCTTGAGATTTTCTGTTACAACATAATGTTGCCAACACATCATGATCACCGTCTTCTTATTCTTCAGCATGCACTTTATCATTGTTCGTTTTTCTTTGATTCCTCAAATCCACAACCAACATCATCACCAACTTACTCTCCACTATTTTTCAATAAGGAATAAAAAGTGAAATCCGGTTGGAATCAACACAAAAGTGAAGGTCACCAAAGATGTTATGCTTTACAAAATACATATTTGGACCATAAGAGGTGGATAAATTCGAGTCAGGCCATTCTGAATTGAGTGAGATTGTGAACTCATATTTGGATTGAAGAGATTTAAACTTTGAAAGGCAAGATCTCACCTTTTCACTTTTTTGAAGGAACAAACTTGTCAATAGAGGCCAGCGAGTGATGTCGAAGATTTTTTATAATCCATTATACCCATAACACCCATCACAATCAACTGTTAAATCCTCAAGGCCCATCCATTCTTCTAAACACAAGACAACGTCTGCAACAGATGAAACGGAAAATTTGTAACTCCCTCCCCACATCATCATCATACGTTTGTAACCCCCCTAACAATAAATCTTTGCAACCCCAAAATCATTAGGCGTTTGTAACTCTCATTCTACTTTAATTCTCTTGGCTGTTGTAGGGCCTCTAGGATTAGTATAAATAGGCCCCATGCTATGTGTTGAAGAATCAATCAGAAAGAAGTTTTCATATTATCATTTGAGAGTTTTCTTCTCTCTTAGCTCCTATGCCAGTTTTGGTACCAAAGCAGGTTCTAGGTTCGGTTTAAGAGTCAAGAGATGAGGAGTGAGGAAGGAGAGTCAGAAATTTGCCTGAACAAGTGAGTTTTCCAGAGGTGCTGCCGCTGCCACCATCGAAAACACCATTTTCGGTCATTTTCCAGCCAAACGAACATCGCCATCGTGTTCAGAAGGTCCAAAAATCTCGGATGGGAGCTTCTCGCAGTCGGAAACCACCACACACGCCATCGCCAGAGCTACACACGCCGTCTATGCGCCACCAATTGCCTCCACGCACCGCCCAAAGGTTGAAGACGACCACGTCAGCGCCACGTCATCCTGTTGTTGCCACATCGTCCATTCAGCATCTGCCACGTGTCAATGTTGCCACGTCATAGTCCACATAAGTGAACTTTCTAAAATTGCATTTCAACCCCCAATTTTCTAAAATTTCATTTTTCCCCTTACTTTCCTTATTTACATGTCATCCCCTAAACTTTCCATAATTCCATTTTGACCCCTAAAGTTTTTGAAATTACACTCTGACCCCTATACTTTCTATAATTCCATTTTGACCAATAATTTTTTTGAAATTGAACTTTGACCCTAAACTTTTCAAAATCCCATTTTTCCCATATTTTCCAAAATTACCTTTACATCCCTAAGTTTCTTAAAATTACCAATCTACCCCTATACCTTGATAATTGTATTTTTTGCCCCTAAGCACTAAAATTGCAGTAGTCAAAATGCCACAATGACGTCGACCAATACATGAAGTTGAGATGGAAGACTTGAGACATTGAATTGAAGTTATGCAAGGAATTATAGACCTCCAATGGGCTTAGTTAGAGGATCGACAAAGAAACATAGATGATAGTTCTTCATCCACCAGAAATCACAGTTTGCGATGACAGACATTCCACAACAGCGATATTAAGGTGAAAATACTTGACTTTGAAGGAAAACTCCAACCAGATGAGTTTGTTGATTGGCTACAAACTGTGGAACGAGTATTCGAGTATAAAGAAGTGCCAGATGATCATAAAGTTAAGATTGTCACCATCAAGCTGAAGAAACATGTTTCCATTTGATGGGAGAATCTCAAGAAAAGACATGAAAGGGAAGGTAAAAGTTCTTACCAGAACATTATTACCAGGATAGTTTTCTTCAATTGCATAATCTTTGCCAAAAGACCTTGTCTGTTGAAGAATACACTAGAGAATTTGAAAAGCTTATGATGAAATGTGACATACAAGAGAAGGAGGAACAAACGATAGCCCGGTATATTGGAGGATTGAATCCCAACATTGCCTTTCGGTCCAGCTTCAGCAATACTAAACTCTAGATGATGTCATCTGTCTAGCTATCTACATTGAGAAGCAATTGCTGAAAAAGTCATCCTACCAGCCATCGTCCTCTACCAGGGTTCCTTTTAGTGGTCATAAACCACAAGAGCAACCGAACTCATCAAGCAAACCTCCACCTAAGGCTGCTAGGGAGTCCAGTTCTAAGGCACCCAAGTGCTTCAAATGCTAAGAGTTTGGCCACATTGTTGCAGACTATCCTAACCAAAGGGTTGTCACCATTATTGAAGGAGAAGTTCATAAAGTATCTGAAGAAGATGACAATCCAATACACGATGAAGGACCAATCTTTGATGAAGAAGTCACACCCGCCGATCATGGTGAAACATTAGTGATCAAGCGAAATTTACACACAACTTAAACAAAAGAGGAGCCATGGCTATGTCACAATATCTTCCACACCCGTTGTACTACCTAAGGTAAGGTGTGTGATGTGATTATTGACAACGGAAGCTGTGAGAATGTAGTATCCAACTACATGGTGGAAAAGTTGAACCTGCTTACTCAAGCTCATCCGCATCCGTACAAACTATAGTGGCTTAACAAGGGGAGTGAGGTAAAAGTTTCTAAATGTTGCTTTGTTTCCTTTTAAAAGGAAAAAAAATATCAAGATGAGATATGGTGTGATGTTGTTTCTATGGACGCCTGTCATCTTTTTTTGGGGAGACCTTGGCAACATGATCACCATGCTCTATATGATGGCCATGCCAACACCTACTCATTTGTGAAAGATTGGGTGAAGATCAAGCTAGCGTCGTTGCCGCCTAGTGAACATGTCAAAGACCAGAAGGAGCCCAAGCCATTGGTGACTTTGATTGACAAAGAGCCATTTAAGGTGACAAAATTAGAGGCCCAAGCTATGGGTTTTATTCTGTTGCTTGAGTCAAACAAAGGATCTACCATTCCATCAGAGGTCAAGCAATTATTAGTTAAATTTTTAGATGTGATTTCGAATGAGATTCCACCTGGATTGTTGCCCATGAGAGATATCCAGTATGCAATTGATCTGATCCTAGGAGCAGTCATTCCTAATTAGCTTACCTACAAGATGAGTCCTTAGGAACATGCTGAAGTCCAACGACAAGTTAGAGAATTGTTGTAAAAAAGGTTGATACACAAAAGTGTTAGTCCTTGTGCCGTACTTATACTCTTAGTGCCTAAGAAGGATGGAAGCTAGAGAATGTGCATTAATTGTTGAGTCGTCAACAAGATCATTATCAAGTATCGATTTTCGATTCCATGACTTGATGATATGCTAGATCAATTACATGGTGCTACAACATTCTCTAAGATTGATCTTCGTAGCAAATACCATCAAATTCGTATTCGTCCTAAAGATCAATGGAAGACCACATGCAAGACGAGGGATGGCTTGTACAAATGGGTTATGATGCCATTTGAGTTGTCAAATGCCTCTAGCACTTTTATGCACCTGATGAATAAGTACTTCGACCTTTTATTAGTAAATTTGTTGCTGTTTACTTTGAGAACATTCTTATTTACAGTCAGAATGAAGAAGAGCACTTAGAACACCTACAACAAGTTTTACAAGCCCTTTGTGAGCAGAAACTTTATGCCAATTTGAAGAAGTGTACTTTTCTAACTGATAAGGTCATTTTTCTAGGTTATATCATCATTGTTAAGGGTGTTCAAGTTGACCTTAGTAAGATTGAAGCCATCAATAGCTGGCCTACTCCAAGGTCCGTCCACGATGTTTGAAGCTTCCATGGATTGGCTTCTTTCTACAGAAGGTTCATAAAAAATTTTAGCTCCATTGCTGCACTACTTACCGATTGCATCAAGGGGAATAAATTCTAGTGGACTGAGCAAGCCCAAAGAAGTTTTAAAGAATTGAAGAAGCGTTTGACAAAAGTACCAGTATTGGCCCTTTTGAATTTTGATTAAATGTTTGAGGTCAGTTGTGATGCCTCCAACATCGGGATTAGTACTATGCTAAGTCAAGAAGGACATCCTATTACCTTCTTTAGTGAGAAGCTCAATGATGCTAAGGTGAAATATTTCACATATGATAAGGAATTCTATGCGATTGTTCGAACTTTGCAACATTAGAACCACTAATCTGCTGAATAAGGAGTTTATCCTTTATTCTGATCATGAGTCACTCAAGCATCTAAATTCCCAACAGAAAATAAACCATAGACATGCTGCTTAGAGTAAGACCTTGCAGTCTTATCCATTTTTTCTTAAGTATAAGGCTGGGATTTTAAACTTAGTAGCTGATGCGCTTAGTCGTCATCATGCCTTACTATTCACTATCCAAACCAAAGTTGTTGGGTTTAAGACCATCAAGGAATTGTACAAGGATGACCCTAATTTCAGTGAAGCATAGAGTGCCATTGAAACCCAGCCTTCTCAACAATACTACAAGCATGAAGGATTCCTATTCTGAAGGAAAGCCCTATGTATTCCTCAATGCTCCTTGCGAGAGGTGATCATTTGGGAAGCCCAAGATGGTGGTTTAGTAGGATACTTTGGTCATGACAAAACAGTAGCCTTAGTGAAGGAAAATTTCTATTAGCCAAGGCTTGAAAGAGATGTCAATAGACACGTATAAAGATGTAGAACTTATCATTTGGCTAAGTCTAAGAGCCAAAACACTGGGTTGTACATGCCCTTCTTGTGCCAGAAGCTCCTTGGGAAGACGTGAGTATGGATTTTGTCCTTGGACTACCTTGAACTTAAAGACAAAAAGATTCCATCATGGTTGTGGTAGATGAATTTTCAAAGATGGCACACTTTATTCCATGCAAAAGACAAATGATGCTATTCAAGTTGCGGATTTGTACTTCAAAGAGATTGTTCGACTCCATGGCATTCCAAAAACTATTACCTCTGACTATGATGTCAAGTTCTTGAGCCATTTTTGGAGAACTCTATGAAAGAAAATGGGAACTAAACTTCAATTTAGTAGTGCTAGCCATCCCCAGACAGATGGACAGACTGAAACAGTTAACAGAATCTTGGGCAATCTTCTTCGAAGCTATGTCAAGAAAAATTTGAAGCAGTGGGATCTTGTCCTTGCCCAAGTTGAGTTCGCTTACAACAACTCAACTAATCAAGCCACTGGAAGATGTCAGTTCAAAGTGGTCTATGGCACTCGTCCTCTAAGCCCATTGGATTTGAGTCATTCATCTGATAAGCAATATTACAGTGCCGATGTTGACCAAAGAGCAAAACAAATCAAGAAGTTTCATGAACAAGTTCGAGACTAGATCCAAAAGCAGAACTTGAGGCACAAGGTCCAACATGACAAGCATCGAAGACAGCAGGATTTCAATGTGGGAGACTTGGTGTGGATTCATTTACGTAAAGAGCTTCTTTTGAAACAACCAAATTACAAGTTGTCTCCACGAGCTTATGGACCCTTCAAAATAGTGCAGAAGATTAATAACAATGCTTACAAAGTCGAGTTGCCAGGTGCTTATGGGGTTTCTGCTACTTTTAATGTTGCCGACCTATCTTCGTACCTTGATGAAGAAGTTGAAGTTGACTTGATGGTGAGTCCAGTCTAACCAAGGAGGATGCAACAAATGAAACAAAAAATTTGTAGTCCTTCCCCATATCATCATCATACATGTGTAACCCCCCTAACAATAAATCTTTGTAACCCCAAAATAATTATGCATTTGTAACTCTCATTCTACTTTAATTCTCTTGGCTGTTATAGGGCCTCTAGGATTAGTATAAATAGGCCCCATGCTATGTGTTGAAGAATCAATCATTTGAGAGTTTTCTTCTCTCTTAGCTCCTATGCCTACGTCTTTCGACGTTGTTGTTCCTTTCATGCTTGGATGTGTTAAACATTTTGCTTCCTCAAACATATTTGGTAACTGCGTCTTAAACGTATGTGCTTCTAAAAATATTGGAGGATATTCATGAAATTCTACTTGTGTCTCAAGATGTTGTCTCTCAATCTCAACTGATGATGGAAAATCTAACCAACAAACTCTGTCAACAAATGGAAGCGATGAGAGTAAACATTGTAACTATTCACTGTCAATACCATAGATGCCTTTCAATAGCACCTTAACTCCTTTAAATTGAAACCCACAGATGTTGCCATCTTGAGATATTAAGGCATTGATGCTCACTTTTACGAATGACCAGTTCTGACGAAAGAAATAGTTGTTGACAATCAACAACTTTGAACTTGTTGGATGAATCTTGCTACCAAGATTTACACATCTTAGCTTCTAGCAACCAATCATGTATAACGAACAAAGATTGACCAATAAATCTGAAGAGTGAACCTGAACCAAATTTACACAATCACCAAGACATATATATTCAACCTTTGGTGTCTGGGATAGATCTGGAAGTCTACTGAGGTTCTTAGAGCCACTTACATCAATTATTTTTAAATTTGGGAAGTACTATAACAGGAAGAAAATAAATAAATTAGATAACCAAACAGTATGTGAATTTGGAATTAATAAAAAAGAGGAATAACTCAAGAAAATACCAAAGTTCAGTTAGGAATATATACCAAATCTATTTCGCATAATTGTTGGAGATAACTCTCAAGCGTTTAAAATTCAACAAGATTTTCTACACAAAATCCTAGTGGTACAGATGGTAGAGGGTATTCATCCCAATGGAAAATTTTTAATTCCTCAAAAAGATAATCAATACTTTCAGACATATACACTTTTGAAGGTTCTATATAATCAGAGTTATAAAATTCAAGGAATCTCATATTGTACATCTTTTTAAAGGTAGCACAATTCAAGTCGATCTTTTTAATCTTACACAAGTCAAGAGACATGCTTCGGATTCTTTCAACCCCCTAGCAACCACATAAAAGAAGTAATTGTTCAATAATTGAAGACGAATGATTATTACGAAATAGTTTGGTAGCCTTTAATCATTTAGCAAAGGATGGAACTCAGCTAAAATATATTACTTTAATTACACTTCCCTTCCCTTTATTTACAAGGATTTTTTTTTTTTTGTGTTGGTCACTCATTTTAGTTGCAACAACTTACATTTCACTAATTTTTAATAATTTACATTTTTTACTACTTTCTTGGTCAGTTAAACTTCACCATTTAAAGAATAAATGACTTCATGCATATCATTAAAACTTGCCTACGATTAATAAAGACTAGTTTTGAAATTATATACCACAAGTGCAAGTTAAATTTTGAGAGGATAAAGAGAATAAAAATAAAATTGAGAATTACCATTTTGTTCTTCAAAATATGATAAATATCCTCATGCTGCCATAGTCAAATTGGTTTTCCAAGTTCATTAATGGATTGTTGATGAGCAAGTTCTTGACCTATTGCCTCGACCAAATCATGCATTACAATTTGTCCATGTTCATCAACTGAAATAAGGGACCTTTCAAAGAGAACATGTATATCAATAAACTTAGACAAATCATAATAGTTTTGTATTTGTCCCACATATAGCTTGTTCCTTCCCGTAAAGAAGCATGCCAAGTCAAGAAATATATTCTTTTATTCCTCATCAAGTCTATTGAAACTTAATTTTAACACATAAAAAATTTCCAAGTTTAGAGCCTTTTTGAACTTTTGCAAACCACTTTCCCATGCTTCTATTTTCCTACCATAAAGAAAGGAGCCCAAAACTTTAAGAGCTAATGGAACGCCATGACAATATTTCACCCTTGTTCTGATAACTCTACAAAAATTTTAGTTGGCTCATATTGCTTAAAGGCTTTTAAACTAAAGAGTTCAAGGGCATCATGGGAATTCATTTCTTGAACATGATATGTCACATAAGCTCCAACATTCTTAAGCACTTGTATATCTCTTAATGTAATAATGATTCTATTTCCTAACCTAAACCAATCACACACTTTAATCAAATCTTCAACTTGAATGGAATTGTCCACATCATCAAGAATAAAAAGAATCTTTTTATGTTGAAGCCTGTTCTTCACACAAGTGGAGTTGATGTCGTAGGTGCCAAAATCTTGGTCATCTAAGAGTTCTTTAAGACATTTATCTTGTAGCTTGTCCAATCCAATTCTTGCTATTTGTTCTCATACATTTGCTACAAAGTAGCATGATTTGAATTGTGCATTTAGCTTATGAAATACGACTTGAGCAAGTGTAGTTTTACCTATACCACCCATGCCCCATATTCCCACTGTGTGAAGATCTGGTGATTCCAAAAATAATAATGCTTCAATGCTCTTAATATGACGATGAATGCCAACCACTCCTTTAAAATGACATGATGATATATGATTTAATTTCTTTAAAAGATCTTTGACAACTTTTGCAATAAGTCTTGATTCAGGCCTAGCAAATATTTATTTAAAAAAAAAAGTAAAAAAGAGCAAATGGTGGAGAATCATAATAAAAACAACTAGCAAAGTTCGATAAATAGTATCATGAAATAAATTGGAAAGAATATTAAAAAATTGTAATTTTGTTTGTATATGCTACATTAAAACAATGCAATTATATATGAGAGTATATAATAAAATGTAGTAAAAGAATGAATAGAATAATTGCCTCAATTTCATGGAATCCCACCCAGAGAGGTTGGTTGCTTGAGTCAAGGCATTCTTCCATCTCTGCACTTTGTGCTTTTTGTTCTTAAATCCCTGCTCATGTTTGGTGAATGCATCTCCATAAGTTCCACTATGTTTTCGTATATGTGATGGATCCACATTGTAGAAAATTGGTATCACAGTGCTTCCATATTTCTGCTTGCATTCCAATATTTTGACGAGCTCATCCAAGCACCATGTTAAAGAAGCATAATCTTTTGAAAAAATGATCACACAAATCTTTGATCCTTCTATTGTTCTTAGAAGAACTGGTGAGATTGCTTCTCCTTTGTCAAGGTTGTCATCAATGTAAGTTTGAATTTTTGCCCTGCACAACGCTTCATAAAGATGACTGGTGAAATTATCATGGGTGTCCTCCCCCTCTAAAGCTAAGGAAGACTTCATACTTGGTTGCAAGAGGAGCGTCAGTAATATCAAAAGAAGAAGAAGAAGAAAAATCCATTGAAATTGGAACAGCATCATCCTTAGAACTAAAAACAAATCATGAATGAATAAATTAAACGTTTAGGATTAACTACAGGTGTAGGGAGAAAACCTACCTGTCAACCACAACAGGTTGGAAAGCATGAAGTGAACGAGAGATGAATTCGATACCTTTATAGACCGCAACTGCAGCTATGATCATCAAAGCCTTGGGTGTATCCATGTCTTACTTTTATTGTTTTCAAGTGAACAAACCAAGCTAAGGAGAGGCAAGCCTCAGTTCTTCCTAAAACATGGTTGGCTTTCTATTTTTGAAGGGAAGCAGCCCAGAAATGACCAGGAAAAGACTTTGATACTCAGGATTTATTATAAGGAGATGGAAATTTAGTCAACATCTTTTCAGAAACAAACAAAAGACTCTGCATTAACAATTTGTATGGATTATTGCGTTGATAATAGAGGTGGGCAGTGCATTGGTGGGATCAAGTTGTTTTAGAATGGCGGAAATGAATTGAATATTATGTTTATTCAAAAGCAGAGCGTAGTGTGCAACTACCAAGTCGCTTTCAACTTTCGGAGAATTGGACAAATAATTATTATACATGTTTAAATTCTCCATGATGACCGACATCTCAGTGGCATATATGTAAATTCTCCATGATGACCGAGGTCAACACCACCATCAGTGACTTGGGTGGAAATAATTAGTTTTATTGTGCTAGAAATTGATTAATTGGACCTTTTCTATTATTTCCTCTTGGAAATATGAAATTCAACGTCAACTAAAGCAGAGAATATGCTTCGATCTCTTGAACATGATACTCTTTCGTGAAAAATATTGGAGAAATGGAAAATTACAAGCAAAGACAGAAGTTAATTATGATAGAGTACAATCCACACGATATGAGAATCGAGAGTGCATCTATCTTATTCTCCATAACTGATTCATAACCTGAAGGGCTGCAAGGAAGAGTCCCCATCGAGGCCCTTTGAGAAATAATGTGCCAAAAATTCTTTTATAGTTGTGTCCTTATAAATTGGTTTGTTTTCTTTGTGTAGCAATTCCTTAATTGGACCATAGACTTTTGGTGTACCCTCAACTGTGTCATCAGAATTTATAAAGAAGCTAGCTATGGAAATCCTTGGACCTATTTGTCTTGCTAACACCCTATGAAAAACACTGACGAACCTGTCGTTCGAAATAAGCTGCACCATCAACAATAACACTAATTAGTATAATCCTCAAAATTTGTTTCAATAAACAAGTATGTCAGTGATTTTACAATTTTTTGAATTTAAGAGTCATTTGGTAATGCCATCATCTTTGTTTTAGTATTTCGGATGTTAAGAAACGTTTAAAATATCTGTATTTCCTACATTAAAAAAAAAAAAAGAATTATAGTTGATGATCAAAGTTTAAAAAAAGTATTATTTTTTTAAAATAGATCACCACTAACTTTAAATAAAACTCCTTAAACTTAGTAGTAATAGATCTCTTAAAATAAATTTTTTTAATTTTGAATCCTTAAATCTTATTTTTTTCAAAAAAAAAATCTTAAAAATATAAGATGTTACTAATTTAAATAGTACCCCATATAGACAAATTTAGCTTTTACTAAATAAGATGCCAGCGTACCAAATGGTTCCATTTCATGTAAGAAAGAGGTTTATCATACATCATTCACGGCATTCTAGCCATAATATCCATTCATTATAATCATGTGTCAATAGTAACCAAACTACCGTCCTAGAATAATATCAAAGAATACAAAAACAGATGCTCTAGAGGGTTCAAGACTTTGATGTTGCTTCTTGTCATTTAAGAATCTTCTTGAAAACAATGTCCAACGAATGTTAACTCTTACGTTTGTTTTTATGTTGATCCACTGATTGATCCTTTTGCAATTTATAATTCAAAGAACCTTTAGATGGCAGTGATAGTTTTGTGCCCAATTATATCTGTGAGGACTAACAAAACACATAAACTTCGGAGCTTTGATGTGAGAAATACCAGAACATAGGGAGCATATATCTTAGTATGCACAAATGTTTGATGAAGATGGTTAGTACCAGGATTTGGTTTATTTATTTTCAGCAGAATTAAGCAGATTATGGTTAGACTATTACAGTACTTACCTGTAGAAGATCTCCAATGTTAACAACAAGAGCTCCATGCACAGGAAGAACATCAACCCATTGATTCTCATGAAGAACTTGAAGACCACCTAGCTGGTCTTGCAGAAGGATTGTTATGAAATCAGCATCAGTGTGCTTGGTGGTGCCCATAGTCAATTCAGGTTCAGGGCATTGTGGATAGTAGTGACTAAAAATAAAAGTTCCTTCAACACAAGCCAATTCTTTGAGGTAAGAAGGATTAAGGCCAAGAGCCTCCGATAATAACTCAAAGATTGTATGACCCAATTCTCTTATTTTCTTTGAATATTCAATCACAATGTCCCTAGAAGCACATAATCATTTCATCAAGGATAGGAAAACGATCAAATTTACAGGCTCAAAAAAATTGAAATCCGCAAGTAACCAACCAAATGAAATGGAACTACGTAAAAAATATGAAATTTCAAGAAAATTGCATTAGCTTCTATAAATTGTTGAAACAGATGTTTTGCTTGTAACGTAAAACAGACAATAAGCAAGGCCTTGCTCTGCGATTTTCAGTTCGTCTCTCTTTTGCTTAATCACTTCTAAAGCTATTGTTGAGATTAAAAACCAAACAAACCAAATGGCAAGAACTGGTATTTTGAAAACCATGTTTGTCAATCCAATAATAGCTTCTGCACTCTATGAAATGGTTCAAAGTATAAGTAAACTAGACTTTCAACAATAAATGAACTGTTTAAAATTCACTTAATTAAGTATGTTAAATATAACGCGAACAAAGTCATTAAGGAATAATGAAACAAAATACCCATAGTTGAATGACACAATTTAAGGTAGAGGTAACAAACTAATTTTGGACCAAGCCATATAAATATAAACAGTAATTTACCCTATAATAATACTAGAACCCATGAGAAACCATCCTTGTAAAACTAATATAAGAGCTAAGAATATGCAGGACTAGTACCAAAATTTGTATCACCACATTACCTGCATACTTCTGGTATTTCTTCTGGTTTTGCTGGATCAGGAGCTACAAGGAATCCAATTGTGTCCCTCCAGTTAGCAGGATTGTCTGTGAAGAGGGTACCATTGGAAAAGTACCTGACTTTCTTCTTCGGATCCCGTGAGTAAAATCGCTTCCTCACCTCAGAATCTTGTTCATGAAACCTACGAATTCCGTTGATCATCCCATCCAAAACATTATTTGGAATCCCATGATTAATCACCTGGAAAAATCCCCATTTCTGGCTTGCAATTCCAATTTTCTTAACCGCTTCAATATGTCGAGCTGAATCGCTGTCTATGCCTGCAAGGTCTATGATGGGGATAGTGAAGTTTGAATCATTTTCTGATCTCTCTGCGATATTCAACTTCGCAGAATAGAACATACGTGGGATCTTTTTGACCCCAGAATCTAAAAGACCTTTAACTCCAGCTTTTGATTCATCAAATGCTTTAACTTCAGCTTTCCTGTCATAATTGGAATCAGAAGCTGCGTCTAACTCACTTGAGCTTGTGACCACCATACTGGGAAAACAAACCAGTCAGAGAAAAAGAAAGTAATGAAGAAACCAGTTGTGACTGCTTTCTTTGTTCCACAAGCAGCCCATGGGAATAAATAGGCTTTTTCCCATCTTGATGTAATGGTACCCACATAATTTAATAATTCCAACAAGAAAATTGAGCTCACGGATTCTGACTTTTGAAGGATAAGACACATGTTAATAAATAAATATTGGATTCAAATGGAAAGGTAGTTTCCTTTTTTTCCCATCTTGGTTTTCCTTTGAACTTTGGGACAAGGGCGTTTTATTGTCTGATTAGAAAGAAAAAGAATCTAAATCATACTAGCTAATCATGTCTTCTCAAACGTTTAAAGACTCATATAGGTAAGAAGCTGCATATTGCTCTCATTTATTTTGAAGCATTGGATACACAACAATAAATAAATAATAAAATATTGGATTGCTTGAAGATGCTACATTGGCAGGCTTCAGATTGAAGAGAATACTTTGTCCAGTGGAGCAAGATGAGAAAGTTCTTCCCATAACTATAATGCAATCTTTCTAGAAAAAGTAAACGCGCTTTGCTTTTTCTTTTTGACGGGAAGCGGCTCAAAAACGATCAGTAAGAGACGTTGATGCTCAGGGTTTATCTTCAAGGAAATTTAGTGGAAGAGTCACCAAGTCGCTTTCTGCTTTTAGAGAATTGGAGAAATACTTATTTTATTTATTTAATTTATATAGCAGTGCACAAATTAATAGTAATAAAGCTCACTCAATTATTCGATATGTGGGCATGGTTGTCCTCTGTCAATTCATTTAGATGTGAACAGATTAAGGTAAACACAGATGGAATGTTTAGCATTCATGAGTGATGCTCTGGCTCTAAAAAAGGGAGTCCTTATGGCCCATGATTTAGGCATCAAGGATGTGATGTTCGAATCAGATAACCTCCCTCTTATTCAATCTGTGCAGGACTTGCAGCAATGCCCAGACTGGAAATGTTTATCAATTCTGGAAGACATATCGTGTTTTAGCAAGTCTTTTCATTCTGTCTTTTAGTTGGATTGCTATATCTCTCAATTTAGCAGCTGAATGGGTTGCTAAAGCTTCTCACAAGGAGATAAGCCCTTAGGGTTGGGATTCTTATCCCTCACCCCCTTCAATGTCTTGTGTCTGTTGATACTATCTCTTGGAAGAAGGGACCTGGTTAACTCCTGCAAGGGGCTGTTTTGTGTTTGTTTTGCTGTTTAATGAAATTCACATTCCTGACAAAAATAAAATAAAAAAGTCTACTAAAAATTTTTAAATTATTTAACTTTATACAAATTTTTTTAAAATTTTTTTATTTTCTCTGAAAAGGTTATGCAGTGTTTAAATGATGTATCCAATGTGTCTAACTTTTATTGGACCTACATCTTATTGGCTTATACACAAATATTCATAATGACCGAGGTCAACCCCAAAGTTCCAAGGTCCACCATCATTAACTTGGGTGGAAATAATTAGTTTTATTTTGCTAGAATTTAATTAATTGCAGCCTTTTTTTTTTATTTCGACATCTTCAACATAAGACTCGCATACGTCTCATCCATATATAAGGGAATATAAAGTTCTTTTTGCAAATATAACAATGTATGTCAGAGAAAATACTTCTATCTCTTGAACATGATGCGCTTTCAGGAAAAGTATTGTAGAAATGGAAAACTACAAGTAAAGGCAGAAGTTAATTACGATAGAGTAGAAACCACACTGCATGAGAATCAAGAGTGCATCCATCTTATTCTTTGTAATTGCTTCATAACCTGAAGGGCTGCAAGGAAGAGTCCCCATCAAGGCCCTTTGAGAGATAATGTGTCAAAAATTCTTTTATAGTTGTGCCCTTATAGATTGGTTTGTTTTCTTCGTGTAGCAATTCCTTAATTGGACCATAAACCTTTGGTGTACCATCAAGTGTGTCATCAGAATTTATAAAGAAGCTTGCAATGGAAATCCTTGGGCCTGTTTGCCTTGCTAAGACCCTGTGAAAAACACTGATGAATCTGTCGTTTGTAATAAGCTGCGCCATCAAAATTATCATATTGATAAGTATAATCCTCACAAATTGTTCCAATGAACATGTATATCAATGATTTTATAATTTCTTAAATTTAGGAGTCATTTCGCATGCTAACATCTTTATTTCAGTATTTTGGATGTCAGAAGACATTGAATATACATATGCTTGGTACACTAGGAAAAGAATTTCTAAAAGCATAAGATGTCACTAATTTAAATGGTGCCTCACATCTGTGAATTTTTTACTCTACTAATAAAATATATGAACTTCAGGGCTTTGATGTGAGAAATACCAGAACATAGAGAGCATATATCTTAGTATGCACAAATACGGTTTCTTTAATTTTCTGCAGAATTATGCAGATTCTGGTTAAAATATTACAATACTTACTTGTAGAAGATCTCCAATGTTAACAACAAGAGCTCCATGCACAGGAGGAACATCAACCCATTGATTCTTATGAAGGACTTGAAGACCGCCTAGCTGGTCTTGCAGAAGTATTGTTACGAAGCCAGCATCAGAGTGCTTGGTAGTGCCCATAGTCAATTCAGGTTCAGGGCATTGTGGATAGTAGTGACCAAGAATATTAGTTCCTTCAACACAAGCCAATTCTTTGAGGTAAGAAGGATTAAGGCCAAGAGCCTCTGATAATAACTCAAAGATTGTATGACCCAATTCCCTTATTTTCTTTGAATATTCAATCACAATGTCCCTAGAAGCACATAATCATTTCATCAAGGATAAGAAAATGATCAAATTTACAGGCTCAAAAGAATTGAAATCCGCAAGTAACCAAACTAATGAAATGGAAGTACAAAAAAAATATGAAATTTTAAGAAAATTGCATTAGCTTCTATAAATTGTTGAAACAGATGTTTTGCTTGTAATATAAAACAGAAAATAAACAAGGCCTTGCTCCGCGATTTTCAGGTCGTCTTTCTCGTTTAAAGTGTGTCATTTGACATTCACGACTTATTCACATCTAAAGCTATTATTGAGATTAAAAACCAAACAAAGCAAATGGCAAGAAATAGTATTTTCAAAACCATGTTTTGCAAATGTCAACTTAATCTATGAAATGGTTCAAAGTATAAGTAAACTAGACTTTCAACAATAAATGAACTGTTTTAACATTCACTTAATTAAGTATGTTAAATATAACGCGAACAAAGTCATTAAGGAATAATGAAACAACATACACATAGTTGAATGACACAATTTAAGCTAGAGGTAACAAACTAATTTTGGACCAAGCCATATAAATATGAACAGTAATTTACCCTATAATAATACTAGAACCCATGAGAAACCATCCTTGTAAAACTAATATAAGAGCTAAGAATATGCAGGACTAATACCAAAATTTGTATCACCACATTACCTGCATACTTCTGGTATTTCTTCTGGTTTTGCTGGATCAGGAGCTACAAGGAATAGAATTGTGTCCCTCCAGTTAGCAGGATTGTCTGTGAAGAGGGTACCATTGGAAAAGTACCTGACTTTCTTCTTCGGATCCCGTGAGTAAAATCGCTTCCTCACCTCAGAATCTTGTTCATGAAACCTACGAATTCCGTTGATCATCCCATCCAAAACATTATTTGGAATCCCATGATTAATCACCTGGAAAAAACCCCACTTCTGGCATGCACTTCCAATTTTCTCAACTGCTTCAATGTGTAGAGCTGAATTGCTGTCCATGCCTGCAAGGTCTATGATGGGGATAGTGAAGTTTGAGTCATTCTCTGATGTCTCTGGGAGATTCAACTCTGCAGAATAGAACATACGTGGGATCTTTGTGACCCCAGAATCTAAAAGGCCCTTAACTCCAGCTTTTGATTCATCAAATGCTTTAACTTCAGCTTTCCTGTCATAATTGGAATCAGAAGCTGCTTCTAACTCACTTGAGCTTGTGACCACCATACTGGGAAAAGAAACCAATCAGGGAAAGAAGAAAGTTACAAAGAAACCAATTGTGACTGCTTTTTCTGTTCCACAAGCAGCCTATGGGACTAAATAGGTTTTTTCCCATATCGATTTAACTGTACCAACGGATATTAATAATTCAAACAAGATAAGATGCATATTGAATACACCGTTTCTGACTTTCAAAGGATAAGACCCATAACAATAAATAAATAATAAAATATTGGACTCAAATTGGATTTCCTTTGAACTCTGAGACAAGAAAGTTTCATTGTCTGATCATCAGAAAGAAGACAAATCTAAATTATACATAGGACTCGCATCTTCTCAAACATATAAAAATTCAAATAGATAAGAAATTGCATATTGTTCTCATTTATATTGAAGGATCGATACACAAAACAACAAATAAATAATAAAATATCGGATTGCTTGAAATGATAATTTTCTATTCTGACTTTCTAGTTCATTTGAGTTTTAGACAGTTACTTCTGTTTACCGGCCAGAGAAAAACAAAGCTCATAAGGATGAAATTTTAATTATATTTTGTAAAACCAGAAAAGAAAAACTATTTAACCGAATTTTTTTTTTTCCTTTGATTAAACTCCTCTTTCAATTGTGGTTTCTTGACTTTATTTTCGCTGTCCTAGTTACGGCGGTATACAGGACCGAGAGCACTGTTCATGAAAGTAACACATCTCTCATTTTTCTTTCAACTGTTTTATAATCACTAATTGAAGAACGCACCAGTCATTTCAATTTTTTAATTTTCACCCCCTTTTTTATTTTTACATTTTTCATCTTTTGGCTTGAATTAGTCTCCTTTAGTCCATTACTGATCACAGTACCAATGTATTTTTATATATAATTTATATAATATTTACTATATCCTTATAATTATTATTCCATCTATCAAATTATCATTTTAATTATTAAATTGTCTTTTTAAAAATAAAAATACAATAAAAAATTTCTATCTCACTTTTTACATTATTTTTCTCAAGCATAAGAGAGCCATGGTTCAAAGGTGATCAATCATGAAGACTATTAGGCTAAACGTTATTGGTATAAAAAAAGGTTTTTGATCGACATAGCAAAATATTATTGTACTGGATTTATATTGATAGAGATATTAATTAAACCAATGATCAGCGTACACTTGACTTTATCTTTTGGAAGGAACTGGCCTTTAATATGGTACCAAAATCTTTGAAGTGATCAGAAGTTTAATCCTTGCTGACCCAGTTGGTTATACTTTGTCCATGACTTTAAATTCAAAGGACCTTCATGTGCAAGGGTGTAACAGATATTAATTAAATCAATCATAAACCTTCACTTAATAATTTAAACTTCTGAGTATTTGACACACAAACAAACACATACAAGAAATATTTACGGGAGAATTACATTTAAGGACCTGTTAATAATATTTATTTTAAAAGACTTGTTACTATTGGATTTAACTTGTTTTACTTAAAGTTAGTGGTAATTCTACATAAAATAATAGTAATAGGTCTTTTTGGATAAATATTACAACTTTCAAGTCCCTAAATATAATTTTTCCGATATTTATTCAGAAATATGAGATAGAATATTAACTAAAGTAGAAAATCCTTCTGTCTCTAGAACTTGATGCTGAATCCTAGATATGAAAAATTACAACTAAAGGCAAAAATTAATCTAGATATAGTACAAATCGTAGACAGCTCCATAAGGGTGTGTTTGGTTGAGGGTTTTTGGAGTGGAGGGGAAGGGTGGGATATTTTTTAAATTTTAATTTACTTTTTTGCCTCTTTTAATTTGTAATATATTAATATTTAATAACAATTAATATATTTTTTTATCAGAAATTAAAAATAAAAAAAAGATTAAAATTTATAATTTTTTTAAAAAAATTATTGATATAAATAATTTTTTATAAAAAATAAAATTAAAATAATATAAAAAATAAATTTGTCTAAATATAATTACCTCCCATCTCCTTCCCTCCTCTCCTCTTCTGAACCAAACAATAATCTCCCCTTCCCTTCCTTTCCCTTTCTTCCAACCAAACAAAACTCATTAAACCCCCTCCCCTCCCCTCCCCTTCCCTCCGTTGAACCAAACGGAGCCTAAAAATCAAGAGGGCATAGATCAATTTTCATTTTTTCATAATCGCTTCATAGCTTGAAGTACTGCAGAGAGGTAAGATATTATTTGCCCAAAAATCTTTAATAGTAGAGCCCTTATAAATTGGTGGGTTTTCTTCTGATGATAATTCTTTAATTGGAACATAGACCTTTGTCGTATTTGCAGTTATGTCATCAACATGTATAAAGAAGCTTGCTATGGAAATTCTTGGCCCTACATCCCTTGCTAGGACCCTATGAAACAAACGAATGAACCTTTCATTTGTTATAAGCTGCACAATGAACAAGGAAACTGATAAATATACAATGTGTAACCTCACAAATTGTTTTGGTGAAGAAGCAAGTCACTGATTCTACAATAGCTTAAATTTAGCTATTTCATCACAGAAAAAGGTTTCTGATTTCTAATATCATTCATAACACTCTAGCTAGTAATTGTCATTCTCTACCGTTTAGTTCTATGGAAACGAAATGAAAGTGAAACAGAATCCGTGTACAAGCATATTTGGTTTCGAGATTTAAGAAGGGAGACGAAAAGTGATATTACTATGACTTTCTTTTAATTACCCTCTATATTTGCTCAACATTTTTCAAACAGATTCATATTGACACTTTTGCCCTTCACATTCCTACTACTTTATTTATCCATCTTTTCTATTTATTTAGACCTGGTTAACGGACAACCCAATTTATCAGCCCCATCGTGAAAAACTGCTCAAACTAGCTGTCTACTTCAATAGGTCAAAGCAATGATCTATCATTAGCCACAGGTTTGCTGTTTGGCACAAATTTTATACTACTCGATTAAGCTATACTGACGTGAAAATACTGGTGCATTTTTATAATGAGGATCACTAGATATATGTGCATTTTGTCATGCATTATTCTGACTTGTGAATCCGCTATGTTATAGGTCATGGTGTTACTCTTGATTGTTGCGAGAACAAATTAGCTTCAAGTGTTTTATATATAGTTAATGGAGTTTTTTTTTTTATAATTATTACAGTTGAAGCTTTTAAAATTATTTTAATGCCTTTATAATTGATGCATACATTTGTTGTGTGAGAAAAATGCAAACCATTTCTCTGTACTAAAATTTTGTAGATGTTGGTATAAATTATAGTTATTTAATATAACCATTACTGTAATCTCATATTAAGTTGATTTGGTCAATTATATCCCGTTTCTACATAATAGAGCATTAGTTATTTCATATTATTCCAATAGTTCAAATGAGGTATTGTTCAGCATTTGGATATGGATGACATTAGCTGGGATGTCATTCTCTATATATTAGTTTGGTTTTTATTTGTCATGCAATTTAGACGTCGATGGATGATAAACATATGACTCACTGTAGCTTTGAACTCCCATAGCCTAACGTCTAAGTCATATACTATTAACTTTCAAGAAAAGCAAGTCCACCTTAGGAGATTCATATATAGCGGTGACTTTACATGTTATAATCAACTTAGAATGTTTAGAGTAACCCTTGATTAGCTTTGTGTAATGCTTGATCAAATCAGGGAATTGAAACCTATGAAAAATATGTTAATGGATGAGCAAGTAGTAATATTTTTGTCTATTTTAGCACATCACGTTAAGAGTTGGTCAATGAAAGTATATATTTTGAAAGATTAGGAGAAACTATTAGTCAATACTTTAATATGTGTTGAATGCAATGACGCTACAAGATAAAGACCTATTAAAAAAACCTGAGCTTACATTTGAAAACTCAAAAAAAGAAAAATGGAAATAGTTCAAGGCATAGGTTTTAACAAATAACCTTAATTTAGCTATGATTTTTTTTTCATAATAACCTTAATTTAGCTATGATTTTTTCATACTTTGAATCAATTGTCTTATTTTTAGAATTGCCAAGGTGAATTTGACATATGCAGATTCCAATTTAAGTATCTGCAGCAGATAAGTCTCGACATATTAATTGAAAAGGATTAATCACTATTAGGCCTCGTTTGGTACAAAGGATTAGGTTTCGATAGAATGGGAATGGAAAATAGAATGGGAATAGAAAGGAATCTTGTATCTCATAATTATGTTTAATATGATGGAAAAAGAAATAGGAATGTTTTTACTTTTTTATACTTAGTTAGATAAAAATGACATAAAAATATAATAAAAAGAGAATTAAAATATTAAAATATTTTTAATTACCAATAATAATAATAAATAATAAAATAACATTTTAACTTAAAAATTTTTTTTTAAGTTACTTTTAATAGAAAAAAATTATCTGAAAAAGAACAAAATAATTTTTATTTTTATTTTTATTTTCTTATGCAGTAAAGCTCTCTTCCATCACAAAATAATAGAATGGATTCTTCCATGTTAGTGGAAAACAACTCTCCCAGGAAAGAAGTCTCCTACCTACTAAACATATTTTTCTCTCAATCCCACTCCCTTTCCCTCTCCATCACTCAACTCTCCCACAAATCAAACAAGGCCTTAATGTTCTTGGCGTTTATTCACATGATACACAATTCATTTTTATGTTGTCAGGCTGGGAAGGGTCTATAGTTTATGGGCATGTTTTACGAGATACACTTAGTATAAGACATGGGTAGAAGGTCCCTAATGATAAGCATCTTGATGCGAGTTATATATTGATAGTTGATATGTTAAACCACTTGTATTTTATTAACTGAGGTTTAAACATCTATGGTCACATAGGTAAATACTATTTGGTTGATGTGGGTTAATTGCAACAGATTTCTCACACCACACAGAGGACAGAGGTACCATTTGAGTGAATGACAACATAACCGTTGCCTATCCAACCTACATAAGTGTTTTTAACATGTGGCATACATTGGCCTACAATGTGATTGAAAGGACATTTGAAATTTTGAAAGAAAGATGGGCAATTCTTAGGAGTCCCTCTAGCTGCCCTATAAGGACACACAATAAACTAATACTAGCCTGTTGCTTGTTTCATAATCTCATAACTAGATAAGATAATAAGACTAGATCCATAACTGAGGTCAATGAACCAGAATGTGGGGACAAGAACAATCATATAGGAGAAGTGGATCACTTAATGACCATGGAGACATCTGAGGCATGGAGCAGATTTCAAGATGAACTAGCAAATAATATGTTTATAGAATTCATAGCACATTAAGGATGCTAATAACATTGAGTTGATAGAAAAATTAACCTATTGTTGATTTCATTATTATTATTATTATTATTATTATTATTATTATGTAATCTTACTATGACATTTGTGGTCTTTAAGTGCTGACTTTTGTTTAGAAATGTTTAATTGGGTGATATTAGCTTTCAAACATTTTGCATGTTGTAACTTGTAACGTGGTTGGTTGTTATGATTTGTGATTATTTTAAGTTTAGCTGACATCCATTTCATTGTCCTTAACAGGTTTAATCTGCAATTGTGTTATAGCCTTCTTACATGGATCCTCTACAAGTTTTGACTCTCAACCTAGGAACCATTAATAGATGCCATGAGAGGATGCAATGCTGGTTGAATGTTTATTAGAGTTACAAATGGACCAAAAGTATATGTTAGACAGTAACTTCAAGCCAGGACATTTGAAGTAGTTAGAATGAATGATGAATGAAAAGAGTTTAGGATATGGCCTTAAGGAAGTTCCTTATATTTAGTCTCAATTGAAAACACTAAAAACTTCATGGTCCAAACTGTATGACATGTTGTATGGTTCGAATTGCTCTAGTCTCGGATGGGATCTTATATTCAAATGCATTACAGCGAAGAAAAATGTGTGGGATGACTATATTAAGGTCAATTATGTGCTTTTTCCCTTATAACCATACATAGATATTGTACTATCCATATTTATATTAATTCACACTAGTGTTGTGTGAATTGTAGGTTCATAAGTATGCTGCTACATTTAAATATAAGCCATTTCTACATTTTGAAGAGTTATGCATCATGTAGGTAAATGATAGAACCAAAGGACAAGATGCACAAGATACTGAAGATATAAGAGATGCATCCTCAAGAGGAAACCATGGTTCTGAAGATTTAGTTGATAGCTTGATGAATATAGATGTTATCAAGAGATAACAGATTCTGATGGTGCTCTAACACCTTCCAATAAAGTCACTTCTTCTTCTCAGAAACAAAAAATGCATAAGAGTAACCATGCAGATCAATTATTAAAAGGACTAAAAGAAATCACTGAAAAAATATATCAATGCTTAACCCTAGTTGTGGAGAATATATGTCAAGGTATCAATCGTCTAGCACATGATACAAACATGGATGACGAAGTAGTAAATTTGTTAATTAATTGCTCACAATAGATGGGTTAACAACAGATGAAGTGTTCTTAGCTCACATCCAAATTTTGTGAGATAACATGATACTTTTGTGTTTTCCTACCATTTCAAATGTTTTAAAGGCGAAGTGGATCAAAAAATTAGTAAGATAAGTAGTTGCACCAATATGGGTCGTTTTTTACAACTATTTTGATGTACCAATATGGATTTTTTTGGTACCTATTTTGATGAAATATACATAAGTAAACAATGGACTTTTTAGGGTGATGTCTACTAATGAAGTTTATATAAGATAAAGACCTATGTACAAAAGGTTAGGACTTACTCAGATGTTGGCATGTATATATTATAAACATGATCAGCTGGTGGCTGTTTTTTATTTGTTAGATGACTGTAAATGGCTTCTTTGATGGTGTAGTTTAGGAAAGAAATTTTAATCCATCTTATTTTATTTGTAATATGGATATCTTTTTAAATCTTGTGATATATATGTCTGCTATGATTGACATGAACCTTTGGGAGTTGAGGATTTCCCAAAATTGCATTAAAAAACAAAGGAAACCATATTATATGGTATATAGATTTTAAGAGAATTCTGCTTCATGCAATCATTATATTTTTCCAAATGCAAAATAAAATTATATAGATCATGTAAAAAAAAAAAAAAGCTAAACATGTTATAAAATATAAAACTGAAGTGGCAACAAAAACTTAAGCGAAATGTATAAATTTCTAAGAAAGAAAAAAGGGGAAACAAGTATGCATAAATTTCTAGGAAAAAAAAAAGGAAGAAAAAAAACAAAATGTATAAATTTGTGAGACAAATAATGAAAAAAAAAAAAAAGCTACATGGCTTTCTGACTGCGTTACAGTTAGATACCGTCCAACTACCTTAGGCTGTAACACCTTAAAATTAATTAAGGTGTTAATTATGCATTAGACATAATTAAGAATAATTATTATAGAATAATTAGACAAACCATATGAATAAAAATTTAGAGAGAAATAAATTATTAATATAGGTTTAAGATTTAATTGAGTTAGAAACTCCATCTAGGCTTAAATTAAATTAAGTAGGCCATGATTAGAGATTAATAGAGGCCCAATGATTATAAGTGTAGACCCAACTTCTTATTATGAAACTCGACCCAAAAGAGAAACCATTTAACATTGGTCCAATTGGGTTTAGTGAGGTAGAGGCCAAGAACCTCCTTACATAAATCTTTATAGTTGGCCCAACATTCCTTATGCAGACCCAAACTAAATAAACTCTTGAAATTTGACTTAACCTAACTACAATTCTGCAGCCCAACTCATAAGATTTAGCCTAACTCAACTCAAAGTCTGAACCCACTTGGATTTAGGCCTTTAGGTCAATCTAAACCCATCCAAAACCCTAAATATATTCGACCTTTCCCCTCCCTTATGTAGAAACACAAAACACAATTTCAGAGGTTTAGAGGGAGGCTAGGGTTCTTAGCAAGAAATCTACTATTTCTCACTTCTAAGCTCAAAATCAGTCAAGGTAATTGTTATATAACTTAATCCTCTCCTTTTTCTCTTCAATTTAACCTGATTAATGTTTTGTTTAGAGCATTTCACCCACACCCAAAATCTAAAACTTATTGTTTGGTGTTTTTATGATGAAATTTTGAAGTTTGAGGTTAGAGGTGTTGTTAAGTAAGTATAAACTCCTCATTTTGATACTTTCTCTACTAGTTAAAGACCCTATTGATTGACTTATGATATGAGCTCTATTTTTATGTGAAAATAACCATAATGTAAAGTGATATTTTAAAGTTTCTGATCTAAGGAAGGCAAAATCCAAAATTTAATCTTTTAGTGGTTAGGTAAGTATCCCTTAGATAATTATCGATGGATTAATTATTTGACGACTAGGTTGCTATCATAATTGATGAATGGGAATGGTAATTGTTTAATTTTTGTGTTCATAGGCTAATATAGCATTATTATCGATTTTCTGAAAAATTATCCACAAGTGAGGTAATCAGGGATTATGTAATTCTATGTATATATCTGCTTTAATTTTTTTTTTTTTGCACCTAAATGATTTGATTGCCTATCTGTTGTATTGTGTTTAGACCTTGTGAGTACATGGTAGAGTTGTGGTGTAGTTGTCACACATGCATGTGTTTCAATCGGACACTAGGGGTGTACATGGGCCGGGCCGGGCAGGGTTTTGGCCTTGCCTGATGCCCAGCCCGGCCCGATTTACTACCGGGCGGGGTTGGGTTAAACCGGTCGACCCGATATTTTTTTTTTCATTTATTATAAAAATTATAAAATATTCTCAAAAAAAGAAAAATTTTATATAAATCTTTATAAAATTATATTTTATCTTTAAAAAATTAAAATTTTGATATAAATCTTTATAAAAAATATTTTTTTTATTTTTTTAGACTTAATTAGACTAATATATCTTTTATGGCCAACCTAAATTTATTATTAAAATTATAAAATAATACTTAAAAAAATTTATATAAATTTTTATAAAATTATATTTTATTTTTAAAAAAGATTAAAGTTTTGATATAAATCTTTATAAACAAATATTTTTTAAAAAAATAAAATTATTTTTCGGGCCGAGCCGGGCCGGGTCAACGTAGCCCTAAAGGTTGGCCCGATGCTTGGTCCGATCCGATTTTGTGGCCCGCCTTAGCCTTAAATTTTTGTAAAAAATTTTTTTATGCTCGGCCCAACCCGGCCCGATTTGACCGGGTAGGGCCAGGCCCCCAAGGTCTTTGGACCCGGTGAACACCCCTATCGGACACCAGGTTATGATCAGACCCCAAATGCACTAAGCCTTAGTTGTGCTCATTGAGGAGTAAATGCCGTGACGAGCCTCTCTCGATGTTATTAGCCTTTAACATGTAAAAATGTGATTGCTAGTATGGGATGGTAATCATAGTAGTCTAATCATTTCATTTACTGATATGACTAATATAATTTTGATACTCATTTTAATTCATACATATACTTGTCTTTGGTTACTAAGATTTGCATCTCACCCCGTTTCATAGGCTAACTATTTCAGGTGAAAGATCCTCTGGTAAGGATAAGGGTAAGCAAGTGAATGAGCATCCATAAGTTGAAACCATGTGTGAGGAAGTTGCACTTAGATTGACCTAACTTAGGATAGATGCTAATTTTGTTATTCATTTGTATAATATCATTATGTAATTATATTGCCAAGTGTAAGAGTTTTGTATTTGATAACTTATAACATACCTGTTAGGGACTTAAGCCTTATACATTATAGAATCTGATGTATGAATTTACAACACGTGATATGAAATCTTATGGATCCAATGATTTAGTTTACTATTTGGAAATGTAATCATGTATTAACTTATATGATGATTTAGACTAGTAATGTATGGCACCTTATGGGGATTCCTATTTGAATGATTTAGTTGGTTGTTTATGAATCTAGTTATTTATTAATATCACACGATACATGTTGATATATGATAGATTGATGAGTAGGAATCAATACTTAAATGTTAAAATGGCTAATGTTATATTAGTTGGGAAAAATCAGGTAGATAAATGTCATTAGAGTTTCAAAAATTGAGGGAAAGTGGCCTAGAGTGTTCTTAAAGGGAGAGTTGGAGTGTATGGGATGAAATTCTAGAAGTTTTAAGTACAGGAAGGATTTCGCTATAGCCAAAATGGGCTGAACTGCAATGAAAAGTGATGAAGTTGCCTAGGGAGGATAATAGAGAGTAATTCGTCGCGATGCGAAATGTAATTCATCACGGCAAGAGTTGAGGGGCAAGTTTGGTAGTGTTCCAAAGAGGAATTCACCTCGGCGTAAAGGAGAATTGGCCACAACTAATATCGAAGGCAAGATTGGAAAGCTCCAAAAGGTTTTTTAACCACTGTGCCACATAGGCTCACCATAGCAATAGATGTAAGAAGTGAACCCGAGGGTAATTTGCCATAGCGCAAAAGTATTTAGCCGTGGCTAAGGTTCTTAAATTCATTTATTAACCTAGAAAACCTTGGTTCTTCCTATGATAATGGTAAGAGATGATTCAGAACCACTCATACGAGATTCTTGAGACATGAAATTAATAAATAATAGATTTAGAGGCCTTACTTGGGAAATTTGATTCACTCATGTGCTTGAATGGATGTGATTAATTGGTAATGACCATAATAGCATCAAGGTTTAAATTTTCTCTCTTTTTCTTAATGTAATCAATTGTGATGACCTTAAACCTTAATTTATGGTTGATATTCACATATTTAAGTTTAATTACTGTGATTAGATATTAGGGTCGTTACATAGGCTACTTGCTGGGCTCCTGCAGTACCAAAGTATGGTCGAACACTCTCCAACCAAAGCACAGTCAAGCAGCTTTCCATTGGACACTGCAACTGCAATGCAGTCAAACAAAACTGCATATCCATAATTTTTTTTTCAAAATGGTTAATCTAAGTATTGTTTTATTACAAATGTGTATTATTTTACAGTAAAAAATAATTATCTCTAATGGAAAAATAATAAAAATTCAGTGACCTCGGCATATATTTCCTTTTTTTTTCAACCTGATGGATATTGTGCTATATTTATGTTCAAATAACATTTTTATACCATATTGACACTACCTTATATGTATTTTATCTATGCATATAAATGCTTATATTTAATCCATATAATATTATGAGATAGTAATGTATATCTAACTAGAAGGTAATCCATATAAATTTGTATCTAGCATATGTATATACATAATGTCTTTTTCTTCCTATGCATTCACTAGTTATATATATATATATATATATATATATATATAATCACTCACACACTCACACTTATATATTTTTAGGGGATGAAGCATATAGTATGCATTACATTGATATATATATATATATATATGTTTACAATATTAGAAAATATTATAGTAATGTATCTACATTTGTTTACTACAATAAACTTTGTAAAAACATCTAACCCTACTCTTCCTCAGTATCATTATCTTCATCATTATTATCTCTTTCACCTCGAACAAAAGACACGCTTGAATTTTATTGGGATGACCTACGTCTACCCTTTAATTATGCATAATTGCTACAAGTTAATTCATATAATTGTGATCAGAGCTCTTCAATTTATCTTTGTTGCTCTTGAAATTGAATCTGATAAGATTGTGTTGAAATATTAATAATTTATTTTGTATCATATCTTGTATATAATATGAATAAGGATATGGTGGCACTTGACTTGATGATATTGCTTGGGTGTATGTGTATCTCGTCTTAGAATCTTCTAAAATTTTACAAGACATATTGCCAAGTCCATAAACTGCACCTCTCTTTTTGCCACAAGCAACTTCAACAAATAAGTTCAAGTTGGATGCATTTGAACTTGAAGTCTCTAAAATATCTTTTCGCTTCAAATATTCATCCTACCAATGCAATTCAAAAAGTAAAATGTAAAAGGGTTTAAGAGTTAAAGTGAATAATATGAAAATATATATATATATATATATTACACACACGTACCCAAATAAATTTTGATTTTTGGTCTACCCAAGTATTATTAGATTTATGTTAATATGTTTTAAAATAAATTTCTTAAAATGAAGGATCTCTTCCCAATTTGTAGGCATACATAACAAAATAAAGAACGATTACATACAACGATACAAGAAAAGCATGAAATAAACATGCCAAATGCATATCAATCTTTTGACATGTTCTTCCATAAACATGGAGCTTGTTATATGCAAAGAAGCACCAAACTGTGAAGTGGAGGCACAATTCTCCTTTTTTTGCTCATTGGTGGATTGAAATTCTTTACTATTCCAACGCTCACAGAATTCTTCCCAAATTGATTATTTAATCCATTCTAGTCTTTTTTGTTTGTTACGGGCGGTACCAATTATATCCTTTAAATGATTTTTCACTCAATTTTTCCAATTCTACCAGATATCATTATGATGGCTCGGTTCCCAATAATAGTGTTTCTTCAAAAGCATAACACAACACCAAACAATGGATATTCAACTTATAAATAATGAATTGGTATTTCAATCTTAAAAAGAAGGGTAGAAAGTCAAATTTGAAATTCATGAAAACATAACTCTTTATGTTCTGGCAGAATTTCGCTCCAATAATTCCATAGTCCATCATATTTATTTTTAAAAATTATAATAATACATATACAAACATCTTTATTATTTAATATAAACCTAAATAAGTAAGGAGAGAAGAAGAAAAATTAATACTAATTTTAAACATAAGGATAATATTATCTAAGGATATATAGTTGAAGTAAAATTATAAACCCTACGCCATCAAGCTTAATCAATTTTGGAAGCAATTAATCTTGGTCATTAGATTGCTTATCATGCACACCATGTGACCTCTCTTGAATGTTAGACACAACTAGCTGTAAGCCTTCTTAAGTACTAAATGATTCTTACTGAAGGAGATTTCTTCATGTCTTTTGCCCTCTTCTAGATGACATTATGCAATGAAATATAGCACCATACTAATGACAAATATAAATTCCATGAAATAGAATTGCAAATAGATAGTGAACCATAGATAATAGAACAATCATATTCCACATGTGTGGTTATAAATATAAAATGATAAGCTCTCCTTACCTTATCAACTTTGTAAGTGCTGAGATGAATAGTTAGAATTTAGAAAATGCACTACCATTGAGTATAACCTTATAAGGAAGAGAGAAACATACAAGGCCAAGTTTAACTATGGAGGAAAATATAAATACACACATATACATATGTATATATATGTGTGTGTACGTCAATGTGTTTGTATATGAAAGAGAGAGACATGCTAGTCCAACTTTCACTAAGGATAAATATGAAGATACAAATAAAAATATTCTTATATACTCTTATATAGATAAAAGGACAAGAGAAGGTCAAAAGAGATTCCATTATTTGACAATTGATTTATTATCTAATATGTTATGGCTATCTTACCACAATGGATGGAACGTGCATAATGGGTCATTTAAGAGAATATAAATTTTATTTCACTATTTCATTGGAAGAAAAATGGATATGTTAAAAAAAGTGTTCTATTTTATGTTATACCAATTACAATACAATTACGTAAATTTGTCCAAGCAATTTACATTTTGTTTTCATGACCTTCTCCATTAATTTTAGTAATATTTTTCTTTTCAAGTTTGAAGTTTTATTCTTCTGGTGATTTTCAAAAAGTTGACATTGCATATCAAGTGTCTTGTTAGCCTATAATTGCATGTGAAAATCCTTTAACTTCTGATCAATATCAAGATGTAGGCTACCTTATGGATATATGGCCTTTGCCACATTTGGATATGACAATAAGTCATTTTTTTTTTTACCATAGTTATCGCTAAACATTGGATCTTCTTCTATTTCATATGTAACACTTCCTAAAACATACACGAAGCCTCCACTTTTTTCTTTCCAACTGCTACTGTCCATAGAGCAACTTCATTTGCCAATGAAAAGTTTTGTGCACTAGACACATTTGTAACTATAGTTTTAAATCTTGCATACTCATTTTTAAATAGAAAAATAATAGATATTATATAGTAATGATATATATCTAAAAAGATTTGATTAAAGAAATAAGAAACACGACACTTACAAAAGTAGTTTCGGATTTTTTATCAACCCAATCAATAGATATTGGTTTTTTATAAGTTCAAACATGGAGCTATACTGGAGTTAAAGGCCTACTTAATTATTTGGTTAAAGTTGTAGCATGTTCTATAAATGGAATATTGTCACTAATGTGAAGTGATGGGCCGTAAACAGAGTTTGAAACTCTATGCTTCTTGGCACGTTCACTTTTTTGTTAAAATTATACACTGTTCCAACTAGCACATAAATCGTTTTAGATTTGCTCATTAATTCATGTAGGCCTCTTTCCCTTAGCTCGAACATAACAAATCAAATATTTTAACTGATTTCTTGCCTAATCTTTAATTTTTTTTGTAAATTTAAGGATGAGCTTATATTGGCCAAAATAATATTGCTATCCAGTTTACCCAAAAATATCTATAAACCCTTGTGCTTAAATACAACAGAAGTAACAAACTTGATAGCGCATATGAAATTGAAATTTACTTGAAATTCTTTAAATTATAATTTTTTAAGTGATTCAAGAACTTCTTTCTATGAATTATCAAGCCCCAGATAATTATGTTTTATCACTACAACTATATATGCAACAACATCATTGCCATTTGGGTGTAAACCTAGTCAATGCATATAACAAAATTATTATTAACGTAATTATATTTAAATATTTAATTGAGAATACATACCATATTTCATCAACTAGGTAAATAAATTGTTTACCTATATCAACTCCTTCTCAAATTTGAGAATACAAAACTGCTCCATAATTTCTTTTATCCATCTACACAGAAAATAACGTTAGAAGAAGAAGGAAGAAACATGTTATACACATATTCTTAACATAAAATAATTATAGAAATATATAACGTTACTCTATTTTCAATAAAAGTGAGCATTTTGAGAAAATATCACCCATACATGTACGATGCACCAGCTAAATCAAGAAGCAGATGAGGATCTGTAGCTCAAATGCATCATATTTTTTGTCCTAAGCTTCATGTGAGTTGTTGTGCCACAGTAACAACAAGTGCCCTACACCTATTTCACACCACCTCCACTTCAACTTTTAGACTGCATGGCCCTAGGTCCTTCCCTCATCCGCTCCTATATGTAGAGCCACATGATAAAAGATTTATCACATTTGACTGCAAATAACTATATGTTAAGTCATAACATATGATAAGGATAACAACCTTCAAGCCTCCATGTTAAGTCATACCATGGAAAAAAGCTAAAGTAGTCTTCACATGAACCTTCAGAGGGTGAGCAGTGTTTGCGTTGTTGGGCCTTTGTACAAAATATATGAAAATCAATTTTTTTACTAATATATCAATCCGTTTTCTATTGTTTAGCAAAAAAAATTATATATGTTTATATGTTTTTTTATATTTAGATATAATTCAAAATTTGTTATGTAAAATATTTATTATTGTAATTATATATAATTATATACTTAGGAGTTTGAGCATAAAATTAAAATTAACATATATACATATATATATCAACAAACCAATATTTCGCTAAGTATATATACAATTTTGTAACCACAATATAAATATCCATTAAAAACAAATCATGACATGGGATAAACGGCTCCATGTTAAGTCAAACTATGGGAAAAAGCCAAATTGGTCCTCATATGAAGTTCAGAGGGTGAACATTACTTTGTCTTGGCCTTTTGTACAAAATATATGAATATCAATTTATTTACTAATATATATCAACCCTTTTTTTATTGTTCAACCAAAAAAAATTATATATGTATATATATAAATTCCATATTCAATTATAATTTAGAAATTGTTATATAAAATATTTACTATTTAATAAAATAATACAGACTTGTAAAGGAGTAATTAAATATAAAAAGAATTATGTTTAAGAACCTAGAGTTAAAAATATTTACTCTAAATGACTTATTATTACTGTTTTAGGGTTGATTACTGTTGATTTTAATAAAAAAAACAGTTAAATCTAATAGTAACAAGTCCTTCAAAGTAAATTTCTTCACTTTTGGATCCTTCTTTATAATTTTCCCTTAAATATAATTATATACTTAGGAGTTTGAGCATAAAATTAAGATTAACACATATATATACATACATATATATATATATATATGTTATGTATATATATATATATATATATAAGAAACCTATATTTCACTAAGTATATATATAATGTTGCAACCATAGTATAAATATTTATTGAAAACAACTCATGACATGGGATAAGGACGAAATACTTCATGGCTCCCTTAAGTCATACCTATATGGGAAAAAGCAAAATTGGTCTTCCCGTAAAGTTTCAGAGGTAAACATGGTTTGGTTTTGTTTTGGCCTTTTGTACAAAATAAATGAATATCAATTTATTCAATAATATATAAATTATTTTTCAATTATTCAACAAAAAAAATTATATATGTATATATATTTTATATTCAAATATAATTTAGACATTATTATGTAAAATAATTATTATTTAATAAAGTAATATATACTTATAGAGGCGTATTTATATATAATTATATACTTAGGAGTTGAGAATAAAATTAAAATTAATATATATATATATATATATGAAGGAACTTATATTCCACTTATTATATATACAATGTTGCAATTACAGTATAAATATCTACTCAAAAAGCATAATTTATGATTATATAAAACTTAAAAAATTTTGAACAAAACTATACATGAATATATATAAAGCCATGTAAATAAATGATATTGGCATCATATGAAACATAATGCATATGTGTGTGTATATATATATATATATATATAGAGAGAGAGAGAGAGAGAGAGAGAGAGAGAGAGAGAGAGAGAGTACATCCATACTTTTTATTCAATCAATTGACGTTAATTGTATTAATTGATTGTGTCTAATTATACTACATAAATGACAAATGAAAAGTGCAATTATTTAGTTAATGGGTAAATATGTACAACAATATAAATTTTAAATAGATAATTATAATGAGAAAGCTTGGGTGTGAATTGCAATTTTGGAATGACAGCATGATAAAGTATAGATCATTCAATTAATCATAATCTTTCATAAACTAAGAATATACTAAGCAATTCCACATAAGTTCTAAACATAATAACAATTAAAATTTCATACACTTATTTATTAGCTAACTCGTGGACATTTTCAAATTCTTCTTTTTTACACGTATAAGTAGAGCAAGCCTTTGACTTTTTAAGTGAAGTGCATTAATTATAGATATAGGCATATCGATAACATTTTCTGTAGCATTCACATATAATCTTCAAACCATATAAAGAGGTAGTTCTCTAATTCCTTGCAATCTTCCTTAGCAATAATTAATTTGGCTTCAGTATTTTCCTTCAAAATCATTAGCACAGAATGGACGTCTCGTAGCCTTTTCCAATGATCCTTAGACGTTTCAAGCATTTGCTAGGTATGTGTTAGACTAGACTAAGGTTTTCTAAGGTAGACAAACTTTTATTGAAATGTTCATTTGTGATAATCTCATTCCCAACTTCATAGTACTCCATGTTGCTAGACCACATTAAAATAAACCCTAATTAATTCACAGTAGCTTGTTATCAATACTATATACATATATTGTGAACTCATGTGAGAGACAAAAATTTTATAATCACCCATAAATAGCACAATACTCTATTATCATCAACAAATATTATAAATATTCTTAACATTTTCTTTGGTAGTTTAAGAACAAATTTGTTATTCCTTGTTTTGACAAATATATTATAGCACAAGTATAATGAAGTAATTATTAAGAAATACCACTTATGCTATAAAATAATCCCTACAATTCTAACACAAAAATCCTTACTTCAATATCTGCTTCAAGCTTTGCTGAAATTAAAAAAGCACTTTAAAAAATGACCAAAAAAAAAATTATACCACATAGTGAAAAATAAGAAATCATAGAAACTGTCCTAACCCACCATTGCAAAGCAAGCAATGTTTGGCAACACAACAAGAGCAGTTCTATGAAAACCATGAAGAAACATGGGACAGTGGCGTCCAAAAGTGAGGAACAAAAATGGTCGAAATGGTAGCTGCAACATGTGGAAAGATATAACACGTAGCTATATATACAGCTAAGGGCTCTAGACTGTTAACACGACTTGCAAAGAGTGACGTCCTTTTATTAGTTGAAGGCAATTTAGTCCCTTCACACTTATAACTTTCCTTTCCATCCAAATTTCATCCAACCAAATACTAAAATACAAAAATAATCCCTTTTCCTTTTCCATCCATACCAAACATAAATTTTTCCATCATATTCAATTCATCTTTCTTTTTTTGTTTCTATCACTAAATTTTCTGCCAACCGAACGAGGCCTAAAATCATGTATTAATATCAAAGGAAAGTAAAATAGCATTCCTAGCAAGTTTATGTTGGAAGTTAAAGCAATATGTTCTAGATATAGTGTATGAATCTTGATGCAGAAACTAGGACACCAAGTCCACAAAATAAGGCATTAGTCATACTTCTTTAAAATATAGCATGTTTATTTTTTTTTTGTGTTAGTATTTAGTTATTGTAATAACTCTAGAAGTCTCTTTAAAGTACCATATAAAACTAGATGCTCTTTGTATAATTTATATGACCAAAAATTACCAAAGACAAAAACATTATACTCTTCATTAGATCTTAGTATTTGTCTTCTAAACTTTTTATTTTTGATAGATTCGAGCAACTAGATATGAGTAATGTGTCTATCTCATGCGAAAGTTGAGCCATGTGGTATAAAAAAATAATGTGTCAAATCTTACACGGTAAAAAATACTGGATATATATGCTATATTTATTATAAACTCAATTTTTCTGAAACCAAATTTATTGTATTTTTGTCAATAAAAATATATATATATTTTTTCCCAATCATCGGATTTGGCATTGGGGGGCACAGATTAACGCTGAACCACTTTTAATTCCTCAAAAAACACCCCCTTTTTTTTTCCAGGGGGGTATCATATAATATTAAAGGTCCATGTGATTTATGGTGATATAAATATATTTTATTTATCTAATTTAGGTAATATTTATTATATTTTTATTATTATTTTATATATTAAAATATTATTTTATATATTAAACTATTTCTTAAAAAATAAAAATAAAAAAATCATTTCACATCTCAACTGCTCCTACTTACTTATTTTGTATATTTTCTTTATATTTAAATCTTTTAATCGAATAACTTGTATATTTTTTATATGGTAATATTTGTATCATTAATATTTGTATTGTAGTATCTAAATAAATAACTATAGAAATTAAAATTGTTAATTGTGAAAATTAAAAATTTTAATTATGAAAAAATATATTTTATACTATAAATATCCTTTTATTATATATTTAATTTTTCTTACATTCTTATTTATTACTATTCAATAAATATAAGTTAAGTAGATCAGGTAATGGAATTGGAATGCACGGGTAATTGTGAATCAAAGGTTTTGGGATTGTATCTCACTTTTTTTGTTATCTACCAATTTATTTCTTATGATCACAATTCTATATCTGACCAATTCATTTAGCTGTGAAGGTACAAATTGAACATCCCTATCTTGTTTATGTTGGGTTGTAGTGGTTAAGGTTTATTGAAAATCCTGGTCTATTTTAAAAGCTTTTTCTCATTAAATGATATTGAATTGCCTATAACCTTGTGCTGTATGTCAATTAATTTCAACAAAAAAGATTTTGGGTTAAGGATCAAATGGTGTATGAGAGTTGCATTTATTTGATTTAAGAGTATTCATGGGTCGAATCGAATAAGGTTTTAGCCTAGCTTAATTTTAAACGGATTTTAAATTAAAACTCGTTGTCCAAACTCAGCTTGGCCTAATCATAAATCGGGCGGGCCAATATTTTTTTTTTGAATTTATTATAAAAATAGCTTTAAAAAAAATAATTTTATATAAATTCTTATAAAATTACATTTTATCCTTAAAAAATTAAAATTTTGATATGAATCCTTATAAAAAAAAATATTTTTTATTGTTTTTCAGACTTGACCAAGCTAATATGTCCCTTAGAGCTACTTTAAGTTTATTATTAAAATTATAAAATAATCTTTAAAAAATAAAATTTTTATATAAGTTTTTATAAAATTATATTTTCTCATTAAAAAATTTAAAATTTTGATATTAATTGTTACAAAAAAATATTTTAAAAAAATAAGTTTATTTTTCTGACCAGGTCGAGCTAAGGTAACCCTAGAAACTGGCCTAATCCCCAACCCAACCCTAAATTAAAAAAAAAAATTATGTCTAATCCAACCTGCTTCGATTTGGTCAAGCCAACCAAGCCTTTGGGTTCAGTAAACACTCCTAATTTGATTATCATGAAATTAATTGGATTGCTATTGTATTATTAGAAACTAATGTTACTTTCTTTCTTAGCTTATTGACCTTATGAACAAATTACTTTGAGATTATGCAAAAATCACCTATGGAAGTTTGCATAGAAGAAAAGGATAACGTGGCAATGCGTTTAGAAAATAAGATACTTGGGGAAAGCAATTGTTACTAGTTTTGCATTTTATTCATATTTGTAATTGTAATAAATATGTTGTTTGGTTAAATACAAAGCACATACAATCACAAATATTGCATACTTGTAAATATTTTTATTTTATTTTATTTTTATTTTTAATGTTATCATATGAGATTTTTTGTCTTCTCAAGTATATAAAAGTCAATCCGAGGACTATGTATGACAAAAAATTTCCACAAGCATTTTGTTGGGTCATAAAATGACTTTTTAATAAATTTTGGGTTTTATGACCCACATCAAATCGATTTTTGTCATTAAAAAAATTTTTCAAGGAAAAAAAAAGGATTTAAAAAAGAAGAAGAGATAAATAAAAAAATTGTACGTAGTTTTTGAAAAAAAATGACAACAAAAAAACAAAAATTGAAAAAACAATAGAAACCAAAAAATAAAAATAAAAATGAAGACAAAAAAAAAGAGGTTTTTAAAAAGTCAAATAGGTTTCTTTTAAAATTAAAAATATATGTTTATGAAGTTCAAATTTTGAGTTTCAAAAAAAATTAAAAACAAGAGAAGAAAAGTTATAAAAAATCAAGGTTGTTCTTTGAAAAATCCACCTTTTTAAAATCAATGTATTCATGAATTAAACCCTAAATCTTTTTTTAAAAAAATTTCTTTATGAATAAAAAAAATATAATTCAAAATTTAGAATTAAGTGTTTTTCCTTAAGAGTTTCCCAAAATAAAAAACAAAACAAAAAGGTGTGCTTTAAAGGTTCATCTTTAAAAATCAAAAAGTCAAAAGAATGAAAAATAAATAAATAAATAAATATAATATTTTAAAGGTCTAGTATTAGCCTCTTAAAAGACTAAATACAATGTTAGAGCATTAAATTATTAATGAGTTTAATTTCCCCAAAAAAAATCTTTTTTACTTACCTTTCAGGTTATTTCTAAAAAGAAAAAATCGAAACAAAAACCATTAAAAAAATAAAATGAAAAAAAAGGAGAAAGAGAAAAAGAAGAAAGAGGAAGAGAGTGGAATTAACTCTGTTTTTTTACAAATTAAAATACATAATTCAATTTCAAAATTGTTTTGTTTGTGAAAAACAAAAGTGATTTCTACTTTTTTTTTCATAAAAAAAAGTTAAGTTAAAAAATCAACTAACGAACAAATATAGTTTTCAATCTAGTCAAATTACATGGATTTTAATTCTTTTCATGAGATACATAGATCCTAAATTTTTATCTTAGATCAAATTTGTCTTTATAAATAAACATGTTTTTTCTTTTATTTCTTTTTTCTTAATTTCTTTTCTTTTCTTTATTTTTGTATGTGATTGACTAGGAAATTAAAATAAAATTAAAGTCATATTAATTTTATACAATTAACTTAAAATAATTATTTATAAGAACGAGTGTCATAGAATATTTAATACCTTATAAATAATTGACTACCAAATTCATTTCTTGTTTGCAAATTATTTTCTTATAAAAAAGTTTTTTAAAAATTTTATTTTTTTAAATTAAAATTTTGGTAACAATTCTATTTCATTTAGTTTTCTTTTTCAAAAATTGAAATTTTTTAAAATTTTTCTAACGCTATGCAATAAAATCATGGGTGTGACACAGAGTTTATCTTTAAGGAAATTTAAAGGAAAGAATCATCAACTCACTTTTAACTTTTAGAGTATTGGAGAAATAATTATTTTATTTATTTAATTTATATAGCAGTGCACAGATTAATAATAATAAGGTTCACTCAGTTATTCGATATGTGGACATGATTGTCCTCTGTCAATTCATTTAGATGTGAACAGATTAAGGTAAACACGGATGGAATGTTTAGCATTCATGAGTGATGCTCTGGATCTAAAAAAGGGAGTCCTTATGGCCCTTGATTTAGGCATGAAGGATGTGGTGTTCGAATCAGATAACCTCCCTCTTATTCAATCTGTGCAGGACTTGCAGAAATGCCCAGACTGGAAATGTTTATCAATTCTGGAATACATATCGTGTTTGAGCAAGCCTTTTCATTCTGTGTCTTTTGGCTCGAATCCTATATCTCTCAATTTTGGCTTGCTAAAGCTTCTCACAAGGAGATGAGTCCTTATGGTTGGGATTCTTATGCAATGTTCAAATGATGTGTCCAACTTTTATTGGACCTACATCTTATTGGCTTATACACAAATTGTCATGACGATCGAGGTCAACATCAAAGTTCCAAGGTCCACCGTCATTAATTTAGGTGGAAAAAAATTAGTCTTATTTTGCTAGAATTTAATTAATTGTAACTTTTTTATTTTATTTCAACATCTTCAAGATAAGACTCGCATGCATCTCATCCATATATAAAGGAATATAAATTTCTTTTTGAAAATATAACACGCTACGTCAGAGAAAATGCTTGTCTCTTGAACCTGATGCTCTTTCATGAAAAATATTGTAGAAATGGAAATCCGCAAGTAAAGGCAGAAGTTGTTACGATAGAGTACAAACCACTCCGCATAAGAATCAAGAGTGCATCCATCTTATTCTTTGTAATTGCTTCATAACCTGAAGGGCTGCAAGGAAGAGTCCCCATCAAGGCCCTTTGAGAAATAATGTGTCAAAAATTCTTTTATAGTTGTGCCCTTATAGATTGGTTTGTTTTCTTCGTATAGCAATTCCTTAATTGGACCATAAACCTTTGGTGTACCATCACGAGAATTTATAAAGAAGCTTGCTATGGAAATCCTTGGGCCTGTTTGCCTTGCTTACACCCTATGAAAAACACTGATGAATCTGTCGTTTGTAATAAGCTGCGCCATCAATAATGATCTTGCTAAGTATAATCCTCACAAATTGTTCCAATGAACAAGTATGTCAATGATTTTATAATTTCTTAAATTTAGGAGTCATTTGACATGCTATCATCTTTATTTCTGTATTTTGGATGTCAGAAGACATTGAACATACCTATACTTGGTACCAAGGAAGCATGGGTACGCAAAAATGGCCGTCGTACCCGTACCGGATACGTATCCAGTACGGATACGCGTACCATACGAGTACAAACGTATCCCGTATGTACCGAAATGTTTTTTCCGTACCGGATACGTATCGGAAGGAGTCAGATAGAGAGAAGAAAACCTTGACAAGGTGACAAAGAAAACGGAAGTGGGTGTTGAAGAGCGAGAAGCGGTTTAGGCAAGCGGCGGCGGATGCAACGGGAAGAATCAGCAGTGGGGGTAGCTATGCCTGTGACGCCGCAATCTTCAGTGGGGTTTAAAGAACGTTTGTTGGGCAGGGAAGATTGAAATTGAGCTTCGATGGCTTGGATGGCATGTAGATCTTGTTCTGATAAAGGTTCATCTTCCAAGTCACAATTGAAGGAGGCTAGCCGTGTAAAACTCTCCCGCCTTTCCATTTCCATCCATATCGATTTATGGGGTCTACTGGAGGGAAGCCCCAATTTTGAAGGAATCGCTCAAGCAGAAGAAGCCTGGGGTTAAATCAGTAAATCTCAAGGACGTGGACATTTGGGCGGGATTCAAAATTTGCCGTAAAAACTTGGATATAATGAAATAAATGCTTTTTTCATGTTATTATTTTTATTTTAATAAATTTTGTTAACCTATTCCATTTATTTTAATAAAGTGTAATAATTTGGTATCCAAATTTATTTTACTTTTTAATGTTTTAGATTATTGAATATATATATATATATATTCCCATACCCGTATCCTAAAATTTTAGAAATTGCCGTATCCTACGTATCATGTCGTGTCGTACCCGATACACGTACCCGTATCGGTGCTTCTTAGCTTGGTACACAAGAAAAAAAAATTTCTAAAAGCATAAGATGTCACTAATGTAAATGGTACCTCACATCTGTGAATTTCTAACTTTACTAATAAAATTTTTGAACTTATGTGAGAAATATCAGAACACAGAGAGCATATATCTTAACATGCACAAATACGGTTTCTTTAATTTTCTGCGGAATTATGCAGATTCTGGTTAAAACATACGTGGGATCTTTGTGACCCCAGAATCTGGAAGACCTTTAACGCCAGCTTTTGATTCATCAAATGCCTTAACTTCAGCTTTCCTGTCATAATTGGAATCAGAAGCTGCTTCTAACTCACTTGAGCTTGGGACCACCGTACTGGGAAAAGAAACCAATCAAGGAAAGAAGAAAGTTATAAAGAAACCAATTTTGACTGCTTTCTCTGTTCCACAAGCAGCCTATGGAACTAAATAGGTTTTTTCCCACATTGATTTAACTGTACCCACAGATATTAATAATTCAAACAAGATAAGATGCATATTGAGCTCACCGTTTCTGACTTTTGAAGGATAAGACCCAATACCCATATCAATAAATAAATAATAAAATATTGGATTCAAATTGGAAAGGTGGTTTCCTTTTCTTTTCGCCATGGTTTTCCTTTGAACTTTGTGACAAGGACGTTTCGTTGTCTGATTAAAAAGAAGACAAGTCTAAATTATACATAGGAATTACGTTTTCTTAAACATTTAAAATTTCAAATAGATAAGAAGTCGCATATTGTTCTCATTTATTTTGAAGGATGGATACAAAACAACAAATAAATAATAAAATATCAAATTACTTGAAATGATAATTTATTTGATTCTGTTTTGGTTTTAATACTTTCAAAACAAATATTTTTTAGAATAAATTTTAAAAATAAAAATAAAAATAAAATATCTGTTTAAATTATTATTTTAAAAAATCATTGATTTTTATTTTTTTATTTTTGATTTTACATAACAAAAGTTACAAAATATCTAAAAAATATTCTAATTTTTTTATTTTCAAAAATATAATTTTATTTTATTTTTTACAAAATATTTTATTAAAAACACATTATCAAACAAATTTTTTTATTTTTTTGTTTTAAAAATAAAAAATTATTCTAAAAACAGAAAATCAAACAAGCTAAAATTTTCTATTCTTTGACTTTCTAGTTCCTTGGAATTTTAGACAGTTAGTTTTGATTTTTAGCCAGAGAAAAACTTAAGCTGGATGTTTTTTAATTATTTTTTTGTAAAACAAAAAAAAACTATTTAACGGAATTTTTCATTCTCTTTCCTTTGATTAACCTCCGTTTTCTGTTGCGGCAGTAAAAGGTAAACTTACAGGGACAGAGAGTACTGTCCATTAAAGTAACTCATCTCTCATTTCTCTATCAACTGTTTTACAATCACTTATGAAGAAAGTACCCAGTCATTTCAATTGCTAAACCCTTTTTTTTTTTTACATTTTTCATTTTTGACTTGAGTTGCTCTCATTTGCTTTGTCACACTTCTTGGTGGGAACATATTTTTTTTATATTATTTATATAATATTTATTATATTCCTATAATTATTCATTTATTAAATTATCACTTTAATCATCAAATCATTTTTTAAAAAATAAAAATATAAAAATTATTTTTTATCTTATTTATTTTTATCTATTCACATTTTATATTCTTTTTCTCTTTATATTATCGAATTAATCAAACACAAAAAAACCATAATTTAAAAGCCATCAATCATAAAAACTATTAGGCTAAATGTTATTGGCATAAAAAAAATTGATTAACATAGCAAAATATTATTGCACTGGATATATATTGTTAGAGATATTAATTAAAACATTTATCAGAGTACACTAGGCTTTATCTTTTGGAGGGAACTGGCCTTTAATATGGTACCAAAGTCTTTAAAGTGGTCAGAAGTTTAATCGTTGCTGACACGAATTGGTTATACTTTGTCCATGACTTTAAATCCAAATGACCTTTATATGAGGACGTGTAACAAATATTAATTAAATCAATCATAAACCTTGACTCAATAATTTGAACTTTTGGGATAAAGTAGTATTTGACACACCTACAAACACATAGGAATATTTTTTTTTAGAAATATGAGATAGAATATCAACAAAAGTGGAAAATCCTTCTGTCTCTAGAACTTGATGTTGAATCCTAGACATGAAAAATTACAACTGAAGGCAGAAATTAATCTTGATAGAGTACAAACCGTAGACAGCACCATAAGAATCAAGAGGGCATAGATCAATTTTTATTTTTTCTTAATTGCTTCATAGCCTGAAGTACTGCAAAGAAGAGTTTCCATCAAGGCCCCTTGAGATATTATTTGCCCAAAAATCTTTAATAGTAGTGCCCTTATAGATTGGTGGGTTTTCTTCTGATAATAATTCCTTAATTGGACCATAAACCTTTGCTGTATTTTCAGCTGTGTCATCAACATTTATAAAGAAGCTTGCTATGGAAATTCTTGGGCCTACATCTCTTGCTAGGACCCTATGAAACACACTGATGAACCTGTCATTTGTTATAAGCTGTACAACGAACAAAGAAACTGATAAATATATAATATGCATAATCCTCAAAAACTGTTTTGGTGAAGAAACATGTCAGTAATTCTACAGTAGCTGAAATTTAGTAGTTTCATCTCAGAAAAAAATTTCTCATTTCTAATATGATTCATGACACTCTAGCCAATAATTGTCATTCTCTAAAATCATGTATTAATATCAAAGTAAAACAGCATTCTTAGCATGCTTACGTTGGAAGTTAATGCAATATGTTCTAGATAATCTTGACGCAGAAATTGGGACACCAAATCCACAAAATAAGGCACTAGTTATAATTCTTCAAAACACAGCACGTTGTAATTTTGTGTTAGTATTTAGTTATTGTAATAACTCTAGAAGCCTCTTTGAAGTACTATATAAAACTAGAGATGTGCAAGGCTCTTTGTATCATTCATATGACCAAAAATTACCAAAGACCAAGATATTATACTCTTCAATAGTTAGTATTTGTCTTTTAGACTTTTTATTTTTGATAGATTCGAGCAACTAGATATGAGCAACTTAGTTTGCTTGCTCATTTGAGTCTACCATCATCTAGACATGTGTACTTTGGTATCAGACCCACTAACAGCGTCAAACTTTGATGATGCATCATGCCCTTTAAGAATCTTCTTGCAGACACCCTCTAAGGAATGTTACCTCTTACATTGTTTTCTTCTGATGATCCATTAATACCTTTGCAAATTGTTACTATAATTCAAAGAACATATAAATGGAAGTGATAGTTTTGTGGACAATTATAACTCTGAAGAATAATGACTTTTTTAGAAGATGAAGGAAAATGGATATCAACATTAATACTTACTTGTAGAAGATCTCCAATGTTAACAACAAGAGCTCCATGCACAGGAGGAACATCAACCCATTGATTCTCATGAAAAACTTGAAGACCACCTATACGATCTTGTAGAAGGATTGTTATGAAATCAGAATCAGTGTGCTTGCTGGTGCCCATAGTCAATTCAGGTTCGGGGCACTGTGGATAATAGTGACTAAGAAGAAAAAGCCCTTCAACACAAGCCAGTTCTTTAAGGTAAGAAGGATTAAGGCCAAGAGACTCTGACAGTAGCTCAAAGATTGTATAACCCAATTCCCTCATTTTTTTCGAATATTCAATCACAATGTCCCTGCAGGAAGCTAATAATAATTTCATCATGTATAGAAAAAGGTTCAGATTGATCAAATGCAATGTAACAAATATGGACCACTAAGAAAATTGCATTAGCTTCCAAATCATGGGAAGGTTTATTTTGCTTGTGAGATAAAATAGAAAACAAGCAAGTTATCTCTGTGATTGCCTCATCAATAGCTTAAATATATACGATAAAAGGTCAACTATTTAATCACCCTATGAAATTTTTTTGTCCAAATTTTAACACAAATAATAACGTAAATGTTGAAAAAAAATAAACTGCCTCGTAATGTTGTGGAGCTACTACTAATATTAACAACCAAACGAACAAATTGGACTAAAGTATAACGTTTTGAAGCCTGTGTTTTTAATTTACAAATGTCAAATTAATCTCAGCAATAACTTAAAGAAGACTCTGAGATTGTTCAAAGAACAAAGGAAACATACTTTATCAATGAAACTGTTTATGGTTTTGACATTGGCATGATTTAAGGCATGAAAGCTGAAAGCAAGTATATGGCTAATACCAAAACTTGTATAATGACATTACCTACACACTGCTGGTATTTCTTCTGTTTCTGCTGCATCAGGAGCTATAAAAAGTGTATCCCTCCAATTGGCAGCTCTCTCTTTGTACATGTGAACATTGGAATAGTACCTAACTTTCTTCTTCAAATCCCGCGAGTAAAATTGCTTTCTTACCTCAGAGTCTTGTTCATGAAACCTACGAATTCCGTTGATCATCTGATCCAAAATATCATTTGGAATCCCATGATTAATCACCTGGAAAAATCCCCATTTCTGGCATGCACTTCCAATTTTCTCAACTGCTTCAGCGTGTAGTCCAGAATTGCTGTGTATGCCTGCAAGGTCAACGATGGGGATAGTAACGCTTGAGTCATTTTCTGAGCTCTCTGTGAGGTTCAACTTCCCAGAATAGAACATACGTGGGACCTTTGTGACCCCAGAATCTAAAAGACCTTTCACTCCAGTTTTTGTATCCTCAAACGCTTGAAATTCAGCTTTCCCATCACTTGAGCATGTGACCACCATACTGAGAAACTAAGCCCCTGTGGTGATTTGAAATGAAAAGAAAAGAAAGTGAGCGGTGTGGGAGAACCGAAGAAGACGAAGTGAAATGGCCACCAATTAATGGATTACGGATCCCTTGCAGCCACGGCGGGGAATGGATGTAGTCACTGTGACACTGACACCTGTCTATCTCATGCAAGTTGAGCCATATGGTATAAAAAAAATAATGTGTCGAACCTTACACGGTAAAAAATATTGGATATCTATGCTACATTTATTATAAACTCAATTTTACTGAAACCAAATTTATTGTACTTTTGTGAAAAAAAATAAGGATATTTTTTCCCAATTACCGGATTTGGCATTAGTGAAACTCCTTTTAATTGGGCCGGCCATATGGGAGTTAGCATATAACACTAATATTTTTGGCGTGGTAGTATTTGAATCATTAATATTTTTATTGTAGTATCCAGGTAAGTGACTATAAAAATTAAAAATTGTAATTATGAAAAATATAATTTTTTATTATAAAAAATTTATATTTTATATTATAAATGTCTTTTTATTATATATTTAATTTTTCTTGCACTCTTATTTATTACTATTAAATAAATTATAGTTAAAATTGTTGAAAAAATTTATACTTCATGATTATAAAGTAAAAATATTTACTATTAAATTTTAAAATTATTTTAAAAGTCTAACACATGTTAAAATTTTTAAAATATAATTTTTTAATAATTAAAATTTTTTATTTTTACAATTAAAATTTTTTTCTTTAAAAAATACGTATAACAGACGCATATCAAGCTAACAGCTTGACGCGCAATAAATACCTCCCCACAGTCGCGGTATATTCCAATTAAGGAGGGATAAAAGAAAGTTACCCAAAAATAATAAAAAAATCAGGGACTGCTTTTTGTATTCCACATGCAGCCAAGGAGAAAAATAATTCAAACTAGATAAGAAGCACATCATTCTCAATGGTTTTGAAGTTTAACACACATAATAATAAAATATTTGGATTCCTTGAAAGTTTATATCCTATTCTTTTCAATAATACAAATATTATATTCCTTGAAATATCAGTTGACTTTATCGTATTGTTCATGTTCATGACTTACATTGCTACAGCTTGACTTGCTCTTTTTTTGGTCCTACAAGTTGAGTACAGTGAAAAAAAAAACTTTCGCAGCGGAGTGCCCTTCGTTAAAATAATAACTAATTTCAAGAGTTTTATAATTCTGATCCAATAAGTACAAAAGTGATTTTAATTTTTGTATATTTTCAGTATTTCAAAATATTATTGTTATTATTATTGTTGTTTATATTTTCATATTTTAGCTCGATTTTAGTGCATCCTACTCCACTACATAATATTATGCAGGACTCAAAAGCATTCATAAACTTTCAAGGGTTTCCTTTTTTTTTTTCTGGTTGGGGGGTGGGGTGGAGAGGATCAACCTTTCAAGGGTTTTCAGTCTTGAAGATTACAAGACTAAATTTTGTTAGTAGGAAAATTTTGAATTAAAAAAATTGAATTGTGTTGCATCCACTATATGTTGTTCTAAGAGACGTCTGATATGGATTTTTGCTTATTTTGAACTAATAAAAAAAAGGAATTTTATAACATGGGTTATAATATAGAAACAATTTGTATTTGACAAAATTATTTGATATGCACTTTAATCAATATTTAAGAAGTAATTTGTGTTTAACAAATCTTTTAACAATTTATTTTTTATTATCAAATTAGTTAAAAACTTATCCATTTAAGAGGATAGGTAAAGAAAAGTTAAAGATAATTATGATAATTAATAATTTTGAGTAATGTAATTTTCGTTTTAGAAAAAGTTTTTATTTCTATTTTTACTTTCCAACCAAATGTCCAATTTTATCCTTGTGTCCATAGCAGAAGAAGCTATTTCTGCGCTCATAGCTTATTTTTTTATAGATGTGCAGTCAAACATTTTATTTTACTAAAATAAATATTTTTTTAAGGAACAGTTTAGCTTAGCCAAAATTTGAAGAGGTGGACGATTTCTTCGCTAAAAGACTGTGAGATTTTAAATTCAAAGTTAAATTAATATTTTAGTCTCTTAATTTTTTTTAATATTTTAAATTAGTTTTTAAATTTTAAAATACTTTATAATGATCCTTTAATTGTATTTAATGTTTTAAATTAATTCTTTAAATTTAAAGTGTTTTAAAATGGTTCTGATACCAAATGTAAGAATAAATTGAAAACAATTATATGAAATTAGAATACTAGATTGATTACCTGTAAAAGATATGGCCACAGATTTAGGATATCCCGTTGATTCTGAATGCCTGAAGGTTTGAAGAGACTAAAGTTTCCTCTATGATTCACACTCTCTATCACAACTTATAATAAGATAAGTTGTGGAGTTTGTATTTGACGTGAACACAGAAGGGACCTAACCAAGTTTAAATAGAATTCTAGTACCTATTCATTATGAGCCTATGAGTTATAGGCCAGCACTTTCATCCATACTAATCAATTAGATATCCAGCTCAAAACAATAGGATCACTAATAATAAGTGGGCCTAAATGCATCTCTCATAGATCATTAATCAACCTATTTTTATTTAAAACAAAATAATTGATTGTAACCCACAATAATTCCTACATTCTCCTACTTAGACAAAATCAATTCTTCATTTTAAAAACTTTTATTTTGAAAACGACTCTTGGGCTAATGACTAATTTTGTAATGTGGCCACATTTTAAAAAACAAATAATCCAAGAGGCGACTCCATCCAACTAAAACCAAGTAACATTGAATCACGACAGTTATTATATCTATTACTGATGTTAAACTTTCCATGGTTACAAATGTCATTAACTCCGTCCACTAGTCATTAGTGTGGAATGCAATAAGAAAATAATATATCAATATGATCAAACAGGCAAAGTACATTTTCCTTGTCAGTCCTTACAATTTCTCTCAAGTGTTTTAAAGTTAGAGAAACTGTATGATTGTCAAGAAACCATCATACCTCAACTCCAATATGACATTAACCATGGGCATAGTGGTCTTAATGACACCGAGCTCAAAATTTTATAATTGATACATATATTCAAAAATACATAATACTAAAAATTCAATGCATTATCAATTAGCTGAAATATAAACCATATGAATGTCAAAAGTATCAAAAAAAATGTTCAACATAACAAGAAAATAATATAAAACTCAAACTCCCATTAACCAAATATATCAAGAGAACTTACAATGCCCATATTCTCAATGTGTCTTTTAAATACAATGGGTCTAAGTCCTTTAGTTAAGGGGTCAGTCAACATAGAATTTATGTCTATATATTCAATAACTATTTCGTTATTATTTACTAAATCTCTGATAGTTTAAATATTTCAACTCTAAATGTTTAAAAACACTAATAGTTTTATTATTTTTAGTGTAAAATGCTACAGTTGTCAGGACCCAAATTTTGAGCCATGACCAGCGCGTAGGCTAAACTAATCTGGAGATTGGATTAGCCTAGTAAGCCTTACAAAATTTAAAGTCAACTATTATATCACATATTTTAACTAACCCATAAACCCACAAGTTTTAGACAATTTTTAATATTCAATCCATTCATTAGAGGCTACCGAAAATTCGGCAGCATCTCCCCTAAAAATTGGACATCCCATCCTAAAAAAAAATAAACTAAACCAATACCAGCACCAGCAACAACAAGTTACATATAATTAAAATGCCTAGTTAGGAAAGTATAAACAATATTTACACATTATAAGTGACCATATAACATGGACAATTCCAAAACTCTTTCTCTACACCTAAATGCCACCACATCATGGTGTCTGATACAATTTCACAAAATTTAAACACCTACTCTAAGAGTCTGGTAGCTCACGAACTCCCAGATCACTTTACTCCTTTACTCGCTGGTCTGAAAAATAAAGAAAGAAAAGGGATAAGCCTACCACTGGCTTAGTGAGTGTATAAATAATAAAGTGCATAAAAGGAAAACAAGTGCATACCAAAGTTCTTAAAAATCAATGATTATCAAATAATTTAGGCAATAAAGTTTATGGATGAAATGAAAAATATTTATTTAAATAAAAAGAAACCTTTAGATAAAATCTATATTTTCTAAATATAAGAAAAATATTCTAAGAATGGGTATCATAGAGAGGAATCGAATCATCAAACCACATCATCATATATCATGGCATTTCTTTGAATTCATTCAATCTTATCACTTTCACAATATACATCTAGTACCCCAGGTCATAGCACTGGATACATCACATCGCAGTGCCATCACAATTCACAACTTATTCTAGGTGCACCTAGGCCGTTATCTCCGCTAACGGCTATGGGATCCTATCCTAATTAGATTCCCATTCATTATATAAAATAACATTTAGCTAAAAAATAAATAAGGAAAAGGTAAATAAATAATTAACTAAGGCAAGTTAACCTTTATTATAATCTCTATAATATATGAAATTACAAAATAACATAAAATACTTTCTCATAAATAAACATAAACACACCACCACTTTCTTTCTATCCAATTCATTCTTTTGCGTTTCACAAGAATATATCACACCACATTTCAACTATCAATTTCTTTTGATAAATTTATTAAATCATCATAAGAATATATATATATATATATATCCATTTTGAAGTTTTGAAAACACCGAGCACATCAATCACACAATTGAAAATTTCACCATGGAAAATATAAATTGGAATAAAATAGATAAACTACTCTATTATCTACACACTCACCAGTTGGGACTAATAGTATAAGTCCCTATTCCCTACTGTTTAATGCTGAGTCTCAGTTAAATGAGTTTCCCTGGTATCACCTAAAATTTATAACCAATATAAATTAATTATATTAACTACTTTAATAATATCTATAATTATTTATATAACCTGATATACTCCCTAAAACATAAATCCCTAAATTTTTACATATATTTCTATCCTAAATACTAACCCTAAATTTGGGGTTTTTTCAACCTAAGCTTCTATAATTCAAATTAAATTTAAAATTCACTTCTTGAAGTTTCAAAGATGAAATATGAAGGGTTTATTTACACCTAAATGTAGAAATTCAAGAAGCCCCCAAATTGGAAGCTCACCTACGGCAACTTGAGCAACAAAAATTGAATATCCTATTAGCTTCAATAATAATGGAAGAAGATAAGAAATTACAAAAGAGAAACCAAAGAAGCTAAGTGAGAAATAGGTATTATAAAACATCAAAAAAATCAACACCAAATAGAGGAAGAAATGGATAAAATGAAATTATGCAAATATTAATGACTTACTAACCTTCATCCATGGAATCCTACTGAAAAAGAAGGAGAAGCATATCACTAAAATGGGAAGAAGATGGTGAAATCGCATTGAGAAGTTGATGCAAAATGAGATGGAAGGAAGACGCACAGGCTTCGTGGGAAATGGAGAAGAAAGAAGAAAAAGAGGCTTCGTGGAATGGGAGACGTTGCATCAGGGAGAAAAGCTGAAGGAGATTGAAGAGAGAGAGTTAGTGGAGGATTATTTTATTCTTTAGCTCAAATTGCACTATTGCCCCAAGCTAAAATTACTCTTTTGCCTCAAAGGTTTTTATGCACTTCAATAAAATCCTTAAGATATATATAAAAAAAAATTCATAAGAATTAATTTAAAAATATGAAATCTTTATTTTAATATCTTAGAATAATTTATTTTATTATTATTATATATATATATATATATTTTAAAAGGTATTACAACAGTATTATTGTCAAAATAAATTCTTAGTGGTTGAACAACAGAATTTACAATATAAAGCCCTGTCATTAAATTTCTCAACCAAATAACATGAGTAACAGCAGCGTAACAACCAATAAACTCCACTTGCATAGTAGAGGAGGTAATTAGAGTCTGTTTTCTAATTATTTTTTTACCTTAATTTTAAAAATTTTAAATTTTTTAAGAGTATTATATTTTTCTTTAATCAAATAAAGATAGCCAAATCAATAGAAATCATCAATGAAAGTAATGAAGAACCTATTACCACAAATAATATGATAAAAAAGTCCACTAATATTTGTGTGAATGATTTTTAAAAGATTTGAACTTTTAGTCGCACCTTTCTTTTTACTTTTAGTGAACTTTCCTCTAATACAATCTACACAGGTCTCTAAATTGTCAAACTCTAAGAAAGGTAAAACATCAATTTTAATTAACTTTTTAACTATTTCCTTAAAGATATGTCCTAAATACTTGTGCAATGATAAAAGAAATTTTTCTTTAATTTTAGACCTAAATATTTAAAGATAATGAAATATTGTCAGAAACTAAGGATAATTTATATAAATCATCTACTAAATGTCCATAACCAATTATTTGGGAGTTTAAAATAAAAACTAAATTTATCTAAACAAGAAATAGAAATCAAATTCCTCCTAAAAGAAGGTATATAAAAAAAATGTCTTTCAAAATAGTTTCATATCCAGTTGGCAAAATTAAAATGACATCTCCTACTTACTCCAACACTACTTTAAGATTCTTTGCTACTCTCATCTTGTTTTCTCTCAGATTTGATCTCTTCAGGTTCTTGAATTCTTCCAAATTTTTGCTTATTCTCTAGCCAAGCCTTGAATTTTGTACAATCATTCTTTTTATGCACTTTTTCCTTACACCAGAAACACCATATGTTTTTCTTAATGAGAATTGATTTAAGACCTCTTACATCATGATGTTGACCATTGCCTGGTTTCCTTGAACTTTGATTCTTATAAGAAATATTGAATTAATTTTTCTTATATTTCCATTTACCATTACCAGAATGGGGTTTACCATGGGAAATAAAAAGGGCTAGCTCACAGGATAGGTCACTCTTTTCTTTCTTTAATTTTTCTTCTTTAGCCACACACTTGGTAATGAGGTTATTAATGGTCCACTTCTCACCAAAGGTATTATAAGTAGTTTTGATTTGTGTAAATTCGGCAGGTAGGCAGTTTAAGGTATGTGAGACAATGAAATTCTCATTTAGGTCAATGTTATAGGCTTTCAGCTTGGTTTGGATGTGAATCATTTTTAAAATGAACTCCCTTACTCCCTCATTGTTGTCATACCTTATAACAGTCAACTTTTTCATAAGATATCTAGACTCAGCGTTATTAGATACTTGGTATCTTTCTTCCAAAATAGTAAGAAATTCTTTAATACTTGTGGTTTCTGATAAGCCACTAAGTAGGTGCTCAAAGATGGTCCTTTTAATGGCAATTAGACTAAGTCTGTTAGATATCTCCTATTTGGCTAGGAACTCTTTCTGTTCAGTTGTACTCTTCTCATTCGCTTCAGGCTTATTCTCGCGTAGTGCCAGATCAAGGTCAGCAATTCCTAAGGAGAATTCTAGGTCTTACTTCCACTTGTTATAATTTGATCTAATTAAAATCTTAATTGAAGCAGAACAATTATTCATAAAAAAGGTAACTGTAAAATTGGAATGCATTATGATAAATAATAATGGCAATTTATACATAGCTTTAATTAAAACAAACTATCACAATGAGGTCAACATAATAACACATTTCCCTTTAGGCAGAATGTACAAATCAAGGTCATAACCTAGATCAGAACCTCAGATGAGTTAATCAGTGAGAATACATTAGGTTCAAATATCTATCCCTTTTAGGCGGATAAATATCTTATACCAATATATTCCCATTAACTTCATCCCAAATTAACTCCTAATTATAATATACAACAATCCCCTTTGGGCAGGTTATAGTATGAGATAATTAAAAACCTTCCTCAAATTATAAAGGAAATTTTATGCATTAATATGAATAATTCCACTTTGGTGTTAATTATCCATCATAATTTATAAAACTCCTTGCATAGGAATTACTTATATCTTACCCAAAATTATGGTACAGTATTTTAAAGACGTAAAATATTACACTCCTACTATCCATAAACAAATTCTTTAGCATTCTCAAAGAGAGTTCATACAGATACAATTAAAATAGAATCATATATTTCTTAAAACAAACATATTAAGACATATATATTAGGCTGAAAGTAAATAAATATATATTATTATATGTGGAGAGTGAACATCATCATAAGATTTAGAAAATAATGAATTAATTTTTCAATGCATTACTTTTCATAAAATCATCTAAATAAATACTAAAATCTATTTTATATATTAATATTTACATAAAAATATTTATAGTAGTCAAAAAATTATGAAACATATTCCAAAAAAGCACATTTAAAATATAGATTGCAACGCAAAAAACGGAACTGAAAAATTCCATCTGTACGTTGCACACTCTCCCTCACTCTCCTAAGCTGTGAGTAGGGAAACTCTTAGAGGTTCATCTTCTTCCTCAGGCAGGTCAGCCCAGAACCAGAAACGGGTCACACAGGACCCACGGGTATAGATTCAGATTTCTCGCTTTTAAGCCCTTTTTCTTGTGATTTTCTTGTGCTTTTTGTTTCTATTCCCATTCTAAATCTGTTGGAACTATAATCCCCAATTATAATCATGAATTTGGTGACATTCTTATGCACGAAATTCTTCATAATACCAATGGTATGGTGGTCGGCTTTCAGACGCAATTTTCATGCAATTTTGGTGTACATTTAATTCAAAGTTTCATTCAAAACAAATCAATAGGCAAAGCCCCAATTTTAATCCACAAATTTGCATGATTTCAATGCATAAAATCAGGTTCCATAGCTGAAAATTTTTGAAAGAAATTGCACTATGATCTGCTAAGTTTTGATGCAATTGATATGTGGGTTTCTTTTATATGATCATAAGAAACAAAATACTTGAAAATCATTCATCAATTTAAGGTATTTTGTGAGAATTGGAATTCAATTTTATGAACCCTAACTATGGATTTCAAATTGAAATTCTTGTGGGATTTGAAAATTTTGATACAATTGGTATGTGGTTCTGTCTCCTATTATCACAAGGAATACTATATTCGAAAATTATACAATAATTTAAACCAATTTGTGACAATTGAAATTTAAGCTTGAAACCCTAACCAAGAATTTCAAATTCAAAATTCCCCATCTATGATTCACGATAATTTGAATTTCAGGCACCAATTGATTCAAAATTTCAAATTCTATAAAAGCCTTAAGATTTTAAGTTTCAATTATATGAAAATATTTAATTAAGATTTCAAAATTTGCATTGGTGTAAATTACAAAAGGTTAAAGTTTTGAAGCTTGTATTCATGTCTTCAAACCAATTATTAGATTCTAATTCATATAATAAAATGTAGTAAAAGAATGAATAGAATAATTGCCTCATTTTCATGGAACCCCACCTAGAGAGGTTGGCTGCTTGAGTCAAGGCATCCTTCCATCTCTGCACTTTGTGCTTGTTGTTCTTAAATCCCTGCTCCTGCTCATGTTTGGTGAATGCATCTCCATAAGTTCCACTCTGTTTTCGTATATGTGATGGATCTACATTGTAGAAAATTGGTATCACAGCGCTTCCATATTTCTGCTTGCATTCCAATATTTTGACGAGCTCATCCACGCACCATGTTGAAGGAGCACAATCTTTTGAAAAAATGATCACACAAATCTTTGATCCTTCTATTGTTCTTAGAAGAACTGGTGAGATTTCTTCTCCTTTGTCAAGGTTGTCATCAATGTAAGTTTGAATTCTTGCCCTGCACAACGCTTCATAAAGATGACTGGTGAAACTATCACGGGTGTCCTCCCCTCTAAAGCTAAGGAAGACTTCATACTTGGTTACAGGAGGAGCGTCAGTAATATCAAAAGAAGAAGAAAAATCCATTGAAATTGGAACAGCATCATCCTTGGAACTAGAAACAAATCATGAATGAATAATGGGTTAGGACAAAGTAATCAAACAATAGCAGCAAGAAATTATGAGAAGGAGATGGATGAATAAATTAAACGTTTAGGATTTACTACAGGTGTAGGGGGAAAACCTATCTGTCAACCACAATAGGTTGGAAAGCATGAAGTGAACGAGAGATGAATCCGATACCTTTATAGACCGCAATTGCAGCTATGATCATCAAAGCCTTGGGTGTGTCCATGTCTTACTTTTATTGTTTTAAAGTGAACAAACCAAGCTAAGGAGAGGCAAGCCTCAGTTCGTCCTAAAACATGGTTTGCTTTCTGTTTTTGATGGGAAGTAGCCCAGAAATGATCAGGAAAAGACTTTGATACTTAGGATTTATTACATTCCTTATGTTTGAAACAGTATTATTTTTTTTCTTTGTTTGTTTCTGAAAAGTTGTTGACTCAATTTCCATCTCCTTCCAGCTGTGATAGTGAAGAAGATTAGGATATTATAACAGAGCAAAAGACTCTGTGCATTAACAATTTGTATGGATGATTGCGTTGATAATAGAGGTGGGCAGTGCATTGGTGGCATCAAGTTGTTTTAGAATGGCGGAAATGAATTGAATATTATGTTTATTCAAAAGCAGAGCGTAGTGTGCAACTACCAAGTCGCTTTCAACTTTCAGAGAATTGGACAAATAAATTATTATACATGTTTAAATTCTCCATGATGATCGACATCTTAGTGGCATATATGTAAATTCTCCATGACGACCGAAGTCAACACCACTAACAGTAACTTGGGTGGAAATAATTAGTTTTATTGCGCTAGAAATTGATTAATTGGACCTTTTTTATTATTTCCTCTTGAAAATATGAAATTCAACGTCAACTAAAGTAGAGAATATGCTTCTATCTCTTGAACATGATACTCTTTCATGAAAAATATTGTAGAAATGGAAAATTACAAGCAAAGACAGAAGTTAATTATGATAGAGTACAATCCACACGATATGAGAATCGAGAGCGCATCTATCTTATTCTCCATAACTGATTCATAACCTGAAGGGCTGCAAGGAAGAGTCCCCATCGAGGCCCTTTGAGAAATAATGTGCCAAAAATTCTTTTATAGTTGTGCCCTTATAAATTGGTTTGTTTTCTTTGTGTAGCAATTCCTTAATTGGACCATAGACTTTTGGTGTACCCTCAACTGTGTCATCAGAATTTATAAAGAAGCTAGCTATGGAAATCCTTGGACCTATTTGTCTTGCTAACACCCTGTGAAAAACACTGACGAACCTGTCGTTCGAAATAAGCTGCACCATCAACAATAACACTAATTAGTATAATCCTCAAAATTTGTTTCAATAAACAAGTATGTCAGTGACTTTACAATTTTTTGAATTTAAGAGTCGTTTGGTAATGCCATCATCTTTGTTTTAGTATCTCGAATGTTAAGAAACGTTTAAAATATCTATATTTCGTACATTCAAAAAAAAAATTACAGTTGAGATCCAAAGTTTAAACAAATTATTATTATTTTAAAATAGATTATCATTGCCTTTAAGTAAAACTCTCCAAATTTAGTAGTAATAGATCTTTTAAAGTAATTTTTTTAATTTTATGTCTTTAAATCTAATTTTTCCAAAACAAAAATCCTAAAAATATAAGATGTTACTAATTTAAATAGTACCCCATATAGACAAATTTAGCTTTTACTAAATAAGATGCCAGCGAACCAAATGGTTCCATTTCATGTAAGAAAGAGGTTTATCATACATCATTCACGGCATTCTAGCCACAATATCCATTCATTATAATCATGTGTCAATAGTAACCATACTACCGTCCTAGAATAATATCAAAGAATACAAAAACAGATGCTCTAGAGTGTTCAAGACTTTGATGTTGCTTCTTGTCATTTAAGAATCTTCCCGAAAACAATCTCCAACGAATGTTAACTCTTACATTTGTTTTTATGTTGATCCACTGATTGATCCTTTTGCAATTTATAATTCAAAGAACCTTTAGATGGCAGTGATAGTTTTGTGCACAATTATATCAGAGAGGGCTAACAAAACACATAGGGGCTGTTTGGTTTGAGGGTTTTGGGGGAAGGGTCCCCTCCAAACCCTCCCCTCCAAAAGTAGGGGTTTTTAATAGGGTTTAAGATAATTTTTTATGAAAATAAAAAATATTTTTTGAATAAAAATAAAAAATTATTTTTAATAATAAAAAGCAAGAAAAAATCTTTTTTTTTTATAAAAATAAAAAAATTAAAAATTCTAACATCATAAGAGTATAATTATCCATTTAATTTTATTTCCCCTCCTCTCCCCTCTTTAACCAAACAAGATTTTATTAAAACCCCTCCCTTCCCCTTGGTTGAACCAAACACTCCCATAAACTTCGGAGCTTTGATGTGAGAAATACCAGAACATAGGGAGCATATATCTTAGTATGCACAAATGTTTGATGAAGATGGTTAGTACCAGGATTTGGTTTATTTAATTTTCAGCAGAATTAAGCAGATTATGGTTAGACTATTACAGTACTTACCTGTAGAAGATCTCCAATGTTAACAACAAGAGCTCCATGCACAGGAGGAACATCAACCCATTGATTCTCATGAAGAACTTGAAGACCACCTAGCTGGTCTTGCAGAAGGATTGTTATGAAATCAGCATCAGTGTGCTTGGTAGTGCCCATAGTCAATTCAGGTTCAGGGCATTGTGGATAGTAGTGACCAAGAATAAAAGTTCCTTCAACACAAGCCAATTCTTTGAGGTGAGAAGGATTAAGGCCAAGAGCCTCTGACAATAACTCAAAGATTGTACGACCCAATTCCCTTATTTTCTTTAAATATTCAATCACAATGTCCCTAGAAGCACATAATCATTTCATCAAGGATAGGAAAACGATCAAATTTACAGGCTCAAAAAAATTGAAATCCGCAAGTAACCAACCTAATGAAATGGAAGTACGTAAAAAATATGAAATTTTAAGAAAGTTGCATTAGCTTCTATAAATTGTTGAAACAGATGTTTTGCTTGTAACGTAAAACAGACATTAAGTAAGGCCTTGCTCTGTGATTTTCAGTTCGTCTCTCTTTTGTTTAATCACTTCTTAAGCTATTATTGAGATTAAAAACCAAACAAACCAAATGGCAAGAACTGGTATTTTGAAAACCATGTTTGTCAATCCAATAATAGCTTCTGCACTCTATGAAATGGTTCAAAGTATAAGTAAAATAGACTTTCAACAAGAAAATTGACTGAGTTAATATTAACTTGATTAATTATGTTAAATATTAGGCAGACAAAATTATTAAGCGATGATAAAACAAGATACACATAGTTGAATGACACAATTTAAACGAGAGGAAACAAACAATTTTGGATCAAACACCAGAAATATAAACACTAATTTGTCCTATTATAATACCAGAGCCCATGAGAAACCATCCATGTAAAACTACAATAAAGCTAAGAATATGCAGGACTAATACCAAAATTTGTATCACCGCACTACCTACAGACTTCTGGTATTTCTTCTGGTTTTGCTGGATCAGGAGCAATAAGGATTCCAATTGTGTCCCTCCAGTCAGCCGGATTGTCTGTGTACAGGTTAACATTGGAATAGTAATTGACTTTCTTCTTCGAATCCCGTGAGTAAAATTGCTTTTTCACCTCAGAATCTTGTTCATGAAACCTACGAATTCCGTTGATCATCCCATCCAGAACATTATTTGGAATCCCATGATTAATCACCTGGAAAAATCCCCATTTCTGGCTTGCAATTCCAATTTTCTTAACCGCTTCAATATGTCGAGCTGAATCGCTGTCTATGCCTGCAAGGTCTATGATGGGGATAGTGAAGTTTGAATCATTTTCTGATCTCTCTGCGATATTCAACTTCGCAGAATAGAACATACGTGGGATCTTTTTGACCCCAGAATCTAAAAGACCTTTAACTCCAGCTTTTGATTCATCAAATGCTTTAACTTCAGCTTTCCTGTCATAATTGGAATCAGAAGCTGCGTCTAACTCACTTGAGCTTGTGACCACCATACTGGGAAAACAAACCAATCAGAGAAAAAGAAAGTGATGAAGAAACCAGTTGTGACTGCTTTCTTTGTTCCACAAGCAGCCTATGGGAATAAATAGGCTTTTTCCCATCTTGATGTAATGGTACCCACATAATTTAATAATTCAAACAAGAAAATTGAGCTCACGGATTCTGACTTTTGAAGGATAAGACACATGTTAATAAATAAATATTGGATTCAAATGGAAAGGTAGTTTCCTTTTTCTTCCATCTTGGTTTTCCTTTGAACTTTGGGACAAGGACGTTTTATTGTCTGATTAGAAAGAAAACGAATCTAAATCATACTAGCGAATCATGTCTTCTCAAACGTTTAAAGACTCAAATAGGTAAGAAGCTGCACATTGCTCTCATTTATTTTGAAGCATTGGATACACAACAAAAAATAAATAATAAAATATTGGATTGCTTGAAGATGTTACATGGGCAGGCTTCAGATTGAAGAGAATACTTTGTCCAGTGGAGCAAGATGAGAAAGTTCTTCCCATAACTATAATGCAATCTTTCTAGAAAAAGTAAACGCGCTTTGCTTTTTCTTTTTGACGGGAAGCGGCTCAAAAACGATCAGTAAGAGACGTTGATGCTCAGGGTTTATCTTCAAGGAAATTTAGTGGAAGAGTCACCAAGTAGCTTTCTGCTTTTAGAGAATTGGAGAAATACGTATTTTATTTATTTAATTTATATAGCAGTGCACAAATTAATAGTAATAAAGCTCACTCAATTATTCGATATGTGGACATGGTTGTCCTCTGTCAATTCATTTAGATGTGAACAGATTAAGGTAAACACAGATGGAATGTTTAGCATTCATGAGTGATGCTCTGGCTCTAAAAAAGGGAGTCCTTATGGCCCATGATTTAGGCATCAAGGATGTGATGTTCGAATCAGATAACCTCCCTCCTATTCAATCTGTGCAGGACTTGCAGCAATGCACAAACTGGAAATGTTTATCAATTCTGGAAGACATATCGTGTTTTAGCAAGTCTTTTCATTCTGTCTTTTAGTTGGATTGCTATATCACTCAATTTAGCAGCTGACTGGGTTGCTAAAGCTTCTCACAAGGAGATAAGCCCTTAGCGTTGGGATTCTTATCCCTCACCCCCTTCAATGTCTATTGTGTCTGTTGATACTATCTCTTGGAAGAAGGGAGCTGGTTAACTCCTGCTAGGGCTGTTTTGTGTCTGTTTTGCTGTTTAATGAAATTCACATTCCTGACAAAAAAAATAAAATGGTCTACTAAAAATTTTTAAATTATTTAACTTTATACAATTTTTTTAAAATTTTTTTATTTTCTCTAAGAAGGTTATTCCGTGTTTAAATGATGTGTCCAACTTTTATTGGACCTACATCTTATTGGCTTATACACAAATATTCACAATGACCGAGGTCAACCCCAAAGTTCCAAGGTCCACCATCATTAACTTGGGTGGAAATAATTAGTTTTATTTTGCTAGAATTTAATTAATTGCAACCTTTTTTTTTTTATTTCGACATCTTCAACATAAGACTCACATACGTCTCATCCATATATATAAGGGAATATAAATTTCTTTTTGCAAATATAACAATTTACATTAAAAAAAATACTTCTATGTAGAAATGGAAAACTACAAGTAAAGGCAGAAGTTAATTACGATAGAGTAGAAACCACACCGCATGAGAATCAAGAGTGCATCCATCTTATTCTTTGTAATTGCTTCATAACCTGAAGGGCTGCAAGCAAGAGTCCCCATCAAGGCCCTTTGAGAAATGATGTGTCAAAAATTCTTTTATAGTTGTGCCCTTATAGATTGGTTTGTTTTCTTCGTGTAGCAATTCCTTAATTGGACCATAAACCTTTGGTGTACCATCAAGTGTGTCATCAGAATTTATAAAGAAGCTTGCTATGGAAATCCTTGGGCCTGTTTGCCTTGCTAACACCCTGTGAAAAACACTGACGAATCTGTCGTTTACAATAAGCTGCGCCATCAATAATCATATTGATAAGTATAATCCTCACAAATTGTTCCAATGAACATGTATATCAATGATTTTATAATTTCTTAAATTTAGGAGTCATTTCGCACGCTAACATCTTTATTTCTGTATTTTGGATGTCAGAAGACATTGAATATACATATGCATGGTACACTAGGAAAAAATTTTCTAAAAGCATAAGATGTCACTAATTTAAATGGTACCTCACATCGGTGAATTTTTAACTCTACTAATAAAATATATGAACTTCAGGGCTTTGATGTGAGAAATACCAGAACATAGAGAGCATATATCTTAGTATGCACAAATACGGTTTCTTTAATTTTCTACAGAATTATGCAGATTCTGGTTAAAATATTACAATACTTACCTGTAGAAGATCTCCAATGTTAACAACAAGAGCTCCATGCACAGGAAGAACATCAACCCATTGATTCTTATGAAGGACTTGAAGACCGCCTAGCTGGTCTTGCAGAAGTATTGTTACGAAGCCAGCATCAGAGTGCTTGGTAGTGCCCATAGTCAATTCAGGTTCAGGGCATTGTGGATAGTAGTGACCAAGAATAAAAGTTCCTTCAACACAAGCCAATTCTTTGAGGTGAGAAGGACTAAGGCCAAGAGCCTCTGATAATAACTCAAAGATTGTATGACCCAATTCCCTTATTTTCTTTGAATATTCAATCACAATGTCCCTAGAAGCACATAATCATTTCATCAAGGATAGGAAAACGATCAAATTTACAGGCTCAAAAAAATTGAAATCCGCAAATAACCAACCTAATGAAATGGAAGTAAGTAAAAAATATGAAATTTTAAGAAAATTGCATTAGCTTCTATAAATTGTTGAAACAGATGTTTTGCTTGTAACATAAAACAGACAATAAGCAAGGCCTTGCTCTGCGATTTTCAGGTTGTCTCTCTCGTTTAAAGTGTGTCATTTGACATTGACAACTTATTCACATCTAAAGCTATTATTGAGATTAAAAACCAAACAAAGCAAATGGCAAGAAATAGTATTTTCAAAACCATGCTTTGCAAATGTCTACTTAATCTATGAAATGGTTCAAAGTATAAGTAAACTAGACTTTCAACAATAAATGTACTGTTTTAACATTCACTTAATTAAGTATGTTAAATATAACACGAACAAATTCATTAAGGAATAATGAAACAAAATACACATAGTTGAATGACACAATTTAAGCTAGAGGTAACAAACTAATTTTGAACCAGGCCATATAAATATAAACAGTAATTTACCCTATAATAATACTAGAACCCATGAGAAACCATCCTTGTAAAACTAATATAAGAGCTAAGAATATGCAGGACTAATACCAAAATTTGTATCACCACATTACCTGCATACTTCTGGTATTTCTTCTGGTTTTGCTGGATCAGGAGCTACAAGGAATCCAATTGTGTCCCTCCAGTTAGCAGGATTGTCTGTGAAGAGGCTAGCATTGGAAAAGTACCTGACTTTCTTCTTTGGATCCCGTGAGTAAAATCGCCTCCTCACCTCAGAATCTTGTTCATGAAACCTACGAATTCCATTGATCATCTCATCCAAAACATTATTTGGAATCCCATGATTAATCACCTGGAAAAAACCCCACTTCTGGCATGCACTTCCAATTTTCTCAACTGCTTCAATGTGTAGAGCTGAATTGCTGTCCATGCCTGCAAGGTCTATGATGGGGATAGTGAAGTTTGAGTCATTCTCTGATGTCTCTGGGAGATTCAACTCTGCAGAATAGAACATACGTGGGATCTTTGTGACCCCAGAATCTAAAAGGCCCTTAACTCCAGCTTTTGATTCATCAAATGCTTTAACTTCAGCTTTCCTGTCATAATTGGAATCAGAAGCTGCTTCTAACTCGCTTGAGCTTGTGACCACCATACTGGGAAAAGAAACCAATCAGGGAAAGAAGAAAGTGCAAAGAAACCAATTTTGACTGGTTTCTCTGTTCCACAAGCAGCCTATGGGACTAAATAGGTTTTTTCCCATATTGATTTAACTGTACCGACAGATATTAATAATTCAAACAAGATAAGATGCATATTGAGCACACTGTTTCTGACTTTCGAAGGATAAGACCCATATCAATAAATAAATAATAAAATATTGGATTCAAATTGGATTTCCTTTGAACTCTGAGACAAGAAAGTTTCATTGTCTGATCAGAAAGAAGACAAATCTAAATTATACATAGGAATCACATCTTCTCAAACATATAAAAATTCAAATAGATAAGAAGTTGCATATTGTTCTCATTTATATTGAAGGATCGATACACAAAACAACAAATAAATAATAAAATATCGGATTGCTTGAAATGATAATTTTCTATTCTTTGACTTTCTAGTTCATTTGAGTTTTAGACAGTTACTTCTGTTTACTGGCCAGAGAAAAACAAAGCTCATAAGGATGAAATTTTAATTATATTTTGTAAAACCGAAAAAGCAAAACTATTTAACCGAATTTTTTTTCCTTTGATTAAACTCCTTTTTCAATTGTGGTTTCTTGACATTATTTTGGCTGTCCTAGTTACGGCGGTATACAGGGACAGAGAGCACTGTTCATTAAAGTAACACATCTCTCATTTTTCTTTCAACTGTTTTATAATCTCTAATTGAAGAACGTATCCGTCATTTCAATTTTTAAATTTTCACCCCCATTTTTTATTTTTACATTTTTCATCTTTTGGCTTGAATTAGTCTCCTTTAGTTCATTATTGATCACAATACCAATGTATTTTTTTAATATAATTTATATAATATTTACTATATTCTTATAATTATTATTCTATCTATCAAATTATCATTTTAATTATTAAATTGTCTTTTTAAAAATAAGAATACAAAAATTATTTTTTATCTCACTTTTTACATTATTGTACTTGATATTAGGCTAAATTTTATTGGTATAAAAAAAGGTTTTTGATCAACATAGCAAAATATTATTGTACTAGATTTATATTGATAGAGATATTAATTAAACCAATGATCAGCGTACACTTGACTTTATCTTTTGGAAGGAACTGGCCTTTAATATGGTACCAAAATCTTTGAAGTGATCAAAAGTTTAATCCTTGCTGATGCCAGTTGGTTATACTTTGTCCATGACTCTAAATTCAAAGGACCTTCATGTGCAAGCGTGTAACAGATATTAATTAAATCAATCATAAACCTTCACTTAATAATTTAAACTTCTGAGTATTTAACACACATACAAACACATACAAAGGAATATTTATTTAGAAATATGAGATAGAATATCAACTAAAGTATAAAATCCTTTTGTCTCTAGAACTTGATGCTGAATCCTAGATATGAAAAATTACAACTGAAGGCAGAAATTAATCTAGATATAGTACAAACCGTAGACAGCTCCATAAGAATCAAGAGGGCATAGATCAATTTTTATTTTTTCATAATTGCTTCATAGCCTGAAGTACTATATAGAAGTAAGATATTATTTGCCCAAAAATCTTTAATAGTAGTGCCCTTATAGATTGGTGGGTTTTCTTCTGATAATAATTCCTTAATTGGAACATAGACCTTTGCCGTATTTGTAGCTATGTCATCAACATTTATAAAAAAGCTTGCTATGGAAATTCTTGGGCCTACATCCCTTGCTAGGACCCTATGAAACAAACAGATGAACCTGTCATTTGTTATAAGCTGCACAACGAACAAGGAAACTGATAAATATATAATATGTGTAATCTTCACAAATTGTTTAGGTGAAGAAGCAAGTAAGTGATTCTATAATAGTTAAAATTTAGCTATTTCATCACAAAAAAAGGTTTCTCATTTCTAATATCATTCATAACACTCTAACCAGTAATTGTCATTCTCTACCATTTGGTTCTATGGAAATGAAATGAAAGTGAAACAGAATCCACATACAAACATATTTGATTTCGAGATTTAAGGAGGGAGACGAAAAGTGATATTACTGTGCACTTTCTTTTGGTTACCCGGTATATTGGCTCAACATTTTTCAAACAAATTCATATTGACACGTTTGGCCTTCGCATTCGTACTACTTTATTTATCCATCTTTTCTATTTATTTAGACCTATTTAATGGACAACCCAATTTATCAGCCCCATCCTAAAAAATTGTTCCAACTAGCTATCTGTGTTAATAGGTCAAAGCAATGATCTACCATTAGCCACAGGTTTGCTGTTTGGCATGAATTTTATACTATTCAATTAAGCTATATTGACTTGAAAATGCTGGTGCATTTATGTAATGAGGATCACTAGATATGTGTGCACTATGTCATGCATTATTTTATCTTGTGAATTAGCTATGTTATGGGCCATGATGTTACTCCTGATTGTTATGAGAATAAATTAGCTTCACATGTTATATATATAGTTAATGGATGTTTTTTTGGATAATTGTTACAATTGAAGCTTTTAAAATTATTTTAATGCCTTTATAATTGTTGCATACATTTGTTATATGAGAAAAATGCAAACCATTTCTCTGTACTAAAATTTTGTAGTTGTCAATATAAATTATAGTTATTTAATATAACTATTACTATAATCTCATATTAAGTTAATTTGATCAGTTATATCCCATTTCAACCGAATAGAGCATCAACTATTTCATGTTATTCCAATAGCTCAAATGAGGTATTGCTCAGCATTTGGATATTGATGACATTAGCCAGGATGTCATTCTCCATATATTAGTTTGGTTTTTGTTTGTCATGCAATTTAGACGTCGATAGACGATAAACATATGGCTCATTGTAGTTTTGAACTCTCATAGCTTAACATCAAGTCATATACTATTGACTTTCAAGAAAAAGCACGTCCACCTTAGGAAATTCATATATAGCAGTGACTCTACATGTTACAATCAACTTAAAATGTATAAAGCAACCTTTGATCAACTTTGTGCAATGTTTGATCAAATCAGGGGATTGAAACCTATGAAAAATATATTAGTAGATGAGCAAATAGTAATATTTTTGTCTATTTTAGCACATCACATTAAGAGTAGGTCAATGAAAGTATATTTTGAAAGATTGGAAGAAACTATTAGTTGATACTTTAACACTGTGTTGAATACAATGATGCTGCTGGACAAAGACCTATTAAAAAAACCAAAGCCTACATCTGAAAACTCAAAGAAAGAAAAATGGAAATAGTTCAAGGCAAAGGTTTTAACAAATAACCTTCATTTAGCTATGATTTTTTTTCATACTTTGAATCAATTGTCTTATTTTTAGAATTGCCAGTGTGCACTTGACAGAACGCATATTCCAATTCAAATATTTGCGGCAGATAAGTCTCGATATCATAATTGAAAAGGATTAATCACTACTAATGTTTTTGGTGTTTGCTCACATGATACACAATTCATTTATGTGTTGCCAAGCTAGGAAAGGTCTACAGCTTATGGGCATGTTTTACAAGATGCACTTAGTAGAAGACATGGGTTGAAGGTCTTTAATGGTAAGCATCCTAATGCGAGTTATATATTGATAGTTGATGTGTTGGACCACTTATATATTATTAACTGAGGTTTACACATCTATGGTGGCATAGGTAAATACTATTTGGTTGATATAGGTTATACTAATTGCAATGGATTTCTCGCACTATACAAAAGACAGAGGTACCATTTGAGTGAATGGTAATATGATCGTCGTCTATCCAACCTACATGAATGTTTTAACATGCAGCACACATTGGCTCACAATGTGATTAAGAGGACATTTAGAATTTTGAAAGAAAGATGGGCAATACTTAGAAGTCCCTCTAACTACCCCATAAGGACACATAATAAAGTAATACTAGCCTACTGCTTGTTACATAATCTCATAATTGGATAAGATAATGAGACTAGATCTATAATTAGGGTCAGTGAACCAAAATGTGGGGATGAGAACAATCATATAGGAGAAGTGGTTCACATGATGACCATGGAGACATCTGAGGTATGGAATAGATTTCGAGAGGAACTAGCAAGTAATATGTTTATAAAATTCACAGCATATCAAGGACGCATATAACCTAATTGAATTGATAGAAAAATTAATTTATTGTTGATTTCATCATCATCATCATCATCATTATGTAATCTTACTATGACATTTATGGTCTTTGGATGCTAACTTTTGTTTAAAAATGTTTAATTGGGTGATATTAGCTTTCAAACATTATGCATGTTGTAACATGTAACATGGTTGGTAGTTATGATTTGTGATTATTTTAAGTTTGGCTAACATCCATTTCATTATCCTCAATATGTTTAATTTGCAATTGCACTGTAACCTTCTTACATGGATCCTACTATAGGTTTTAACTCTTAACCTAGGAACCATCAATGGATCCCATCAGAGGATGCAATGCTAGTTGAATGTCTAATAAAGTTATGGATGGACCAAAAGTATATGTCAGGCAGTAATTTCAAGCTAAGGCACTTGAAGCAGTTAGAACGAATGATGGATGAAAGGAGTCTAAAATGTGGCCTTAAGGAAGTTCCTTATATTTAGTCTCGATTGAAGACACTAAAAACTTCATGATCCAAACTGTATGACATGGTGTATGGTTCCAATTGCTCTGGTTTCGACGGGATCCTATATCTAAATGATTATAATGGAGAAGGATATGTGGGATGACTATATTAAGATTAGCTGTGTACTTTTTCCCTTGTGACTATACATAGATATTGTCATATTCATAATTATATTAATTCATTCTAGTATTATGTGATTTGTTGGTTCATAAGTATGCCGCTACATTTAAATATAAGCCATTTCCACATTTTGAAAAGTTGTGCATCGTGTGGGGAAATGATAAGGCCAAAAGACATGATGCACAAAATACTAAGGATATAAGAGATGCATCCTTAAGAGGAAACCATGGTTTTGAAAATTTAGTTGATAGCCTGATGAATATGGATGTTGATCAAGAGATAACAGATTCTGATGTTGCTCTAACACCTCTTAATGAAACCACTTCTTCTTATCGAAAACAAAAAGGTATAAGAGTAAACATGTAAAGAAATTATTAGAAGGACTAAAGTCACTAAAAAAATGGATCAACACTTAGCCCTAGTTGTGGAGAATATATGTTAGGGTATCAATCGTCTGGCATATGATACAAATTTGGATGACAAAGCAGTAAATTTGTTAGTTGATTTGCTCATAGTAGATAGGTTAACAACAGATGAAGTGTGCTTAGCTCATATTTAGATTTCGCAAGATAATAGGCTACTTTTGGGTTTTCCTTCCACTCTGAATGTTTTGAAGGCGAAGTGGATCAGAAAATTAATAGGATAAATAGTTGCACCAATGTGGGTCATTTTTTGTAGCTATTTTGATGCACCAATGTGGATTGTTTTTTGTACCTATTTTAATGAAATATACATAAGTAGACAATGGACTTTTTTGGAGTGCTGTTTGCTAATGAAGTTTATATAAGATGAGAACCTATGTACAAAAGGTTAGGACTTGCTCAGATGCTAGCATATATATATTATAGACATCATCAACTGGTGGCTACTTTTTTGTTTGTTGGATGACTGTAAATGATTTTTTTGATGGTGTAGTTTGGGAATGAAATTTTAATCCATTTTATTTTTGTTTGTAATATGAATATCTTTTTAAATCTTTGTGGTATATATGTCTGGTATGATTGACACAAACCTTTGGGAGTTGAGAATTCCTCAAAATTGCACCAAAAAATAAAGGAAACCATATTATATGATATACAGATTTCAAGAGAATTTTGCTTCATGCAATCATTATATTTTTCTAGATGCAAAATAAAATTATATAGATCATGTGAAAAGAAAAGACTAAAAATGTTATAAAATATAAAATTGAAGTGGTAACAAAAATCTGTATAGAATGTATAAATTTCTAAGAAAGAAAAAAGGGGAAACAAGCATGTATAAATTTCTAGGAAAAAAAAGAATGCAAATTCCTATAAAAAAGAAGGAAGAAAAAAAACGTATAAATTTGTAGGACAAAAAATGAAAAAAAAAAAAAAAAAAAAGCTACACGGCTTTCTAACTGCCTTTAGCTACCTGTTAGGCTCCTGTAATCGAATAGATGTCCAACTACTACCAAAGTGTAGTTGAACACTATCCAACCAAAGTGCAGTCGGACAACTTTCCATCGAACACTGCAACTGCAATGCAGTCAGACGAAATTGCATATCCATATTTTTTTTTTTCAAAATAGTTGATGTGAATATTGTATTATTACAAATGTGTATTATTTTGCAATAAAAATAGTTATCTCTAATGGGGAAATAATAGAAATTTAGTAACCTCAGCATATATTTCTTTTTATTCAACCTGATGGATATTATGCTATATTTATGTTCAAATAACATTTTTATACCATATTGACACTACCTTATATGTATTTTATCCATGCATATAAATACTTATATTTAATCCATATACTATTATGAGATAGTAATGTAAATCTAACTAGACAATAATCCATATAAATTTGTATTTAGCATACGTATATACATAATGTCTTTTTCTGTCTATGCGTTCACTAGTAATATATATATATATAATCACACACATACTCACACTTATATATTTTTAGGGGATGAGCATATAGTATGCATTACACTTATATATATATATATATATATATATATATATATATTTGTTTACAATATTAAAAAATATTATAGTAATGTATCTGCATTTGTTTACTACAACAAATTTCGTAAAAACACTTAACCCTACTGCTCCTTAATATCATCATCTTTATCATCATTATCTCTTTCACCTCGAACAAGAGACATGCTTGAATTTTGCTGGGATGACCTACGTTTACCCTCTGATTATGCATAATTGCTATGAGTTAATTCATGTAGTTGTGATTGGAGCTCTTCACTTTGTCTTCATTGCTCTTGAAATTGAATCTAATAAGATTATATTGAAATATTAATGAATTCATTTGTATCATATCTTGTATATAGTTTGAATGAGGATATGATAGCACTTGACTTGATGATGTTGCTTGGGTATTTGTGTATCCCATCTTAGAATCCTTTAAAATTTTACAGGACATATAATCAAATCCATAAACCACACCTCTCTTTTTGCCACCTGCAGTTTCAACAAATAAGTTCAAGTCGGATGCATTTGAACTTGAAGTCTCTACAGTATCTTTTCACTTCAAATATTCATCTTGCTAATGCAATTCAAAGGGTACAATGTAAAAAGATTTAAGAGTTAAAGTGAATAATATGAAATATATATATATATATATATATATATATATATATATATATATATATATATATATATATATATATATAAACACACGTACCTAAAGAGCTTTTGATTTTTGATTTACCCAAATATTATTATATTTATGTTGATGTGTTTTTAAATAAATTTCCGAAAATGAAAATTCTCTTCCCAATCCATGAGCCTACATAACAAAATAAAGAATGATTACTTACAATGATACATAAAAAGTATGAAATAAATGTGTTAAATGCATACCATTCTTCTGGCATATTCTTCCATAGACATAGAGCTTCTTGTATGCAAAGAAGTACTAAATTTTGAAGTGGAAGTATGATTCTTCTTTTTCTACTCACTAGTGGATCAAAATTTTGCATAGTTCCAATGCTTATAGAGTTCTTCCCAAATTAATTATTTAATCCATTTTGGTTTTTTTTGTTTGTTATAGGTGATACTAATTATATGCTTTAAACAATTTTTTACTTAATTTTTCTAATTCTACCAAATATCATTATGATAGTCAAGTTCCCAATAATATTGTTTCTTCAAAAGCTTAACACAACACTAAACAATGGATGCTCAACTTATGAATAATTAATTAGTATTTCAATTTCAAAAAGAGGGGTAGAAAGTCAAACTTAAAATTCATGAAAGTATAACTTTTTATATTTTAGTAGAACTTCGCTCCAATAATTCCATAATCTATCATATTTATTCTTAAAATTTGTAACAATACATGTACAAACATATTTATTATTTGGTGTAAATATAAATAAGTAAGGAGTGAAGAAGAAAAATTAATACTAATTTTAAACATAAGAATAATATTATCTAAGGATATATAGATAAAGTAAAATTATAAACCATATGCCATCAGGTTTAATCAATTTTGGAAGCGATGGATCTTGGTCATTAGATTAGTCATCATATATACCATATGACTCCTCTTGAATGTTAGGCACAACTAGTTGTAAGCTTTCTTGAGTATTAGATGATTCTTACTGATAGGGATTTCTTCGTGTCTTTTGCCCTCTTCTAGATGACATCCTCCAATGAAATATAGCACCATACTAATGACAAATATAAATTCTATGAAATAGAATTGCAAGTAGGTAGTGAACCATAGATAATAGAACAATCATATTCTACATGTGTAGTTATAAATATAAAATGATAAGCTCTCTTTCTTACCTTATCAATTTTGTGAGTATTGAGATGAATAGTTAGAATTTGGAGAATGTACTGCCATTGAGTGAAACCTTATAAGAAAGAGAGAAATATGCAAGACCAAGTTTAACTATAGAGGAATATATACATATAGACATATACATATGTGTGTGTTTGTATATTAAAGAGAGAGATATGCAAGTCTTGCACTAAAGATAAATATAAAGATACAAATAAAAATATTCCTATATATTTTTATATAGATAAAAGGACTTAAAAAAGATTCTATGATTTGACAACCAATTTATTATCTAATATGTTATGACTATCTTACCATGATGGATGGAACATGCATAATGGGTCATTCAAGAGAATATAAATTTTATTTCACTATTTTGTTAGAAGAGAAATGGATATGTTAAAAAAAAAAAAAGTGTCCTATTTTGTATTACACCAATTACAATACAATTACATAAATTTGTCTAAGCAATTTACTTTTTGTTTACATGACCTTCTCCAATAATTTTAGTATTGTTTTTTTTTTTCAAACTTGAAGTTTTATTCTTCTGGTGATATTCAAAAAATTGACATTGTGTGTCAAGTATTAAGGTCTCGTTGGCCTGCAGTTGCAAGTGAAAATCATTTTACCTCTAATCAATATCAGGATGTAGGCTACCTTGTGGATATGTAACCTCTACCACACTTGGATATGAAAACAAGTCCTTTTTTTTTACCATAGTTATAGCTAAAGATTATATCTTCTTTTGTTTCATGTGCAATACTTCCTAAACCATACACGAGCCTCCATTTTTTTTTCCCTCCAGTAGCTACTGTTCATAAAGCAACTTCATTTACCAATAAAAAATTTTGTGCACTAACCACATTTGTAATTGTAATTTTAAGTCTTGCATACTCATTCTTAAATAGAAAAATAATAAATATTATATAATAGTGATATATATCTAAAAAGATTTAATTAAAGAAATAAGAAACATGACACTTACAAAAGTAGTTTCAAATTTTTTGTCAACCCAATCATCAGATATTGGTTTTTTATGAGTTCAAACATAAAGCTCTACTAGAGTTAAAGGCCTACCTAATTCTTTGATTAAAGTTGCAGCATGTTCTATAAATGGAATATTACTATCAGTATGAAGTGATGGGCCGTAGATAGAGTTTAAAGCTCTATTTTTCTTGGCACGTTTACTTTTTTGTTTAAATTATATATTTTTCCAATCAGCATATAAATTGTTTCAGATTTGCTCATTAATCCATGTAGATCTCTTTACTATAGTTCAAACATAGTAGATCAGATCTTTTAACCAATTTCTTTCTTGATCTTTAAAGTTTTTGTGAATTTGATGATGAGCTTATATTGGCCAAACATAATATTCTTTTCTAGTTCACCCAAAAATATATATAAACCCTTGTGCTTGAATACAACAAAAGTAACAAACTTGGTAGCACATATGAAATTGAAATTGACCTGAAATTCTTCAAACTATAACTTTTGAGTGATTCAAGAACTTCTTTCCATGAATTATCATACCTTAGTAACAAAATTATGATTAACGTAATTATATTTAAATATTTAATTGAAAATACATACATTGTTTCACTGATTGGGTAAATAAGTTATTTGTCTATATCAACTTCCTTCTTGAATTTGAGAATACAAAACTGCTCTATAGTTTCTTTCATCCATCTACAAAGAAAATAACATTAGAAGAAGATGGAAGAAGTATGTTGTAAATATACTCTTAACATAAAATAGTTACAAAAATATACAACGTTAAATTATTTTTTAAAAAAGTGAGCTTCTTGAAAAAATATCACTTATACATGCATGATGCATCAGCTAAATCAAGAAGCAGATGAGGATCTGTAACTCAAATGTATCATATTTTTTTCCTCAGTTTCATGTGAGTTGTTGTGCCACAATAACAACAAGTGCCCTACACCTATTTCACGCTACCTCTATTGTAACTTTCAAACTGCATGGCCTTAGATCCTCCCCTCATCCACCCTTATCCATGTAAAGCCACATGATAAAAGATTTATCATATTTGACAACAAATAACATATGTTAAGTCATAACATAGGATAAGGATGAACAACCTTCACACCTCCATGTTAAGTCATGCCATGGGAAAAAGCTAAAGTGATCTTCATGTGAAACGTCAGAGGGTGAGCATTGTTTGCTTTGTTTGGCCTTTGGTCAAAAATATATAAAAATCAAATTATTTACTAATATATCAATCCTTTTTTAATTGTTTAGCAAAAAAAATTATATATATAATTTAGAAACTGTTATATAAAATATTTATTATTTTAATTATATATAATTATATACTCAGGAGTTTAAGCATAAAATTAAAATTAACATATATATATCAACGAATCTATATTTCGCTAAGTATATATATAATTTTGTAACCACAATATAAATATCCATTAAAAACAAATCATGGCATGAGATAAGTGATGAATTACCTTTATGGCTCAATGTTAAGTCAAACCACGGGAAAAAGCCAAATTGGTCTTCACTTGAAGCTTCAGAGGGTGAATATTGCTTTATCTTGGCCTTTTGTACAAAATATATGAATATTAATTTATTTACTAATATATCAATCCTTTTTCTATTGTTCAACAAATATATATATATATATGTATATATATTCCATATTCATTTATAATTCAGAAATTGTTATGTAAAATATTTATTATTTAATAAAATAATACATACTTATAAAGGTGTAATTATATATAATTATATACTTTAAAGTTTAAGCATAAAATCAAGATTAACATATACATATGTGTATGTCTGTGTGTGTGTGTGTGTGTGTGTGTGTGTGTGTGTAAAAGAAACATATATTTCACTAAATACATATACAATTTTGCAATCACAATATAACTATATATTAAAAACAACTCATGACATGGGATAAGAATGAAATATAATTCATGGCTCCATGTTAAGTCATACCATATGGGAAAAAGCTAAATTAGTCTTCTCATAAAGCTTTAGAGGTAAACATTGTTTGGTTTGTTTTGACCTTTTGTACAAAATAAATTAATATCAATCTATTCACTAATATATTAATCCTTTTTCTATTGTTCAGCCAAAAAAAAATTATATATGTATATATATTATATTTAGATATAATTTAGACATTATTATGTAAAATAATTATTATTTAATAAAGTAATACATATTTATAAAGGTGTAATTATATATAATTATATATTTAGGAGTTTGAGAATAAACTTAAAATTAACATATATATATATATATATATATATATATATATATATATATATATATATATAAATGAAGGAACTTATATTCCACTAATTATATGTACAATGTTGCAACCATAGTATAAATATCTATTCAAAACGTATAATTTATGATTATGTAAAACTTAAAAATTCTAAACAAAACTATACATGAATATATATAAAACAATGTAAATAAATGATAATGGCATCATATGAAACATAATACATATATATAGAGATAGTATATCCATACTTTTTTAATTCAATCAACTAACATTAATTATATTAATTGATTGTGCCTAATTATACTATATAAATAATAGATAAAAAGTACAATTATTCAATTAATGGGTAAATCTGTACAATAATAGAAATTTTAAGTAGATAATTATAATGAGAGAGTTTGGGTGCGAATTTCAATTTTGAAATGACAAAATGACAAAGTACAAATCATTCAATTAATCATAATCTTTCATAAACTAATAATAGACTCAGCAACTCCACATAAGTTCTAAACATAATAACAATTAAAATACCATACAATAATTTATTAGCTAACTTGTGGATATTTTCAAGTGCTTCTTTTGTGCACATTTAAGCAAAGACAGTCTTTGACTTCTTAAATAAAGTGCATTAGTTGTAGATATAGGCATATTAATAACATTTTCTACAGCATTCACATATAATCTTCAGACCATATAAAAAGATAGTTATCCAATTTCTTGCAATCTTTGGCTTCAATATCCTCCTTCAAAGTTATTAGTGTGGAAAGGATGCCTTGTAGCCTTTTTCCATGACCCTTAGACGCTTCAAGCATTTGCTGGGCATGTGTTAAACTGGATTGAGGTTTTGCAAGGTAGACAAACTCTTGTTGAAACATTCATTTGTGATAATTTCATTCGCAAGTTCACAATACTCCATGTTGCTAGATCACATTAAAATAAACCTCAATTAATTCATAATAGCTTGTTATCAATGCTATATACATATATTGTAAATTCATGTGAGAAGCAAAAATTTTATAATCACTCATATATAACATAATACTCTATTATCAGCAACAAATATTATAAATATCCTTAACATTTTCTTTGGTAGTTTAAGAACAAATTTTGCTATTCTTTGTTCTGACAAATATATTATAGCACAAGTACAATGAAGTAATTATTAATATATACCATTTCTACTGTAAAATAATCCCTACAATTCTAGCACAAAGATCCTTACTTCAATATCTGCTTCAACCTTTATCAAAATTAAAAAAGCAATCCAAAAAATAACCCAAAAAGAAAAGCCATGTAGTTAAAATAAGAAATCATAGAAACTATCCTAACTGACCGTTGCAAAGCAAGTAAGGTTTGACAACATAACAATAGTGGTTCTATGAAAACCATGGAGAAACACAGGACGATAGTGTCCAAAAGTGAGGAACAAAAATGGTCAAAATGGTAGCTCCAACAAGTGGGAAGATGTAAACGTTGCTATATATATAGTTATAGGTGCTAGACTATTGACATGACTTGCAAGGAGTGATGTCCTTTTATTAGTTGAAGGCATTTTGGTCCTTTCAAACTTATAACTTTCCTTGCCATCCAAATTTCATCCAACCATGTGCTAAAATACAAATATAATCCATTTCCTTTTCTATCCATACCAAACATAAATTTTTCTGTCATATTCCATTCATCTTTTCTTTTCTGTTTCCATCACTAAATTTTTTGCCAACCAAATAAGGGCTACAATCATGTATTAATATCAAAGGAAAGTAAAACAATATTCCTAGCAAGTTTATATTGGACGTTAAAGCAATATGTTCTAGATATGGTGCATGAATCTTGATGCAGAAACCAGGACCCCAAGTCCACAAAATAAGGCACTAGTTGTAATTCTTTAAAATATAGCATGCTGTATTTTTTTGTGTTAGTATTTAGTTATTGTAATGACTCTAGAAGTCTCTTTCAGGTACCATATAAAGCTAGAAATATGCAATGCTCTTTGTATAATTCATATGACCAAAAATTACTAAAGACCAAGATATTATACTCTTCAGTAGATCTTAGTATCTGTTTTTTAGACTTTTTAGTTTTGATAGATTCGAGCAATTAGATATGAGCAACTTAATTTTCCTGCTTCTTTGCGTCTACCATCATCTAGACATGTGTACTTTAACATCAGACCCACTCATAGTTTAAGACTTTGATGGTGTATTATGTCCTTTAAGAATCTTCTTGTAAACACCTTCCAAGGAATGTTAACTCTTACATTGTTTTCTTGTGATGATCCATTGATACCTTTACAAATTGTTACTATAATTTAAAGAATATATAAATGGAAGTGATAGTTTTGTGGACAATTATAACTGTAAAGGATAATGAGTTTTTCAGAAGTTTAAGGAAAATGGATATCAACATTAATACTTACTTATAGAAGATCTCCAATGTTAACAACAAGAGCTCCATGCACAGGAGGAACATGAACCCATTGATTCTCATGAAGAACTTGAAGACCACCTATTTGGTCTTGCAAAAGGATTGTTATGAAATCAGAATTAGTGTGCTTGGTAGTGCCCATAGTCAATTCAAGTTTTGGGCATTGTGGATAGTAGCAACCAAGAAGAAAAAGTTCTTCAACACATGCCAGTTCTTTAAGGTAATAAGGATTAAGGCCAAGAGCTTCTGACAATAACTTAAAGATTGTATAACCCAATTTCCTTGTCTTTTTCTTTTTGAATATTTAATCACAATGTCCCTGCAGGAAGCTAATGATAATTTTATCATGGATAAAAAAAGGTTCAGATTGATCAAATGCAATGTATGAACTGCTAAGAAAATGACTGTAGCTTCCAAATCACGGGAAGGTTTTTTTTTTGCTTGTGAGATAAAATCGAGAATAGACAAGTTATCTTTGCAATTGCCTCATCAATAGCTTAAATGTATATATGATAAAGGGTCAACCCCTGTGATTTTATTGTCATCATTTAATCACCCTATGACAATTTTTTTGTCCAAATTGTAACACAAATAGTAACGTAAATGTTGAAAAAAATAAATTGCCTCCTAATGTTCTGAAGGTACTAATAATATTAACAACCAAACAAACAAATTGGCCCAGAGTATAATGTTTTAAAGCCTATATCTTTAATTTACAAATGTCAAATTAATCCCAGCATTAACTTAAAGAAGACTATGAGATTGTACTTCAAAGAATAGGGGAAACATGTTTCATCAATGAAACTATTTATAGTTCTAATATTGGCTTAATTTAAAGCATAAAAGCTTAAAGCAAGTGCATGGCTGGCACCAAAACTTGTATAATGACATCACCTACCCACTGCTGGTATTTCTTCTGCTTTTACTGCATCAGGAGCTCTAAAAAGCGTATCCCTCCAGTTAGCAGCTCTATCTTTGCACATGTGAATATTGGAATAGTACCTAACTTTCTTCTTCAAATCCCGCGAGTAAAATTGCTTTCTTACCTCAGAGTCTTGTTTATGAAACCTACGAATTTTGTCGATCATCTGATCCAAAACATCATTGGAATCCCATGATTAATCACCTAGAAAAATCCCCATTTCTGGCATGCACTTCCAATTTTCTCAACTGCTTCAGTGTGTAGACCAGAATTGTTGTGTATGCCTATAGGTCAACGATGGGGATAATGAAGTTTGAGTCATTTTCTGAGTTCTCTGTGAGGTTCAACTTCCCAGAATAGAACATACGTGGGATCTTTGTGAGCCCAGAATCTAAAAGACCTTTCACTCCAGTTTGTGCATCCTCAAATGCTTGGAATTCAGCTTTCCGGTCATAAGTGGATTCACTTGAGCATGTGACCACCATACTGAGAAACTAAGCACTTGTGGTTGATTTGAAATGAAAAGAAAGAAAAATGAGCAGCGTGGGAGAACCGAAGAAGACAAAGTGAAATGGCCACCAATTAATAGGATATGTATCCCCTGCAGCCATGGCAGTGACTAGAGGTAGTCCCTGTGACACATGTCTACCTCATGCGAAAGTTGAGCCATGTGGTAAAAAAAATAATGTGTCAAATCTTACACAGTAAAAAATATTGGATATGGAAATGGATCGCCTAAAGTGCCTAGACGTGTGCAGTGCCTCTGCAGTGAAAGATCAACGGCTGAGGATGCCTCTGCAATGGAACATTAACGGCTGAGGATAAGCAACAGAAGGGGATGAAATAGTGCATTTTATTTAATGAAAAAAAATGTGGCAAACGGATAACCATTGATGAAGTGGACCACTGAAATGGAAGATAAATTTTCTTGCCTAAAACACACCATCTGAAGTTGGAATTAAATTACATAGTAAGTAAAATTTCAGAGTTGTCCCTGTGACTTCCCTTCCTTTTCTTATTTCATTTTGGTGCCATTTTCTCCTTAGCTGAAAGTAGTTTGCATCAGTGAAAAAGAGACTTTTTTTTTCTTTCTCTAACTTTCCTTACAATTTAGATGTGTAACTAGTGTAAGAGAAGAAGTTTTTCAACTTGTATGGTAGAAACCTTATCAACTTCTGTATTTTTTTTATTTGTATGAAGGTGTAAAATAATGTTTTAATGTAACTTCTTTTTTTCTTTTTAATTTAGTTTAGGTGTATTATTTATTTAAGATTGCATTAGGTTTTTATATAAGTGTTTGTTGAAATGTGATAGTAATAATCTTATAAAGTAAACTGAATCAATTTTTGAATGTTCCACCAAATAAGATTAATCAACGTTAAAAGGTGAAAATTTAAATGTAATTTTACTTTATCTATTTGTTTTCCATATTGAAGCAATGTATAGAAAACAAACAATTATGGGCCTGTTTATATTCCAAGTCCTGAGAACTAAAAGTGTAAAATTAAAACTGTCAGCAAAATCTATATCAGAAGTTTATTATTAAGACGAATAAATTAAGTTTCACTCTAGCGACAAAGAGTAGAGGACCACCTATCATGTATCATTTGGACATTCAAAACAAAAAGAGAAAAAAAACCCACAACTATGATAATACCAATCCAAAATGAAAACAACAGGAAATTAAAATTGCTAGATACTCCCTTGAAGAAAATGAACCTTATTGAGATTCTCAAGATGATATATAGATTTTTCCAATGCCATCCAATTAACACCACCAAATCAAAATTTAAAACACCTCAAAGAAAACCACACTAAGAGTAGAACTAAAAGACAAGTTAATCATAGAAATTGACAAAAAAAATGAAACAATTTAAATGGGTAAGGGAAAAAGGAGGGAGAGATGGAAAATGAGAGATGACGAGTGAGATCAAAAGACTTAGAGTATAAGGAGATGGATAAGAGGAAACAAAAATTGGATGATGGGTGTAGCTACGATTTCAGCCGATAGAATTGAAGGAGACAACTGAGATGAAAACTTGCTTACAATATTGGGAATAAGGTGTTTAAAATGGACCATGAGATTGTTTAAAAAAAAAAATGTAGGTAGCTTTTACAAAGGGTTCTTTTTAGGAAGTTTGTGTTATTTTAGGAAGAAGTTGTGAACTGCAAACAAGAAATTCATCAGAATAAAAATAATCCGACCTGTGCACAAGGACACTATTCTTGAGAGTTATTCTACCACAAGATAGCACTCTCTATGATTGAACGGATTCTTCTGCAAAATCGCAGGTAAGCAGAATAGCAGTAAGAAAAATTCAGAGATGAAGAGAAATGTCAAAGAGGAAGAGGAGAGAGTAGCTTGACTGTGTCTGCAGTTGTGGTGCGTTGAATATGGTGTTCAACCTCGGTATTTATAAGCACAAGTGCAACGAGACGTTGGACCACGTTTAATGATATTAATGAGGATGTTTCTGAACATTAGACAATTTCTGACATGAGGATTAATGAAAAATTAAACCAGATAATAAAAGCCAAAAATGGATTAGTAACGTCTAAATAACAAATGACCAACGTCCAAAAACATTTACATCATGAACCTCATAATCGAAGCCTTAAAATAGTAGATATTTTAGAAGACTATTTGAAAATATTTAATATTTTATTTTCCAAAAAATAATTTAAATGGGTAAAGGAAAAAAGAGGGAAAGATGGAAAAAGAGAGATGACGAGTGAGATCAAAAGACTTAGAGTACAAGGAGATGGATAAGAGGAAACAAAAATTGGATGATGGGTGTAGCTGTGATTTCGACCGATAGAACTGAGGGGGACAACTAAGATGAAAACTTGCTTACAATATTAGGAATGGGGTGTTTGAAATGGACCATGAGATTGTTTTAAAAAAATGTTGGCAGCTTTTACAAAGGGTTTTTTTTAGGAAGTTTGTGTTATTTTAAGAAGAAGTTATAAGCTGCAAATAAGAAATTCATCATAATAAAAATAATCTGAGCTATGCGCAAAGTCACTGTCCTTAAGAGTTATTCCGCTACAAGATGGCACTGCTTGGGTTTGAATGGATTCTTCTGCAAAGTCACAAGTAAGCAGAACAGTAGTAAGGAAAATTCAGAAATGAAGAGAAATATCATAGAGGAAGAGGAAAGAACAGCTCTAATGTGTCCACAACTGTGGCGCGTCGAATATGGTGTTCGACCTTGGTATTTATAAGTACAAGTGCAACGAGACGTTAGATCACGTTTAATGACATTAATGAGGATGTTTCTGAACATTGGGTGATTTCCGACATGAGGATTAATGAAAAATTAAACCAGATAATAAAAGCAAAAAATGGATTAGTAACGTTCAAAAAAAAAGATGACCAACGTCCAGAAACATTTACATCATGAACCTCATAACCGAAGCCTTAAAATTGTGGATATTCTGGAAGGCTATTTGAAAATATTTAATATTTTATTTTTCAAAAAATAATTTCTAGCAATGATAAAAATGTGTCCAACACTACATATATTTTCGTGCGCAGCAAATTTCAATTGAGTTCAACTGTGTTTGTCTAGGTTTTTATGCGCATGAGCCCATTTTCCTCCTAGGCCCATTTTACTCTTCTATGATCACATGTTAATATTTATACTCTTGGGCCCTCATTTGTTTGAGCAATGTGGGACTTCTCTTTTTCTCTTCTCCTTTTGACACACACACATATTCTCTAACAATCCCCCACATGTGTGTCAAAAGATCATTATTCTCTAAGTTATAAATACAATTATAAACATTTCGAGTATGGTGTCTTATGGACTATAAACCATATCTAGACCAATAAGGCTTAGTACATAGAGTTGTCAATGAAACTTATAACTTTTATGAATTAACAATTCTTTGTTGTATACTAGCGACCTTAAAAGTCGGCTTATACCCTTACAATTTCTGCTATTATCACAATTTTGCACTTTAAACTATGGCCATGTTCATGCCTAGTTTTAATGAATGCTCTAAAAATTTTTGCCACGATCTCATAGGAGTGGTCCCATTCTATATTTATATAAGTGATTTCATCAAGTGTGTCTACAATAAACACACTATCTATAAGGAATATGAAATCATTAAGAGCTTTTACTCAACCTTGCCAATAATGCATCCTAACACTTTTCTCATATCATAGGAAGGGATCAAAAATAATAAAGTGCTAGCAGAATTAACAAATGACTTATTTTTACTCATATAAACATGCTTTATGGGATCACCAATCACAGAGGTTAGGTTACCATCACTGTTAATTTTCAAACTGGTTTAAGTTCCATTGCCTTCGATATTTCCAAAATTTATTTTTTCCCTAAAGATTTGGTTAAAGGGTCTGCTAGATTTAACTCTGACCTTACAAAATCGATCGATATAACTTATTTTTTAACAATTATCTTATAATATTAAGTCTTAAATAAATGTGCCTACTTTTGTCATTGTAGGTCTTATTTTTGGTAACGACTATTGCCAATTGACTATCACACTGTAATGACACTGATGGTGCTAATTTTTCACCTAATGGAATATTTGTCAAAAAGTTTTTCAACCACTCAACCTCATTACTAGCCAGCTCCAAAGTAATAAACTCTAAATCTATAGTGGATCTCGCTATAATATTTTGTTTAGCTGATTTCTAGGTTATTGCACCACCACCAAGAGTGAATACATAGCCATTAGTAGATTTGGTCTCTTCTGAATCTAAGATCCAGTTAGTATCATTGTATCATTTTAATATAGCAAAAAATTCATTAGAAAATATACCATAATTTATGGTACCTTTCAGATAACTCATTATTCTGTCTAAAGCTAACCAATGTTTACTACTTGGACAGTGAGTATATCTACTCAATCTACACACAACATATGCTATATCAGGTCGGGTGTAATTCATTAAATGTAACAGATTCCCAATAATCTGTGTATATATAGATTGAGCTACCAGATCACCCTTATTTTTTATTAATTTGGTGCTAGTATCATAAGGAGTACTTACAGATATTTTTTCAAAGAATTCAAATTTTTTAAGAATTTTTTCAACACAATGTTCTTGAGATAGTAAAATACCATTTTCACTATTTATGATCTTAATACCTAATATCACCTTTGCTTCACCCATATCTTTTATATCAAATTTTGAAGAAAGAAACCTTTTAGTTTTTATCACAATATTCATGCTTGTATCAAAAATAAGCATATCATCAACATATAAACAGATAATCACACAACCATCATTCACAATTTTTGTATAAACACATCTTTCTACTTCAACAGTGAAAAACTCATCACTTGTTAAGACTTAATCAAGTTTTTCATGCCATTGTTTAGGTGCTTATTTCAATCCATATAATAATTTAACGAGTTTACAAACTTTATTTTCTTGTTCAAGAGCAACACACTCTTCAAGTAGTATCATATAAATTTCTTCTTCTAATCACTATTTAAAAAAGTAGTTTTAACATCTATTTGATGAATAAAAAACTTGTCAACTGAAGTTAAAGTAATCCAAATTCTAATAGAAGAAATTTTTGTTACCAGAGAAAAATATCAAAATAATCAATATTTTATTTTTGAGTAAATCCTTTAGCTATTAACCTTGCTTTATATTTATCAATGGATCTATCAGGATTATATTTTTTTAAAAAACTCATTTGCAACTAATAGGTCTTGCTCTCAGAGGCAAGTTTACTAAAACCTAAGTTTTATTTTGATTTAGTGAATTTATTTCAGTTTTAATTGCTTCTTTCCAAAGATGAGTATCGAAAAATGAAACTGCTTCAGAAAAATTTGATGGCTCATCTTGTAACATATAAGTATAAAAATCATTTTCAAAAGAAAATTTTTTTTCTTTGCTTTTGCTTCTCCTCAAATTTTCAACAAAATTTTCACTTTCATTTACTTTAAATGAAAAAGAAAAATTTTCTGCTGTTTGAGAAGTATGTTAAACTTTCAAAGAAAAAATATGTTAAAAAAATTTTGCATCTTTAGTTTCAATAATAATGCTATAATATAGTACATCACTTTTCAGAACTAGAAATTTATAAGATGCACTATGTTCAGCATATCCAATAAACATGCAATCATAAGTTTTAGAACTAATTTTTCTCATTTTAGGATCAGGTAATAAAACTTTTGCAAGACACCCCCACACTTTCAAATATTTTAAATTGGGTATATATCCTTTCCACAATTCATAAAGTGTTTTATTTATTTTCTTATATAGTATTCTATTTCGTAAAAAACATGCAGATAACAGAGCTTCACCCCATAAATTATCTGGTGCAGAAGAACTTACAAGCATAGCATTCATCATTTCTTTTAAAGTTCTATTTTTCCTTTCTGCTACTCCATTTGTTCAGGTGAATATGGAGGGATTACTTCATGAATTATTCCTTCTTTTTCACAAAAATCATTAAATAAAACAAATTTTCCTCCTCTATCCAACTTGACCCTTTTAATGTTTTTATTTAATTGATTTTCTATCTCAACTTTGTATAAACAAAATTTATTAAAAGTTTTATCTTTATTTCTTAATAAATATACTTTAGTATATCTTGAAAAATCATCAATAAAAGTTACAAAATACTTTTTGCCACCTCTTGTCATAGTTTGTTTCAAATCACCCAAATCAGTATGTATTAAGCTAAGTAATTTAGTTTCTCTTTGTAAGAAAAATAAGACTTTTTGGTTAACTTGGCTTCTACACAAATTTCATATTTGTTTAGAAAATCATTTTTAATTTCAGAAATTAAACTAAATTTTTGTATTTTCTTTAAATATGACTTATTAACATATCCTAATCAAGCATGCCATATATCAAAAGTATCAATCATAAAGACAGACAAGTAAGTAGAAAGATTATGCATTTTCATTCATATTAGCAATGTTGAGTACAAACAGCCTCTGAGTACAATAACCCTTCCCTACAAATACATTATTCTTTGTCATTACGATCTTGTCAGATTCGAATGACACATTGACCCCAGTTTTGCTCAGTAAAGCTACAGAAATTAAATTGGCTCTAACATCAGGCACATAAAGAATATTATTAAGTGACAAAGTTTTTCCATATGTGAATTTCAGTTTAACCTCTCCTTTTCCTAGAACTTTTGCAGTTTGAGAATTAGCAAGGTAAACACAATCTTCTCCTTTCTTGGTAAGACTATAGGAGGCAAACATCTAATGATTTGTAAAAATGTGCCTGGTAGCCCCAAAGTCTACCACCCATTTCTTCACATTGGACACTAAGAGAGCTTGAGAAATAACCGCCATAATGATTTCATTTTTTTCATCTCCTTGAACCAGATTGGCCCTTGGAGGATTGTCATTTCTAGCCTTCTTTCTGCACTGAGCAGCATGGTAGCTTGGTTTTTCACAAACAAAGCAACTATCTTTCTTTTTGAACTTAGGGTTAGAACGTTTGGACTTGTAGTCAGGTTTTGTTTAAGTCAAACATCTTGCTGTGCTGCTTTGTCTCCACTAGATTTGCTTTTAAGGTCATCTCCTTGCCTTTTGCAGCTTGCATATCCTTCCAGTTAGTGTCCTCAATTATGATGTGAGTATCAGATCTAACAGTGACAGTTATTTTTGTTTGTGTTTCAACTGTTGCTTGTAGTATTTCCATGATTCTGGTAGCTTCTCGATCAGAACTCCAGCAACAAATTCATCAGGTAGGTTGATTTTTTCAGTACACAACTCTTCCAATAACTTGTAGTACTTGTTAATTTGCAGTTTTATATCCTTGTCATCGGTTATCTCTCATCTATAATAATTTCCAACCATGAACTTTTGCTTCCCAACATCCTCAGTAGTATATTTTGCAATCAATGACTCCTAAATTTTGGCCGCTTCCTTGTACACATAGTATACATTGAAGAGATCATTAGACAAAGTGTTAATGATGGTATTTCGGCATACCTTGTTGGCATAATCCCAAGTAGTCCTTTGACTTTGGTCACATCTGATGAAGGTTCAGATTGAGTGAGTGCAGCAACAACTCCATGCATGTCAAGAATAGAGTAGACACATTCTTGCCACCTTCTGAAATTTTTTTCATTAAACATCTTAATTTTTGAAATATCAGGTGGTGGCTTAAACAGCAGCATTTGAGGTAATGCAAGCAGAACAAAGGATGCAGCACCCATACCAGCACCGACAGGGCCATCAAAAGTAGCAGGATTGTTTTGTTGACTCTATAACTCTCAAGATTATAAGCTGTAAACAAGAAATTCGTCAGAATAAAAATAATCCGAGCTATGCGTAAGGACACTGTCTTTAAGAGTTATTCTGCCACAAGATGACACTCTCTAAGATTGAATAGATTCTTCTACAAAGTCACAGGTAAGCAAAATAGTAGTAAGAAAAATTCAGAGATGAAAAGAAATGTCAGAGAGGAAAAGGAGAGAACAACTCGAATGTATCCGTAGCTGTGGTGCGTTGAATATGGTGTTCGACCTCAGTATTTATAGGCACAAGTGCAGCGAGACATTGGACCACGTTTAATGACATTAATAAGGATGTTTCTGAACGTTGGTCGATTTCCAACATGAGGATTAATGAAAAATTAAACTAAATAATAAAAGACAAAAATGGATTAGTGACGTCCAAAAAACAGATGACCAATGTCTAGAAACATTTACATCATGAACCTCAAAACTAAAGTCTTAAAATCGTGGATATTCTGGAAAGCTATTTGAAAATATTTAATATTTTATTTTTCAAAAAATAATTTCTGGCAACGGTAAAAATGTGTCCAACATTGAGTATATTTTCACACGCAAGGGGGCAAATCAACATATTTCAACTGAGTTCAACTGTATTGGCCTAACTTTTTGTGCGCGCGAGCCAATTCTCCTCCTAAACCCATTTTGCTCTTCCATGATCATATGTTAATATTTATACTCTTGGGCCCTCATTTGTTTGAGCAATGTGGGACTCCTCTTTTTCTCCTCTCCTTTTAACACACACACACACATATTCTCTAACAGAAGTGATCCAGCCATTGCTTCCATCAACAGTTACAATTATGCCACATAGCTTCACTTATCTAAAGTGCTGCATTTAGCTTCCATTACAGAGGCACTGCATGCATATAGCACTTTAGGCGATACATTTCCCTTGGATATATATGTGCTATATTTAATATAAACTCAATTTTTCTGAAACCAAATATATTGGACTTTTGTCAATTAAAAAATATTTTTTCCAACATTAACAAGGGGCACAGATTAATGTTGAGCCCCTTTTAATTCCTCTAAAAAAACTCTCTTTTTTTTTCGCAAGATAGCATATAATATTAAAAGTCCCTTTGATTTCTTGTGATATAAATATATTTTATTTATATAATTTGTGTAATATTTATTATATTTTTATAATTATTATTTTAACTGTCAAACTATTTTTCTACAATGTAAAAATAAAAGGTCATTTCTCATCTCCCTACTTAATTACTTTTTTTATTTTCTTTACATTTACATCATCTAATCAAATAACTCGTATATTTTTTATATGGTAATATTTAAATCATTAATATTTTTATTGTAGTATCTAAGCAAATAACTATAGAAATTAAAATTTTTAATTATGAAAAATAAAAATTTTAATAATGAAAAACATATATTTTATATTATAAATGTATTTTTATTATATATTTAATTTTTCTTACATTCTTATTTATTACTATTCAATAAATGTAAGTCAAGTAGACTAAGTTATGGAATTGGAATGCACGTGTAATTGTGAATCAAAGGCTTTCGGATTGTATCTCACTTTTTTTGTTATCTACCAATTTATTTCTTATGATCACAATTCCATATCCGACCAATTCATTTACTTGTGAAGTTACAAATTGAACATCCTTATCTTGTTTATTTTGGGTTGTAGTGATTAAGGTTTATTGAAAATCCTAATATATTTTAAAAGCTTTTTCTCATTAAATAATATTGAATTGCCTATAATCCTTATACCGAATGTCAATTAGTTTCAACAACAAATTTTTAAATCCAAGATCAAATGCTGTATGAGAGTTACATTTATTTGATTTAGAGGTATTCATGAGTCAAGCCGGGCAGGGCCAAGCTGGGTTTAGCCTAGTCCAATTTTAAACAAACTTTAAAATCGAAGCTTATTGTTTAGATTTGACCTAACCCAACCCTAAATCAAGTAACCCAGTATTTTTTTAAAATTTATTTTAAAAATTATAAAATAACTAAAAAAAAAGTTTTTATATAAATTCTTATAAAATTACATTTTATCCTTAAAAAAATTAAAATTTTGATATGAATCTTTATAAAAAAAATTATTTTTCTATTTTTTTTAAACTTGAGAAGGCTAATATGTCCTTTAGGTCTAGTCCAAGTTTATTATTAAAATTATAAAATAATTTTCAAAAAAATTATATAAAATTATATTTTATCATTAAAAAAATTTAAAATTTTGATATTAATTTTTATAAAAAATATTTAAAATAAATAAATTTATTTTTCAAGTTAGGCCAAGCTAATGTATCCTAAGGGCCAACTCAATCCCCAACCCAACCCAACCCAACCCAATTTTTAAAAAAAAAAAAATGTATGCCCAATCCAACTTGACCCAATTTGGTCAAGCCTACCGAGCCTTCATATTCAATAAGCAGATTATCATGAAATTAATTGGGTTGCTATTGTATGATTAGAAACTAATATTACTTTCTTTCTTACCTTATTAACATTATGAACAAATTGCTTTGAGATTACGCAAAGAAAAGGATAACGTGGCAATGTGTTTAGAAAACAAGAGACTTGGGGAAAGCTATTGTTACTGGCTTTGCATTTTATTCACATTTCTAAATATTGTAATAAATCTGTTGTTTAGTTGAATACAAAGCACACACAATCACAAATATTGCATACTTGTAAATATTTTAATTTAACTTTATTTTTAATGTTATTATGTAAGATCTTTTGTCTCTTCAAACATATAAAAATAAATCAGAATGTTGTGTATGACAATAAGTTTCCACAAGCATTTTGTTAGGTCATAAAATGACTTTTTAATAAATTTTGGATTTTATGGCCCACATCAAATTGATTTTTGTCTTTAAAAAAATTTTTCAAGGAAAAGAAAAAAAGTATTTAAAAAAGAAGAAAAGATAAATAAAAAAATTTATACATAGTTTTTGAAAAAAAAAAAAAAGACAACAACAAAACAAAAAAAACAATAGAAACCAAAAAAAAAGAAGAAAAAAGTTCTTTTAAAATTAAAAATATATGTTTACAAAGTTCAAAATTTAAGTTTAAAAAAAATTAAAAAAAGAGAAGTTATCAAAAATCAAGGTTGTTCTTTGAAAAATCTACCTTTTCTTAATAGGAATAGAGTATAGAAAAATCAATATATTCATGAATTAAACCCTAAATCTTTTTTAAAATTTTTTTCTCTATGAATAAAAATAATAATATTTCAAAATTTAGAATTAAGTTTTTTTTTTCCTTTAAGAGCTTCTCAAAACCAAAAAAACAAAAAACAAAAAGGTTTGCTTTAAAGGTTCATCTTTAAAAATCAAAAAGTTAAAAAATGAAAAAAATAAAATAAAAATAAAAATGATGTTTTAAAGGTCTAATATTAGCCTCTTAAAAGACTAAATACAATGTTAGAGCATTAAATTATTAATGAGTTTAATTTCCCCCCAAAAAAATCCTTTTTACTTATATATAAAGTCATTTCTAAAAAGAAAAAAATCAAAAAAAAAATATTTAAAAAATTAAAAAAATAAAATGAACAAAAAACCAAAAAAAAAAAAGGTAGAAGGAGAAAAAGAAGAAAAAGGAAGAGAGTGGAATTAACTCTGTTTTTTACAAATTAAAATATATAACTCAATTTTAAAATTGTTTTGTTTGTGAAAAACAAAAGTGATTTATTAAGGTTTGTTTGATTATATTCTGGTTTTAATATTTTTAAAATAGATGTCTTTTAGAACGAATTTTGAAAACAAAAAAATTAAAAAATTTATTTAAATCATTATTATAAAAAATCACGGTTTGCTATTTTTTTTAATTTTACAAAACAAAAATTACAAAATATCAAAAAAAATGTTTTGATTTTTTTGTTTTTGGAAATATAATTCTATTTTTTTATTTTGCAAAACACTTCATTAAAAATACATTATCAAGCATTTTTTTTGTTTTTTTTTAAAATAGAAAAGTATTCTAAAAATAGGAAATCAAACAGTGATTTTAATTTTTTTCTTAGGATATGTAGATTCTAAATTTTCATCTTAAGTCAAATTTGTCCTTATAAATAAATATTTTTTTTACTTTTATTTCTTTTTCTTAATATTTTTCTTTACTTTTACATGTGATTGATTGAGAAATTAAAATAGAATTAAGGTCATATTAATTTTATATAATTAATTTAAGGTAATTGTTTCTAAGAACGAATGTTGTAGGATACCCAACACTACATATAATTGACTCTTATATCCATTTTTTATTTATAAGTGAATTTATTACAAAAAGGTTTTTTTAATTTTATTTTTAAAAGAATTAAAATTTTAGCAACAACTCTATTTTATTTAGTTTTTATCTTTAAAAATTAAAATATTTTAAAATTTTTCTAGCGCTATGCAATAATATTGTGGGTGTGACGCAAAGTTTATCTCTAAGAAAATTTAGAGGAAAGAGTCACCAACTTGCTTTCAGTTTTTAGAGAAGTGGAGAAATAATTATTTTATTTATTTAATTTATATAGCAGTGCACAAATTAATAATAATAAAGCTCACTTAATTATTCGATATGTGGACAAGATTGTCCTCTGTCAATTCATTTAGATGTGAACAGATTAAGGTAAACGCGGATGGAATGTTTAGCATTCATGAGTGATGCTCTGGCTCTAAAAAAGGGAGTCCTTATAGCCCATTATCTATGCATGAAGGATGTGGTGTTCGAATCAGATAACCTCCCTCTTATTCAATCTGTGCAAGACTTGCAGAAATGCCCAGACTGGAAATGTTTATCAATTCTGGAATACATATCGAGTTTTAGCAAGCCTTTTCATTCTGTGTCTTTTGGTTGGAATCCTATATCTCTCAAATTTGGCAGTTGACTGGCTTGCTAAAGCTTTCTCACAAGGAGATGAGTCCTTATGGGTGGGATTCTTATGCAATGTTCAAATGATATGTCCAATGTGTCCAACTTTTATTGGACCTACATCTTATTGGGTTATACACAAATTTTCACGATGATCGGGGTCAACATCAGAGTTCCAAGGTCCACCATCATTAATTTAGGTGGAAAAAAATTAGTTTTATTTTGCTAGAATTTAATTAATTGTAACTTTTTTATTTTATTTCAACATCTTCAAGATAAGACTCGCATAAATCTCATCCATTTATAAAGGAATATAAATTTCTTTTTTAAAATATAACACTCTACGTCAGAGAAAATACTTGTCTTTTGAACACGATGCTCTTTCATGAAAAATATTGTAGAAATGGAAAACCGCAAGTGAAGGCAGAAGTTGTTACAATAGAGTACAAACGACTCTGCATAAGAATCAAGAGTGCATCCATCTTATTCTTTGTAATTGCTTCATAACCTGAAGGGCTGCAAGGAAGAGTCCTCATCAAGGCCCTTTGAGAAATAATGTGTCAAAAATTCTTTTATAGTTGTGCCCTTATAGATTGGTTTGTTTTCTTCGTATAGCAATTCCTTAATTGGACCATAAACCTTTGGTGTACCATCAAGCGTATCATCAGAATTTATAAAGAAGCTTGCTATGGAAATCCTTGGGCCTGTTTGCCTTGCTAACACCCTATGAAAAACACTAATGAATCTATCATTTGCAATAAGCTGTGCCATCAATAATGATCTTGATAAATATAATCCTCACAAATTGTTCCAATGAACAAGTATGTCAATGATTTTATAATTTCTTAAATTTAGGAGTCATTTGACATACTAACATCTTTATTTCAGTATTTTGGATGTCAGAAGACATTGAACATACCTATACTTGGTACACAAGAAAAAAAATTTCTAAAAGCATAAGATGTCACTAATGTAAATGGTGCCTCACATCTGTGAATTTCTAACTTTACTAATAAAATTTTTGAACTTCAGTGCTTTGATGTAAGAAATCCCAGAACACAGAGAGCATATATCTTAACATGCACAAATGCGGTTTCTTTAATTTTCTGCGGAATTATGCAGATTCTGGTTAAAACATACGTGGGATCTTTGTGACCCCAGAATCTGGAAGACCTTTAACTCCAGCTTTTGATTCATCAAATGCCTTAACTTCAGCTTTCCTGTCATAATTGGAATCAGAAGCTGTTTCTAAGTGTGTGTTTGGATTGATGACGGGTAAAATTGATTTTTCAAACCTTAATTTTGTAAAATTGATTTTATGTAAAAGTGAGTTTACATGAATGTGATTTATGTTTGGAAAATTTAGATGAAAAGTGATTCTAGTAAAATTGATTTTGTTTGGATATTATATACCAGAATCACTTTTAAGAGTAAAATTACCGAAAAGGATAGTTATATTACTTTATTTGATTTATTCCTATAACATTATTTTTTTTTAAATAGCATTTAACAAATGATATAACATAATATATCTTTTTAAGATTAATTTCCTATTTAAGATTAATTCTTTTAAAAAAAATTAACATACACTTGACACTTCAAGCCACTCGTACTGGGTAATGAACACATACTGTAACGTGGAATAAAAAAGTTTAATAGGTTTTTATTGCTAAACTGGTAAAAAGTGGATTAATTTTTAGATTTTGAAGGTAGAAACTAGCACAAAGGTGTCTATCAAAAGGATTGAAAGTTAAATGCCAAAAATATAAAGGATATAAAGTTCAATACTACAATGATTAGGAATATTTTACAAAACTTTATTAAAACTTTTCCCTCACTATAATATGTAATATAGCCATTGGCCTCCACTTGCCACCGCACATACAATTCCTGCTATAGTATTTCGCCACTTGCAAAACAAACATTGGAGAAAGTGTTTGTTGCATTATTATTGTACAACAGAGGATAAACCAAGCAACGCGTAGGCACGATTACACCAATCGAACTAAGAAGGATCTATAGCAAGAAGCAATCATCCTTATGTTTCTACCGATCTCCATCATCATCATCATCAAGATTATTATCACCTTCTTGTTCTGCAAAACTCAGAGCCTTACAAGCCGATCCAGCAACCCCATCTTCATCTTCATCTTCATCATCCTCATCTTCGTTATTTGGGCAAAAGTAAGATCTCTTCTTCCCCTTCAATTCAGCCACTCTTTTTGCAGGTCCCGACCCTCTTGGGCTCTCATCAACACATCGAGTTGTCTTAATCTTTGGAAGCAAATCTACCATCAACAATGTCTTCTTTTTCTCCTCCTCCTCCTCCTCCTTCCTCTTGTAAACCACAATGTCCGAAGGTTTGAAATAGAGAGAGAGAGAGAACGAGAGCGACGGACAGGAGGAGAGGAAGACAGGTTTGAAACAGAGAGAAAGAACGAGAGCAACGGACCTGAAAAAATAACGTCGAGCCTGAAGCTGAATTCCAGTACTCTCTTCAACTCACCGAAGCAGGAAAGAAGATAAAACAGAGAACAGAGTGAACAGAGAAATGCAACAAGGACAGGTGCCTTCTCTTTCAATTCCTCAGACTGATTTGGTGTGAAGAAGCCGTTGGAGTTATTAACGCGGTTTTAATGCAATGCAAATGCGTTGGTGAAAACAGGTGCAAAATGCTTTAAGAAAACGTGATTTTCATACTCCCCCGAGCGACGGTGCGGCGAGTTGAACGTGTATCCAAACATAATCCAAACGGGCTTTTCTTCTGCAAATCTTGGTTTGGGCCGAAACGCGAGTAACTCAGCGTGTTTCCAAACACGTACTAACTCACTTGAGCTTGGGACCACCGTACTGGGAAAAGAACCAATCAAGGAAAGAAGAAAGTTATAAAGAAACCAATTTTGACTGCTTTCTCTGTTCCACAAGCAGCCTATGGAACTAAATAGGTTTTTTCCCACATTGATTTAACTGTACCCACAGATATTAATAATTCAAACAAGATAAGATGCACATTGAGCTCAACGTTTCTGACTTTTGAAGGATAAGACCCATATCAATAAATAAATAATAAAATATTGGATTCAAATTGGAAAGGTAGTTTCCTTTTCTTTTCGCCATGGTTTTCCCTTGAACTTTGTGACAAGGACGTTTCATTGTCTGATTAGAAAGAAGACAAATCTAAATTATACATAGGAATTACGTTTTCTCAAACATTTAAAATTTCAAATAGATAAGAAGTCGCATATTGTTCTCATTTATTTTGAAGGATGGATACAAAGCAACAAATAAATAATAAAATATCAAATTACTTGAAATGATAGTTTATTTGATTCTGTTTTGGTTTTAATACTTTCAAAACAAATATTTTTTAGAATAAATTTTAAAAATAAAAAAAATTAAAATATCTGTTTAAATTATTATATTAAAAAATCATTGATTTTTATTTTTATTTTTTGATTTTACAAAACAAAAGTTACAAAATATATAAAAAAATATTCTGATTTTTTTTATTTTCGAAAATATAATTTTATTTTTTTAACAAAATACATTATTAAAAACATATTATTAAACAAAATTTTTTTATTTTTTTTGTTTTAAAAAATAAAAAATTATTCTAAAAACAGAAAATCAAACAAGCCAAAATTTTCTATTCTTTGACTTTCTAGTTCCTTTGAATTTTAGACAGTTACTTTTGATTTTTAGCCAGAGAAAAACTTAAGCTGGATGTTTTTTTAATTATTTTTTTGTAAAACAAAAAAAAACTATTTAACGGAAATTTTCATTTTCTTTCCTTTGATTAACCTCCGTTTTCTGTTGTGGTTTCTTGACTTTATTTTGACTGTCCTAGTTGCGGCAGTAAAAGGTAAACTTACAGGGACAGAGAGTACTGTCCATTAAAGTAACTCATCTCTCATTTCTCTATCAACTGTTTTATAATCACTTATGAAGAAAGTACCCAGTCATTTCAATTGCTAAACCTTTTTTTATTTTTACATTTTTCATTTTTGACTTGAGTTGCTCTCATTTGCTTTGTCACACTTCTTGGTGGGAACATATTTTTTTTATATTATTTATATAATATTTATTATATTCCTATAATTATTCATTTATTAAATTATCACTTTAATCATCAAATCACTTTTTAAAAAATAAAAATATAAAAATTATTTTTTATCTTATTTATTTTTACCTATTCACATTTTATATTCTTTTTCTCTTTATATTATCTAATTAAACAAACACACAAAAACCATAATTTAAAAGCCATCAATCATAAAAACTATTAGGCTAAATGTTATTGGCATAAAAAAAATTGATTAACATAGCAAAATATTATTGCACTGGATATATATTGTTAGAGATATTAATTAAACAATTTATCATAGTACACTAGGCTTTATCTTTTGGAGGGAACTGGCCTTTAATATGGTACCAAAGTCTTTAAAGTGGTCAAAAGTTTAATCGTTGCTGACACGAATTGGTTATACTTTGTCCATGACTTTAAATCCAAATGACCTTTATATGAGGACGTGTAACAGATATTAATTAAATCAATCATAAACCTTTACTCAATAATTTGAACTTTTGGGATAAAGTAGTATTTGACACACCTACAAACACATAGGAATATTTTTTTTTCAGAAATATGAGATAGAATATCAACAAAAGTGGAAAATCCTTCTCTCTCTAGAACTTGATGCTGAATCCTAGACATGAAAAATTACAACTGAAGGCAGAAATTAATCTTGATAGAGTACAAACCGTAGATAGCACCATAAGAATCAAGAGGGCATAGATCAATTTTTATTTTTTCATAATTGCTTCATAGCCTGAAGTACTGCAAAGAAGAGTTTCCATCAAGGTCCCTTGAGATATTATTTGCCCAAAAATCTTTAATAGTAGTGCCCTTATAGATTGGTGGGTTTTCTTCTGATAATAATTCCTTAATTGGACTATAAACCTTTGCTGTATTTTCAGCTGTGTCATCAACATTTATAAAGAAGCTTGCTATGGAAATTCTTGGGCCTACATCTCTTGCTAGGACCCTGTGAAACACACTGATGAACCTGTCATTTGTTATAAGCTGTACAACGAACAAAGAAACTGATAAATATATAATATGCATAATCCTAAAAAATTATATTGGTGAAGAAGCACGTCAGTGATTCTACAGTAGCTGAAATTTAGCAGTTTCATCTCAGAAAAAAATTTCTCATTTCTAATATGATTCATGCCACTCTAGCCAATAATTGTCATTCTCTAAAATCATGTATTAATATCAAAGTAAAACGGCATTCTTAGCATGCTTATGTTGAAAGTTAATGCAATATGTCCTAGATAATCTTGACGCAGAAATTGGGACACCAAATCCACAAAATAAGGCACTAGTCATAATTCTTCAAAACATAGCACGTTGTAATTTTGTGTTAGTATTTAGTTATTGTAATGACTCTAGAAGTCTCTTTGAAGTACTATATAAAACTAGAGATGTGCAAGGCTCTTTTTATCATTCATATGACCAAAAATTACCAAAGACCAAGATATTATACTCTTCAATAGTTAGTATTTGTCTTTTAGACTTTTTATTTTTGATAGATTCGAGCAACTAGATATGAGCAACTTAGTTTGCTTGCTCATTTGAGTCTACCATCATCTAGACATGTGTACTTTGGTATCAGACCCACTAACAGCATCAAACTTTGATGATGCATCATGTCCTTTAAGAATCTTCTTGCAGACACCCTCTAAGGAATGTTACCTCTTACATTGTTTTCTTCTGATGATCCATTGATACCTTTGCAAATTGTTACTATAATTCAAAGAACATATAAATGGAAGTGATAGTTTTGTGGACAATTATAACTATGAAGAATAATGAGTTTTTCAGAAGATGAAGGAAAATGGATATCAACATTAATACTTACTTGTAGAAGATCTCCAATGTTAACAACAAGAGCTCCATGCACAGGAGGAACATCAACCCATTGATTCTCATGAAAAACTTGAAGACTACCTATACGGTCTTGCAGAAGGATTGTTATGAAATCAGAATCAGTGTGCTTGCTGGTGCCCATAGTCAATTCAGGTTCGGGGCACTGTGGATAGTAGTGACTAAGAAGAAAAAGCCCTTCAACACAAGCCAGTTCTTTAAGGTAAGAAGGATTAAGGCCAAGAGACTCTGACAGTAGCTCAAAGATTGTATAACCCAATTCCCTCATTTTTTTCGAATATTCAATCACAATGTCCCTGCAGGAAGCTAATAATAATTTCATCATGTATAGAAAAAGGTTCAGATTGATCAAATGCAATGTAACAAATATGGACCACTAAGAAAATTGCATTAGCTTCCAAATCATGGGAAGGTTTATTTTGCTTGTGAGATAAAATAGAAAACAAGCAAGTTATCTCTGTGATTGCCTCATCAATAGCTTAAATATATACGATAAAAGGTCAACTATTTAATCACCCTATGAAATTTTTTTGTCCAAATTTTAACACAAATAATAACGTAAATGTTGAAAAAAAATAAACTGCCTCGTAATGTTGTGGAGCTACTACTAATATTAACAACCAAACGAACAAATTGGACTAAAGTATAACGTTTTGAAGCCTGTGTTTTTAATTTACAAATGTCAAATTAATCTCAGCAATAACTTAAAGAAGACTCTGAGATTGTTCAAAGAACAAAGGAAACATACTTTATCAATGAAACTGTTTATGGTTTTGACATTGGCATGATTTAAGGCATGAAAGCTGAAAGCAAGTATATGGCTAATACCAAAACTTGTATAATGACATTACCTACACACTGCTGGTATTTCTTCTGTTTCTGCTGCATCAGGAGCTATAAAAAGTGTATCCCTCCAATTGGCAGCTCTCTCTTTGTACATGTGAACATTGGAATAGTACCTAACTTTCTTCTTCAAATCCCGCGAGTAAAATTGCTTTCTTACCTCAGAGTCTTGTTCATGAAACCTACGAATTCCGTTGATCATCTGATCCAAAATATCATTTGGAATCCCATGATTAATCACCTGGAAAAATCCCCATTTCTGGCATGCACTTCCAATTTTCTCAACTGCTTCAGCGTGTAGTCCAGAATTGCTGTGTATGCCTGCAAGGTCAACGATGGGGATAGTAACGCTTGAGTCATTTTCTGAGCTCTCTGTGAGGTTCAACTTCCCAGAATAGAACATACGTGGGACCTTTGTGACCCCAGAATCTAAAAGACCTTTCACTCCAGTTTTTGTATCCTCAAACGCTTGAAATTCAGCTTTCCCATCATGAGTGGATTCACTTGAGCATGTGACCACCATACTGAGAAACTAAGCACCTGTGGTGATTTGAAATGAAAAGAAAAGAAAGTGAGCGGTGTGGGAGAACCGAAGAAGACGAAGTGAAATGGCCACCAATTAATGGATTACGGGTCCCTTGCAGCCACGGCGGGGAATGGATGTAGTCACTGTGACACTGACACCTGTCTATCTCATGCGAAAGTTGAGCCATATGGTATAAAAACAAATAATGTGTCGAACCTTACACAGTAAAAAATATTGGATATCTATGCTACATTTATTATAAACTCAATTTTACTGAAACCAAATTTATTGTACTTTTGTGAAAAAAAATAAGGATATTTTTTCCCAATTACCGGATTTGGCATTAGTGAAACTCCTTTTAATTGGGCCGGCCATATGGGAGTTAGCATATAACACTAATATTTTTGGGGTGGTAGTATTTGAATCATTAATATTTTTATTGTAGTATCCAGGTAAGTGACTATAAAAATTAAAAATTGTAATTATGAAAAATATAATTTTTTATTATAAAAAAATTATATTTTATATTATAAATGTCTTTTTATTATATATTTAATTTTTCTTGCATTCTTATTTATTACTATTCAATAAATTATAGTTAAAATTGTTGAAAAAAATTATACTTCATGATTATAAAGTAAAAATATTTACTATTAAATTTTAAAATTAATTTTAAAAGTCTAAAACATGTTAAAATTTTTAAAATATAATTTTTTAATAATTAAAATTTTTTATTTTTACAATTAAAATATCAAGCTAATAGTTTGACGCGCAATAATTACCTCCCCACAGTCACGGTATATTCCAATTAAGGAGGGATAAAAGAAAGTTACCCAAAAATAATAAAAAAAATCAGTGACTGCTTTTTGTATTCCACATGCAGCCAAGGAGAAAAATAATTCAAACTAGATAAGAAGCACATCATTGTCAATGGTTTTGAAGTTTAACACACATAATAATAAAATATTTGGATTCCTTGAAAGTTTGTATCCTATTCTTTTCAATAATACAAATATTATATTCCTTGAAATATTAGTTGACTTGATCGTATTGTTCATGTTCATGACTTACATTGCTACAGCTTGACTTGCTCTTTTTTTGGTCCTACAAGCTGAGTACAGTGAAAAAAAAAAACTTGGGCAGCAGAGTGCCCTTCATTAAAATAATAACTAATTTCAAGAGTTTTATAATTGTAATCCAATAAGTACAAAGTGATTTTAATTTTTGTATATTTTCAGTATTTCAAAATATTATTGTTATTATTATTGTTGTTTATATTTTCATATTTTAGCTTGATTTAGTGCATCCTACTCCACTACATAATATTATGCAGGACTCAAAAGCATTCATAAACTTTCAAGGGTTTCCTTTTTTTTTTTCTGGTTGGGAGGTGGGGTGGAGGGGATCAACCTTTCAAGGGTTTTCAATCTTGAAGATTACAAGACTAAATTTTGTTAGTAGGAAAATTTTGAATTAAAAAAAATTGAATTGTGTTGCATCCACTATATGTTGTTCTAAGAGACGTCCGATATGGATTTTTGCTTATTTTGAACTAATAAAAAAAAAAGGAATTTTATAACATGCATTATAATATAGAAACAATTTGTATTTGACAAAATTATTTGATATGCACTTTAATCAATATTTAAGAAGTAATTTGTGTTTAACAAATCTTTTAACAATTTATTTTTTATTATTAAATTAGTTAAAAACTTATCCATTTAAGAGGAGAGGTAAAGAAAAGTTAAAGATAATTATGATAATTAATAATTTTGAGTAATGTAATTTTTGTTTTAGAAAAAGTTTTTATGTTTATTTTTACTTTCCAACTAAATGTCCAATTTTATCCTTGTGTCCATAGCAGAAGATGCTATTTCTGCGCTCATAGCTTATTTTTTTACAGATGTAAAGTCAAACATTTTATTTTACTAAAATAAATATTTTTTTAAGGAACAGTTTAGCTTAGCCAAAATTTGAAGAGGTGGACGATTTCTTCGCTAAAAGACTGCGAGATTTTAAATTCAAAGTTAAATTAATATTTCAGTCTCTTAATTTTATTTAATATTTTAAATTAGTTTTTTTAATTTTAAAATACTTTATAATGATCCTTTAATTGTATTTAATGTTTTAAATTAATTCTTTAAATTTAAAGTGTTTTAAAATGGTTTTGATACCAAATGTAAGAATAAATTGAAGATAATTATATGAAATTAGAATACTAAATTGATTACCTACAGAAGACATATCCATAAATTTAGGATACCTTGTTAATTCTAAATGTGTGAAGGTTTGAAGAGACTAAGGTTTCCTCTATGATTCACACTCTTTATCACAATTTATAATGGGGTAAGTTGTGGAGTTTGTATTTGACGTACACACAGAAGGGACCTAACCAAGTTTAAATAAAATTCTAATACCCACCCATTATGAGCCTATGAGTTATGGGCTCGCACTTTCATCTATACTAATCAATTAGATATTCAGCTCAAAACAATAGAATCACTAATAATAAGTGGATCCAAATGCATCTCTCATGTATCATTAATCAACCCGTTTTTATTTAAAATAAAATAATTAATTGTAGTCCACAATAATTTCTACATTCTCCCACTTAGGCAAAATCAATTCTTCATTTTAAAAATTTTTATTTTGAAAACGACTATCAGGCTAATGACTAATTTTGTAATGTGGCCACATTTTAAAAAACAAATTATCTAAGATGTGATATATAATATGACTACATCTAACTAAAGCTAAGTAACATTGAATCATGGCAGTTATTATATTTATTACTGATGTTAAACCTTCCATAGTTACAAATGTCGCTGACTCCGTCGATTAGTCATTAGTGTGGAGTGTATCAAGAAAATAGTATGCCAATATGATTCAACAACCAAAGTATTATTTTCTTTATCAGTCCTTACAATTTCTCTCAAGTGCTTTAAAGCCAGAGAAACTGTATGGTTGTCAAGAAACCATCATACCTCAACTCCAATATGACATCGACCACGGGCATAATAGTCCTAATGACACTGAGCTCAAAATTTTACAATTGATGCATATATTCAAAAATATATAATACTAAAAATGCAATGCATTATCAATTAGCCAGAATACAAACCATATGAATGTCAAAAGTATCCAAAAAAAAATGTTCAACATAACAAGAAAATAATATAAAACTCAAATTCTCATTAACCAAACATATCAAGAGAACTTACAATGTCCATATTCTCAACGTGTCTTTTAAATATAATAGGTCCAAGTCCTTTGGTTAAGGGGTCAGTCAATATAGAATCTATATCTATATATTCAATAACAATTTCGTTATTCTTTACTAAATCTCTGATAGTTTAAATATTTCAACTCTAAATGTTTAAAAATACTAATAGTTTTATTATTTTTAGTGTAAAATGTTATAGTACTATTGTTACAATAAATTCTTAGTGGTTGAACAATAGAATTTATAATATAAAGCACTGTCATTAAATTTCTCAACCAAATAACATGAGTAGCAGTAGCGTAACAACCAATAAACTCCACTTGCATAGTGGAGGAGCCGAGGAGGTAACTAGAGTCTGTTTTCTAATTATTTTTTAACCTTAATTTTTAAAATTTTAAAATTTTCAAGAGTATTATATTTTTATTTAATCAAATAAAGATAGCCAAATCAATAGAAATCATCAATGAAAATAATAAAGAACCTATTACCACAAATAATATGATAAAAAAGTCCACTAATATTTATGTGAATAATTTCTAAAAGACTTGAACTTCTAGTTGTACTTTTCTTTTTACTTTTAGTGAACTTTTCTCTAATACAATCTACACAGGTCTCTAAATTGTCAAACTCTAAAAAAAGTAAAATATCAATTTTAATTAACCTTTTAACTATTTCTTTAAAAATATGTCCTAAATGCTTGTGCAATGATAAAAAAATTTTTTCTTTAATTTTAGACCTAAATATTTAAAGATAATGAAATATTGTCAGAAACTAAGGATAATTTATATAAATTATCTACTAAATGTCCATAACCAATAATTTGAGAGTTTAAAATAAAAACTAAATTTATCCAAACAAGAAATAGAAATCAAATTCCTCCTAAAAGAAGATACATAAAAAAAATGTTTTTTCAAACAGTTTCATATCCGGTTGCCAAAACTAAAATGACATCTTTCACTGACTCCAACACTACTTTAAGATTCTTTGTTACCCTCATCTTGTTTTCTCTCGGATTTAGTCTCTTCAGATTCTTGAATTCTTCCAAATTTTTGCTTATTCTCTAGCCAAGCCTTGAATTTTGTGCAATCATTCTTTTTATGCCCTTTTTTCTTACACCAGAAACACCATATGTTTTTCTTAACGAGAGTTGATTTAGGACCTCTTACATCATGATATTGACCATTGCCTGGTTTCCTTGAACTTTGATTTTTATGAGGAATATTGAATTGATTTTTCTTATGTTTCCATTTACTATTACCAGAATAGGGTTTACCATAGGAAGTAAAAAGGGCTAGCTCACAGGATAGGTCACTCTTTTCTTTCTTTAATTTTTCTTTTTTAGCTACACACTTGGTAATGAGGCCATTAATGATCCACTTCTCGCTAAAGGTATTATAGGCAATTTTGATTTGTGTAAATTTGGCAGGTAGGCAACTTAAGGCATGTGAGACAATAAAATTTTCATTTAGGTCAATGTTATGGGCTTTCAACTTGGTTTGGATGTAAATCATCTTTAAAATGAACTCCCTTACTCCCTCTGTTGTCATACCTTATATCAGTCAACTTTTTCATAAGATATCTAGACTCAGCGTTATTAGATACTTAGTATCTTTCTTCCAAAACAGTAAGAAATTCTTTAACACTTGTGGTTTTTGGTAAGCTACTAAATAGGTGCTCAGAGATGGTCCTTTTAATGGCAATTAGACTAAGTTTATTAGATCTCTCCTATTTGGCTAGGAACTCTTTCTGTTCAGTTATACTCTTCTCATTTACTTTAGGCTTACTCTCGCGTAGTGCCAGATCAAGGTCAGCAATTACTAAGGAGAATTCTAGGTCTTGCTTCCACTTGTTATAATTTGATCCAATTAAAATCTCAATTGAAACAGAACAGTTATTCATAGAAAAGGTAACTACAAAATTAGAATACATTAGGATAAATAATAATGACAATTTATACATAGCTTTAATTAAAAACAAATTATCACAATGAGGCCAACATAATAGCACATTCCCCTTTGGGTAGAATGTACAAATCAAGGTCATAACCTAAATCAAAACCTCAGATGAGTTAATCAGTGAGAATACATTAGGTTCAAATATCTATCCCCTTTAGGCGGATAAATATCTTACACCAATATATTCCCCATTAACTTCATTCCAATTAACTCCGAATTATAATATGCAATAACCCTATTTGGGTAGGTTATAGTATGAGATAATTAGAAGCCTTCCTCAAATTATAAAGAAAATTTTACGCATTAATATGAATAATTCTACTTTGGTATTAATTATCCATAATAATTTATAAAACTCTTTGCACAGGAATTACTTACGTCTTGCCCAAAATTATGATATAGTATTTAAGGACATAAAATATTACACCCCTACTATCCATAAACAAATTCTTTAGCATTCTTAAAGAGGCTTCATATAGATACAATTAAAATAGAATCATATATTTCTCAAAACAAACATATTAAGACATATATATTAGGCTGAAAGTAGACAAATATATATTATTATATGTGGAGAGTGAATATCATCATAAGATTCAGAAAATAATGAATTAATTTTTCAATGCATTACTTTTCAGAAAATCATCTAAATAAATATTGAAATCTATTTTATATATTAATATTTACATAAAAATATTTATAGTAGTCAAAAAATTATGAAACATATTCCAAAAAATCACATTTAAAAAATAGATTGCAATGCAAAAAACAGAACTCAAAAATTCCATCTGTACGTTGCACACTCTCCCTCACTCTCCTAAGCTGCAAGTGGGGAAACTCTTAGAGGTTCATCTTCTTCCTCAGGCGAGTTAGTCCAGAACCAGAAACGGGTCACGTAGGACCCGCAACTATAGATTCTGGTTTCTTGCTTTTAAGCCTTTTTTCTTACGATTTTCTTGTACTTTTTGTTCCTATTCTCATTTTAAATCTGTTGGAACTATAATCCCCAATTATAATCATGAATTTGGTGGCATTCTTACACACAAAATTCTTCATAATACCGATGGTATGAAGGTCGATTTTTAGACGCAGTTTTCACGCAATTTTGGTGTACGTTTAATTCAAAGTTTCATTCGAAACAAATCAATAGGCAAAGCCCCACATTTAATCCACAAATTTGCATGATTTCAATGCATAAAATCAGGTTCCATAGCTAAAAATTTTCGAAAGAAATTGCACTATGATCTGTTAAGTTTTGATGCAATTGATATGTGGGTTTCTTTTATATGATCATAAGGAACAAAATACTTGAAAATCATTCATCAATTTGAGGTATTTTGTGAGAATTGGAATTCAATTTTATGAACCTTAACTATGGATTTCAAATTGAAATTCTTGTGGGATTTGAAAATTTTGAAGCAATTGGTATGTGATTCTGTCTCCTATTATTACAAAAAACACTATATTCGAAAATTATATAACAATTTGAATCAATTTGTGACAATTGAAATTCAAACTTGAAACCCTAACCAAAAATTTTAAATTCAAAATTCTCCATCTATAATTCACGATAATTTGAATTTCAGGTACCAATTGATTTAAAATTCCAAATTCTATAAAAGTCCTAAGGTTTCAAGTTTCAATTACATGAAAATCATTCAATTAAGATTTCAAAATTTACATGAGTGTAAATTACAAAAGGTTAAAGTTTTGAAGCTTGTATTCATGTCTTCAAACCAATTATTAGATTCTAATTCATATAATAAAATGTAGTAAAAGAATGAATAGAATAATTGCCTCATTTTCATGGAATCCCACCTAGAGAGGTTGGCTGCTTGAGTCAAGGCATCCTTCCATCTCTGCACTTTGTGCTTGTTGTTCTCAAATCCCTGCTCATGTTTGGTGAATGCATCTCATAAGTTCCACTCTGTTTTTGTATATGTGATGGATCTACATTGTAGAAAATTGGTATCACAGCGCTTCCATATTTCTGCTTGCATTCTAATATTTTGACGAGCTCATCCACGCACCATGTTGAAGGAGCATAATCTTTTGAAAAAATGATCACACAAATCTTTGATCCTTCTATTGTTCTTAGAAGAACTGGTGAGATTTCTTCTCCTTTGTCAAGGTTGTCATCAATGTAAGTTTGAATTTTTGCCCTGCACAACGCTTCATAAAGATGACTGGTGAAACTATCACGGTTGTCCTCCCCTCTAAAGCTAAGGAAGACTTCATACTTGGTTACAGGAGGAGCGTCAGTAATATCAAAAGAAGAAGAAAAATCTATTGAAATTGGAACAGCATCATCCTTAGAACTAGAAACAAATCATGAATGAATAATGGGTTAGGACAAAGTAATCAAACAATAGCAGCAAGAAATTATGAGAAGGAGATGGATGAATAAATTAAACGTTTAGGATTAACTACAGGTGTAGGGGGAAAACCTACCTGTCAACCACAACAGGTTGGAAAGCATGAAGTGAACGAGAGATGAATCCGATACCTTTATAGACCGCAACTGCAGCTATGATCATCAAAGCCTTGGGTATGTCCATGTCTTAATTTTATTGTTTTAATGTGAACAAACCAAGCTAAGGAGAGGCAAGCCTCAGTTCGTCCTAAAACATGGTTTGCTTTCTGTTTTTGATGGGAAGCAGCCCAGAAATGATCAGGAAAAGACTTTGATACACAAGATTTATTACATTCCTTATGTTTGAAACAGTTTTTTTTTTTGTTTCTGAAAAGATGTTGACTCAATTTCCATCTCCTTCCAGCTGTGATAGTGAAGAAGATTAGGATATTATAATAGAGCAAAAGACTCTGTGCATTAACAATTTGTATGGATGATTGCGTTGATAATAGAGGTGGGCAGTGCATTGGTGGCATCAAGTTGCTTTAGAATGGCGGAAATGAATTGAATATTATGTTTATTCAAAAGCAGAGCGTAGTGTGCAACTACCAAGTCGCTTTCAACTTTCAGAGAATTGAACAAATAAATTATTATACATGTTTAAATTCTCCATGATGATCGACATCTTAGTGGCATATATGTAAATTCTCCATGATGACCGAGGTCAACACGACCAACAGTAACTTGGGTGGAAATAATTATTTTTCTTGCGCTAGAAATTGATTAATTGGACCTTTTTTATTATTTCCTCTTGAAAATATGAAATTCAACATCAACTAATGTAGAGAATATGCTTCTATCTCTTGAACATGATACTCTTTCATGAAAAATATTGTAGAAACGGAAAATTACAAGCAAAGACAGAAGTAAATTATGATAGAGTACAATCCACACGATATGAGAATCGAGAGTGCATCTATCTTATTCTCTATAACCGATTCATAACCTGAAGGGCTGCAAGGAAGAGTCCCCATCGAGGCCCTTTGAGAAATAATATGCCAAAAATTCTTTTATAGTTGTGCCCTTATAAATTGGTTTGTTTTCTTTGCGTAGCAATTCCGTAATTGGACCATAGACTTTTGGTGTACCCTCAACTGTGTCACCAGAATTTATAAAGAAGCTAGCTATGGAAATCCTTGGACCTATTTGTCTTGCTAACACTGTGTGAAAAATACTGACGAACCTGTCGTTCGAAATAAGCTGCACCATCAACAATAACACTAATTAGTATAATCCTCAAAATTTGTTTCAATAAACAAGTATGTCAGTGATTTTCCAATTTTTTGAATTTAAGAGTCGTTTGGTAATGCCATCATGTTTGTTTTAGTATCTCGGATGTTAAGAAAGGTTTAAAATATCTATATTTCGTACATTCAAAAAAAAATTATAGTTGAGATCCAAAGTTTAAACAAATTATCATTATTTTAAAATAGATTATCACTGATTTTAAGTAAAACTTTTTAAATTTAGTGGTAATAAATTTTTTTAAAGTAATTTTTTTAATTTTGAGTATTTAAACCCAATTTTTCCAAAAAAAATCCTAAAAATATAAGATGTTACTAATTTAAATAGTACCCCATATAGACAAATTTAGTTTTTACTAAATAAGATGCCAGCGTACCAAATGGTTCCATTTCATGTAAGAAAGAGGCTTATCATACATCATTCACGGCATTCTAGCCATAATATCCATTCATTATAATCATGTGTCAATAGTAACCAAACTACTGTCCTAGAATAATATCAAAGATTACAAAAACAGATGCTCTAGAGTGTTCAAGACTTTGATGTTGCTTCTTGTCATTTAAGAATCTTCTCGAAAACAATCTCCAACGAATGTTAACTCTTACATTTGTTTTTATGTTGATCCACTGATTGATCCTTTTGCAATTTATAATTCAAAGAACCTTTAGATGGTAGTGATAGTTTTGTGCACAATTATATCTGAGGACTAACAAAACACATGAACTTCGGAGCTTTGATGTGAGAAATACCAGAACATAGGGAGCATATATCTTAGTATGCACAAATGTTTGATGAAGATGGTTAGTACCAGGATTTGGTTTATTTAATTTTCAGCAGAATTAAGCAGATTACGGTTAGACTATTACAGTACTTACCTGTAGAAGATCTCCAATGTTAACAACAAGAGCTCCATGCACAGGAGGAACATCAACCCATTGATTCTCATGAAGAACTTGAAGACCACCTAGCTGGTCTTGCAGAAGGATTGTTATGAAATCAGCATCAGTGTGCTTGGTAGTGCCCATAGTCAATTCAGGTTCAGGGCATTGTGGATAGTAGTGACCAAAAATAAAAGTTCCTTCAACACAAGCCAATTATTTGAGGTAAGAAGGATTAAGGCCAAGAGCCTCTGATAATAACTCAAAGATTGTATGACCCAATTCTCTTATTTTCTTTGAATATTCAATCACAATGTCCCTAGAAGCACATAATCATTTCATCAAGGATAGGAAAACGATCAAATTTACAGGCTCAAAAAAATTGAAATCCGCAAGTAACCAACCTGATGAAATGGAAGTACGTAAAAAATATGAAATTTTAAGAAAATTGCATTAGCTTCTATAAATTGTTGAAACAGATGTTTTGCTTGTAACGTAAAACAGACAATAAGCAAGGCCTTGCTCTGCAATTTTCAGTTCGTCTCTCTTTTGCTTAATCACTTCTAAAGCTATTGTTGAGATTAAAAACCAAACAAACCAAATGGCAAGAACTGGTATTTTGAAAACCATGTTTATCAATCCAATAATAGCTTCTGCACTCTATGAAATGTTTCAAAGTATAAGTAAAATAGACTTTCAACAAGAAAATTGACTGAGTTAATATTAACTTGATTAATTATGTTAAATATTAGGCAGACAAAATTATTAAGCGATGATGAAACAAGATACACATAGTTGAATGACACAATTTAAACGAGAGGAAACAAACAATTTTGGATCAAACACCAGAAATATAAACACTAATTTGTCCTATTATAATACCAGAGCCCATGAGAAACCATCCATGTAAAACTACAATAAAGCTAAGAATATGCAGGACTAATACCAAAATTTGTATCACCACATTACCTGCATACTTCTGGTATTTCTTCTGGTTTTGCTGGATCAGGAGCTACAAGGAATCCAATTGTGTCCCTCCAGTTAGCAGGATTGTCTGTGAAGAGGGTACCATTGGAAAAGTACCTGACTTTCTTCTTCGGATCCCGTGAGTAAAATCGCTTCCTCACCTCAGAATCTTGTTCATGAAACCTACGAATTCCGTTGATCATCCCATCCAAAACATTATTTGGAATCCCATGATTAATCACCTGGAAAAAACCCACTTCTGGCATGCACTTCCAATTTTCTCAACTGCTTCAATGTGTAGAGCTGAATTGTTGTCCATGCCTGCAAGGTCTATGATGGGGATTGTGAAGTTTGAGTCATTCTCTGATGTCTCTGGGAGATTCAACTCTGCAGAATAGAACATACGTGGGATCTTTGTGACCCCAGAATCTAAAAGGCCCTTAACTCCAGCTTTTGATTCATCAAATGCTTTAACTTCAGCTTTCCTGTCATAATTGGAATCAGAAGCTGCTTCTAACTCACTTGAGCTTGTGACCACCATACTGGGAAAAGAAACCAATCAGGGAAAGAAGAAAGTTACAAAGAAACCAATTGTGACTGCTTTTTCTGTTCCACATGCAGCCTATGGGACTAAATAGGTTTTTTCCCATATCGATTTAACTGTACCAACGGATATTAATAATTTAAACAAGATAAGATGCATATTGAATACACCGTTTCTGACTTTCAAAGGATAAGACCCATAATCAAAGGATAAGACCCATAACAATAAATAAATAATAAAATATTGGACTCAAATTGGATTTCCTTTGAACTCTGAGACAAGAAAGTTTCATTGTCTGATCAGAAAGAAGACAAATCTAAATTATACATAGGACTCGCATCTTCTCAAACATATAAAAATTCAAATAGATAAGAAATTGCATACTGTTCTCATTTATATTGAAGGATCGATACACAAAACAACAAATAAATAATAAAATATCGGATTGCTTGAAATGATAATTTTCTATTCTGACTTACTAGTTCATTTGAGTTTTAGACAGTTACTTCTGTTTACTGGCCAGAGAAAAACAAAGCTCATAAGGATGAAATTTTAATTATATTTTGTAAAACCAAAAAAGAAAAACTATTTAACCGAATTTTTTTTTCCTTTGATTAAACTCCTCTTTCAATTGTGGTTTCTTGACTTTATTTTCGCTGTCCTAGTTACGGCGGTGTACAGGACCGAGAGCACTGTTCATTAAAGTAACACATCTCTCATTTTTCTTTCAACTGTTTTATAATCACTAATTGAAGAACGCACCAGTCATTTCAATTTTTAAATTTTCACCCCCTTTTTTTATTTTTACATTTTTCATCTTTTGGCTTGAATTAGTCTCCTTTAGTCCATTACTGATCACAGTACCAATGTATTTTTATATATAATTTATATAATATTTACTATATCCTTATAATTATTATTCTATCTATCAAATTATCATTTTAATTATTAAATTGTCTTTTTAAAAATAAAAATACAAAAAAAAATTTCTATCTCACTTTTTACATTATTTTTCTCAGGCATAAGAGAGCCATGGTTCAAAGGTGATCAATCATGAAGACTATTAGGCTAAACGTTATTGGTATAAAAAAAGGTTTTTGATCGACATAGCAAAATATTATTGTACTGGATTTATATTGATAGAGATATTAATTAAACCAATGATCAGCGTACACTTGACTTTATCTTTCGGAAAGAACTGGCCTTTAATATGGTACCAAAATCTTTGAAGTGATCAGAAGTTTAATCCTGCTGACCCCAGTTGTTTATACTTTGTCCATGACTTTAAATTCAAAGGACCTTCATGTGCAAGGGTGTAACATATATTAATTAAATCAATCATAAACCTTCACTTAATAATTTAAACTTCTGAGTATTTGACACACAAACAAACACATACAAGAAATATTTACAGGAGAATTACATTTAAGGACCTGTTAATAATATTTATTTTAAAAGACTTGTTACCATTGAATTTAACTTATTTTACTTAAAGTTAGTGGTAATTCTACATAAAATAATAGTAATAGGTTTTTTTGGATAAATATTACAACCTTCAAGTCCCTAAATGTAATTTTTCCCATATTTATTCAAAAATATGAGATAGAATATCAACTAAAGTAGAAAATCCTTCTGTCTCTAGAACTTGATGCTGAATCCTATATATGAAAAATTACAACTAAAGGCAGAAATTAATCTAGATATAGTACAAATCGTAAACAACTCCATAAGGGTGTGTTTAGTTGAGGGTTTTTGGAGTGGGGAAAAGGGTGGGGTATTTTTTAAATTTTAATTTACTTTGTTGCCCCTTTTAATTTTTAATATATTAATATTTAATAAAAATTAAGATAATTTTTTTATCAGAAATTAAAAATAAAATAAAAGATTGAAATTTATAATTTTTTTAAAAAAATTATTGATATAAATAATTTTTTTATAAAAATAAAATTAAAATAATATAAAGAGTAAATTTGTCCAAATATAATTACCTCCCTTCTCCTTCCCTCCCCTCCTCTTCTGAATCAAACAATAATCTCCCATTCCCTTCCCTTTCCTTCCCTTCCCTTCCCTTCCTTCCAACCAAACAAAACTCATTAAACCCCCTCCCTTCCCTCCCCTCCCCTCCCCTCCCCTCCGTTAAACCAAACGGAGCCTAAGAATCAAAAGGGCATAGATCAATTTTTATTTTTTCATAATCGCTTCATAGCTTGAAGTACTGCAAAGAAGTAAGATATTATTTGCCCAAAAATCTTTAATAGTAGAGCCCTTATAGATTGGTGGGTTTTCTTCAGATGATAATTCTTTAATTGGAACATAGACCTTTATCATATTTGCAGTTGTGTCATCAACATGTATAAAGAAGCTTGCTATGGAAATTATTGGCCCTACATCCCTTGCTAGGACCCTATGAAATGAACGAATGAACCTGTCATTTGTTATAAGCTGCACAATGAACAAGGAAATTGATAAATATACAATGTGTAACCTCACAAATTGTTTTCGTGAAGAAGCAAGTTAGTGATTCTACAATAGCCGAAATTTAGCTATTTCATCATAAAAAAAGGTTTTTGATTTCTAATATCATTCATAACACTCTAGCTAGTAATTGTCATTCTCTACCATTTAGTTCTATGGAAACGAAATGAAAGTGAAATAGAATCCGCGTACAAGCACATTTGGTTTTGAGATTTAAGGAGGGAGACGAAAAGTGATATTACTGTGCACTTTCTTTTAGTTACCCACCATATTTGCTCAGCATTTTTCAAATAGATTCATATTGACACTTTTGCCCTTCACATTCCTACTACTTTATTTATCCATCTTTTTTTATTTATTTAGACCTGGTTCACGGACAACCCAATTTATCAGCCCCATCGTGAAAAACTGCTCCAACTAGCTGTCTACTTCAATAGGTCAAAGCAATGATCTATCATTAGCCACAAGTTTGCTATTTGGCACAAATTTTATAATACTCGATTAAGCTATACTGACATGAAAATACTGGTGCATTTCTGTAATGAGGATCACTAGATATGTGTGCATTTTGTCATGCATTATTCTGACTTGTGAATCCGCTATGTTATAGGTCATGGTGTTACTCTTGATTGCTGCGAGAACAAATTAGCTTCAAATGTTATATATATAGTTAATGGACTTTTTTTATAATTATTACAGTTGAAGCTTTTAGAATTATTTTAATATTTTAATGCCTCTATAATTGATGCATACATTTGTTGTGTGAGAAAAATGCAAACCATTTTTCTGTACTGAAATTTTGTAGATGTTGGTATAAATTATAGTTATTTAATATAACCATTACTGTAATCTCATATTAAGTTGATTTGGTTAGTTATATCCCGTTTCTACATAATAGAGCATTAGTTATTTCATATCATTCCAATAGTTCAAATGAGGTATTGTTCAGCATTTGGATATGGATGACATTAGCTAGGATGTCATTCTCTATATATTAGTTTGGTTTTTGTTTGTCATGCAATTTAGACATCGATGGATGATAAACATATGGCTCACTGTAGCTTTGAACTCCCATAGCCTAACATCTAAGTCATATACTATTAACTTTCAAGAAAAGCAAGTCCACCTTAGGAGATTCATATATAGCAGTGACTTTACATGTTACAATCAACTTAGAATGTTCAGAGTAACCCTTGATTAGCTTTGTGCAATGCTTGATTAAATCGGGGAATTGAAACCTATGAAAAATATGTTAGTGGATGAGCAAGTAGTAATATTTTTGTCTATTTTAGCACATCACGTTAAGAGTAGGTCAATGAAAGTATATTTTGAAAGATTGGGAGAAACTATTAGTCAATACTTTAATATGTGTTGAATGCAATGACGCAACTAGATAAATACCTATTAAAAAAACCTGAGCCCACATCTGAAAACTCAAAGGAAGGAAAATGGAAATAGTTCAAGGCAAAGGTTTTAACAAATAACCTTAATTTAGCTATGATTTTTTTTTCATAATAACCTTAATTTAGCTATGATTTTTTTCATACTTTGAATCAATTGTCTTATTTTTAGAATTGCCAAGGTGAATTTGACAGATGCATATTCCAATTTAAGTATCTGCAACAGATAAGTCTCGACATATTAATTGAAAAGGATTAATCACTATTAGGCCTCGTTTGGTACGAGGGATTAGGTTTCGATGGAATGGGAATGGAAAATAGAATAGGAATAGAAATGAATTTTGTATCTCATAGTTATGTTTGGTATGATAGAAAAAGAAATAGGAATGTTTTTACTTTTTTATACTTAGATAAAAATGACATAAAAATATAATAAAAAGAGAATTAAAATATTAAAATATTTTTAATTACCAATAATAATAAATAATAAAATAACATTTTAACTTAAAAATTTATTTTTAAGTTACCTTTAATAGAAAAAAAATATCTGAAAAAGAACAAAATAATTTTTATTTTTATTTTCCTATTTAGTAAAACTCTCTCCCACCACAAAGCAATAGAATGGATTCTCCCATGTTAGTGGGAGACAACTCTCTTAAGAAAGAAGTCTCCTACCTACTAAACATATTTTTCTCTCAATCCCACTCCCTTTCCCTCTCCATCACTCAACTCTCCCACAAACCAAACAAGGCCTTAATGTTCTTGGTGTTTGTTCACATAATACACAATTCATTTTTATGTTGTCAGGCTGGGAAGGGTTAATAGTTTATGGGCATGTTTTACGAGATACACTTAGTATAAGACATGGGTAGAAGGTCCCTGATGATAAGCATCTTGATGCGAGTTATATATTGATAGTTGATATGTCAGACCATTTTTATTTTATTAACTGAGGTTTAAACATCTATGGTCGCATAGGTAAATACTATTTGGTTGATGTGGGTTATACTAATTGCAACAGATTTCTCACACCATACAGAGGACAGAGGTACCATTTGAGTGAATGACAACATAATCGTTGCCTATCTAACCTACATAAGTGTTTTTAACATATGGCATACATTGGCCTGCAATGTGATTGAAAGGATATTTGAAATTTTGAAAGAAAGATGGGCAATTCTTAGGAGTCCCTCTAGCTACCCTATAAGGACACACAATAAACTAATACTAGCTTGTTGCTTGTTTCATAATCTCATAACTAGATAAGATAATAAGACTAGATCCATAACTGAGGTCAATGAACCAGAATGTGGGGACAAGAACAATCATATAGGAGAAGTGGATCACGTAATGACCATGGAGACATTTGAGGCATGGAACAGATTTTGAGATGAACTAGCAAATAATATGTTTATAGAATTCACAGCACATCAAGGATGCGAATAACATAATTGAGTTGATAGGAAAATTAACCTATTGTTGATTTCATTATTATTATTATTATTATTATTATTATTATTATTATTATTATTATTATTATTATTATTATTATTATTATTATTATTATTATGTAATCTTACTATGACATTTGTGGTCTTTAAGTGCTAACTTTTGTTTAGAAATGTTTAATTGGGTGATATTAGCTTTCAAACATTATGCATGTTGTAACTTGTAACGTGGTTGGTTGTTATGATTTATGATTATTTTAAGTTTAGCTGACATCCATTTCATTGTCCTTAACATGTTTAATCTGCAATTGTGTTATAGCCTTCTTACATGGATCCTCTACAAGTTTTGACTCTCAACCTAGGAACCATCAATAAATGCCATGAGAGGATGCAATGCTAGTTGAATGTCTATTAGAGTTACAAATGGACCAAAAGTATATGTTAGACAATAACTTCAAGCCAGGACATTTGAAGTAGTTAGAATGAATGATGAATGAAAGGAGTTTAGGATATGGCCTTAAGGAAGTTCTTTATATTTAGTCTCGATTGAAAACACTAAAAACTTCATGGTCCAAACTATATGACATGTTGTATGGTTCCAATTGCTCTAGTCTCAGATGGGATCTTATATTCAAATGCATTACAGTGAAGAAGAATGTGCGGGATGACTATATTAAGGTCAATTATGTTCTTTTTCCCTTATGACCATACATAGATATTGTACTATCCATATTTATATTAACTCATACTAGTGTTGTGTGAATTGTAGGTTCATAAGTATGCTGCTGCATTTAAATATAAGCCATTTCTACATTTTGAAGAGTTATGCATCATGTAGGGAAATGATAGAACCAAATGACAAGATGCACAAGATACTGAAGATATAAGAGATGCATCCTCAAGAGGAAACCATGGTCTTAAAGATTTAGTTGATAGCTTGATGAATATAAATGTTATCAAGAGATAACAGATTCTGATGGTGCTCTAACACCTCCCAATAAAGTCACTTTTTCTTTTCGGAAACAAAAAATGCATAAGAGTAACCATGCAGATCAATTATTAAAAGGACTAAAAGAAATCACTAAAAAAATATATCAATGCTTAACCCTACTTACGGAGAATATATGTCAAGGTATCAATCGTCTAGCACATGATACAAACATGGATGACAAAGTAGTAAATTTGTTAATTGATTGCTCATAATAGATGGGTTAACAATAGATGAAGTGTTCTTAGCTCACATCTAAATTTTGCGAGATAACATGATACTTTTGTGTTTTCCTACCATTTCAAATGTTTTAAAGGCGAAGTGGATCAAAAAATTAGTAAGATAAGTAGTTGCACCAGTATAAGTCATTTTTTACAACTATTTTGATGCACCAATATGGATTTTTTTGGTACCTATTTTGATGAAATATACATAAGTAGACAATGGACTTTTTTAGGGTGATGTCTGCTAATGAAGTTTATATAAGATGAAGACCTATGTACAAAAGGTTAGGACTTACTCAGATATTGGCATGTATATATTATAAGCATGATTAGCTGGTGGCTATTTTTTATTTGTTAGATGACTGTAAATGGCTTCTTTGATGGTGTAGTTTGGGAAAGAAATTTTAATCCATCTTATTTTATTTGTAATATGGATATCTTTTTAAATCTTTGTGATATATATGTCTACTATGATTGACACGAAGCTTTGGGAGTTGAGGATTTCCCAAAATTGCATTAAAAAACAAAGGAAACCATATTATATGGTATACAGATTTTAAGAGAATTCTGCTTCATGCAATCATTATATTTTTCCAAATGCAAAATAAAATTATATAGATCATGTGAAAAAAAAAAAAGCTAAACATGTTATAAAATATAAAACTCCAGTGGCAACAAAAACTTAAGCGAAATGTATAAATTTCAAAGAAAGAAAAAAGGGGAAACAAGTATACATAAATTTCTAGGAAAAAAAAAAGGAAGAAAAAAACAGAATGTATAAATTTGTGAGACAAATAATGAAAAAAAAAAAAAAGCTACATAGCTTTCTGATTGCGCTACAGTTAGATACCGTCCAACTACCTTAGGCTGTAACACCTTAAAATTAATTAAGGTGTTAATCATGGATTGGACATAATTAAGAATAATTATTATAGAATAATTAGGCAAACCATGTGAATAAAAATTTAGAGAGAAATAAATTATTAATATAGGTTTAAGATTTAATTGAGTTAGAAACTCTATCTAGGTTCAAATTAAATTAAGTAGGCCATTATTAGAAATTAATAGAGACCCAATTATTATAAGTGTAGACCCAACTTCTTATTGTGAAACTCGACCCAAAAGAGAGACCATTTAACATTGGTCCAATTAGGTTTAGTGAGGTAGAGGCCAAGACCTTCCTTACATAAATCGTTATAGTTGGCCCAACATTCCTTATGTAGACCCAAACTAAATGAACTTTTGAAATTTGACTTAACCCAACTATAATTTTGCAGCCCAACTCATGAGATTTAGCCTAACTCAACTCAAAGTCTGAACCCACTTGGATTTAGGCCTTTGGGTCAATCTAAACCCATCAAAACCCTAAACATATTTAACCTTTCCTCTCCCTTATGCAGAAACACAAAACACAAAACACAATTTTAGAGGTTTAGAGGGAGGTTAGGGTTCTTAGCAAGAAATCTACTATTTCTCACTTCTAAGTTCAAAATCAGCTAAGGTAATTGTTATATACCTTAATCCTCTCCTTTTTCTCTTCAATTTAACCTGATTAATGTTTTGTTTAGAGCATTTCGCCCACACCCAAAATCTAAAACTTATTGTTTGGTGTTTTTATGATGAAATTTTGAAGTTTGATATTAGAGGTGTCGTTAAGTAAGTATAAACTCCTTATTTTGATGCTTTCTCTACTAGTTAAAGATCCTATTGATTGACTTATGATATGAGCTCTATTTTTATGTGAAAATAACCATAATGTAAAGTGATATTTTAAAGTTTCTGGTCTAAGGAAGGCAAAATCCAAAATTTAATCTTTTAGTGGTTAGGTAAGTATCCCTTAGATAATTATCGATGGATTAATTCTTTGACTACTAGGTTGCTGTCATAATTGATGAATGGGAATGGTAATGGTTTGATTTTTGTGTTCATAGGTTGACATAGCATTATTATCAGTTTTCTGAAAAATTATCCACAAGTGAGGTAATTAGGGATTATGTAATTCTATGTACATATCTGCTTTAATTTTATTTTTTATTTTTTTACATCTAAAATATTTGAAATGCTAACTAATTTGATTGGCTATCTATTGTATTATGTTTAGACTTTGTAAGTCTATGGTAGAGCTGTGGTGTAGTTGTCACACATGCATGTGTTTCAATCGAACATCGGGTTATGATCAAACCCCAAATGCACTAAGCCTTGGTTGTGCTCATTAAGGAGTAAATGCCATGACGAGCCTCTCCCGATGTTATTGGCCTTTAACATGTAAAAATATGATTGCTAGTATAGGATGGTAATTATAGTAGTCTAATCATTTCATTTACTGATATGACTAATAAAATTTTGATACTCATTTTAATTCATACATATACTTGCCTTTGGTTACTAAGATTTGCATCTCACCCCATTTCATGGGCTAACTATTTCAGGTGAAAGATCCTCTAGTAAGGATAAGGGTAAGCAAGTAGATGAGCATCCATAAGCTAAAACCATGTGTGAGGAAGTTGCACTTAGATTGACCTAACTTAGGATAGATGCTAATTTTGTTATTCATTTGTATAATATCATTATGTAATTATATTGCCAAGTGTAAGAGTTTTGTATTTGATAACTTATGACATACCTGTTAGGGACTTAAGCCTTATACATTATAGAATCTAATGTATGAATTTACAACACCTAATATGAAATCTTATGGATCTAATGATTTAGTTTACAATTTGAAAATGTAATCATGTATTAACTTATATGATGATTTAGACTAGTAATGCATGACACCTTATGGGGATTCCTATTTGAATGATTTAGTTGGTTGTTTATGAATCTTGTTGTTTATTAATATCACATGGTACATGTTGATATATGATAGATTGATGAGTAGGAATCAATACTTAAATGTTAAAATGGGTAATGTTATATTAGTTGGGAAAAATTAGGTAGATAAATGTCATTGGAGTTTCACAAATTGAGAGAAAGTGGCCTAGAGTGTTCTTAAAGGGAGAGTTGAAGTGTATGGGATGAAATTCTAGAAATTTTAAGTATAGGAAGGATTTTGCTATAGCCAAAATGGGCTGAGCAACAATGAAAAGTAATGAAGTTGCCCAGGGAGAATAATAGAGAGTAATTCGCCGCGATGCGAAATGTAATTCGTTGCGGCAAGAGTTGAGGAGCAAGTTTGGTAGTGTTCCAAAGAGGAATTCACCGCGGCGTAAAGGAGAATTGGCCACGGCTAATATCGAAGGCAAGATTGGAAGGCTCCAAAAGGTTCTTTAACCACTGTGCCACAGCGGCTCTCCACAGCAATAGATGTAAAAAGTGAACCCGAGGGTAATTTGCCATAGCACGAAAGTATTTAGCCGTGGCTAAGGTTCTTAAATTCATTTATCAACCTAGAAAACCTTGGTTCTTCCTATAATAATGATAAGAGATGATTCAGAAATACTCGTACGAGATTCTTGAGACTTGAAATTAATAGATAATAGATTTAGAGGCCTTACTTGAGAAATTTGATTCACTCATGTGCTTGAATGGTTGTGATTAATTGGTAATGACCGTAATAGTATCAAGGTTTAAATTTTCTCTCTTTTTCTTAATGTAATCAATTGTGATGACCTTAAACCTTAATTTATAGTTGATATTCACATATCTAAGTTTAATTACTGTAATTAGATATTAGGGTCGATACATAGGCTACTTGCTGGGCTCCTGCAGTACCAAAGTATGGTCGAACACTCTCCAACCAAAGCACAGTCGAACAGCTTTCCATCGGACACTGCAACTGCAATGCAGTCAAACAACACTGCATATCTATAATTTTTTTTTTTCAAAATGGTTAATCTAAGTATTGTATTATTACAAATTTATATTATTTTGCAGTAAAAAATAATTATCTCTAATGGAAAAATAATAAAAATTTAGTGGCCTTGGCATATATTTCCTTTTTTTTCAACCTGATGGATATTGTGCTATATTTATGTTCAAATACCATTTTTATACCATATTGACACTACCTTATATGTATTTTATCTATGCATATAAATGCTTATATTTAATCCATATAATATTATGAGATAGTAATATATATCTAACTAGACGGTAATCCATATAAATTTGTATCTAGCATATGTATATACATAATGTCTTTTTCTTCCTATGCATTCACTAGTTATATATATATATATATATATATATAATCACACACACACTCACACTTATATATTTTTAGGGGATGAAGCATATAGTATGCATTACATTGATATATATATATATATATATATTTGTTTACAATATTAGAAAATATTATAATAATGTATCTACATTTGTTTACTACAACAAGCTTTGTAAAAACATCTAACTCTACTCTTCCTGAGTATCATTATCTTCATCATTATTATCTCTTTCATCTCGAACAAAAGACACGCTTGAATTTTACTGGGATGACCTACGTCTACCATTTAATTATGCATAATTGCTACAAGTTAATTCATATAATTGTGATCAGAGCTCTTCAATTTATCTTTGTTGCTCTTGAAATTGAATCTGATAAGATTGTGTTGAAATATTAATAATTTATTTCGTATCATATCTTGTATATAATATGAATAAGGATATGGTGGCACTTGACTTGATGATATTGCTTGGGTATATGTGTATCTCATTTTAGAATCCTCTAAAATTTTATAAGACATATTGCCAAGTCCATAAATTGCACCTTTCTTTTTGCCACCAGCAACTTTAACAAATAAGTTCAAGTCGGATGCATTTGAACTTGAAGTCTCTACAATATCTTTTCGCTTTAAAAATTCATCCTACCAATGCAATTCAAAAAGTAAAATGTAAAAAGGTTTAAGAGTTAAAGTGAATAATATGAAAATATATATATATATATATATATATATATTACACACACGTACCCAAATAGATTTTGATTTTTGGTCTACCCAAGCATATTAGATTTATGTTAATATGTTTTAAAATAAATTTCTTGAAATGAAGGATCTCTTCCCAATTTGTATGTCTACATAACAAAATAAAGAACGATTACATACAACGATACAAGAAAAGCATGAAATAAACATGCCAAATGCATATTAATCTTTTGACATGTTCTTCCATAAACATGGAGCCTCTTATATGCAAAGAAGCACCAAATTGTGAAGTGGAGGCACGATTCTCCTTTTTTTGCTCATTGGTGGATTGAAATTCTTCACTATTCCAACGCTCACAGAATTCTTCCCAAATTGATTATTTAATCCATTCTAGTCTTTTTGGTTTGTTACGGGCGGTACCAATTATATCCTTTAAATGATTTTTTACTCAATTTTTCCAATTCTACCAGATACCATTATGATGGCTTGGTTCCCAATAATAGTGTTTCTTCAAAAGCATAACACAACACCAAATAATAGATGTTCAACTTATAAATAATTAATTGGTATTTCAATTTTAAAAAGAAGGGTAGAAAGTCAAATTTGAAATTCATGAAAACATAACTCTTTATGTTCTAGCAGAATTTTGCTCCAATAATTCCATAGTCCATCATATTTATTTTAAAAAATTATAATAATACATGTACAAACATCTTTATTATTTAATATAAACCTCAATAAGTAAGGAGAGAAGAAGAAAAATTAATACTAATTTTAAACATAAGGATAATATTATCTAAGGATATATAGTTGAAGTAAAATTATAAACCCTACGCCATCAAGCTTAATCAATTTTGGAAGCGATTAATCTTGGTCATTAGATTGCTTATCATGCACACCATGTGACCTCTCTTAAATGTTAGACACAACTAGCTATAAGCCTTCTTAAGTACTAAATGATTCTTACTGAAGGAGATTTCTTCATGTCTTTCGCCTTCTTCTAGATGACATTGTGCAATGAAATATAGCACCATACTAATGACAAATATAAATTCCATGAAATAGAATTGCAAATAGGTAGTGAACCATAGATAATAGAACAATCATATTCCACATGTGTGGTTATAAATATAAAATCATAAGCTCTCCTTTCCTTATCAACTTTGTTAGTACTGAGATGAATAGTTAGAATTTAGAAAATGCACTGCCATTGAGTATAACCCTATAAGGAAGAGAGAAACATACAAGGCCAAGTTTAACTATGGAGGAAAATATAAATACATACATATACATATGTATATATATGTGTGTGTACGTCAATGGGTTTGTATATGAAAGAGAGAGACATGCGAGTCCAACTTGCACTAAGGATAAATATGAAGATACAAATAAAAATATTCTTATATACTCTTATATAGATAAAATGACAAGAGAAGGTCAAAAGAGATTCCATTATTTGACAATTGATTTATTATCTAATATGTTATGGCTATCTTACTACAATGGATGGAACGTGCATAATGGATCATTTAAGAGAATATAAATTTTATTTCACTATTTCATTGGAAGAAAAATGGATATGTTAAAAAAAGTGTTCTATTTTATGTTATACCAATTACAATACAATTACATAAATTTGTCCAAGCAATTTACATTTTGTTTTCATGACCTTCTCCACTAATTTTAGTAATGTTTTTTTTTCAAATTTGAAGTTTTATTCTTCTGGTGATTTTCAAAAAGTTGACATTGCATATCAAGTGTCTTGTTGGCCTGCAATTGCATGTGAAAATCCTTTAACTTCTGATCAATATCAAGATGTAGGCTACCTTATGGATATATGGCCTTTGCCACACTTGGATATGACAATAAGTCATTTTTTTTACCATAGTTGTCGCTAAACATTGGATCTTCTTCTATTTCATATGCAACACTTCCTAAAACATACACGAAGCCTCTACTTTTTTCTTTCCAACAGCTACCGTCCATAGAGCAACTTCATTTGCCAATGAAAAATTTTGTGCACTAGACACATTTGTAACTATAGTTTTAAATCTTGCATACTCATTTTTAAATAGAAAAATAATAGATATTATATAGCAGTGATATATATCTAAAAAGATTTGATTAAAGAAATAAGAAACACGACACTTACAAAAGTAGTTTCGGATTTTTTGTCAACCCAATCAATAGATATTGGTTTTTTATAAGTTCAAACATGGAGCTATACTGGAGTTAAAGGCCTACCTAATTCTTTGGTTAAAGTTATAGCATGTTCTATAAATGGCATATTATCACTAATGTGAAGTGATGGGCTGTAGACAGAGTTTGAAGCTCTATGTTTCTTGGCACGTTCACCTTTTTGTTAAAATTATACACTGTTCTAACTAACACATAAATCGTTTTAGATTTGCTCAATAATTCATGTAGGCCTCTTTCCTTTAGCTCGAACATAACAAATCAAATCTTTTAACTGATTTCTTGCCTGAGCTTTAAAGTTTTTGTAAATTTAAGGATGAGCTTATATTGGCCAAAATAATATTTCTATCCAATTTACCCAAAAATATCTATAAACCCTTGTGCTTAAATACAACAGAAGTAACAAACTTGATAGTGCATATGAAATTGAAATTTACTTGAAATTCTTTAAATTATAATTTTTTAAGTGATTCAAGAACTTCTTTCTATGAATTATCAAGCCCTAGGTAATTATGTTTTATCACTACAACTATATATGCAACAACATCATTGCCATTTGGGTGTAAACCTAATCAATGCATATAACAAAATTATTATTAACGTAATTATATTTAAATATTTAATTGAGAATACATACCATATTTCACCGACTAGGTAAATAAATTGTTTACCTATATCAACTCCTTCTCAAATTTGAGAATACAATACTGCTCCATAATTTCTTTTATCCATCTACACAGAAAATAACGTTAGAAGAAGAAGGAAGAAAAATGTTATACATATATTCTTAACATAAAATAATTCTAGAAATATATAACGTTACTCTATTTTCAATAAAAGTGAGCATTTTGAGAAAATATCACCCATACATGTATGATGCATCAGCTAAATCAAGAAGCAGATGAGGATCTGTAGCTCAAATGCATCATATTTTTTGTCCTAAACTTCATGTGAGTTGTTGTGCCACAGTAACAACAAGTGCCCTATACCTATTTCACACCACCTCCACTTCAACTTTTAGACTGCATGGCCCTAGGTCCTTCCCTCATCCGCTCCTATATGTAGAGCCACATGATAAAAGATTTATCACATTTGATTGCAAATAACTGTATGTTAAGTCATACCATGGAAAAAAGCTAAAGTAGTCTTCACATGAACCTTCAGAGGGTGAGCAGTGTTTACTTTGTTGGGCCTCTGTACAAAATATATGAAAATCAAATTATTTACTAATATATCAATCCGTATTCTATTGTTTAGCAAAAAAAATTATATATGTTTATATGTTTTTTATATTTAGATATAATTCAAAAATTGTTATGTAAAATATTTATTATTGTAATTATATATAATTATATACTTAGGAGTTTGAGCATAAAATTAAAATTAACATATATATATATATATATCAACAAACCAATATTTCGTTAAGTATATATACAATTTTGTAACCACAATATAAATATCCATTAAAAACAAATCATGACATAGGATAAACGGCTCCATGTTAAGTCAAACTATGGGAAAAAGCCAAATTGGTCCTCACATGAAGTTTAGAGGGTGAACATTACTTTGTCTTGGCCTTTTGTACAAAATATATGAATATCAATTTATTTACTAATATATATTAACCCTTTTTTTATTGTTCAACCAAAAAAAATTATATATGTATATATATAAATTCCATATTCAATTATAATTTAGAAATTGTTATATAAAATATTTATTATTTTATAAAATAAACAGACTTGTAAATGAGTAATTAAATGTAGAAAGAATTATGTTTAAAAACCTAGAGTTAAAAATATTTACTCTAAATGACTTATTATTATTATTATTTTGGGATTGATTACTGTTGATTTTAATAAAAAAAATAGTTAAACCCAATAGTAACAAGTCCTTCAAAGTAAATTTCTTCACTTTTGGATCCTTCTTTATAATTTTCCCTTAAATATAATTATATACTTAGGAGTTTGAGCATAAAATTAAAATTAACACATATATATACATACATATATATATGTTATGTATGTATATATATATATATATATATATATATATATATATATATATAAGAAACCTATATTTCACTAAGTTATATACAATGTTGCAACCATAGTATAAATATTTATTGAAAACAACTCATGACATGGGATAAGGACGAAATACTTCATGGCTCCCTTAAGTCATACCCATATGGGAAAAAGCAAAATTGGTTTTCCCGTGAAGTTTCATAGGTAAACATTGTTTGGTTTTGTTTTGGCCTTTTGTACAAAATAAATGAATATCAATTTATTCAATAATATATCAATTATTTTTCAATTATTCAACCAAAAAAATTATATATGTATATATATTTTATATTCAGATATAATTTAGACATTATTATGTAAAATAATTATTATTTAATAAAGTAATATATACTTATAAAGGTGTATTTATATATAATTATATACTTAGGAGTTGAGAATAAAATTGAAATTAACATATATATATATATATGAAGGAACTTATATTCCACTTATTATATATACAATGTTGCAATTACAGTATAAATATCTACTCAAAAAGCATAATTTATAACTATATAAAATTTAAAAATTTTGAACAAAACTATACATGAATATATATAAAGCGATGTAAATAAATGATATTGGCATCATATGAAACATAATGCATATGTGTATATATATATATATATATATATATATAGAGAGAGAGAGAGAGAGAAAGAGAGAGAGAGAGAGAGAGAGTACATCCATACTTTTTATTCAATCAACTGATGTTAATTATATTAATTGATTGTGTCTAATTATACTACATAAATGACAGATGAAAAGTGAAATTATTTAGTTAATGAGTAAATATGTACAATATTATAAATTTTAAATAGATAATTATAACGAGAAAGCTTGGGTGTGAATTGCAATTTTGGAATGACAATATGATAAAGTATAGATCATTCAATTAATCATAATCTTTCATAAACTAAGAATACACTAAGCAATTCCACATAAGTTCTAAACATAATAACAATTAAAATTCCATACACTTATTTATTAGCTAACTCGTGGACATTTTCAAGTTCTTCTTTTTTACACATATAAGTAGAGCAAGCCTTTGACTTTTTAAGTGAAGTGTATTAATTATAGATATAGGCATATCAATAACATTTTCTGTAGCATTCACATATAATCTTCAAACCATATGAAGAGGTACTTCTCTAATTCCTTGCAATCTTCCTTAGCAATAATTAATTTGGCTTCAGTATCCTCCTTCAAAATCATTAGCATAGAATGGATGTCTCGTAGCCTTTTCCAATGATCCTTAGACATTTCAAGCATTTGCTAGGTATGTGTTAGACTAGACTAAGGTTTTCTAAGGTAGACAAACTTTTATTGAAATGTTCATTTGTGATAATCTTATTCCCAACTTCACAGTACTCCATGTTGCTAGACCACATTAAAATAAACCCTAATTAATTCACAGTAGCATGTTATCAATACTATATACATATATTGTAAACTCATGTGAGAGACAAAAATTTTATAATCACCCATAAATAGCACAATACTCTATTATCATCAACAAATATTATAAATATTCTTAACATTTTCTTTGGTAGTTTAAGAACAAATTTGTTATTCCTTGTTTTGACAAATATATTATAGCACAAGTATAATGAAGTAATTATTAATAAATACCACTTATGCTATAAAATAATCCCTACAATTCTAACACAAAAATCCCTACGTCAATATCTGCTTCAAGCTTTACTGAAATTAAAAAAGCATTTTAAAAAATAACCAAAAAAAAATTATGCCATATAGTGAAAAATAAGAAATCATAGAAACTGTCCTAACCCACCATTGCAAAGCAAGCAATGTTTGGCAACACACCAAGAGCAGTTCTATGAAAACCATGAAGAAACATGGGACAGTGGCATCCAAAAGTGAAGAACAAAAATGGTCGAAATGGTAGCTCCAACATGTGGAAAGATATAACACGTAGCTATATATACAGCTAAAGGCTCTAGATTGTTAACACGACTTGCAAAGAGTGACGTCTTTTTATTAGTTGAAGGCATTTTGGTCCCTTCACACTTATAACTTTCCTTTCCATCCAAATTTCATCCAACCAAATACTAAAATACAAAAATAATCCCTTTTCCTTTTCCATCCATACCAAACATAAATTTTTCCATCATATTCAATTCATCTTTCCTTTTTTGTTTCTATCACTAAATTTTCTGCCAACCAAACGAGGCCTAAAATCATGTATTAATATCAAAGGAAAGTAAAATAGCATTCCTAACAAGTTTATGTTGGAAGTTAAAGCAATATGTTTTAGATATGGTGTATGAATCTTGATGCAGAAACCAAGACACCAAGTCCACAAAATAAGGCATTAGTCATACTTCTTTAAAATATAGCATGTTTATTTTTTTATGTTAGTATTTAGTTATTGTAATGACTCTAGAAGTCTCTTTAAAGTACCATATAAAACTAGAAATGTGCAATGCTCTTTGTATAATTTATATGACCAAAAATTACCAAAGACCAAAACATTATACTCTTTATTAGATCTTAGTATTTGTCTTCTAAACTTTTTATTTTTGATAGATTCGAGCAACTAGATATGAGTAACTTAATTTTCCTACTTCTTTACACCTACCATCATCTAGACATGTGTACTTTGACATCAAACCCACTCACAGTTTAAGACTTTGATGGTGTGTCTTGGGCTTTAAGAATCTTCTTGCAGACACCCTCCAAGGAATGTTACCTCTTACATTGTTTTCTTCTAATGATCCATTAATATCTTTGCAAATTGTTACTATAATTCAAAGAATATATCAATGGAAGTGATAGTTTTATGGACAATTATAACTCTAAAGGATAATGAGTATTTCAGAAGATTAAGGAAAATGCATATCAACATTAATACCTACCTATAGAAGATCTCCAATGTTAACAACAAGAGCTCCATGCACAGGAGGAACATCAACACACTGATTCTTATGAAGAACTTGAAGACCACCTATCTGGTCTTGCAAAAGGATTGTTATGAAATCAAAATCAATGTGCTTGGTAGTGCCCATAGTCAATTCAAGTTCAGGACATTATGGATAGTAGTGACTAAGAAGAAAAAGTCTTTCAACACATGCCAGTTCTTTAAGGTAAGAAGAATTAAGGCCAAGAGCTTTTGACAATAACTCAAAGATTGTATAACCCAATTCCCTTATTTTTTTGGAATATTCAATCACAATGTCCCTATAGGAAGCTAATGATAATTTTATCATGGATAGAAAAAGGTTCAGATTGATCAAATGCAATGTAACAAATATGAACCACTAAGAAAATTGCTTTAGCTTCCAAATCATGGGAAGGTTTATTTTGCTTGTGAGATAAAATAAAGAACAGACAAGTTATCTTTGCAATTGCCTCATCAATAGCTTAAATATATATATATATGATAAAGGGTCAATCCCTGTGATTTTATTGTCATCATTTAATCACCCTATGACAATTTTTTTGTCCAAATTTTAACACAAGTAATAACATAAATGTAGAAAAAAATAAACTGTCTCATAATGTTCTGGAGCTACTAATAATGTTAACAACCAAACAAACAAATTGGCCTAGAGTATCGCATTTTGAAGCCTGTATCTTTAATTTACAAATGTCAAATTAATCTCAGCAATAACTTAAAGAAGACTATGAGATTGTTCAAAGAATAAGGGAAACATGTTTCATCAGTGAAATTGTTTATGGTTTTAACGTTGGCATAATTTAAGGCATGAAAGTTAAAAGCAAGTGCATGGCTGGTACCAAAACTTGTATAATGACATCACCTATGTAACACCTTAATCTACTACCACTATCTAGCCTCTCTCTGGGCTCGGTTCCATATGATTTCCAAAGAACCAATACCAATCTGTGACATTTTCATGCTATGAATCGGGGTTTTATACGCTCATCTTCTGCCTCGTGGGTCCTGTGAACCCATCATTCACATTCTCTACTCACACTCCATTTATACAACTCATACATAGCATAAAACAAGCTATAAGCCACGGGTATGGAGCCAAAAACCAGAAAAAATTTTCTCACTTGGGCCCAAAAGTCATATTTTGGCTCTAACTTTAGAAAATCATAACTAATTCTAGAAAAATGGGAATCTAGTAAATCATATCTCTCTGGAAAGCTCTAAGTGTTATCTTTACACTAAAAATAATTCCCAATCATAATCTTAGCGTTTGGACCATGTTTGACATCGAAAATCAGACAAAGGTCCAGCTGTCTCTGTTTCTAGCGCAGCTTACTGTCATGAACTTCGAAAATTCGTAACTAAATCCAAAAAAATCCAATCTAGGCACACTATACCAATTTAAAAAGCTACAGATGTCTACTAGAGGAAAAAAATAAGTCCAGATCAGTTTAGTAGCCCCTAGACCCTGAAAACCGATGGAACATTAACGGAGGTCAGGTGGCTCCCTGATGCTGATACAGAACTTCAGACGGTTCGTTCTCTCTCTATAGACCTCCGATTTGGGTGATTCTAGTTGGTACAGGTCACTATGGTTGCCTAGTTTATATGTATAAAATTTCATGACATTTGGCTACCGTTTGGTCTATGAACGACATGGATTTCATTTCTGACCTATAGGAATAGTACATGACCAAACTACCAAATTTTCTCAATTTCAACAATTCACTAAATATTCTCTAGACCTCCGAATATTATCAACTTTAGCTTCTCAAGAAGCTTTCTACAAACTCTAGAGGCATGCCAAATTTCATGGCAAGAGGAGCTCATCCAGTCATACTTTGACGGAGCTCACAAAATTACCGGTTTTGGCACCCAAGAGGTCCAAAATGGGTCCAAATGGCCTCTCACACCTTCTCACTCCACATGGACAAGTTTAAAAGCATGAAACTAGTATATATAGCAAGTCCAAGTGGTCCAAATCATCATACATGCCAAACTCACTATGCTACAGCCAAAAATACACTACTACATTCATTCAACAAAAGGGGCAAAACCCTTATTTCTATTGATTTGACTCTTTACATGGTTTGTACATCATCTTTTCATACATATACACTTGCTACAACATTTACATCTCAAAAATAGTGGGCGCATATTCATTTGGCACCACTTTACATCAAAATAATCAAAATATAGTAACATCTAGCTACACATGCTTCTAGGCTCCTTGGTGTGCACTCGGTTCTCCTTGAGCTCCACCTAGCATATTAAGTTGGGAGGGGAAGGGGTGAGATTCAGGGAATCTCAGTAGCTCATGCACTCATTCAAGTAAACACTCAAGGCATATAACAAGTCAAGGCATGTGAATAAGCATTTAGCCATTCTCAAACATCCAACACACGTTGTACATGCTATGGAAATCACAACAATGCCAAAAATGGGCTCTAGGGACTTTTGGTCTAGCCTCACTCGAGTTTAGGGACTTTTGGATAGTCTCACCCGAGTTTAGGAACTTTTGACTTGGCCTCACTCGGTTGAGACTTTTGGTCTTGTCTCACCCATTTTCAAAGGACTTTCGGCTTTATCTCACCCATCTCAAGGGACTTTCGGCACTACCTCACCCGAGCAATTCTCACAATCCATCACACAAGCACATTAGCATCAATGCATCAAAGCAATAGCATATGGCATATTTCACACAATAAGCATATACATAAACATACAATAACTATTACATCCAAGAATGCAACAAGAAAGAGTGGAAAGAGAGCTACCTTATCAGCCAATACAAGCCTTCCCTTTCAATTTCTCTTCTCCCTTCTTAGGTTCACACTCACACCTTGATGGAGGTGCTTCACTTGAGCCTAAACACAATCAAGAACATAGAATTACTCTCTTAGAATGTAACATTCAGATCAAACTCTCCTAACATACTAGAACCTAGAGGCTCTCTCTCTCTCTCTAGAATGCCATCAACTCTTCCTCTCTCTCAAGCTCTTAAGGTAGTGGAAACAACATTTTCAAAGAAAACAAAGAGATTCAAGAGTGTTTTCCACTTTCCCTCTTCTGACCCATGCCCAAAACCTCACTAAACTCATAAACAAAACCGTAAGAAGAGAGGGCAAAGAGAGGAGATCAGAATTCTAAGAAGAAATGGGAGGATCTTGCTTACATTTCCCTTGCTCTTCCTCCTTCTCTTGGTTTCCCTCACTCTCCACGCCTTTTTCTCTCCTTAGGTCGAAGTTTAGGGCAAAAATGAGAGAAGGAATGAGTTGGGTCGTGTAATGTTGTAAATTTTTCGCCTTTTACTCTTTTCCGGACTGACCCTCGTTACGGCGAAAATTAACCTTCGCTATAGCGAGCTCGTGTTATCTGGCTTCGCTATGGCAAGGTGTAGCCTTCGCTACGGCGAGCTCGTATCAGTTCCCTTCGCTATGGCGAGATTTAACCTTCGCTATGGCGAACTCGCGTTAGTTCCAGACTTCACTTTCGCTATGGCGTACGCTACAGCGAACAACTCCCTGATTTCTGTATGGACTGCTGCCCGTACTCGCTATAGTTAGAATCACCTTCGCTATTGCAAACAGGCACTCTCGCTATAGCGAGACCATTTCTCGCTATTGCGAGAAGACTTAGCAAAGTTTTCGAATTTAAAAAATTTTTAGCTTTCTTCTTTCTTTCTTTTTCTCTCTTTTCTTTTCCCTTTTCCCGGTTGTTACAACCTACACAGTGCTGGTATTTCTTCTATTTTTGCTACATCAGGAGCTATAAAAAGTGTATCCCTCCAATTAGCAGTTCTGTCTTTGTACTTGTGAACATTGGAATAGTACCTAACTTTCTTCTTCAAATCCCGCGAGCAAATTGCTTTCTTACCTTAGAGTCTTGTTCATGAAACTTATAAATTCCGTTGATCATCTGATCCAAAACATCATTTGGAATCCCATGATTAATCCCCTGGAAAAATCCCCATTTCTGGCATGCACTTCCAATTTTCTCAACTCCTTCAATGTGTAGGCCAGAATTGCTGTGTATGCCTGCAAGGTCAACGATGGGGATAATGAAGTTTGAGTCATTTTCTGAGCTCTCTGTGAGGTTCAACTTCCCGGAATAGAACATACGGGGGATCTTTGTGACCCCAGAATCTAAAAGACCTTTCACTCCAGTTTTTGTATCCTCAAATGCTTAAAATTCAGCTTTCCTATCATAAGTGGATTCACTTGAGCATGTGACCACCATAATGAGAAACTAAGCACTTGTGGTTGCTTTGAAATGAAAAGAAAGAAAAGCGGGCGGCGTGAGAGAACCGAAGAAGACGAAGTGAAATGGCCACCAATGAATGGGATGTGTATCCCCCGCAGCCACGGCAGTGACTAGATGTAGTCACTATGACACGTGTCTATCTCATGCGAAAGTTGAGCCATGTGGTATAAAAAAATGTGTCAAATCTTACACAGTAAAAAATACTGGATATATATGCTATATTTATTATAAACTCAATTTTTCTGAAACCAAATTTATTGTATTTTTGTCAATAAAAATATATATATATTTTTTCCCAATCATCGGATTTGGCATTGGGGGGCACAGATTAACGCTGAACCACTTTTAATTCCTCAAAAAACACCCCCTTTTTTTTCCAGGGGGTATCATATAATATTAAAGGTCCATTTGATTTATGGTGATATAAATATATTTTATTTATATAATTTAGGTAATATTTATTATATTTTTATTATTATTTTATATATTAAATTATTATTTTATATATTAAACTATTTCTTAAAAAATAAAAATAAAAAAATCATTTCACATCTCAACTGCTCCTACTTACTTATTTTGTATATTTTCTTTATATTTACATCTTTTAATCAAATAACTTGTATATTTTTATATGGTAATATTTGCATCATTAATATTTGTATTGTAGTATCTAAGTAAATAACTATAGAAATTAAAATTGTTAATTGTGAAAATTAAAAATTTTAATTATGAAAAAATATATTTTATATTATAAATATCCTTTTATTATATATTTAATTTTTCTTATATTCTTATTTATTACTATTCAATAAATGTAAGTCAAGTAGATCAGGTAATGGAATTGGAATGCACGTGTAATTGTGAATCAAAGGTTTTGGGATTGTATCTCACTTTTTTTGTTATCTACCAATTTATTTCTTATGATCACAATTCTATATCTGACCAATTCATTTAGCTGTGAAGGTACAAATTGAACATCCCTATCTTGTTTATGTTGGGTTGTAGTGGTTAAGGTTTATTGAAAGTCCTGGTCTATTTTAAAAGCTTTTTCTCATTAAATGATATTGAATTGCCTATAACCTTGTGCTGTATGTCAATTAATTTCAACAAAAAAGATTTTGGGTTAAGGATCAAATGCTGTATGAGAGTTGCATTTATTTGATTTAGGAGTATTCATGGGTCGAATCAAATAAGGTTTTAGCCTAGCTTAATTTTAAACGAATTTTAAATTGAAACTCATTGTCCCCAATATTTTTTTTTGAATTTATTATAAAAATTATAAAATAGCTTTAAAAAAAGAAGAATTTTATATAAATTCTTATAAAATTACATTTTATCTTTAAAAAATTAAAATTTTGATATGAATCCTTATAAAAAAATATTTTTTTATTGTTTTTCAGATTTGACCAAGCTAATATGTCCCTTAGAGCTACTTTAAGTTTATTATTAAAATTATAAAATAATCTTTAAAAGATAAAATTTTTATATAAATTTTTATAAAATTATATTTTCTCATTAAAAAATTTAAATTTTTGATATTAATTGTTACAAAAAAATATTTTAAAAAAAATAAGTTTATTTTTCTAACCAGATCGAGCTAAGATAACCCTAGAAACTGGCTTAATCCCCAACCCAACCCTAAATTAAAAAAAAAAAAATTATGTCTAGTCCAACCCGCTTCGATTTGGTCAAGCCAACCAAGTCTTTGGGTTCAGTAAACACCCCTAATTTGATTATCATGAAATTAATTGAATTGCTATTGTATTATTAGAAACTAATGTTACTTTCTTTCTTAGCTTATTGACCATATGAACAAATTGCTTTGAGATTATGCAAAAATCACCTATGGACGTTTGCATAGAAGAAAAGAATAACGTGGCAATGTGTTTAGAAAATAAGATACTTGGGGAAAGCAATTGTTACTAGTTTTGCATTTTATTCATATTTGTAATTGTAATAAATATGTTGTTTGGTTAAATACAAAGCACATACAATCACAAATATTGCATACTTGTAAATATTTTAATTTTATTTAATTTAATTTAATTTTTATTTTTAATGTTATCATATGAGATTTTTTGTCTTCTCAAATATAAAAAAGTCAATCAGAGGACTATGTATGACAAGAAGTTTCCACAAACATTTTGTTGGGTCATAAAATGACTTTTTAATAAATTTTGGGTTTTTTGCACATCAAATTGATTTTTGTCATTAAAAAAATTTTTCAAGGAAAAAAAAGGATTTAAAAAAGAAGAAGAGATAAATAAAAAAATTGTCCGTATTTTTTGAAAAAAATGACAACAAAAAAACAATAGAAACCAAAAAACAAAAATAAAAATGAAGACAAAAAAAAAAGAGGTTTTTAAAAAGTCAAATAGGTTTCTTTTAAAATTAAAAATATATGTTTACAAAGTTCAAATTTTGAATTTCAAAAAAAATTAAAAAAAAGAGAAGAAAAGTTTTCAAAAATCAAGGTTGTTCTTTGAAAAATCTACCTTTTTAAAATCAATGTATTCATGAATTAAACCCTAAATCTTTTTAAAAAATTTTCTCTATGAATAAAAAAAATAAAATTCAAAATTTATAATTAAATTTTTTTCCTTAAGAGTTTCCCAAAATAAAAAACAAAACAAAAAGGTTTGCTTTAAAGGTTCATCTTTAAAAATCAAAAAGTCAAAAAAATGAAAAATAAATAAATAAATAAATATGATGTTTTAAAGGTCTAGTATTAGCTTCTTAAAAGACTAAATACAATGTTAGAGCATTAAATTATTAATGAGTTTAATTTCTCCAAAAAAAATCCTTTTTACTTACATGAAAGGTTATTTCTAAAAAGAAAAAATCAAAACAAAAACCATTAAAAAAATAAAATGAAAAAAAGGAGAAAGAGAAAAAGAATAAAAAGGAAGAGAGTGGAATTAACTCTGTTTTTTTTTAAATTAAAATACATAATTCAATTTCAAAATTATTTTGTTTGTGAAAAACAAAGATGATTTCTACTTTTTTTTCATAAAAAAAAAAAAAGTTAAGTTAAAAAATCAACTAACGAACAAACACAGTTTTCAATCTAGTCAAATTACATGGATTTTAATTCTTTTCATGAGATACATAGATCCTAAATTTTTATTTTAGTTCAAATTTGTCTTTATAAATAAACTTGTTTTTTCTTTTATTTCTCTTTTCTTAATTTCTTTTCTTTTCTTTATTTTTGTATGTGATTGACTAGGAAATTAAAATAAAATTAAAGTCATATTAATTTTACACAATTAACTTAAAATAATTATTTATAAGAACGAGTGTTGTAGAATGTTTAATACCTTCCTTATAATAATTGACTACCAAATTCATCTCTTGTTTGCAAATTATTTTCTTATAAAAAAGTTTTTTTAAAATTTTATTTTTTTAAATTAAAATTTTGGTAACAATTCTATTTCATTTAGTTTTCTTTTTCAAAAATTGAAATTTTTTAAAATTTTTCTAACGCTATGCAATAGTATCATGGGTGTGACACAGAGTTTATCTTTAAGGAAATTTAAAGGAAAGAATCATCAACTCACTTTTAACTTTTAGAGAATTGGAGAAATAATTATTTTATTTATTTATTTTATATAGCAGTGCACAGATTAATAATAATAAGGTTCACTCAGTTATTCGATATGTGGACATGATTGCCTCTGTCAATTCATTTAGATGTGAATAGATTAAGGTAAACACGGATGGAATGTTTAGCATTCATGAGTGATGCTCAGGGAGTCCTTATGGCCCATGATTTAGGCATGAAGGATGTGGTGTTCGAATCAGATAACCTCCCTCTTATTCAATCTGTGTAGGACTTGCAGAAAATGCCCAGACTGGAAATGTTTATCAATTCTGGAATACATATCGTGTTTGAGCAAGCCTTTTCATTCTGTGTCTTTTGGCTCGAATCCTATATCTCTCAATTTTGGCTTGCTAAAGCTTCTCACAAGGAGGTGAGTCCTTATGGTTGGGATTCTTATGCAATGTTCAAATGATGTGTCCAACTTTTATTGGACCTACATCTTATTGGCTTATACACAAATTGTCATGACGATCGAGGTCAACATCAAAGTTCCAAGGTCCACCCTCATTAATTTAGGTAAAAAAAAATTAGTCTTATTTTGCTAGAATTTAATTAATTGTAACTTTTTTATTTTATTTCAACATCTTCAAGATAAGACTCGCATGCATCTCATCCATATATAAAGGAATATAAATTTCTTTTTGAAAATATAACACTCTACGTCAGGAGAAAATGCTTGTCTCTTGAACCTGATGCTCTTTCATGAAAAATATGGTAGAAATGGAAAACCGCAAGTAAAGGCAGAAGTTGTTACGATAGAGTACAAACCACTCCGCATAAGAGTCAAGAGTGCATCCATCTTATTCTTTGTAATTGCTTCATAACCTGAAGGGCTGCAAGGAAGAGTCCCCATCAAGGCCCTTTGAGAAATAATGTGTCAAAAATTCTTTTATAGTTGTGCCCTTATAGATTGGTTTGTTTTCTTCGTATAGCAATTCCTTAATTGGACCATAAACCTTTGGTGTACCATCAAGTGTGTCACGAGAATTTATAAAGAAGCTTGCTATGAAAATTCTTGGGCCTGTTTGCCTTGCTTACACCCTATGAAAAACACTGATGAATCTGTCGTTTGTAATAAGCTGCGCCATCAATAATGATCTTGCTAAGTATAATCCTCACAAATTGTTCCAATGAACAAGTATGTCAATGATTTTATAATTTCTTAAATTTAGGAGTCATTTGACATGCTATCATCTTTATTTCAGTATTTTGGATGTCAGAAGACATTGAACATACCTATACTTGGTACACAAGAAAAAAATTTTTCTAAAAGCATAAGATGTCACTAATGTAAATGGTACCTCACATCTGTGAATTTCTAACTTTACTAATAAAATTTTTGAACTTCAGTGCTTTGATGTGAGAAATATCAGAACACAGAGAGCATATATCTTAACATGCACAAATACGGTTTCTTTAATTTTCTGCGGAATTATGCAGATTCTGGTTAAAACATACGTGGGATCTTTGTGACCCCAGAATGGAAGACCTTTAACGCCAGCTTTTGATTCATCAAATGCCTTAACTTCAGCTTTCCTGTCATAATTGGAATCAGAAGCTGCTTCTAACTCACTTGAGCTTGGGACCACCGTACTGGGAAAAGAAACCAATCAAGGAAAGAAGAAAGTTATAAAGAAACCAATTTTGACTGCTTTCTCTGCTCCACAAGCAGCCTATGGAACTAAATAGGTTTTTTCCCACATTGATTTAACTGTACCCACAGATATTAATAATTCAAACAAGATAAGATGCATATTGAGCTCACCGTCTCTGACTTTTGAAGGATAAGACCCACATCAATAAATAAATAATAAAATATTGGATTCAAATTGGAAAGGCAGTTTCCTTTTCTTTTCGCCATGGTTTTCCTTTGAACTTTGTGACAAGGACGTTTCATTGTCTGATTAGAAAGAAGACAAATCTAAATTATACATAGGAATTACGTTTTCTCAAACATTTAAAATTTCAAATAGGAAAGAAGTCGCATATTGTTCTCATTTATTTTGAAGGATGGATACAAAACAACAAATAAATAATAAAATATCAAATTACTTGAAATGATAATTTATTTGATTCTATTTTGGTTTTAATACTTTCAAAACAAATATTTTTTAGAATAAATTTTAAAAATAAAAAAATAAAATATCTGTTTAAATTATTATTATAAAAAATCTTTGATTTTTATTTTTTTGGATTTTACAGAACAAAAGTTACAAAATATCTAAAAAATATTTTAATTTTTTATTTTCAAAAATATAATTTTATTTTATTTTTTACAAAATACTTTATTAAAAACACATTATCAAACAAATTTTTTTATTTTTTTGTTTTAAAAATAAAAAATTATTCTAAAAACAAAAAATCAAACAAGCTAAAATTTGCTATTGTTTGACTTTCTAGTTCCTATGAATTTTAGACAGTTACCTTTGATTTTTAGCCAGAGAAAAACTTAAGCTGGATGTTTTTTTAATTATTTTTCGTAAAACAAAAAAAACTATTTAACGGAATTTTTCATTTTCTTTCCTTTGATTAACCTCCGTTTTCTGTTGTGGTTTCTTGACTTTATTTTGACTGTCCTAGTTGCGGCAGTAAAAGGTAAACTTACAGGGACAGAGAGTACTGTCCATTAAAGTAACTCATCTCTCATTTCTCTATCAACTGTTTTACAATCACTTATGAAGAAAGTACCCAGTCATTTCAATTGCTAAACCCTTTTTTATTTTTACATTTTTCATTTTTGACTTGAGTTGCTCTCATTTGCTTTGTCACACTTCTTGGTGGGAACATATTTTTTTATATTATCTATATAATATTTATTATATTCTTATAATTATTTATTTATTAAATTATCACTTTAATCATCAAATCACTTTTTTAAAAATAAAAATATAAAAATTATATTTTATCTTATTTATTTTTACCTATTCACATTTTATATTCTTTTTCTCTTTATATTATCTAATTAAACAAACACAAAAAAAAACCATAATTTAAAAGCCATCAATCAAAAAAACTATTAGGCTAAATGTTATTGGCATAAAAAAAATTGATTAACATAGCAAAATATTATTGCACTGGATATATATTGTTAGAGATATTAATTAAACCATTTATCAGAGTACATTAGGCTTTATCTTTTGGAAGGAACTGGCCTTTAATATGGTACCAAAGTCTTTAAAGTGGTCAGAAGTTTAATCGTTGCTGACACGAATTGGTTATACTTTGTCCATGACTTTAAATCCAAATGACCTTCATATGAGGACGTGTAACAGATATTAATTAAATCAACCATAAACCTTTACTCAATAATTTGAACTTTTAGGATAAAGTAGTATTTGACACACCTACAAACACATAGGAATATTTTTTTTGAGAAATATGAGATAGAATATCAACAAAAGTAGAAAATCCTTCTGTCTCTAGAACTTGATGCTGAATCCTAGACATGAAAAATTACAACTGAAGGCAGAAATTAATCTTTGATAGAGTACAAACCGTAGACAGCACCATAAGAATCAAGAGGGCATAGATCAATTTTTATTTTTTCATAATTGCTTCATAGCCTGAAGTACTGCAAAGAAGAGTTTCCATCAAGGCCCCTTGAGATATTATTTGCCCAAAAATCTTTAATAGTAGTGCCCTTATAGATTGGTGGGTTTTCTTCTGATAATAATTCCTTAATTGGACCATAAACCTTTGCTGTATTTTCAGCTGTGTCATCAACATTTATAAAGAAGCTTGCTATGGAAATTCTTGGGCCTACATCTCTTGCTAGGACCCTATGAAACACACTGATGAACCTGTCATTTGTTATAAGCTGTACAACAAACAAAGAAACTGATAAATATATAATATGCATAATCCTCAAAAACTGTTTTGGTGAAGAAGCACGTCAATGATTCTACAGTAGCTGAAATTTAGCAGTTTCATCTCAGAAAAAAGTTTCTCATTTCTAATATCATTCATGACACTCTAGCCAATAATTGTCATTTTCTAAAATCATGTATTAATATCAAAGTAAAACAGCATTCTTAGCATGCTTATGTTGGAAGTTAATGCAATATGTTGTAGATAATCTTGATGCAGAAATCGGGACACCAAATCCACAAAATAAGGCACTAGTCATAATTCTTCAAAATACAGCACGTTGTAATTTTTTGTGTTAGTATTTAGTTATTGTAATGACTCTAGAAGCCTCTTTGAAGTACTATATAAAACTAGAGATGCGCAAGGCTCTTTGTATCATTCATATGACCAAAAATTACCAAAGACCAAGATATTATACGCTTCAATAGTTAGTATTTGTCTTTTAGACTTTTTATTTTTGATAGATTCGCAACTAGATATGAGCAACTTAGTTTGCTTGCTCATTTGAGTCTACCATCATCTAGACATGTGTACTTTGGTATCAGACCCACTAACAGCGTCAAACTTTGATGATGCATCATGTCCTTTAAGAATCTTCTTGCAGGCACCCTCCAAGGAATGTTACCTCTTACATTGTTTTCTTCTGATGATCCATTGATACCTTTGCAAATTGTTACTATAATTCAAAGAACATATAAATGGAAGTGATATTTTTGTGGACAATTATAACTCTGAAGGATAATGAGTATTTCAGAAGATTAAGGAAAATGGATATCAACATTAATACTTACTTGTAGAAGATCTCCAATGTTAACAACAAGAGCTCCATGCACAGGAGGAACATCAACCCATTGATTCTCATGAAAAACTTGAAGACCACCTATACGGTCTTGCAGAAGGATTGTTATGAAATCAGAATCAGTGTGCTTGCTAGTGCCCATAGTCAATTCAGGTTCGGGGCACTGTGGATAGTAGTGACTCAGAAGAAAAAGCCCTTCAACACAAGCCAGTTTTTTAAGGTAAGAAGGATTAAGGCCAAGAGACTCTGACAGTAGCTCAAAGATTGTATAACCCAATTTCTTTATTTTTTTCAAATATTCAATCACAATGTCCCTGCAGGAAGCTAATAATAATTTCATCATGTATAGAAAAAGGTTCAAATTCATCAAATGCAATGTAACAAATATGGACCCCTAAGAAAATTGCATTAGCTTCCAAATCATGGGAAGGTTTATTTTGCTTGTGAGATAAAATAGAGAACAGGCAAGTTATCTCTATGATGGCCTCATCAATAGCTTAAATATATACGATAAAGGGTCAACTCCTGTGATTTTATTGTCACCATTTAATCACCCTATAAAATTTTTTTGTCCAAATTTTAACACAAACAATAAAGTAAATGTTGAAAAAAAATATACTGCCTCATAATGTTGTGGAGCTACTACTAATATTAACAACCAAACGAACAAATTGGACTAAAGTATAGCGTTTTGAAACCTGTGTTTTTAATTTACAAATGTCAAATTAATCTCAGCAATAACTTAAACAAGACTATGAGATTGTTCAAAAAACAAAGGAAACATACTTTATCAATGAAACTGTTTATGGTTTTACATTGGCATGATTTAAGGCATGAAAGCTGAAAGCAAGTGTATGGCTAATACCAAAACTTGTATAATGACATTACCTACACACTGCTGGTATTTCTTCTGTTTCTGCTGCATCCGGAGCTATAAAAAGTGTATCCCTCCAATTGGCAGCTCTCTCTTTGTACATGTGAACATTGGAATAGTACCTAACTTTCTTCTTCAAATCCCGCGAGTAAAATTGCTTTCTTACCTCAGAGTCTTGTTCATGAAACCTACGAATTCCGTTGACCATCTGATCCAAAACATCATTTGGAATCCCATGATTAATCACCTGGAAAAATCCCCATTTCTGGCATGCACTTCCAAGTTTCTCAACTGCTTCAGCGTGTAGACCAGAATTGCTGTGTATGCCTGCAAGGTCAACGATGGGGATTGTAAAGCTTGGGTCATTTTCTGAGCTCTCTGTGAGGTTCAACTTCCCAGAATAGAACATACGTGGGACCTTTGTGACCCCAGAATCTAGAAGACCTTTCACTCCAGTTTTTGTATCCTCAAACGCTTGAAATTCAGCTTTCCCATCATGAGTGGATTCACTTGAGCATGTGACCACCATACTGAGAAACTAAGCACCTGTGGTGATTTGAAATGAAAAGAAGAGAAAGTGAGCGGTGTGGGAGAACCGAAGAAGACGAAGTGAAATGGCCACCAATTAATGGATTACGGATCCCTTGCAGCCACGGCGGGGAATGGATGTAGTCACTGTGACACTGACACCTGTCTATCTCATGCGAAAGTTGAGCCATATGGTATTAAAAAAATAATGTGTCGAGCCTTACACAGTAAAAAATATTGGATATCTATGCTACATTTATTATAAACTCAATTTTACTGAAACCAAATTTATTGTACTTTTGTGAAAAAAAAAAGGATATTTTTTCCCAATTACCGGATTTGGCATTAGTGAAACTCCTTTTAATTGGGCCGCCCTTGTGGGAGGTAGCATATAACACTAATATTTTTGGTGTGGTAGTATTTGAATCATTAATATTTTTATTGTAGTATCCAGGTAAGTGACTATAAAAATTAAAAATTGTAATTATGAAAAATATAATTTTTTATTATAAAAAAATTATATTTTATATTATAAATGTCTTTTTATTATATATTTAATTTTTCTTGCATTCTTATTTATTACTATTCAATAAATTATAGTTAAAATTGTTGAAAAAAATTATACTTCATGATTATAAAGTAAAAATATTTACTATTAAATTTTAAAATTAATTTTAAAAGTCTAAAACATGTTAAAATTTTTAAAATATAATTTTTTAATAATTAAAATTTTTTATTTTTACAATTAAAATATCAAGCTAATAGTTTGACGCGCAATAATTACCTCCCCACAGTCACGGTATATTCCAATTAAGGAGGGATAAAAGAAAGTTACCCAAAAATAATAAAAAAAATCAGTGACTGCTTTTTGTATTCCACATGCAGCCAAGGAGAAAAATAATTCAAACTAGATAAGAAGCACATCATTGTCAATGGTTTTGAAGTTTAACACACATAATAATAAAATATTTGGATTCCTTGAAAGTTTGTATCCTATTCTTTTCAATAATACAAATATTATATTCCTTGAAATATTAGTTGACTTGATCGTATTGTTCATGTTCATGACTTACATTGCTACAGCTTGACTTGCTCTTTTTTTGGTCCTACAAGTGGAGTACAGTGAAAAAAAAAAAACTTGGGCAGCAGAGTGCCCTTCATTAAAATAATAACTAATTTCAAGAGTTTTATAATTGTAATCCAATAAGTACAAAGTGATTTTAATTTTTGTATGTTCAGTATTTCAAAATATTATTGTTATTATTATTGTTGTTTACTAGTTTTGCACCCGTGCAATGCACAGGGGGTTAGATTTTTTTAAAATTTTTAGAGATGTTATTTATATCAAGACGGACATATATTTATAATTTTAATTATTATGACATATAATCAGTATATAAAAACTGAGATAAAAACTAAGATACAAAATGTAATATGTATATTTTAATAAACTAAAAATATTAAACCATTGATTATAACCCCTTCATAAAAAAAAAACCTTATATCATGATCTATTATAAAAATAATTATTCACACATTAAAAAATGAGAATCAAATGCCATGGAAAATAATTAGTTCACATTTTGTAAAACTTCTTTGTATACAACATTAGATGTGGAATTACATGAATTCCCATCTTTATCAGAAATTAAAATTTTGAGTCCTTCTTTTTTTTTAACTCGAGAAATGGCTACATACAACTGTCCATGAGAAAAAACTGGACGTGGTAAATATAATCCAACATTATTCAAAGACTGACCTTGACTCTTATTTATTGTCATTGCGAAGCTTACTGAGATGGGAAATTGCTTGCGTTGAAACTTAAAAGGCATCCTTGTGTCAGAAGGTGTTATAAGCATGCGAGGAATTAACACCTTGTTACCAGTAGCATTATCAGATATAACCTTTGCTTCCAATACATGAGAACCCAATTTGGTAATCAACAATCGTGTTCCATTGCACAAACCTGAAGACTTGTCCATATTCCTTAGCAAAATAATTGGAGTACCAATCTTCAATTTAATAACATGATTTGGTAGTCCGAATCCTTTTATAGTGTTCAAGAATTCTGGGGTACAAAAATCTTCATGACCAATACTGTTTGAATGTATTTTGCAAATAGTGTCAGAACTTAGATATACTCTTTCTTCACCAGGAAGTATCTCTAACATGAAATTATTAATGATATCTACCATATCAAGTGTAGGAGCCAAAATAGCTCTCTCATGAAAGTACTTCATGTCATCCATATGTGTTAATAACAATGGATAAGTACTATTGACAATACTCTTAATAGGATCAGAAGTATCCTTTATAAGAAATTCATCAGCTATTTCTATGCTTTCTTCACCATCATTCTGATACTCAACTTTCCCATCCCTAACTTTTAGTATCCATTCAGCAAATTCTTGATATTCATTAGCTGCATTACCCACTGGACCTGTATGAAGCCTCATATTTTGAGTCAATGTCAATACTTTGCAAGATTGCCACAAATAAGAAGAATTAATTGTGGCATGCACAATGTCTTGTCTGCTACCTTTTGTTATGACTGGCAATATCTATCTAAAATCTCCTCCCAAAACCACCACTTTACCTCCAAAAGGTTCATCCATACTATTTTTGTTTGAAAACCTTAATATGTCTCGAAGGCTTTTATCTAATGCCTCAAAACAAAATCTATGAGCCATAAGAGCCTCATCCCAAATTATAAGTTTTGCTTTCACCAGTAGTTCAGCTAATGGTGTACCTTGCTTGATATTACATGTAGAATCTTCATTTATCTCTAATGGAATACCAAATTGAGAGTGAGCCGTTCTTCCTCCTGGAAGCAACTAAGCAGCTATACCACTTGAAGCAACATTAAGTACAATATCTCCTTTTGAACGTATTGCAGTAGATAGAGTATTCCATATGAATGTCTTCCCTGTACCTCCATATCCATAGACAAAAAAGAAGCCACCTCGCTCAGATGCTACTGCAGACATTATTGTATCATACACAATCTGTTGCTCTTCATTTAAACATGATATTAACCTTGAATGTTCGACCATCAACTCTTTTCTATTATAAGAGAGCTCATCTAGCATCAATCTATTATTCAAATCTGTCAAATCAAAGTCCACAGGAGTAGGCATTGATGGAAAATCATTCAGACTACGTCCACTTGTTCGCAACAATTTTTCAATGTCATACACAGCATAATTTTGTATTTCTTCACCATTGAGCTACAAAGCTTCATAACATTAGGAAAAAAATGTTATAACCAAAGAAATAATTTTTCTAAAATATAGCTTAAACATAATAACACATATATTTAATAAACTAACGAAACTAACAAAATTATTTTTTAAATTTAAAATAAGTGGATATATAAAAAACTTACCATCATATTGTAATAATCTTCTTTGACGATATAACATATCTTCTGATAAGTATTCCCAGGTTTTATTCCACACATCCTCTGGTAAATTAATACTATTAGATAGAAGCAAAGTAACAAAAAGAACTCTCAATTGATAACCTGAAGCCCAAAAACTTGCTTCTTTTATAGCTTCAACATATTCATTATCATCATCAAGAAGACCCATAGCATAGCATGCTCCTTTGAAAGTATCATATAATACTCCATCCACAGTTCGTATTTCTTCATAACTGGTTGCTCCTTTAACAAAATTCAACAATATACGTAGGAAATACAACTCACCACTACCAGGATGAATGTAATACATTCTTCCAATTGCAAAGCCTCTTTTTCTTGGCACCCATTTTTTCACATCACATTTCCAAACAAATCGTGTAGGAAAATCAGCATATGTTAGATCTTTTGCTTTTTCATACTCTGCATTTGCTTCCATCCATGCCAAGAACATAGTTTTTTTACCATCAGTCTTTTCCAAAACTGAATCTAATGGCTCATTATCCTCAAAATAAATGCTTTGTTCATTCGGAAGGTGAAAATTCAATCTTTCTTCTGGAGGATCTCTAAAATTGATATCATATCCAAAGATTCTCCAGGCAGCTTCACATGGAGAAACATATCTACAATCATAGTATCTTTTGATCTCATCAACAATTTGCTCAGATTCATTTTGTTCTGTACTCTCATAAAATGCAGCTGTTACTCGATCATGGCCTTTATTTACGTACTTAAATAAATACTTGATCAATCTTAATTGGTTACACCATTCTACATTAATATGAGCCCCATACTTTAAAAGAAGTTGGGGATTATAAGGAACAACATATCGATTGTCCAATGGAATATCATTTTTTACCACGATGACTCCACTATCTCTACGCTTGTACATTGGATATCCTTTCTCATCTATTGAAGTTCTTTCATTGAACTTTTTTGGAAAATGCTTTGAACAACAACCATCAACCATGCAAGGAGAGGAGGGATTTGCTACTCCACAAGGTCCATGAATCATAAGATTCTTAACAGTAGTATGAAGCTCAGGAAATTCATTAGGATCTGGAATCTCAGCACTTATTATTTTGTCTACTTCATCAACAGTAGGATATTTGTAGTTTAGATGCAAAAACAATAATATATGCACATGGGGCAGCCCTCTTTTTTGAAATTTCACAGTGTAGAGGGCTACAAATATAGAAAAATCACAAAATTAACAAAAATAAACACATAAGGAATATAATAATTAATATAAATTAATAAGTAATAAATACATACCAGCTTTAAGTTTGCCAAAATATTGACCATGCCTTAAATCACGCATTAATTGATCCAACTTAATTTTAAATATCCTACAAAGGATATCAGGACAATCCTCTGGACATATATTTCGTTTTCAAGCAAAGCGTAGAACTTCAAGCCATTTAGGATTGCAAGTAAAAGTAACAAACAAATCTGGATATCCTGCCCACTTACAAATAGATATTGCATTTTGATAATTTTGGATCATATATCGAGCACCACCAGTGAAAGAAGAAGGAAGTATTACTCTCTTTCCTTGAGATGCTGAATTTGTTTCTCCTCGTAAAACTGCATCAGCTAGTCCTTTGTACAGATCTGCTCTTAAGTTTTTTTTATGTGCACGAATATATGATAACCTTTCAGATTCAATCATTGTATAAGCATCAACCAAGAATTGTTGAAACAACTTTCTAGAAAGCAATATAGTTACAGCATCTGTTTTTCTATCTTTGATCCTATATGCAAAATATTCACGCATAGATACCCTTCCTCTCTTTCTAGAAGAAATATTTCCACCCTGGCTCAATTCAATATTATCTATATACCCATCTTGTCCAAAAGGAAACAACAATGGATATTGCAATGCTAAGAAAGAAGGGTGAGTTTCACTGACACATTGCAGAACACCATTTTGTGTCTCCACAATTACATCTCTCTCTGTATTTGATATTTCAAAGTCTCCAACTATAAGAGCATCGACCTCTGAACATGAAGGCAAATTGTATTGTCTTGAATCCTTGCCTCTTCTCCGTATCAATCGTAATTTAATATTATTACAACCCTCATACATGATTTTATCCCTTGCCATTCTAAAAGACTTGACTAACACATTATTCTCATCCAACATTGTTTTAAATCATCAACAACTGAAGAATCATATAAATTTTTATATCAGCCCTGGTCCTAACAAAATATGAGATAAAACACGTATGAGATATATAATCATAATAGATATAATGCTAATTATTTTGTACAAAAATTTTATAACACTATTATAGGAGAAAAAGAGTTTACCTTATGGCATTGATTCGATTGGGTACTTCATTATCAATATCATGAATGTAAAGTTGAGCAAATTTAGGTTCAGAACTTGATTGAGGTAATAGACTACCGATTCGATGATAGTTCTAGCTATTTAGTCTGAAAACATAAGGAGCTCGACCTCGATTGACTGAATTGTCAATTTTTCCTCCTAATGAAGTGAATGAGAACATCATGTTGTAACCCCTAATGTTCTTCTAAAAATCTTTACTCCTACTATCGAAGCCATGTAATAAATCATTAAGAATACATGGAGGCACAGGAACTGCTGGCAGAATAACTTTCCCTTGTGAACAACAAATTGAAAACACTGGCTTTCTGGGATGTTGATCCTTTCTTGTTCTCTCTTCATACCACATTTCAGCTTTGCAAAATTGACATTCATATACAAGTTCTCCAATGTCCTAGTAATCTATGTGATTGGAATGATCTTAATATTAGCATATTATTTGTAAAGATAAACTAATAATTTCAATTATTCTTAAAAACATATACCTTCATTGTTACTCGAATTAATTTCTTGATCGGAATTATTTTCTTCATCAATAACCCAACTAAAATCTGCTTTAGAATCAAAAACCATTTGCAATATGATTTTTTTAAAATTAAGAAATAATATTAAAAAAACAATATATGCATAATATAATTACCATATATATTACCATTTTGATCTTCATTGCTTATCCGCTTACAAGAACTACCAAGACTTAAAACATAAAAATGTAAATCATAACAATATACATTTTAAATAGAAATAATTGGAATATAATAAGAAAAAATAAATAAATACATATATATACATAATATATTTACCATCTTTACCAAGATTTTGAATTTCATTCCTTAGTATCTCATAAGAACTATCAATACCGAAAGCATAAAAATATAAAAGCATACTATATATTTTAAATAGACATAATTAAAATCCGAAAAAATGATAGAAAAACGAATAACCCCTGAAAAAGACAAATGACCATACTTACCAAGATTTTGATCTTCATTCCTTAGTAGCTCATAAGAACTATCAATACCTAAAGTATACAAATATAAAGCATAAGTATATATTTTAAATAGACATAATTGAAATTCGAAAAGATTAAGAAAAAGAATAACCCCTAAAAAAACAAATAAAGTACTTACTAACATAATTAAATAGACATAATTAAAAAAAGAATAACCCCTGAAAAAGACAAATGACCATACTTACCAAGATTTTGATCTTCATTCCTTAGTAGCTCATAAGAACTATCAATACCTAAAGTATAAAAATATAAAGCATAAGTATATATTTTAAATAGACATAATTGAAATTCAAAAAGATTAAAAAAAAGAATAACCCTTAAAAAAACAAATAAAGTACTTACCAATATAATTTCTTTCATTTGGCAATGGGATTGATTGACATCCTCCATATTTATCTTTTATATGTGTGACAATGCTATCACCTACTATAGTGCCACCAGTATTATTTCTATTTATTATATCTGCCAAGCATCTTCGACTTTCATAATTTATTCTCACCCTCTTTTGAGTCTTGTACCCATGATTTTCCATGGCAATAACACCCACTTCATTAGTTGAAGCAGAACAACAATCCTTATCATTGGAATGTAAGTCTGCTTGATAAAAAATAAATACAAAAAAAAAGAGTTATGTTAACCCATCAATTTTAAAATAAGATACCCTATAAAAGATATAGGTTAGGTTAACCCATTAATTTTAAAATATGATACTTGTATGAAATATCAAAGGTCTTGAGCGTTTTTGATTGATAATAGACTTACGCCTCTTTTTATGAATAGAAGCTATATTTTTTTCCATGTGAAGAACTGTAGTATTCCTTCAAGAATAATTCTTGCAATTTATTAAAATGAATAATAACACCTTAAAATAACTATATCATTATATTAGTTGCTTTGTGTCTTAAATGTTAAATAAAAAAGAAATAAACTAACAATACATATAACATTTGAGGACAAAAAATATTAAGCATTTTGTTCTCATAACTAAAACAGTAGTGACTAACTTAAATCTCACACTATTGACTATATCTACTATATTGTAGGAACATGATGATGATGATAACTAAAAAATAAATAATGAGAACGTATGACATGAATTTTAAGGGAAAAGTGAAAGCAGAGAGAGTAAAGTTTTTTTTGTTTCTAGACATGGCATCAGCAACAATAACTTTATATTCACCATAATCATATGGGTAATCAATAATCTCCTCTTTCAAACCCTCTACCCATTTGATAAACTAATATCTTTATCTCTATCGTCCCCTTACCCATTCAATCTTCAGCCTTGTCCATTAAACAGTCCCCCTTTTCATTTCATGTCTTATTACCTTTTATTTTTTGGTAGAAAAAAATTATTTTATATTAAATTTACGTGCAAAGTTAAAAAAAAAAATTTCCCTACCCATGTATCTAACATAATATATAAATTAATTTTCCAAGGTTTATTTGATACATAAAAAATCAAAGATTAAAAAATATATAAAAGCACTTTGTACATGAAAAAAATTCCTATACTCAGTATTATTTTAAAAGAAGTGTAGTTTTTATTATAATAGATATTTTATGAAAATTTTAATTTTTTTTTATTTTCATACCAAATAGAGCCTAAAATTTTATGCAACATTTTAAAAACTAAAAACTAAAATTGTTTAATACCAATTTTTAAATATGATAGAATGGAGTCAACACAAAAAATGAAAAATAAGAACATTATTATATTAAAAAAAATAGCACCTGAGAAGTAAAAAACTTAGGCCATACCTGATCAAACTCTGAAAACAGAGACAAAGGAATAAACTTGGAGAGTGCAAACTGGCGATTTGGCAAAGTGGTTAACAATCAGAGGGTTTCAGCAGACATCATTTTTTCTTCAATCTATTAAGCGACCATGATCGAATCATCCAAGAGGTCCCTCTTTGGAATTCCAAGGCTTTACATGTGCATACCTGATCAAACTCTGCAGATAGAGATGAAAGAATAAACCTGGAGAGTGCAAACTGACGATTTGGAAGAGTGGTTAACAATCAGAGGGTTTCAGCAGACGTCATTTTTTCTTCAATCTATTAAGCGACCATGATTGAATCATCCAAGAGGTCCCTCTTTAGAATTCTAAGGCTTTACACGTGCATTGTGGTATGGATTGAATTTATTTCATCATCGAAAAACAAATCGCCACATATCAGAAGCATTTATAATATATATGGGAAGGTAGCTCATGCGGAACAAATTCAGATGCAATAATAAATAATACCAATATACCCAAGAACATCTTCCTGTAATAATTATGCAAGTGTTAAGTCAGTCTCTATTTTAGAATCAGAGTTTGAGTCAGAGGCGATGAGAGCGACAATGACAAGAGGCAAAGAAAGAGGAGGAGGGGCAGCCTATATTAGTTTTAGAAGCAATGAAGATGGAGGTTTGTACTTCGTACTCGTACAATTGCTCATAAAACATTGGGAAACTCCTCTTTGCGTCTCTTTGTTTTGCTATTCATGAGTACACTTCCTCAATATGAATAAAAACTCTGCAGTTCAGCAATCAGGTCCAAGTAGATTCTTCCACGTTCAGGAAGCTATACTCTTAAAAATACTTTTGTGGATTAAAATTAGTGTACAGGTTATTTAATTCTCCTACAACAGTTTTCGACACTTTATGTTCACGTAGGAATCAAGACTAACGAAACTAATTTACCTCAAAGTGCAGCAGTGTAAGGTAAACTGCAAATGCCATGCACATTTTGATGTATTTATACATGGTCGAAGCACAGTGAACCAACAAAACCAACTTAAGAGTACATTTGGTCACCCCAAACATGACTATAATTGTAATTACAACATGAACAGGTCATTTTATTGTTTTAATGATGCAGCTAGTCCAGGGGCCTCATGTATATTAAGAAAATGATCTCCAGATGAAAATGAAAAATGTACATTCAACAGAATTGTCTCCTGCGATAGTGTTTAGACCATCACCCCATTTTGTACTTACTGCTGCTGTCTGTTCACTAAATGTTGACAAGTTCTTTGATGGCCTTCTATGCTCATCCATCTGTGGATCGTGATTATTCATCTCATAACCATGACTGTAATGATAGTATGAAGTATTCTCAGGCTCAGTCAGGCCAGACTTGTATAAACTTGTAGTTGATGGGTACAAGCACTCCTGTAAATATTAAAGTGATTTTTTAGTACTCAACTTTTATGAATGTTTCTGGTAGCCTTCCTCTCTGCATGATAGTAGTGTTCTTTTCAATGTAAAGGTTAGTTAATTGCCTTTCCTATTCACTTTGGCTGTGGACTAAATTAGTGGCGTAGAACATAATTGCGTAAGGGTGAATCAATAAACATCCTATAAGAAAGGTGATTTTTCTTCGTTATTTATGCTCTTTTCATTCTGTAGGTATGAAATGCATGTTCCTTCCGTAACTCTTGTCTATTAAGTTACCAATATTTTTTTATCATTTTATTAATCCTTGCACATAAAGGATTTTGAGTGAGTTACGATTTAGGAAATCTTGGCTAACATATTTCTTATGTAGGAACGACTAAATAAATTCATAAAGTATAGTAAATAAATATTCAAAAAGTGGTCAATGGCTCTCTATAAATGGGCTTGATAGACATTCTTTCCGAAGCTTGGTTGACGCGTTCCCCAATTGTGGATACATGTTTGCTGGGACTTCCTATATTTGAATTATCCCTAGTTTTTATTTTTGACACTCAACAACTTAGGCTAGTATGTTGAAATATGCTACTAATTTTATCCTAAGAAATGTATAGACAAACCTCATATCTATTTCTGCATTTTTGTCCCAGTAATTGTAAAATCTCTTCATTTGTTGGCTTACCTTATTCGGGAAAATAGGGTGTGAATTTGGGTATATAGAGGTCATATGTAATATTTGCATTTTATGTTCATGTATAATCACATCATTTTGTTTTGTGCTTGGGCAGGATGAATAAAATCACGCATAGAAAACAGCTTCCGACCAAGCTCTTCTTAAGGGGGACCTCAATTCAGATGATTAAGAACGAAGTAATCATCTGACTTTCACAATGCCTGTTATATGTCCATGGATTGTTTCTAACACGAAATAAAACTTGAACTGATCCATAACCAAATAAACATCCATATCAGAACTGATCCATAGGAATACCAAAACTTGAACTGATCCATAATAAAATAAACATCCATAACAAAATAAACATCCATATCATAACTGATCCATATGAATACCAAAACTTGAACTGATCCATAACAAAATAAACATCCATATCAAAACAAACTACTAAACTAATCCATAACAACTCAATAACACTATATTCTACTTCTTAGTCTTCATAATCATTTTAGTAGTAGAGAATTGAATATCCTTGTCATCAGCAACTATGGACTCTAAAATCCCACCCTGATCTGCAGAACCACCAGTAGGTGTAAGAGATTCAGGATTATTGTCAACTTTTCCAATATCATAACTATCCATATTACAGCTTGCACTAATAGAACGCTGCATCTGGTAACAAAAAGATAGCATTAAATTTATATATAAAACTGCATAAAGTAAAAAAAAAAAAAAATGATTGAAAGAAAAATTTCTTACAAAACAAAGTTCTTACTTTATCTTCACCTACAATACCCTGCTCAACCTCTGTTGCATCAATTATCTTGGATTGACCTGGAATCTAATTTTATGAAAATGCAAATTACATCATGAATTAATCACTACGACAATAACGGTTATTGCAATGCTAAGAAAGAAGGGTGATTTTCAATATTTAAACTAAGAAATGTATTAACACCACACTTACCTGTGATGAATCAAAAGTAGACACAAATGATTCTATCATAAAAGCATCGGAAGTTAACTTTTTAACAATATACACAGGAACAACCTTACATAAATTCTTTTTTGATACTTCAACCTTGAATAAAACTTTTCGTCCCAACAACTCATCAAATTTCTCAAGCAATTCATTACAATCCTCAAACTATAAGAAAACAAATACTAATTATAAGACCTCAAGATTACAAAAGTGCACTGGGGACTACATGAGCCTAATAAATAAATTGATTACCTTATCAAATTCCTTTTTCAGATCACTTGCACTGACTTGAAGTAAATACTTAGCTTCCCTTTCAAACATTATAAAAGAAGCATGGCTAGTAGTATCGATCACTCTTATCTGCAGCTTATACCTGACCATAAAGCATGATGTAGTTATGATCATTAACTATTTATCAATAATAATTTGGAAAACATTTAAAATATATATATATATATATATATATGTTTTAAAAAGGGATAATACTTACATGGGAACTACATCATAAACCCTCTTGCAACATTTTGGACAATAAAACAGACCACTCTCTGACATCACACTCTTATTACGTCTCTTACATGCATTGTAATGCCACTGTCCTTCATTCTCAACAGCAACAATAGTGGCCAAACACACATAGACACCACTCTAGATATAAATAAATAAAACATTAATATTAACTTGTGGTTTTAGAAAGTGGATAAATTTCCTTTAATAAAAAACAAACCTCCTTGCTTGATCTAATTTCATCAATATTTCTTCGTTCAAATAGAACAACAAAGTCCTCATAAGGTGTGGTTACACTCTGAGAAGATATATGGCTTGGAGTGGACATGAAATTGGTATCATTCACTATCAACCTTCATAAATTTATTCAAAAACATTTACTTAGAAAAGATGGAATCATAGAAACATAAAAAAGAATACAAAAAAACAAATACTTACTGATTTTTAAAATCATTAATCTCTTGAAGATCAGCATTCACTAAAATTTGTGTAGCATACATGCTGCTTGATACTGATCTAGGAGCTAAGAGGAAATATATCAACTACATCAAATGGATTAATATTTTGATATCATTCATAAGGAATATAATCTCCATACCTGGGTAATTTTTTATTTTGCACCACTGCATTATCACAACCACAGGTCCTTCGTTTATGTCTTCTAGCATTTTTGACACTTCCTCTGCGTGCTTGGCCCATAAGGTACAACAAAGTCTATTCTTCCTATATTAGTAAAAAATTCATTAAGTAATAAACATGACCGGATGTTATTATATAAAATCTTAAACAAACATGACAATGTACTCAAGATTCTCTAGGTGCAAGATGATTTTCCTTCTCTTCACCCCATCCTTGCAATCCTCCTCATTATCTTCGATTTCACATACCTTACCAATAACATCTGCATCAAACTTAACAGCATAAAAATTAAACCTTGAATATGTTAGGATATATTTTTTTCTCACGTGGATGGAAGTATTACCGACTAAGAATTTGTTATCAACGACACTGTTTTGTATATCTTCAAATGAAACAAACTTAAATCCATATTGATCAATGGTGCCATTATCATCGCATGCATATATATAAGTTGAAGACTGGAAACTGATTTTATAAGCATGAGAAGTCGCACGATATTCTCCTGTGTTTTGTCCTATCCCAAAATTACTAAGCATATACACTATGCCTTCTTTAATCAAATCCTCAAACTTAGGAAAGAAGACTCTTTTAACAGAGGCTTGGATGCGGCCCCCTTATATAAACAAAGAGCATTGTCAGGATTTAAAACTTTGTTATATGGATTATCATAACATAAAATAAGATTTAAAAATATATATTACTCACATCTCCATCCACAAGTATCATCTCCAGAGAACTGATGTCATTCTCATCTCCATATCTAGCCATATACCATTTTCGAACTACTCTAACTCTTATCTTCCAAGAAGCCTTGAGAGGACTAATTTCAGAGATTGAATCCAAACGACGTGCCATCGAACAAACACAGAAAGAACCCAAAGAATTCAAAATGGTAAAAATCCAGCAAATAGACTAACAAAAAAGTATTGAATAGAACCATAGGTATTTATATTTATAGACATCAAGTAAGACCCAACAAATGAAAAACTTCGGGCAGACACAAATACTCAATCTGTATCAGAAAACATCGAGAAATAGCTTCAACAGGACTGAATTAATTTCTCCATCGAAAAACAAATCGCCACACAGAAGAATATAGTGGCTGCAAGAACCTGTACTCATACCCAATCGTTAGCCAGTCATTTACTACAACAAAAATCTAAAAGACCACGCCTTTTCATCTCTGATGCTTAAATCAGAATATAGACTGAATTAATTTCACCATCGGAAAACAAATTGCCACACAAAGTAATATAGTTGCTGCAAGAACTCGTACTCATACAGCTAGTCATTTACTGCAGCAAAAATCTAAAGGACCACTCCTATTCATCTCCGATACTTGAATAAGAATATAGACTGAATTAATTTCACCATCGGAAAACAAATCACCACACAAAGTAATATAGTTGCTGCAAGAACCTGTACTCATACCCAATCGTTAGCTAGTCATTTACTGTAGCAAAATCTAAGAAACCACGGCTTTTCATCTCTGATGCTTGAATAGGAATATAGATAGATAGACTAAATTAATTTCACCATAGGAAAACAAATCACCACACAAAGGAATATAGCTGCCGAAAGAACCCTTACTCATACCCATTCGTTGCCAGTCATTTACTGCAGCAAAAACCTAAGAGACTGCGGCTTTTCATCTCCGATACTTTCTCCTGGACGCTTTTACCAATTGGTTTCCCTAAACATTAATGCAAGAAGACTTATAGTAGGACCAAACGACGTAGCATGCGGGAGCATTTCTTAACTTTTATGGATTGTCGTCTTTTATCATTTCCAATTGGTTTTCCATTTTTAAAATTAATTGGAAACTTAAAGGACGTGGCACCTAGGAGCATTTTTCAATGGAATGGGTTGTGCTTTTTTTATTATTTGCATTTTTTTTAAAACAATTGGGAACTTAAAGGAAAAAATTTGAAGTTGACACCTGTCTCAGTACCAACTTTTGGAAGAACTTTAGTATAGATATATAGATAGATATTTTCATATTTTAGCTCGATTTTAGTGCATCCTACTCCCCTACATAATATTATGCTGGACTCAAAAGCATTCATAAACTTTCAAGGGTTTCCTTTTTTTTTTTTTTTCTGATTGGGAGGTGGGGTGGAAGGGATCAACCTTTCAAGGGTTTTCAGTCTTGAAGATTACAAGACTAAATTTTGTTAGTAGGAAAATTTTGAATTAAAAAAATTGAATTGTGTTGCATCCACTATATGTTGTTCTAAGAGACGTCTGATATGGATTTTTGCTTATTTTGATCTACTGAAAAAAGGGAATTTTGTAACATGCATTATAATATAGAAACAATTTGTATTTGACAAAATTATTTGATATGCACTTTAATCAATATTTAAGAAGTAATTTGTGTTTAACAAATCTTTTAACAATTTATTTTTTATTATCAAATTAGTTAAAAACTTATCCATTTAAGAGGATAGGTAAAGAAAAGTTAAAGATAATTATGATAATTAATAATTTTGAGTAATGTAATTTTTGTTTTAGAAAAAGTTTTTATTTCTATTTTTACTTTCCAACAACTAAATGTCCAATTTTATCCTCTTGTCCATAGCAGAAGAAGCTATTTCTGCGCTCATAGCTTATTTTTTTATAGATGTGAAGTCAAACATTTTATTTTACTAAAATAAATATTTTTTTAAGGAACAGTTTAGCTTAGCCAAAATTTGAAGAGGTGGACGATTTCTTCGCTAAAAGACTGTGAGATTTTAAATTCAAAGTTAAATTAATATTTTAGTCTCTTAATTTTTTTTAATATTTTAAATTAGTTTTTAAATTTTAAAATACTTTATAATGATCCTTTAATTGTATTTAATGTTTTAAATTAATTCTTTAAATTTAAAGTGTTTAAAAATGGTTTTTTAAGTTTATTTAATATTTTAAATTATTTATTTAATTTTAAAATATTTCAAATTAGTCCCTTAACTTTTAAAATTTTATTTTATTTATTGTTTCAAATTAATCCTTTAATTTTAAAAATTAAGGGACCAATTTAAAATATTTCAAAAAATCTTTTAATTTGAAATATTTATCTTAATATGAAATATTTAAAATAAGTAATTTAAAAATAAGTAAAACATTTCAAAATAAATAGATTTCACTTCTATTTTTAAAAATATATAAATTTTTTAAAATAAAAAAATTATTTTACATTTTAATCTAATTTAACATTTTTATTAAAATATGCTCCATTTAAAATTTTTAATAAAAATTTATTTAAATTAACAAAACATACATATAATAATATACAAATTGGAAAATAACTATTTTATTGTGTTTCTAACGCTTAAATTATTCATACTTGTTTTTTAAATTTAATCATTAAAAAATCAATTATTAAAAATGTACTTATAATAATTTTTATTTTTAATTTAAAAAGTAGTGTGTTAAAATTCATTTATATTATAGGGGCAAAGGAGTAAAATATATATACTAATATATAAGATTTTGAGATTTTCTAACCATTGATCATAAGATTATATATATTAATATAGACAGATAAAGTATAAAAAATATTTATATGTTTATTCCACTATTTCATTTTTGTCTTAAAATTATATAGTTCTTGCTATAAAAAATCGAAAATTAAATAATTTTTCAATAATAAATTTAAATATAAAAATGTTTAATTTAATTCAAAAATAAATTAATATATATATAAGTTATACACACACATTTTTATTTTTCTTAATACACGTTAAGTCAAGGTTATATATTATTGTAATAAATTAAAATGTGCTCTACCACGTAAATGGGGAGACCTGAATACGGATCCAAAACGCATAAACGGGTCGGTTACCCACCGTGTACAGTGCGAAATGCAGTCTTACATTCAAGACGCTAGGGTTTTAGAAGATTTCGAAGCTTGGGGTTTTACGTATCTTCCTCGTTCTCTCGGTCTCACGGAGATCTCAGAGTCAACTACTTCTCCTTCCACTTCCTGTTAATACTTGTTTGATTTTTGCTTACAATGGCGTCCATCGTTCCTCCAATTCCTGCTACAGCAACTGACACTAGCACCCAGAAGAAGGTGGAAGAGAAAGTTGATTACCTGAACCTTCCCTGTCCGATTCCCTATGAAGAGGTCCACCGTGAAGCTCTCAGTCAGTCTCTCTCTCTCTTCATTCTTTGTTTTTTCTCATGTTAAGCTTGACATTGGTCTGGTTTTTTTTGGATCTTTGAGATTAGGAGAACCACGGTGATTTGCCATTTCAATGCTTTTGTTTTATTTTTAGGAGTTATCAATTTTACTGTTTTAGGTAACGCCCGTGATCATGGAAAAAGGAAAGTTCAGATTTATTTCTATTGATCATTCCAATTGCATTTCTATATAGCATGAATTGTATGTTGGATTAAAATGTGGAGAGCGTTGAACTGTTGAAGATGGATTTATTTATTTGTTTGCTCTATTTCTGTGTGTAACACTTGAATACATGTATGCCTTTGAGCAGTGTCTTTAAAACCAGAGCTTTTCGAGGGGATGCGCTTTGATTTCACCAAGGGCCTCAATCAAAAGTTTTCTCTCAGTCATAGGTAAATTCTGGTTTTCCCTTTTAAGATTTGAATTGTTGTGACTCCCAAGTTTTAATGATTATATATTTTTTTCGCCCGTTAATTCAGTTTGTTCATGGGGCCTACCGAGGTTCCTTCTCCATCCTCAGAGACTATTAAAATCCCTACTTCTCACTATGAGTTTGGTGCGAACTTTATTGATCCTAAGGTCAGCTGCATTCCATATTGATTGGCCTATGGTTGGTTCTGTTTAAACTGCACTCTTAGTGAATGGTATTCTGCAGTTGATGCTTTTTGGGAGAATAATGACTGATGGGAGACTTAATGCAAGAGTCAAGTGTGATTTAACGGAAAACCTCACTTTAAAGGCCAATGCGCAGGTATGCTTGTTCAGTCATGGGAAATTCTGTGGTTTTAAAATGTTCCACAGTTTGACACCCTCATTTTCGTACTACCACCCAAATTAGTTGTATAATTGTATTATATCTTTTAAACTCTTTTACAAGTATAAGAGGTTACTACTACATTGGCTGGCTGGTTTTGAGTTTATGGTGGTAATTGAAAGTTATTGACACCAGAAATAGAGCTCTGGGCCATAGAATAACCAAGATATTTACCCATAAAGTTTATGGCTGCCGACATCCTCTTTTACTTTCCCATTCTCAAGCTCTTTCGCTATTTGCTTTTCTTTCTGCTTTGTTATAACCTCTTATTTCTCATGTGCTTGGACAGCTTACAAATGAGCCACATATGTCTCATGGGATGGCCAACTTTGATTACAAGGTGAACCACTATTACTTATTACATGTGTCTTTGGTTCCACTTTTTCAAATGAAACATTTCCTTGTTTAGTAAAGCTTTTTTAACTTCCAAATGCATTTGTGCACCTTTGAATTTTTTCCATGGTAAAACGTATAAGCCATAATATTTTTGCAGGGTAAAGACTATAGGACACAGCTTCAACTAGGGAATGGAGCCTTATTTGGAGCAAGTTATATTCAGGTAGAGGATTTTCCTGCAATGTGGAGAACTTTTAGTCCCTTTTTCTCTTATAAAGTATTTTGATGTTAGTGGTTCTCAGTTCTAATGGCCTGCCCTGTTTTTTAGAACAAGGGTGGAGGAAAAGATCACATGTCTAATTTGAGAGTTAGGAAAGTTGTTGTTTTCACACTTCATTGAGAGGGCTAGAGCTCAATAAACGGGTTCTCTAATTCAATAATGTTAATTTTTGTTTATTTTCCCTTAATAGAATTAACTGATTTCAACAGTTGCTAATCTAGTGAATATAGTAGTGTTTGTGGTCATGTTTGCTGCAGCTGAGGAAATTGTTAAATATAAAATGATGAAAATTTTTTCTTTCTACATTTATTTTCCTCTTCTGGGTGCCAATTTCGTTGGTCATCCTATCTCAGTGCATGGTCAGGGTCCCATATGGGGGTCTAGCTTTTCCAGGAATTAGTTGATCGTTGGTCAAATAGCGTATGGGCATCGTCAAGGAGATTGGGTGGGAATTGGTGGGGTTAAGGGAGGAGGATGAATGGGCTCTTGTCTAGGCTGCATTTCTGGAATTTCCCTCACTGTAAAAGAAAAGCAACTTGCTACTTTCTTTGTTAGATTATTCCATTTCTTGCCTAGCAAGATCAGATGAAGAGCTTATTCTCATCCTCAGTGACCTACCTGGAGAGCTAAGTGCAGTGGCATCTCTCTGCAATTTCTTCGCTAACTGAAAGTAATAGAAACATTTGCTATACAAATGAATTCATGTAAGAGCTTGTGGCATGTTGAAGGTTGTGATATTGTAGATAACAGCAACTTGTCTGAGGCTTCCTTTCATCTTCTTGGTTTATTTAATAGGCTTATCAAATTGAATACCATTTAAGTGCAAAGTGACAAACCATGGCTGGGAAGATAAAGCTGGAAGTTGTGTGATTTTGTAATGTTGATTTTTAGACATCTTGTCATGTTGAAGGTTTATTACAAAATACTACATCCATGTTTATCATCTGAATTATCTGTGTTTTTTATTTTCATTGTTCTATACTGTCAAAATTTTGATTAATTGTTCTGTATTGTTTCATTAAAGCAATGTCGTAATTCCACTGGTTCAATATTCTTCTTTTTCTCTTTTGGTTTAGGATGAGTAACTAGAAGCTTTACAGAAAAATCTATAAACAATAAAGAAAATAGAATGCATGCAATAAAATGATGGAGAAAAAAATTAGATAAGTAACAAATAAAAAATTTGAAGAATTTTCAAACTAATTTGGTTCTTTTCTTTGAATCTGTTAAGACAATGATATCAATGCCTGATTAGTTTAAGATGTTCCATTTTATATGCAGAAGGATACTAATTGGGCTGTGCTACGGTTCAATGTAAAAAGTGATACTATGTAAGGATGAGAGCTTCTGAAATAAGAATGACGTTCCTATAAGTCTTGTGGGGTGATGCTGCAAAATTTCTGGTAATAATAACTAATTAATGGAGAAGTGCAGTATTTAGGTTCATTTTAAGACAAAATAGTTAGATTATGGAATGGATGTCAATAAACTCATTTAGCACAAATGGATGAGCCTGACCTGCTGCATGGCATGGGACAATTAATTGATGTATGTGGTGTCATCAAAATTTTTACTGAAAGCATTGACTGTCTTCCAGAGTGTGACTCCTCATTTATCGTTGGGTGGTGAAGTATTTTGGGCTGGTCAGCATCGGAAGTCTGGTATTGGTTATGCTGCTCGCTATGACACTGATAAAATGGTATGATTGCTGAAGGGTAGTCCCTTCTTACATTATTGGCAATTTCCTCCTCTCTCCTTTGCTTATTTTCTTATTTTATGCGTCTTTATTCATTCACTTATTTATGATTTTATTTCCTTGTTCTGGTGGTTATAAGACAATTCTATATGCTAGTAGTTGCTTTCATAGCTGTGCCGCAGCATCAGGCGGCTTCAAGATTTCTGTTTTTCTAACCTTCCTGGAGAAAACAGAAGGATTATGGCCCTGTTTGATTTCCTGTTTTCAGAACAGTTTTTTGTTTTTAAGAACAAAAAAACAAAAAAAATTGTTTGATAATGTGTTTTTGATAAAGTGTTTTGTAAAACAAAAAAACAGAATTTTGTTTTTGGAAACAGAAAAATCAGAACATTTTTTTGATGTTTTGTAATTTTTGTTCTGCAGAATCAGAAAAAAAACAAAAAATAACTACTTTTCAAAATAATGATTCAAACGGATTTTTTGATTTTTTTGTTCTCAAAACTTGTTTTAAAAAACATCTGTTTTGAAAACATTAAAACAAAAACAATTTCAAACAGGCCCTATATTACCTAAAATACTTCCCTTAAGATTTGTTGAAATTTCACTGACCTCCCCTACTTTGAATTTTTATGGGACAAATACTACCCTGTTAAGCCTTCCATATAGGTGATGGAAAATATAAAGACAAGGCAGGTCAGCTTAATTTCAGCAAACCTGGGGCTGTCATGTCATGGGAAGATAAATGGCAGTGAGTACCTTTGATCTGTCAGTTAGCTTTGGCAACTAGACTGTAAGGGATGTTATCCATCTTTCCCACAAGAGCTGATAGTCTGCGTGACAATCATTTAAACTTTCCAATATATGATTTTCACTTTCTCCCCTCCCCATATGTCCTTTTGCTGCAATTTTAAGAATCTTGAAAATTTTGGTCAAGTCCTTTTTTCTTATATTTTCACCTTTTCTTTTCTCCCTAGAAATTTTTTGGGAGGACGTATGAGTGGAGTGTATATATTAATACTTGCTGAAATGGAATACCAATACGTGAACCTTTTAACTTAAGTAGTTAAAGGACTGGTGGTTCCTTTGATTCTCTCTTGGACATGTATAACAAGTTTTGCTTTCAATTGATTAACTCATCCAATGGGCATCATATATCTAACTTCAAATTTATATTCTTATTTATATCTCAGTCAATGTTTTGCAAATGTTCCTGTCTTGCCGCTGACACATATAATAATAAATCCAATGAACTGTTTTCCTTGGTGGATTCTTTTAGTGTAGATTGTTTTCCTTCGACATTTGAATTGTCCTTTTATCAAACTGCCTCCCTTCCCTAGACAACAATATATACAACATTTTAACTTGCTTATGTACATGCAGGTTGCTACAGGGCAAGTAGCTAGCACTGGAATGGTTCTTCTAAGCTATGTTCAGAAGGTATCTGAGAAGGTGAGTAAATCAAAACACATGAGAGCAATATTGTCTTCAACTCAATTCAATTTCTTATGCAAAACATATTTTTCAGGTGTCTCTAGCATCAGAGTTCATGTATAATTACATGTCAAGAGATGTCACAGCTGGATTTGGTTATGATTACATCCTAAGACAGGTAGCTTTTTGCCTTTCTGGCATTTTTGCTCATGCAATGAACTAATACAACATGAATGGTGCCATGTGAAACAGTTGAGATTATTTTTAGTATAATAGCTATAATACAGCTTTCCTATTCATGTGAAATTAACAGGAATTTTAAGGAGTGGAGTAAAATTGAGAATTTATTGAGGTAGGCTTCACATCTAGATATTTTCTCAATTTTCACTCCATCCCCTCCATTCATCTCAAGTTATTTGCATCATAATAACTCCTTTGTAGAACACTGAGAGCATGGTGTTTTATTTGGTTGATTTCAATGAATCCAAAGTGTGTTGTGAACTTGTGATGCATATTTTGTGAATTGTCATGGGGATTTAGGTCTTGCAATTACCAGCAGTGGCATGACAATTGCACAAGTCTTGAAGTTTGATTGTTTATTTCCATGTTAAAGGGGGAGTAAAAGAGATATTGAACTGAATTTCAAGAATCTGCACACTGCAGGAACATAACGGCCAAGTGTTTATCTGCAAAAAACACATTCCAATTAAAATTGTTAATTAACCTATTGAAAGTATATGGGATTGCATCACCAAGAGTATTAATGTGGGAATATTTACATCAAAGGAAGTCCGCTATCTGGCTAGCCATTGTTTAATCTATTGGTGCCAATTTCCTTTATCTTACCTCAGCTTTTGTATATTTCGTATCTTGTCTAATTCTTGGTTTCTTTCTTCTCTTAATGAAGAAGGATGAACTGGCAAGTTTTAGTCAGGTTCATTAGTGGGTAACATCCCCCTGGTCCTGCTGTTTCCACCCGTTGCTCCCTTAAAGAGAAAAAGTAAAAAAAAAGAAACAAATGAAATTAGAAAAAATGGAAAAAAAAAAAAGGTACATGGATGTGCATGTGCATGGGATCACACACCTGGACCTTAAAACTTGTGTTTATATGACAGTGATATAAAATAATGAAAGGTCACCAGTTATGTGCATCAGTGTGGTTGATGAATGTTCCCTTTCATAATTTATGATTTTGAAAGGTTCTTTTGAGATTTTAAAATTTCTTGTAATCTTGCAATTGGTTGATTTTGGCTTAGTGAGTTCACTATTTGACTGAAAGCCAATTGGATGTTCTCCTTTTGAACTGACAATAATGATAAATTTGCGGCTGATGTCCATTTCCAAAGTAATATGAACTTATCTACTATCCACATCTTCTTGTGGTTGTTATAGTGCCGTCTAAGGGGAAAGATTGATTCCAATGGCTGTGTTGCTGCCTTTCTCGAGGAGCGATTAAATATGGGTCTTAACTTTATTCTTTCAGCCGAGGTAAGAGACAATTGCTTCTTTTCTGCTTTGAGTGTATGTGTAAAATCCTAGGTTAGGGGGGGGGGGGGTTATCCAAATAAGTTGTTCGTTGTTGATCATATATTCCACGCACATCCTAGCAAGTTTTGCGTTTGATGATCATATACTTCAGTGGACCAACTCTTGATCAGTTTTCTTGTCAATGCAGCTTGATCACTGGAAAAAAGACTACAAATTTGGGTTTGGTTTGAGAGTTGGAGAATAGACTAGCAGGACTGGAAGCTTTTTTTACCCTCATTGCTGCAGCCAGCTTAGCGAGCTTTCTAGCTCCTTTTCATTGGATTTTTTTTTCCCCCTTTTAGAGGAAAGATAATTTTAATGCGGGAAACATCATATATGATCCACAAGTTGCTGCAGAAAATTTAGTGGTCATTTATTTGTTTGGAACTGGGGCCAAAGACAAACAAATTTTATTCGGAACTCTTGCCTTGTTTCCCTTTAAAGGGCTGTAGAGGGATCAGAAATTCAAAATAATGCATATTTTGATGAGATTCATTTTTATTATTGCCTTTAGTGCTTGGGTTATATCCATACATTTCTCAGATTTTCAAGGTGGTAATGGGATAACTGCAGCAAGAATGTCTGGGTATACCTTTCTTTTAGGCCTAATGGTATTGCATGATGTAGGTTAAACTATTTTGGTTCTTAATAGTTATTCTAGTATGTTTGGTATTACTAGGTATAAATGCTATCCTACTCCGGTATTTTCTCTCACCCCCAAACACTGATATTTACTGTGTTTATGGTCGTATTTTTAATTTTTGTTTTTAGAATCTATTTTTGAGAAATGGTTTGTCAAAAAGCTATGTAACACATAATCAATTGATGTTTGTCAAATAAAAAGAAGTGACCAATGTTTGCGCCAAATTATTTAACAAGTGCTTTTATTAATGTTACAAGTCTTTGGTTAATCTTTCAAACAGGAAGGTTTTTCAATTGTCAAATTGTTAAAAAAGAACATGTTTATTAGAGTTTTCTTAGTCTTAACTGTTTGAACAGAGAAGTAATGTTAAATATTTATCTTGTTAAATTTAATATAAATTTTGATTCCTTACTAAATTAAAACATAAAAAATAATAAAAAGTTACACATTTAATATGAAACTAATAGTGTTGTTTAAGATTAGGGATTGAAATATTGTTTTGTGAAGAATAGACGTATGAAAAAGAAAACGCAATTTATATTGTGGTTGTGTAGACTTGTATGATATTTGTTAAGTGATAAATTGTTAACATATGTAAATGGTGTTATTCTTACAGACAAAGTCTTATTTCTCTTTTAATCTATATGCATTCGAATAGGGGTTTAGATTTTAAAACCAATCTCAAAGAGATAGAGGTTTTATAATTCTATCTTATTCAACTGGTTCATATTGGAATAAGGGACCACAATGTTCATAGAGAAAGTTGCTTCCATATCCCTTGCAATCAAAGGATAAAATTTAAGATTGGGCTCTATATCTTATTTATGAATAATATAAAATGCTACTCGAGTATTCTAGTTATAGTTGGTAGAATTATCTTCTAATTCCGTATAGACAATTAGTCTCTTTTCCTTCAAGCTTTTTAAATCTCATGGCCTCTTAAAATCAAATTTTTTTTTAACCTTTTTAAAAACTTTTTTAAGATATAAACTCATGGATAAGATAACTTTTTTTATAAGTATTATGATTTATTATTAATGCTAATACTTTCTTATGTATAAGATCATTATTCAAAAGCAAGTGCAAAGCATGCTTGTATAGGTAAAAAGAAATGTCAAAAAACAATCAAGAAACGATTTTAGATGAAGAAAGACTTTTAGAAATAACGCATATTGAGATCACACTAATATTATTGATCAAACTAAAATTTGGATACAAATTTGAAAACAAACTAAATCTGGCTTTAATTTTATAGCCAAAGGCAAGTAAAAAAAAAAAAGACAATATTATTACCTAGACTATATTAAGACAAACTACTTTATCAAAGTAGCTGTAACAAAGTTGCACACTTTACTAAATTATTTAAAAGGCAAACTGATATAGATACTCACAATACAATAATAGAGAAGTATCATGGTCCACCACTAGTTCTTGTTATGATTGTGGATAGGTTCATGAGATGGGGAGAGATTATCATCCTCATCATGTAGCTATCTTGGTACATTTTCTTTTTTGTAAGATTCCTTACTATTCAATCATCTATATCATGTTCAACATATAGGTCCTAGGAATCTTGCATAAGGCTATCTTAGGTTAAAGCTGGTCCTTGGCCAAACCAATGGGTTTGATAAGAACTTTGGGTTTGACTTGGATATTGGAATTAGATCTATGTATCTGGGATGTCAAAGTCTAGCATCTTTGATTCTTCTAAAATGAATTCTCCTAAAAGTGATCCAAAAGAAGAATAGAAAATATGATTGATTAGGCCAAGATAATTATTTAGTTCACATAGAAACATTTTCAAATTTTTCAACGAATCAATTCTCTATGTTGGCCAATTTCCACATATATGCTTTGTTTTAAGTCCAAAGCAAGTTGTCATTACCAATATAATATGGTCTATGAAGAATGAAGATACTGACAATTGTTTGTTTATCAAGAGGTTTTTGTAATGACCTTTTATAGTTTTTCATGCCACCATGAAAATGGAGAATCATTTGAGTAAGGTTTAAAGATTGGAATATTTATTGGTTGAGTTATAAAGATAATTATAAGTTCCTAAAGGATGAACTTTTATGGCTCTTGAATAAAGCACTATTAAGGACTGTAAGTACCAAAAGGCTTCATTTGGAGTGATGGAGTGTATTTCAAAGACAATAAGGTAAGGAACTCTTTTGTTAAAATAATATGGATATTGAAGAATTTTGGTGTTCCTAAGATAAAGATAGCAAAATAGGGATTTTTCTACAAGAGATATGACCTATGTAGTGGTGGTTAGGATTTTTAGCCTAGAAAGGAAATATTTCTTTTGGTTAGCTACTAGGGCCGAAGAAGGGAAGTGGATACATTTCATAACTATGTTAACCATGAAGATGAATGGAATTGGTTTTTGTGTAGTGATAAAGTAAATGGTTTTGGGCCTCAAAAGAAAGTCTACAAGAATGTTTTAAGTCCTTTTAATGTGTTGCCCTGAGAATTTATATCAAAAGAACTATTCTTTCTATCTAAGCAATTGTTTATTTGGAAGATTTTTCTTCTTGGAATCTAGCATCTTTGGGAATAATGAGTTATCTATTTGCATGATAAAGTAATAAAGATTGAGATAAAAATTGAATTTCTCAATCTCTCTTTCTATAACAAGAATCTCCTTTAAATTGTGGGATAGTACTTTTCAAAATCTTTGAACTGTCTGTTAGCATGCTCACATTAATAGTGCTTTTCGTCCAGTTCTTTTATGAATACGTCTCCTAAATAGTCTTCATTAGCATTTGTCTATATGATTATTGTACCTTTGTCTAGTATCTTCAAATGTATAGGATTATGGGTAATTCTCTAAAGATATTAAACTACAATTGTTCAATTTTTTCCCCAAGGTAAAGGTTCATTCTTTTTTAGGAATTTGAAAAACTAGCTAGTATGATTTGAGATATGTGGAATGATATAATTGATAATCCTAAATAATTGCTATATTTTTTTAATTGTGAGATGTTCATCAAGAAACTTTTGCAATTCCTAAGCAATATGTGAATTTAGTTGATATTGATCGTTTGTTATTTGTATATTAAGAAACTTGATATGGGCTTAACCCAATTAACTCTTCTGAGTTAACAATATGATTCTATACCTTTTAGTTATATCTACAAACTATTGCAAGAGTTTCTTATGTTCTTCCTCATTTTTTGAGAAAAGGAGAATATCATATATGTCAATGAGGATACTGTGCAGAATGAGCTCATATATTATGGTCATAGCCTTTTGGAATAATAATGGGGTAACTTTCAACTTAAGTACCATGACAATCTATTAATACTTGGTATCTGGAATTTAGAATGCAATCTTATACATTTCTGCTAGGTTTATTTCTAGTTAATAAAATCTAGTTTTAATATCAAACTTTGAGAATACTATAGTATCTTTTAATAAGGTGATTAAGGAACTTATACTGAGGGAACTTGTCATCTTATAAAAATGTATTGAGAGGTTTATAGTCAATAACTAACCTCTTTTTTTCTCTCTTGAGTTTTAACCTTTTTTTCTACATAAAATGCCTAACAATCCCATTTAGATTTTATAAGCTCTATCAAACCTTGTCGAAAAATAGAAGCACATTTATCTCTTACAAGGCTTAAATCTTTAAGGTTCATGCCAAGATGATAAGCCTTCATAGGATTGATGTCTTCATTCAATTTGGAATGAAGTTGAATGTAAATTTTTTTATTTTTTCATAATGAAGATGAGCATAGGAATAGGTCATGGCTGTCTGGACAAAATTCTATAAGTTGATTCCTTATTTCTTTATATCCTTGGAGAACTTGTTGAATTTCAAATAACTTTGGAATGTTTAAGTAAGAAGTGAAGGAATGCTTGAATTTAATTCATTTTGGAAGAATTCGCAATTTTTAAGCTTTATGATAAATATCTAGGCTAATGAGAATACCCTTATTTGGGAGGTCACTTCTCAAGACTTTAGACTAAATCACACAATCAAGAAAGAACCCAATTCCAATCTTTCTTTTGGAGATCAAATTGACTTTGAAAACCTTTCCATTAGTAGCATTGAAGCATTTGATATGAGACTTCCATATTTTTTCTGGGAGGATGGTTGGATTCATAATGGTTTTGGATGCTCCTATATCCATATAACCAATTATAGGAATAAGCCTATTGTATTTGCTTTGTAAAACATGCATCCTAATATAAAAAAGTGGAGGTTCTATCTTGTGGCTCTAGAAGTATAGTTGTACCAAATAGCTAGGTTTATTAGAGAATTCATCAGAGTTATATAAGTTATATGAACTGGTTTATGAACTACCTTCCAAGGCAAATATTGTATATTGATAAGCATATTCTTGTTCTAAGAAAAAGTCTTCAATTTCTTCATTTTGTTAAAGAGATGTAATAGCTTGAAGATGTTAGATAAGTTTAATTGCCTTTTTTGATTTGTTAGAACATTATTCTTCTTCTTGAGATCGGGCATTTTTCTTTTGAAGAGCCTTATTGGTTTTTATCAATTTTTTTTTTATATCTGATAGTTTTGCAAAAAGCCTTTTGGTAATGAAATTTTTTCTTTGTGAGACATAAGCACCTGTCCTTTGCTTTACATTCAATCTAAAGGTAGGGCTTTTATTGGCTTTCTGAATGGACATCTTGCCTTTCATCATCTTATCGAAAATTTTATTTGTTTCACATAACTTTTTAATAGTAGCTTTGGCCAATTGATATATTTCCCCTAAAGAAATTTTTCACATGTCTCTTTAGAGGCATGAATATTCCTTTGGAGTTCTAGCTTTGGCTCTTCTAAAAGGTAAGTTATAAAAGTATAATGAAGATTAATATCATTAAAGTCATTAAGTATGTAATATGCCATTCTTTTGTAATGAAGCTCAATATTTTTTATTTTCAGCAAGCAACACTTTATTTTCAAGTACTATTGCCACTTCTATTTATCCACCAAATGGAAGTCTCCAATGAATTCTTTATGGATTAATCCAAGGATAGAAGACACATTTGGATTTCAAGTAATTTGCAATTGACGACACTTTCATAAGTTTTAAAACCATTCTCAAATAGTGTCAATAAATTTAAAGACAAATTCTGTAACAATTGCCTAAACAATGATTCTTGGTTTTGTTATTTGTAAGTCTATCTATGCATAAAAATCAAGTAATCTATCTCTCCATTTATCTAAAATAATATCATTCAAAGTGAATTATAGTCCAACTATTGGTTTGATCTTATCATCAGCTATTTGGTACTAATAATTAGTATGACTTTTAAGATGAACTTCTTCATCAAATTCTTAATTGTCATCAAGATCTTCTATAATTAAAAGATACTCATCAACATATACAATTGCTTAAAATAAGACAATCTTGCCCATAACCTTTAAGGTTTGCTAAATCAAAGCCTTTAAGAAGGTCAACCCAATATAACTTCAGCATAGTCTTATCAATATTCAATTAATAATATTGATAATGTATATAAAACTAAATATAAATTCACCAAATTATAACTTAATTATAATTTTAGTAAATATAAAATGAAACATTTTATCTGCTTAAATTATTATAAAAGAAATTATTATATATCAATATAAATTAAGATCTATAAATCATGTTATTTATCACATGATATCTTTTAATTTTATATTTTTGCAAACTTATGTTTCTTTTAAAATTAAATAATCTTTAAACATTTTCTATTAATATGTAATGTTTTATTTTTCTTAATAATTTAAAGGAGTAAATTATGACATTTAAAATTTTAAATACCAAAATGGTAATTAAGTTATGATTCAAAAAATTATACATAATTTTCATTCTCTAATAAACAATTAACTTCTCTATAAAAAAAATAATTAATTAATTTCATGTCATCAGTTGAGTTTTGTACTTCTATTCCTAGTTTCCTACACCTTTTTGTTTTTTCATTTTTTGGTTTTTCTTCTTATAATTCTTTATCCTTTTTAAATCAATACTATCTTCTTCTTTTTTACCAACTCCTAGTTTGGGCTTATGTTAACCCAATAAGAATTGTGGGCCTCGAGTCTAAATTTTGACCTTCTATAAACAGTTAGGATATATCTCTTTATCTTTTCATCAATTTGAACTGTTAGATCGCCTATTTTCAGCTCAAGCTGATCCTTACAAAACCCTAGCTTCAATCTGTGTTCAATAGCATTAGCCCACCAAGACAGATTAACCCTAATTTGGGCTCCATAAGTCTCCCATTCCTTCCTAATGTTAATGAAATATTTGATTTTTTTCATATTCGATTTGCTAATTTTTAAGCTTCCTAAATCATTTGACTTTTAAAGTGGGTTGCTTTAAATTTTTAATTCGAGGGTCTGCTGTTAAATTTTTGGTCTTTCTGCTGTACTTTGATCTTTTTCATCTTATCTTAGGTTAAGGGAGTAGAACTTCTATAGAAGGACTACTTGTCATCCACCTTAAAAAATGAAGGTATGTAGATCTCAAAGGTCCACTATCTCCTTCTATTTGATATGATTTATAATGCTAGACTCCTTTCACTTTTCTAGTTCAACATTGCTAATCCCACTACTGGGTGCTAGAAGAAACTTGAAATTGATGATGATGCTAAACTATAAGTGAAAGCCCCCTTGACTTCTCAAATTAATATCACTATCTTTAAAAACTTAGATGAACTTATGTAAGTGTTAATATATAACATAGATGACTCTTTTAAAAAAGGAAAAAAGAAATCTTTATATCTCATAATTTTATTGATGAACATAATAGCAAATACCTAAGTAACTTTATCGAAGTTTTATTTGAATTTTTAAGATATTCATCCTCATGGATGAGGCTACTTTCATTAAGAACAAGTTTAAAGTAATGGTCTAACAAACTTTTCCTTACTCCATACACTACTTCTATTACTGCTACAGCTCCCATTTGATTAAGTGACATTGGATCATTAGTATTTAGAGGTGGTTCATTTATATAGCAACTTAATTTTCAATTGGTCTAAGTTTTTGTTTTAGTTGAAAAAGTGTAGGAGTCTATGGGATATGTTATGCTCCTTTGAACAAAATATTGACTGTTATGAGAAGATTAATTTGTCTGTTTGTAAACTTACTATACCATTCCCTTATGCTCCTACTATGAAAGTTCACACTAAATCTATAGGGACGTGCAAATTCCTAGAGTGCTGATGGGCTTCTAATTTTAAGACTGCAAAACTGCCTTATTATTGTTTAGGTATTGGGAGATACATTAGTATGCACATGAATATATGTGGTAGTTTGTAGTTTTAGGTATGAATGAAGCATATTGTTGCGAAAGTCAAAGACTGTTATCTATTACATGTTAATCATCAAACGTTTTATGTTTTGATCTAAAATCAAGATGTTTATTGTGAAAAACAATTGTGTTTCAGATTGTGGACCTATTGTTTATTACTTCATCTTAAGACTAAAGTCAAGCTATTTGGCCAACTTTTGTTGGAAGTTTTCTAGAACACTGTTTTGGAAAGAATGCATTATGAAGCCAAATACTAATATACAATTACACATGTATAGAAGGAATATAATGAGCATTAATAGTGTCAAGGACATGGTATTTTTAATTTTTGCCCCATATTCTACAAACAAGCATTCATGCCTTGTTCACATGCCATGGTCTGCCAATAGTGGTAGGTTTGTATCAATTTCAAACCTAAAATATGTCCGCATATTGTCCATGCTTTTTATTGCACTATGCAATTATGTTTTAAGTGAACTATAATATGTGGCTATAACAAGAGTTAACAATATTCCATGGCAACTGAGCATTTTCGGACAAAAGAATATCACAAGAAGTCAATGGAGATGCATTTAGTGAGGTAAAATTTTCTATCTCTCCGTTTACAATTTTTCCTTTATGAAATTGAATGCAATGTTTGACTATTTGTTATGTTGACCTTTTGCAAGAGTTTTTCAAAATAAATGGAGGCTATGACAAATAGGGTTTTCCAATGAAGTCAGGAGTGTTGACTCCTGGTCGTGTTCGTCTCTTACTACACAGGGTCGATTTTTTATGCATCATTGTGTTTTAATTTCCTTTTTCTATGTAAATGTTGATTTTGGTCTGTCTGATTGAGTAGGAACTCCTTGCTTCTGTGGCTATGGCATAAGGAATAGAGAGAGGTGAAGAAAGTTTGTTCGTGGTTGCATTGTGAGTCCAGACCTCTTTGTTCTTAACTTGGTTATTGTGAAGAAAGGTGAGAATAATCTTCCAGGATTGACTGACATTGAGAAGCCAAGAATGAGAGGACCAAAAAAGGCTTCAAAGATTAGGAAATTGTTTAATCTCTTTAAGGAGGATGATGTACACAAATATGTTAACACATACTGCAGAACCTTTACAACCAAAGCTGGTATGTTTATTTTGGTCTTTTTGTTGTTTGATCAAGAACAAAATAGATTTTTATTAGTGAGAGTGACATTATTTATTAATATTGTTTTATATTTTGCAGGCAAGAAGGTCAACAAAGCTCCCAAAATTCAGAGGTTGGTTACTCCTTTGACTTTGCAAAGGAAGCAAGCGAGGATTGCAGACAAGAAGAAGATAATTGCCAAGGCTAAAGCAGAGGCTACTGAATATCAAAAGTTACTTGCTAGCTGGTTGAAGGAATAGAGTAAATGCCGCAATGAGAACTTGGCTTAAAGGAGATCTAAGCTCTCTGCTGCTTCTAAGCCATCAGTTACCGCTTAATCCATTATTTTAATATCCTGTACTTTTCATGCGGGGTAAATCAACTATTGAGAGATTATGGTAGGCTTGGATAGAGTTTATTCTTCCAGAGTTTAGTACCTGTGGAGGTATACGATGATTAACTTTCTTTTGAAGTTTTAGTTAAATTTTGTTGCTGCTGATTTTTGTAGCTATTAGAAGATTAATACAAATAGAGTTTATTCTTCTCGAGTTTAGTTCTGACGGGGAAGTACAATATATGATCAACTTTCTTTTGAAGTTTTTATTAAATTTTTTATCTGTAGTTGTTGGAAGCTTAATACAATTTTTCACTTGTGATTTTGATCCTGAGCTAGAAGTTAGTGATGTGATTGTGTGTTGATGGAAGAATGGAAGCTACATGTGTGGAAAACTTATACATCTAGAAATGCATTTTGTTTATGAAACAATTTTATATGGCATAACTAAAATCTAAGCATGTGTGGAGAATAAGGAGTACGTGGGAAGTTATTTGTCCTGGGTAATTTTAATCTTGATTACCAGTTTGCCATGAACTGAATTTAAATCTTTTTTTATATAAAGACAAACAAGTTTCATATTGGTACCATGTCAATTAAAATGAAATCGAAATAGTTTCTTTTTTATATTATCACATAAAGTAAAAATGTTACAACTTACTATTTAAAAGTTTCTTTGTCATATGCTATTATACATTTTCATCATCTATTTGCCTAAGTTTCCTTCAAAGTGGTTTTTATAAGTTAATTTTCTTGGAACAGATTATCTCAATTTAGCAGGGTGTAAGAATATAGAATTCTTTTCATTATGAAAGAAGATTTGGTTCAAATTTTTATTTATACATAATATTTTTACTTTTTGTTATATTTTAGGATAGTAAAGTGTTGCATTTAAAAAAAATCAAATATTAAAACTGTAATTAAATTATAGTTTAGGAATTATACCTAATTTTTAATCTCCAATAAATAATTAACTTATCTAAAAAAAATAACTTTAGGAGTTTAGGCCTTCAGCCCAATTTTGCACTTTTATTCCAAATTTCTTTTTCGTTTTTATTTTGATCTTTTCTTCTTTGTTTTGCATCTAGGGCTGTTCATAGATAAGGTCGATATGGACATCTAGTAAGTTCGATATCCGAACTGATTAAGACATCATACTTGTTTTTATACCTATAACTTTCCCAAACTGAACAAATCCAGTTTTATGTTGAGTTAGAGAGGATTAAGGATACCCAAGCCTTTTTTTTTATGAACAGATACTTATAATATAAAAATATGTTTTTGTAAACTTATATACATATATTTCAAAACAATAAGTTATTATGGTATTATCAAACAAAATATAAGCTATACTAGTATAATTAACTTTAACTAAATATGTGTATTTTCATTATTCAATAAAAAAAATGTTAACAAGTATATATATCAATTATAAAAATAATTAAGAAGTAAGGAAAGTTTGGGTAGGTAATAAAAATTACAGCATGTAAAGAGAATAAGATAAAATAAGAATTAATATATATATATATATATATAAGATGTCAAGATATTAATAACTAAAAAACAAGTAACTATTAAGGCAGGTTGGATAGAACATGTTTTTATCCGTGACCTAATCCGATATGATATAATTTTGTTTAAAATTCTGCCTATTTATATTTTTAGTCAGGCCAGACCCAACCCGATTAAATCGGGTTAGGGCGAGCTTCTAAGACCTAACGGACCAATAAACACTTCTATCTACACCTTATTTTCTTCTTTTTTCATTGGATACCTCATTTTTGTTTTGTTAAATATAGTTTTTTATATATTTATTATTTTATAATTAATTATCACATGTTTAAAATTCAGACAAAAAATTTATGTATGTCAAAATTTTATTAAATTTAATAATAAATATATAAAGAATTATACCTTACTTCTAATGTCCCGTTTTACCAACTACCAGTTTGGGCTTATGCTAACCCAATAAGAAGTTCATGGGCCCCGAGTCCAAGTTTTAACCTTGGGATACATCTTTCAATCTTCCTATCAATCTAGGCCGTTCGATCACGTATTTTCAGCTCAAGCTGTTCCATACAAAACCCTAGCTTTAGTCTGTATTTCAATGTCTCTTGCCCGCCGAGAAGGATAAACCCTACATTGGCCTCCGTAAGTATACCCTTCCTTCTTCGTCTTTACAGTATGTCAGTCGAATTTCTGGTTCTTTCGTATTCGATTTGCTAATTTCTAAGCTTCGTAAGTTATTTGAGTTCCATGGTGGGTTTGCTTTATAAGTCTCTAAATCGTGGTTCTGATGTATAATTTCAGGTTTTTTTTTTTTAAGTTCTTTATTCCTTCATATATTCTGTATAATATTTTTTTACTCGTTTTCACTGTATGGTGATGGGAAGTTTCAGTTGGGCAAGAGCTGGGGAGAGGTCCTTCAACTTATGTTAGATATAATACTCATTTTGAGATTGATTTATAATGCTATAATAAATGGCTTCTTTTAATTTTCCTTTCTGTTTTGATTTTAGATATTTGAATAGAAATTGGGATTTGGTTTTTCGGCCGCACATTGACTTGTTTTTCTTCTTTTCTTAGGTTGAGAGTAGAACTTCTACAGAAGCACTACTTATCATCCAACCTAAAAGATGAAGGTATGTGGCTTTCTGAGGTACCTGATCTCCCTTCATATGATACGATTTATAATGCTAGACTCCTTTAACTTTTCCAGTTCAACATTGCCAATCCCACCACTGGGTGCCAGAAGAAGCTTGAAATTGATGATGATGCTAAACTGTAAGTGAAAACATTTTTGAGTGTTTTCTTGCTTCTTTTGATTCAATTATGCTTCTTGCTCTACGCAAAAGTGGGATGTTAATGTCTTTGTGCGTGCTATTTCCATCTGGCAGGTTTATAATAAGTTGGCAAAGATATTCTAAAGAATATAAACTGGTAACACCAAGCTATTGACTTCTCAAATATATGTTACTCTATTTTAAATAAGACAAAATATCAACAAACCTCATTAACTGTTTGTTATCAAGTTTTTTAATAATAATATAACATATATGACTCTTTTAAAAATTTTCTTATGTGTAATAATTTTATTGAAGAATTTAATAGCAAATACCTAACTAAAGTGTTGACTTAATTTTTAAGATATCCATCTTTATGTTTGAAGCCATTTTCATTTAGAACAGTTTTACAATAACAGTCCGACAAGCCTGTCCTTCCTCCATAGCCTAGTATCTATCGCTGCTGCAGATGATTAGGTGACACTGGATCGTTGGTGCTTGGAAGTGGTTTGTAGATAGGAACTTGATTTTCAATTGGTCTAAGGTTTACTTTTTCTTAGTTGAAAAAGTGTTTATGTTTATGGGATGTACTATTCTCATTGGAACAAAGTGTTGTGTGTTATGATAAGATTAACTGGTCTGTTTGTAAGCTTACTGTACCATCCCCTTGTGCTCTTACCATGAGAGTTCATACTAAATTTATAAGGACATGCGAATTCCTGAATCACTGAAGGGCCTCTCATGTTAAGGCTGCAAGATTGCCCTATTATTGTTGTAGGTATGGGAAAATACACTAGTATGCACGTAAATATATGTGGTAGTTTGTAGTTTTAGGTGTGAGTGGTGCATACTGTTGTGAAAGTCCAAACTGTTATTTCTTATATGTTAATCATCAGATATGTTATTTTTTATCCAAAAACAATATGTTAATTGTGAAGAACAACTGTTTGTCAGATTGTGGGCCTACTGTTTACTACCTCATTTTAAGACTAAAGTCAAGCTTTTTGGTCAGCTTTTATTGGTAGTTTTCAAGAACACTATTCTTGAAAGAACTCGCCTTGAAGCCAAATATTAATATACAATTACACATGAATATAAGGGATTTAATGCACATTAATAGTGTCAGGTGCTAGGTATTTTTAATTTTTGCCCCAATAAATTCTGCAAACAAGCTTTCATGCCCTTTTCACATGTCATGGTCTGTCAACAGGTGGTAGGTTTGTATTAATTTCAAACCTGAAATATGTTCACTCATTGTCTATGCTTTTTAGTGCACTATGAATTGTGTTGTGAATGATAATATGTGGCTGTAACATGGGTTAGACATTATTCTATGGCAGCCGAGCATTTTGGGACAAGAGGATATCACAAGAAGTCAGTGGAGATGCACTGGGCGAGGTAGAATTTTCTATCTTTCTGTTTACAATTTTTTCCTTTTTGAAATTGAATGCAATGTTTGATTATATGTTATTTTGTTGATCCTTTGCAGGAGTTTAACGGCTATGTTTTCAAAATCACTGGAGGCTGTGACAAACAGGGTTTTCCAATGAAGCAGGGAGTGCTGACTCCTGGCCGTGTTCGCCTCTTGCTGCACAGAGGTCAATGTTTTTTGCATCATTGCATTTTAGTTTCCTTTTGCTTCGCGTAAATGTTGACGCGTGGTGTTCCTAATTGAACAGGAACTCCTTGCTTCCGAGGTTATGGCAGAAGGAATGGAGAGAGGAGGAGGAAGTCCGTTCGTGGTTGCATTGTCAGTCCAGACCTCTCTGTCCTTAACTTGGTTATTGTGAAGAAAGGTGAAAATGATCTTCCAGGATTGACTGACGTTGAGAAGCCAAGAATGAGAGGACCAAAAAGGGCTTCAAAGATTAGGAAATTGTTTAATCTCTCCAAGGAAGATGACGTACGCAAATATGTCAACACATACCGCAGAACCTTTACAACCAAAGCAGGTGTGTTTATTTTGGTCTGTTTGATGTTTGACAAGAACAAATTAAAATTTTTATTAGTGAGAGTGATATTGTTTACTAATATTGTTTTATATTTTGCAGGCAAGAAGGTCAGCAAAGCTCCCAAAATTCAGAGGTTGGTTACTCCCTTGACTTTGCAAAGGAAGCGGGCAAGGATTGCAGACAAGAAGAAGAGAATTGCCAAGGCAAAGGCAGAGGCTGCTGAATATCAAAAGCTGCTTGCCAGCCGGTTGAAGGAACAGCGTGAACGCCGCAGTGAGAGCTTGGCTAAGAGGAGATCCAAGCTCTCCGCCGCATCTAAGCCATCGGCTACTGCCTAATCCCTGATTTTCAATATCCCGTATTGTTCCTGCAGGGTAAATCAATTATTGAGATGTCATGGCAGGCTTAGATAGAGTTTATTCTTCTCGAGTTTAGTATTGTGCGGAAGTAAGCTATGTGATCAACTTTCTTTTGAAGTTTTTGTTGTATTTTGTTGCTGCTGGATTTTTGTCGCTCTTGGAAGCTTAATACGATTTTTCATTTGACTTTGATCCTGATCTAGAAGATAATGATGTTATTGTGTTCTTGGAGTAGTAAGAATGGAAGCTACTTATGTGAAGATACCTGCTGCATCTAAAAACGCATTTTGTTTCTGAACCAAATGTATCACAACTTAAATCCGAGTGTGTGGAGACATAATGGGAATAACAAGGTGTACACGGGAAGTTCTTTATCCTGCTAAATTTTATTCTTGCTCCTCAATTTGCCATAACTAAATTGGAGACCATATATATATATATATATATATAAAACGAACGGGATTGATTTTGTTGTCTGTAAAGAGGATGTGACTCTGTATTGGGTCCAACCCGACGGTCTTCATTTTCTGTTTCTTTCGTTCTTAAAGGCTTTCCTATGCCTCATTTAGCCTGCTGGCTATTTTGTTTCCTCGTGTAACTTAGTATTGTATCAATAAATGGATATGTTTATAATCTGCATCAATAATTTGGACTAACAAATGTAATTAGAATGTAAGGATTAAGTTGATTAAAAAAATAAAGGCTTAAATACATATACCTCCCTTGAACTTTTAGTTATATGCGAAGAACCCCTTGAGTTTTAAAATGCAGCATTGGACTTCCTTGAAATTTCAAAATTATGCACAAAACTCCTTTCTATTAATAGTTTCGTTAAGTCATTAACAGAAATTATGTCTGACTCAAAATTGCCATATTAGATGGATGACATGGATTTAAGTCAGGCAACCAAAATGTCATCAGTCTCTTCCCATATCGTGCACGATTCCACTCTTCATCATTTATCTTCTCCAACGGCTTATCCATCAACAAAACCTAGCAAAGTTCATGCTCTTTCGTCATCTCCATCGTCAATCTTCTTAGGTCATCTCCATCACCTTCTTTCATCTCCATTGCCAACAAACAACTATAAACAATTTGCAGAGATATCAACTTTTATTTTGATGCAATTCTATTGAAGCAATTTGAAGAGGCACCCCCATTTAGTTTTAATGGTTGATTATGGGTGGTATGTGTTAGAAAATTATCCTCCTATGTGAGAGATTATTTGTCTTTCCTTTTTCTATATATCTATGCATTTGAAGAATTCTGGTGCCATTATATATCTATGCATTTTAAAATGGAAGGGGATATGCCAAGGCCACTACGAAGCTTTCCTCCATCTTTTCTTTCTTCCTTCTCCAGATTTTGTGCTATGGCTTTTCAGGAAGACTAAATTGTGTAATGCTCTGACCTTGGCTTTCCACAAACTATGAGATCAGATTTTCCCCTTTCTACGAACCAAGTTTGGCTTTATCTCTTGACCGACTACGAGATCGGACTGCAACATTGTTGGCGTTTTCAGAATGGACAAGATGAAGGAAGAAGAAGGGAAGTTGTGAAAGTGGGAGAAAGAAGAAAAAGGGAAGTCGTGCTCTCTATTTGGAATGGACGAGATGAAAGAAGCAAGGGAGTCGTGAAAGAGGAAGATGGAAGAATGGAAGATTTACTCTCCATTTTGGAATTGGGGAATTGCTACAAATATAACATGGCAATCCATGTCGTTTGGCATGTGCTTCAAATTGGGTTTGATACAGCATTCTTTTGACAGTGATTTAACGTAAGGGAGTTTTGGATATAATATTGAAAATTCAAAGACGTCTAATGCCACATTTTAAAAGCCAGGAAGGTCTTTTACACATAACACAAAGAATAAGGGGTTATCTATATTTAAGTCAAAAATAAATAAGGGAAACAATAGATATTAATGCAGTGTTTGGAAATGCATTCTCCTCCTTTCAAATCATGTTTCAAATGAAATAATAAATTATTACTTTTATGTAAACATGATTTTTCAATGTCCAATCAAATATACACTAAATTGAAAATTTAAAAACATGGTATCAAATCAAATTAGTATTTTTTTAGTAACCAAAATCAAATATATTAGCATTTATCACTTCGTTTGTGTTTGGTACACTAATATTCAAAATATTATATCTTTTTGTAATATCTCAATTCATTATATTTAAAAAGTATAAACGACTTACATCACTTATTTTAGTTTTGGTAACCCTTGTAAAATATCACTTATATTTTTTATCATAAAATATAAAATAACAGTAAACCAAACCCCCCCCCCCCCCCCCCCCGCGCGGGAACATCAATGTATGTTGAAAACTTCCTTTGTATAGTGTCACGGGGTCATTACTCTCTCTCCAAAAGCTAGCTGTTGAGGTGTGCAGCGCACCCGCTTATATACCCAGCATCCTCCCCAGGTCCATCCGATGTGGGACTTCCATCCAGTCCCCGTGGGCATGACAGCTCCCACGGCCAATCCGTGACGCCCTCGTCACGGGTGGCCCACCGGAGGGCCCCTGGGCTAACCCGGGGCAGGCTCTAATACCACTTGTCACGGGGTCATTACTCTCTCCCCAAAAGCTAGCTGTTGAGGTGTGCAGCGCACCCGCTTATATGCCCAGCATCCTCTCCAGGTCCATCCGATGTGGGACTTCCATCCAGTCCCCGTGGGCATGACAATAGGCACCAAATGATATAATTAGTAAAATAAGATAGCTCATAGGATTCCAATTATATATGGATTAGTCATAAAATAAGGTGCGGTTAACACCTTCGAAATGTTTGTATTCAGCAAACTATTATTCAGAGAATATGATACCACAATTTTGCTCATATCTTATATTCCTAATTTTTTTTAATTTTTTAATTTGTAAATTCTTATAAATACTAATTATATTTTTCTCAACCGATGTTTAACTGTCATATTTTGGAGTCCTATACATCATGACATCTTATAAGACAGGGTAAATTATTTTTGTTTCTTTGAAAAATGTTTAAATTACACAATCATTTCTTCTAATATAAAAACATGTAAAACCTCTTAAAATTATACTATGACCAAAATACCCTTAAAAATAATATGTTTTTTCATTAAAAAACAACTTGTTATAAATCACATATTTTAAACTTTTACTTAAATGTTATTTATTTTATATTAAAAATTATAAATTTATTTTATTTTAAATTTAAAAAATTGACTATATTTATATTCATCAAATATATATTTAATATATTATATTATATAAATAATATATACAAGGGTATTTTAGTCCAAATAAATATAATTGTATCTTAAATTTTATTTTAATAAAAATCAGTATAGTACATCTTTTGATTTTAAAAATATATAATTTTTTAAAATAAAAAAACTGTATAATTTAAACATCTGTTAAAAAATAACTTAATATCAATGTGGTGAAAGAAGGAAAAAAAAAAATTACGAAACCTCTAGCTTGAAGACCTTTAACTAGTGGACTGCCGAAGCTTTTTTATTTTTCTTTTCCCAAACATAGAAAATGGTTTTTGAAAAAAAAAAAAAAAAACCGTTTGAAAAGCAGAACACTGTGGCCGAAACTCGAAGAAACTGTCTCAAAATCCTTTTCACTTTAGTGGTTCGCCGGCAAAGCCTTCAACCTTTTTCAATATCATATTTTTTGGAAAACTAAAGCCTAACATTCAGCCACACAAGGCCTTAGAAAAAAAGGGAAAAAGAAAAAGTTGTATCCACAAATTTCTATTGATGATAAAGAACAGAAGCCAAACTCAAAAGACAACAATAGAAAATCAAAGGGCCTGACAAGGACAAAATTACATGCATTATGTTTTGATACCTTGTCTATGTTCACAGTTTCCTAATGGGAATCAATAGATATCATCCATTTGTTGTATGCACCTCCATATTTCTATCCTCCATCCACACTGTGTGTTTTGATGATTTGCAATTAGAGTTCAATTGAATGGAAGTGAACCAAACCCAATTATTCATTTTCTCAAATAATATGAGCTTAATTGGTTAAATAATGTAAATTAATTAAAATGATCTATTATTTGTTAAAAGATACTCATAAATTATTTATAATTTTTTTTTACAGCTTAAACTTTTAGATAAAATGATTTTAACGTAATATTGAAATATGGCATGTGTCAATATATATATATATATATATATCAATAAAAATATGCATACATTTTCTTTTAATTACTTAAGTTTTTGCGAAAAAATAATTATTAACATTGCATAAATCAATTTGACTCAATTTAATGTATTGATTGGAGTTTATTTTAAATACATTAGCATTGAAAAATACGTATTATTATCATATATATATTTATGTAAATTTTCTTTTTTTTTTTGTTAATGTCATGTAATTTAATTTTAAATTATGATTATATTAAATTTTAAATTTTTAAAAATAATTATCTTCTTATTAAAATATGAATGATTGCAATATTTTTTTTAATATTATGAAAATTCAATAAATATTTCCACCGGATGCTACCAACTCTATTTTCCAAATTTAGATCAAGTTGACTTACATTCTAATGGAACTCATCAGTCAAGACTTTTCCCGCATTTATTTGCCTAAAATTTGTGGAAGTTTTAAACATAAAATATACAATAATAAGCACTGAGAGGTGGAGTGAAGTAGAATAAATAGTTATAAAAGGGACAAGTCGGTATGTGAAGTCCAGCCCCCTTATGCAATTATTAAAAATTAGCCTCGTATCAATACACTTAATAATTTTTTATCTGAAAAGTAAATCACAATATATAGAAAACAATTGGACCTCATTAATACTAATAAAAGGTGTAACCCTTGTTTATTATTATTAGTAGTAATCTTTAGGAAGTACTGATTCATCTATAAAAGGAAGTGTGCCCATATTGGATATGTATTTGATTCAATGTGTATGGAATTCTAACATTTGTATTTGATTTTTTTTGGGTGTAATACATTTTAAAATATACTGGTATATTTCAAAACCTATCATAACAATTCAAAAACTCATAAGATATCATAGTGATGTAAATGAAAATGAAATTTGACATTAAATCTGAATTTAAAACTTTAATTCAAACTTATTTTTTGCTTTTATTTATAATTGGTTATAGACATCTTAAGTTATATTTGAAATGTTTGTTTTAAATTCAATTTTTTTAATATTATTTATTTTTTCATGTGTTGATTTGTTTATATATATATGTGTGTGTGTCACATATCTATCTATGAAAATTTTAAAAATTATCATATCTCGTATATCATATTATGTTATATCCGATATGCCTACCATAACAATGCTTCTTAAAATAATTTAGCTAGGGATGGTTTTAAAATTCTTTTGTTCAGTAATAAATTTATAATTATCAATTTTTATTGAATTTTTAATATGATTAAATTAAGATTAAAATAGTAATACACAGATAAAATTTTCTAATAAATTTTCATTGGATATAAATATTCTAATTCTGTAATATATGAATTTAATTGAATATAATGGATATGACATTATAATAATTGTAAATCAGATTAGATTAGGACAAGGATAATTTGACAAGGATAATTGGTGTAATACATTTTGAAATGCATTGGTATATTACAAAACGTGTCAAAATAATTCAAAAACTTATAAGATATCTTAGTGATATAAATCGAGATAAAAATTAACATTTAATTTGAATTAAAAATTTTAATTTTAATTTATTTTATGCTTTTATTTATAGTTTGTTATAAATATCTTATTTTATATTTGAAATGTTTGTTTCAAACTCAATTTTCTTTAATATTATTTACTTTTTCATGTGCTAAATTTATATATATATATATATATATATATATATCACATATCCATCTATTAAAATTTTAGAAATTGTCATATCTTATATATGGTATTATGTTATATCCAATATGCTTTATCCATATCAATGCTTCCTAATATAATTTAGTTAGGGACAGTTTTAAAATTCTTTTGTTCAGTCATAAATTTATAACTATCAATCTTTATTGAATTTTTAATTAATCAAGATTAAAATAGTAATATACAGATAAAATTTTCTACTAAATTTTCATTGGATATAAATATTCTAGCTCTGTAATATATAAATTTAGTTGAATATAATGGATATGAGATTATAATAATTGTAAATCAAATTAGATTAGACAAGGATAATTTGATAAATTCCTAAATTATGTATAATATTAAAAGATCAAACTCAACTGGAAATTAATTAAGAATAATAACAACTGCTCAATTTTTTTTAGCATAGTTGCAATAACAATAACTACACTACAATAATCACCTTCATTTAATAAACATGAAGATATTTTCAAAATTTCACCCCGTCAGAGATTGGAAATCCTGCACTGTGTCAAGGGCACAAGGGAAACGAATGCAGGCAAATGATATAACTTATAAGCTATATGCATACAGTGCTAAACAGAAGAAAGAAACTGCAATTTCATAAGAAATTCTTGTTATATAGATTCAAAGTTCCACATAAGAACATCAATTTCTATAAAGTAAAAATATTATATATCTATATAAATTAATATCTATAAATCATCTTATTCATCACGTGATATCTTTTAATTTTATATTTTTGCATAATTTTTAACTTATGTTTATTTTAAAATTAAATAATTGTTAAACATTTTTTATTAATATGTAATGTTTGATTTTTCTTAATAATTTAAAGGAGTAAATTATTACATTTAAAAGTTTAAAATCCAAAATGGTAATTAAGTTATAATTCAAAAAATTATACACAATTTTTATTCTCCAATAAATAATTGACTTCTCTATAAAAAATAATTAATTAACTTTAGGTCATCAGCCCAATTTTGTACTTCTATTCCCAATTTCTTTTGTTTTGTTTTTGCTTTCTTTTTCTTATAATTCTCCATCCTTTTTGAACTGATACTATCCTTTTTTGAAAAAAACCAACTTATAGTTTGGACTTATGCTAAGCCAATAAGAATTGTGAGCCTGAAGTCCAAATTTTAACCTTCTATGAATTGTTGTTAGGATACATCTTTTTATCTTTTCATTAATCTAAACTATTAGATCACCTATTTTCAGCTCAAGCTAATCCTTAGAAAACCCTAACTTCAATTTGTGTTTAATATCGGTAGCCCGCCGAGACAAATTAACCTAATTTAGACTTCGTAAGTATCTCATTCCTTCGCAATGTTAATGGAGTATCTAGTTTTTTCACATTCAATTTGCTAATTTCTAAGCCTCCTAAATCGTTTGACTTTTAAAGCAGGTTTGCTTTAAATTTCTAATTCGTGGGTCTACTATTAAATTTTTGGTTTTTCTGCTGTGCCTTGATCTTTTTTGTCCTATCTTAGGTTAAGGGAGTAGAACTTCTATAGAAGCATTGCTTGTCATCCAACCTAAAAGATGAAGGTATGTAAATCTCTGAGGTCCCCTATCTCCCTTTATTTGATATGATTTATGATGCTAGATTCCTTTCACTTTTCCAGTTCAACATTGTCAATCCGACACTGGGTGCTAGAAGAAGCTTGAAATTGATGATGATGCTAAATTGTGGGTGAAAAAATTTTTAGGTGTTCTTTTGCCTTTTGATTCAATTATGCTTCTTGTTCTATGCAAAATCAGGATGTTAATTTTCTATTTCTACTAGTTTTGTTTCCATCCAGTAGGTTTATAATAGGTTGGCAAATACATTCTAAAGAATGTTGACTATTAAGTATTAACGACACCCTATTAACTTCTCAAATTGGTGTCATTGTATTTAAATACGACAAAATTTAGATGAACTTTTATAGGTGTTAATATATAACAAATATGACTCTTTTAAAAGGGAAAAAAGGTCTTTATATGTCATAATTTTATTGATGAATATAATAGCAAATACCTAAATAACTTTACCAAAGTTTTATCTGAATTCTTAAGATATTCATCTTCATAGATAAGGCTATTTTCATTTAGAAGAGGTTTAGAGTAACCATCTAACAAACCTTTCCTTACTCCATACACTTGTTTCTATTGTTGCTACAACTCCCATTTGATTAGGTGACATTGGATAGTGGTTCCTTTAGATAGCAACTTAATTTTCAACTAGTCTATGTTTTTGTTTTAGTTGAAAAAATGTAGGTGTCTATGGGATATGTTATGCTTCTTGGAACAAAGTGTTGTATGTTATGAGAAGATTAATTTGTCTATTTGTAAACTTACTATACCATTCCCTTGTGCTTCTACTATGAAAGTTCACACTAAATTTTTAAGGACATGCAAATTCCCAGAGCATTGAAGGGCTTCTAATTTTAGGACTGCAAAACTGCCTTATTATTGTTTAGATATTGGGAGATACACTAGTATGCACACAAATATGTAGGGTAGTTTGTAGTTTTAAGTATGAGTGAAGCATACTGTTGTGAATGTCAAAAACTGTTATCCATTGTATGTTAATCATCAAATGTTTTATTTTTTTAATCCAAAACAATATGTTTATTGTGAAAAACAATTGTTTTTCAGATTGTGGGCCTATTGTTTATTACCTCATCCTAAGACTAAAGTCAAGTTATTTGGTTAGTTTTTGTTAAAAGTTTTCAAGAACACCGTTCTTGAAAGAATTTATCACAAAGCCAAATACTAATATACAATTACACATGTATATAAGGAGGCTTTTTCACTCAGATAGAATAGGGCCAATTCTAAATTCGCCCCATACACAACCGTAAATATTAATTCTTGAAATGCAATACGTAATTTTTCTTTTTAAATATGACCCCGATTTTCTAAAAAAAAAAAACTAAATTCAATAGGTCACGATCATTTAATGAATTTAAAAAAAAAATCAAAAATTTACTTGTAATTTATAATTATCTATTTTTTATATATTAAATATAATTTTAGAGGTTTAAAAGTTTAATAAGTCTAAAATTTTCTAGTTGTATTAAGTTAATTATTTTATAAATGAACACATTAAAGAATTAATTTAAATATCAATTATAATGACTTAAAAATAATAAAAAATAAAAAATATTTAAAAATTTATGGCTAAGTAGTATAAAAAAATTAAATGTGAAATAATTTAAAATTGATAAAAAGATTAAAAATTTTATTCTAGAAAAATGAAAGACTATTGTTTAAAAAAAAGTAAATAATAATTCTTTTAAACTTGATAAAATGATTGAAGAAAAATAAAATTTTTTTAGAAGAAATAAATTTTAGTAATAGTTTTTAAAAAATCTAATTAACAATTAAGAATACTTGTTAAGTATTATTAAACTCAATATTAAGTTAATAAAAATTTTAACTAAAATATGTTAAAAAAAGTTATAATAAGCTAAAATTATTATTTTGCTACATACTTAATTATAATTTATTTTTTTCAGCTATAATATGAATTTCTTTTATAGTTGAGTTAAATTTTTTTTTTATGTAATTGTTAAGTTAGTTTTCATAAAAAATTTTTAAGAGTAGTAAGTTACGTAAAGAAAATAATTATAATAGGTAAAAAATTATTTACCATGAAAGCTATAAAATTAATTATTTAATTGTTATAATTATTTTCATTACGTAACTTTTACTCCTACAATTTTTTTATAAAAAGTAACTTAACAATTACGTAAAAAAATTTTAATTTAGGGGTCACTGTTCCCTCCAGCTATGACCCCTTTATATATTAAAATAAAAAAAATTAACTCAACTATAAAAAAAATTTATATTACAGTTAAAAAAATAAATTATGATTAAGTATATAGCAAAATAACAATTTTAGTTTATTATACTTTTATTTACATATTTTAGTTAAAATTTTTATTGCCTTAATATTGAGTTTAATAATACTTAACAAGTATCTTTAATTGTTTATTAAATTTTTTAAAACTATTACTAAAATTTATTTCTTTTAAGAAAATTTTAGTTTTTTCAATCATTTTATTAAGTTTACAAGAATTATTAATTAAATTTTTCTTAAACAATGGTTTTTTATTTTTTTAAAAATAATTTTTTAATCTTTTTATCAAATTTAAATTATTTCACATTTAATTTTTTTATACTACTTAGCCATAATTTTTTAAAATATTTTTTTATTGTTTATTATTTTTAATTCATTATAATTTATATTTAAATTAATTCTTTAATGTTTTCATTTATAAAATAATTAACTTAATACAACTAAAAAATTTTAGGACTATTAAACTTTTAAATATCTAAAATTATATTTAATATATAAAAATAGATAATTATAAATTAAAAGTGAATTTTTGAATTTTTTTTAAATTTATTAAATGGGTAACGATTGAGCAACCATGACCCATTGAATTCAATTTTTTTTAAAAATTAAGATCATGGTTTTTTTAGCAACCATGACCTTTAATATTTAAAAAAAAAATTACGTATTGTATCTTCAGAATTAAGATTTACAACTGTGTATAAGGTGAATTTAGAATTTGCCCAATTCTATTTGAGTCAAAAAGCTTATAGAAGGAATATAATGCGCATTAATATTGTCAAGGACATGGTATTTTTAATTTTTGCCCTGCAAACAAGCATTCATGCCTTATTGACATGTCGTGGCCTGTTAATAATGATAGGTTTGTATTAATTTCAAACTTAAAATATGTCTGCACATTGTCTTTGGTTCTTAGTGCACTATGTAATTGTATTTCGAGTGAACCATAATATGTGGCTTTAACAAGAGTTGACATTATTCTATGACAATCGATCATTTTGGGACAATAAGTCAATAGAGATGCATTGGGTGAGGTAAAATTTTCTATCTATCCATTTACAATTTTTCCTTTATGAAATTGAATGCAATGTTTGACTTTTTGTTATTTTGTTGATCCTTTGCAAGAGTTTAAGAGCTATGTTTTCAAAATAATTAGGGCTATGACAAGCAGGGTGTTCCAATGAAGTAGGGAGTGCTAACTTATCAATTTTTTATACATTATTGTGTTTTAGTTTCCTTTTTCTATGTAAATGATGATTTTTTGTCTATCTAATTGAATAGGAACTCCTTGCTTCCGTGGCTATGGTAGAAGGAATAGGGAAAGGAGAAGGAAGTCTACTCGTGGTTGCATTGTAAGTCAAGACCTCTCTGTTCTTAACTTGGTTATTGTGAAGAAAGGTGAGAATGATCTTTTAGGATTGACTGACATTGAGAAGCCACGAATGAGAGGACCAAAAAGGGCCTCAAAGATTAAGAAATTGTTTAATCTCTCCAAGGAGGATGATGTACACAAATATGTCAACACATATCACAGAACCCTTACAACCAAAGCTGGTGTGTTTATTTTAATCTTTTTGTTGTTTGATCACGAACAAATTAAACTTTCATTAGTGAGAATGACATTATTTATTAATATTGTTTTATATTTTGTAGGTAAGAATGTCAACAAAGCTCCCAAAATTTAGAGGTTGGTTGCTCTCTTGACTTTGCAAATCAAGCAAGGATAGCTAAGAAGAAGAGAATTGCCAAGGCTAAAGCAAAGGCTGCTGAATATCAAAAGCTGCTTGCTAACTAGTTGAAGGAATAGTGTGAAAGCCCCAGTGAGAGCTTGGCTAAAAGGAGATCTAAGCTTTTTGCCACATCTAAGCTATCAACTACCACTTAATCCCTCATTTTAATATCCTGTATTGTTCATGCGGGGTAAATCAATTATTAAGATGTTATGGTAGGCTTAGATAAAATTTATTCTGCCAGAGTTTAGTACCTATGGAAGTACACTATGATCAACTTTCTTTTAAAGTTTTTGTAAAATTTTGTTGTTGGTTTTTGTAGCTTTTGGAAGATTAGTACAAATAGATTTATTCTTCTCGAGTTTAGGTCTGGTGTGGAAGTACAATATATAATCAACTTTCTTCTAAAGTTTTTATTAAATTTTTTTCTATAGCTGTTGGAAGCTTAATACAATTTTTCACTTGTGATTTTGATCTTGAACTAAGCAGTTATTGATGTAATTGTGTGTTGATGGAAGTAAGAATATAAGCTACTTGTGTGGAAGACTGATACATCTAGAAATGCATCTTGTTTCTAAACCAATTTTATATGGCATAACTTAAATCTAAGCATGTGTGGAGACATAATGGGGATAATAAAGAGTATGTGAGAAGTTATTTGTCTTGGATAATTTTAATCTTGATTACTAGTTTGCCATGAACTGAATTTAAATCATTTTTCATATAAAGACAAACAAGTTTGATATAATGATATTGGTACCATATCAATTAACATGAAATTGAAATAGATTCTTTTTTTAAATTTTCACATAAAGTAAAAATTTTACAAATTATTGTTTAAAAGTTTCTTTATCATATGATGTTATACATTTATGTCATCTATTTGCCTATGTTTCCTTCAAAGTGGTTTTTATAAGTTAATTTTCTTAGAATAGATTATCTCAATTTAGGATGTGTAAGAGAGAAAAAAAGGGGGGAAGGGAAGAGCAAGTTAGGTGAGACTTATTTGATATACACACTCTTTTTGTCTCCCTTTTCTATAGAATTCCTTTCATTATGAAAGAAGATTTGGTTCAAATTTTCATTTATACATAACATTTTTACCTTTTGCTAAAATTTAGGGGAGTAAAATATTGTATTTAAAAAATCAAATATTAAAATTGTAATTAGATTATAGTTTAGGAATTATGCCTAATTTTTATCCCCAATAAATAATTAACTTATCTAAAAGAAATTAAATTTAAGAGTTTAGGTATTCAGCCTAATTTTGTACTTCTATTCCTAATTTCTTTTGTGTTTTTATTATGATCTTTTCTTTTTTGTTTTGCACCTTACTTTCTTCTTTTTTGAATGGATACCTCCTTTTTGTTTTATTAAATACAGTTTTTATATATTTATTATTTTCATAATTAAGTATCACATGATTAAAACTTTCAAAAGTTTTTTTTACAAATGTCAAAATTTTATTGAATCTAATAATAAATATATGAAGAATTAAACCTTAATTCTGATATCTTGTTTTACCAAGTCCTAGTTTGGGTTTATGCTAATCCAATAAGAAAGTTTATGGGCCTCGAGTCCAAGTTTTTACCTTAGGCCACATCTTTCTATCTTCTTATCAATCTCAGCTGTTCGATCGTGTATTTTCAACTCAGGCTGTTCCTTACAAAGCCCTAGCTTCAGGCCGTATTTCAATTTCTCTAGCCCGCCAAGATAAACTTAACTTAGGCGTTGTAAGTATGGAAGCAACTTCTCTGATCATCACAGAGATGAGTACCAAAACATGCTCCCTGCATCCAAGCCGTTGCTGCAATCCGACGTCCACAATGTGCCATGTTTAAACGGTATGTTTTTAACTAAAGAAGAGCACGGAGAAGAGCACAAATGTTAGATTATTTAGAATACCCCAACACGCAATGAAACACGATCCTGTGCTTTCTGCAACCTATTCTATCATGTTCCATAGAGCAAAATACCTTCGCAACAAACATGAACCAGTGGCAGCAATCGTGAAGCAGGCTCTGGGAAAGCAAACGTGAAGTTTGAGTCTCTCCATTATTATATAGCTTTGGTAAATTTTTTTAAAGAGAGATTATAATAATGCAAAGAGGGTGATTATTTTAAATATAATATTATTTAAACTATGTTTTATGGGGATTAGAATAATGTAACAAAGGTGATTATATATATTATGTATAGTAGGAGAATTAGCGTAATGTATATTATGCAGATGGAATTAGAATAATGCAACTAAGGGATATTCTTTTTTATGGTGCAGCTATTTAAATATCATGTATATGGGATTATTCTTTTTTGTTTTTAAATAATTTTTTTGTTGCAAACTTGTTAACTGTTAAAGCTTAACAAAGTCTAAGATGATTATAATAATGCAAATAAGGACTATTAATGAATATTGTTTCTTTATTTTTGAAAAACTTTTGGAAGCAAAATTAATTTGATATAAATATTTCTTTTTTCAGGTACCATTTATTTGTCCATGGAGGTTGATTTGACACCTAGACAAAATTTAACAGTCTAGAAGAAGTATGGCAATTTTGGGTTGATTACAGTGGCAGAAAAGGATTTGGAGCAAAAAAACATAATTATACCAAGAGTAAAAAAGATGGCTCCATATGTTTGTATAGATATGTTTGTTGTAAAAAGGGTTTACGAAGACCAGACAAAAGAGATTTTAAGACTATCAAGCCTTGACAAGAGACTAGAACTAATTGTAAGGCAAGAATGTCAGTGGCAAAAGTGAATGGAAAATATAAAGTCAATGACTTTGTTGAGAAACATAATCATCCACTTCATCCTCCAGAAACAGTTCACATGTTGGTTTCACAATGCAAAGTGACCGAAATTCAAGCTTATGAGATTGATTTGGCAGAAGAATCTGGGTTTCAACAAAAAAAATCTTTTCAGTTGATGAGTTTGCATGCCGGTGGAAGAGCCAATTTAGGGTATACCCGTTTGGATGCAAAAAACTATCTTAATTTGAAGAGGCAGAAGAGTATGATATACGGAGAAGTTAGGTGTTTGTTACGGTATTTCACACAACAAGTGTCTGAAAATCCCTCATTTTATCATGCCTATCAGATGGATACAGAAAAACAAATAACCAATATCTTTTAGGTTGATGCACGAATGTTGATTGACTATGCTTTTTTCGGTGATGTGGTGTCTCTTGACACAACATGCACTAATCGTGATCATAGACCGCTTGCGATATTTTTAGGTTTCAATCACTATCGAGGTGTTGTCATCTCTGGGGTAGCTTTACTTTATGACGGAACCACCGAATCATTTAAGTGGTTATTTGAGACCTTTTTAGAGGCACATAATCAAAAAGACCTCAGACAATTTTTACTGATCAAGATGCAGTTATGGCAAGAGCTCTATATGAAGTGGTTCTAGATACAAAGCATGGTTTATGTATATGGCACTTCATGCAAAATGGTGGCAAGCATCTTGGAAATTTGATGAAGGATGGATCAAGTTTTAAGAGGGATTTCAAGAGGTGCATGTTTGAGTACTTGGAGGAAACACAGTTTGAACTAGTATGGAACTGCTTGCTATCTGATTATAATGCACATGAGAACACATGGTTGAAGCAAGTATATAAGATAAAAGAGAAATGGGCATGGTGCTATATGAAGAATGTTTTCACCCTTGGTATGCGTAGCACATAACTTAGTGAAAGTGTAAATGCTGACATTAAGAGATGTACGAAACCTGACTTAGATATCAATCAATTCTTCACACAATTTAGTAGAATTGTTGAGAATACAAGGTATAATGAGTTACAACGAGATTTTGAGTCACGACAAAAGTTGCCAAGATTGATTGTCCAGCATTCGCCCATGTTACAATAATTAGCTCAAATTTACACACCTCCTATTTTTGACTTGTTCCAACTTGAATGGGATCTACATGCTACTTGTTGTATAAGACACAAAAATGAAAGTCCATCAGTGTTTGAATATGTTGTTGGTATGGTGGATGAATAAGGAGAATGGAGAGTTTGGTATCATCCTACGTTTAGGTCAATTACATGTAGTTATCGTAAGTTTGAAATTTGGGGAATATTATGCTATCATACTTTAAAAGTATATGACGTGCTTGATGTGAAAAAGCTTCTTGATCAATATATTCTAAATAGGTGGACTAAAGAGGCACGAAGTGGTGTAATATATAATATCAAGGGAAAAGAGGTTGAAGTAGATCTTAGGTTGCAGAGCACACACTGGTATAAACAACTCTGTCCTATGCTTATAAGGTTAGCAACTGAGGCATCTGATTGTGAAGAGACATTTTCTTTGGTGTACAAAAGTGTTTTAGAATTGAGAAAGCAAGTTATAGAGTTTCGATCAAGGCAACAGAATTCACACAACAATGGTGATATTTCCATAACACCATTGGAATGTATTGCACCAAGCGTAGGATTCAAGAAGAGAGATGGTATGAGGTGGAAGAATAGACCGAAGAGTTGTCTCAAGCGTCAATCAAAGAGAAAGAGAGCAAGAATAGTTTCCACCCTTGGAGCATTGCAATGTCACCAAGCTATGGTATAGATAATACAATGCAAATATGTTGAAGAAGTGTGATGTTTGATTAAAAAGTGTTAATGTTGATTTTTTCTTTTAGGATAATAACATACAACATGGAGTTTCTTCCTCAATACCTCCAGATTACCCTCAAAACGTATGAGAGCGAACTTACATATAGTGAAATATTAATGGTAAAAATAATTAGCTTCTTCTTTTTCTTATATGGTATTGTTATATAGTTATTGCTTATATTTTGATGAGTGTTCTTTTAATGTGTAGGCCCCATTTGATATTCCTATAGGATCCCTTAACACATTAGAGTTCAGTCAAGACGTCTCACATGGTACAAATAATAAAAACCACTATACAAGATGCCAAAAAAAAGAGCAATTTTATTGAAATAATGTTGTTCATATACATTAAAGTCTTGCTTATAGCTCAAACTGAAATATATTACATGAAATTCTTGCTTATAACTCAAACTAAAACATATTACATTAAACTCTTGTTTACTCTTGTTTACAACGGTAGGCTACAACCAACAAAATGACAAGCCTTTGTAGAAGGTTTCCAGAATCAGGCAGCTGCATGTCTAGTATTCTTGCACCATAATGAAATTCCAATTGAGATTTCTTGATTCTGATATTTCAAGCTACAACAATTTTAGCAAAGGGTTTTGTCTTCAAGTTGGCAACTGCATGTCCAGAATTCTTGCACCATAATGAAATTCCAATTCAGATTTCTTGAATCTAACGTTTCAAGCTATAAAAATTTCAACAATGTTTTGTCTTCAAATTGGTAGCTGCATGTCCAGTATTCTTGCACCATAATGAAATTCCAATTCAGATTTCTTGATTCTGATCTTTCAAGCTACAACAATTATAGCACACTATTTTGTCTTCAAGTTGGCAGCTGCATGTCCAATATTTTGAATGTCATGTGACTGTATTCTGTAAATGAATTTAGTTTATTACATTGAGACCTCAACAGTCTTAATACAATTTATTACTTTTTGCTCCCAATATAGAGCAGTTTAGTATTATGGGTTCAAGTGCTTCATGCTCCCTATGATTCAATCTTGCTTAGCTCCTGTAATTATACAGCACATTCAGTCATGTTTTATTCTCAATATCCAGCATAGTCATCATATATGCTTAAGTCCAAATGGAGATAATAGACTTTAAATCAACCATTAAATTTCAAATAGTGATAGTTTTTCATAATAGAGATGAGAATGAGAATTCTTAAGTTCAAATGAAGATAATAGACAATGCAATTTAACAGAAAATCTATGAGCTATTGTTAGAACATTTTTTTCTTATCAACCTTAACATAACCCCTTTCCAAAAATGATAAACCAAAAACAAAAAGAAACAAAAAAAACTAACGAGTTTATCATGTCAATACTCCTATACATCATGACAAGGAACACAAACAATAGCCAATTATTCACATAAGTTTAATTGCTTCAATATATCAAGTTGCAAAGGTAACTCGTATAATGATGAAGAATCAATTGCAAATTCTAACACAATGATGAAGAATCAATTGCAACATATGAATGAGATGTACTTATAATGTATCACTGTTCACATCTTGCTGCCATTGTAACACAATGATGAAGAATCAATTGCAAATTCTAAAACATACCAGCAAGACACAGAATTTGCACAAATGAATGACTCCAGAAATCCACTCTTTCACTAGCTCTATCATCGACGACTGGAACACTACAGGTTCAAGCTTTCAGGATGAGGGGAAGAAGAAGAGCTTTCTGATTTGCACTAGGTTCGAGCTTTCGGGATTAGGGGAAGAAGAAGAACTTTCTGATTTGTACCAGGTTTGAGCTTTCGGGATTATGGGAAGAAGATAAGTTTTCTGATTTGCACGGTTAGAGCTTTGGGGATCAGAGGAAGAAGAGCTTTCAAATCTGGTTTGCACGAGTTCGATCTCTTCAAGGAGTGCGTGGAGTGCGTTTCATTCAGCTATGAGTTATGATGGATGGATTAGATCAACCCATATAGATGGCTTCTTGTTCCTCTTTAGTTAAAAACGCACCATTTAAACGTGGCACATTGGTGGATGTCGGATCGCAGCAATGGCTTGGATGCAGGGAGCATGTTTTGGTGCTCATCTCTGCAATGAGTAGAGAAGCTGCTTCCCTGTAAGTATACCCTTCCTTCTTCGTCTTTACAATATGTCAGTAGAATTTCTGGTTCTTTCATATTCGATTTGCTAATTTCTGAGCTTCGCAAGTTATTTGAGTTCCAAAGTGGGTTTGCTTTATAAGTCTCTAAATCGTGGTTCGGGGTTTTTTTTTTTTTAGTTCTTTATCCCTTCATATATTCTGTTTAGTATGTTTTTCCTCGCTTTCACTGTATGGTGATGGGAAGTTTCAGTTGGGCAAGAGCTGGGGAGAGGTCCTTCAATTTATGTTAGATATAATACTCATTTTGAGATTAATTTATAATGCTATCATAAATGGATTCTTTTAATTTTCCTTTCTGTTTCGGTTTTAGATATTTGAATAGAAACCGGGTTTTGGTTTTTCGGCTGCACATTGACGTGTTTTTCTTCTTATCTTTGGTTAACAGAGTAGAACTTCTACAGAAGCACTAGTTATCATCCAACCTATAAGATGAAGGTATGTGGATCTCTGGGGTACCTTACCTCCCTTTATATGATACGATTTATAATGCTAGACTCCTTTCACTTCTCCAGTTCAACATTGCCAATCCTACCACTGGGTGCCAGAAGAAGCTTGAAATTGATGATGATGCTAAACTGTAGGTGAAAACATTTTTGAGTGTTTTCTTGCTTTTGATTCAATTATGCTTCTTGTTCTACATAAAGGTGGGATGTTAATGTCTTTGTGCATGCTGTTTCCATCTGGTAGGTTTATAAAGTTGGCAAAGATATTCTAAAGAATATAAACTGGTAACTTCGAGCTATTGACTTCTCAAATATATGTTACTCTATTTTAAATGAGACAAAACATCAACAAACCTCATTGGGTGTTTGTTATCAAGTTTTTTAACAATAATATAACATATATTACTCTTTTAGAAATTTTCTTATGTGTCATAAGTTTATTGAAGAATTTAATTGCAAATACCTAACTAACTAAAGTGTTGGCTTAATTTTTAAGATATCCATCTTCATGGTTGAAGCCATTTTCATTTAGAACAGTTTTACAATAACAGTCCAACAAGCCTGTCCTTCCTCCATACTCTAGTGTCTATTGCTGCTGCAGATGATTAGGTGACACTGGATCGTTGGTGCTTGGAAGTGGTTTGTAGATAGGAACTTGATTTTCAAATGGTCTAAGGTTTACTTTTTCTTTGTTGAAAAAGTGTTTGTGTTTATGGGATGTACTATTCTCATTGGAACAAAGTGTTGTATGTTATGAGAAGATTAATTTGTCAGTTTGTAAGCCTACTGCACCATCCCTTTGTGCTCTTACCATGAGAGTTCATACTAAATTTATAAGGACATGCAAATTTCTGAATCACTGAAGAGCCTCTAATGTTAAGGCTGCAAGATTGCCCTATTATTGTTGTTGTAGGTATGGGAAGATACACTAGTATGCACATAAATATGTGGTAGTTTGTACTTTGTACTTTTAGATATGAGTGGTGCATACCGTTGTGAAAGTCCAAGACTGTTATTTATTACATGTTAATCATCAGATATGTTATTTATTTTATCCAAAAACAATATGTTAATTGTGAAAAACAACTATTTTTCAGATTGTGGGCCTACTGTTTACTACCTCATTTTAAGACTAAAGTCAAGCTTTTTGGTCAGCTTTTATTAGTAGTTTTGAAGAACACTGTTCTTGAAAGAATTCACCTTGAAGCCAAATATTAATATACAATTACACATGAATAGAAGGGATTTAATGCGCATTAATAGTGTCAGGTGGAAGGTATTTTTAATTTTTGGCTCAATAAATTCTTCAAACAAGTTTTCTTGCCTTTTTCACATGTCATGGTTTGTCAATAGGTGGTAGGTTTGTATTAATTTCAAACCTGAAATATGTTCACTCATTTTCTATGCTTTTAAGTGCACTGTGAATTGTGTTGTGAACAATAATATGTGACTGTAACATGGGTTAAACATTATTCCATGGGAGCCGAGCATTTTGGGACAAGAGGATATCACAAGAAGTCAGTGGAGATGCACTGGGTGAGGTAAAATTTTCTTTCTGTTTACAATTTTTCCTTTTTGAAATTGAATGCAATGTTTGATTATATGTTATTTTGTTGATCCTTTGCAGGACTTGAAGGGCTATGTTTTCAAAATCACTGGAGGCTGTGACAAACAGGGTTTTCCAATGAAGCAAGGAGTGCTGACTCCTGGCCGTGTTCGTCTCTTGCTGCACAGAGGTCAATGTTTTATGCATCATTGTGTTTTAATTTCCTTTTGCTTTGTGTAAATGTTGACGCATGGTGTTCCTAATTGAATAGGAACTCCTTGCTTCCGTGGTTATGGCAGAAGGAATGGAGAGAGGAGGAGGAAGTCTGTTCGTGGTTGCATTGTCAGTCCAGACCTCTCTGTCCTTAACTTGATTATTGTGAAGAAAGGTGAAAATGATCTTCCAGGATTGACTGACATTGAGAAGCCAAGAATGAGAGGACCAAAAAGGGCTTCAAAGATTAGGAAATTGTTTAATCTCTCCAAGGAAGATGACGTACGCAAATATGTCAACACATACCACAGAACCTTTACAACCAAAGCTGGTGTGCTTATTTTGGTCTATTTGATGTTCGACAAGAACGAATTAAAATTTTTATTAGTGAGAGTGATATTGTTTATTAATATTGTTTTATATTTTGGAGGCAAGAAGGTCAGTAAAGCTCCCAAAATTCAGAGGTTGGTTACTCCCTTGACTTTGCAAAGGAAGCGGGCAAGGATTGCAGACAAGAAGAAGAGAATTGCCAAAGGCAAAGGCAGAGGCTGCTGAATATCAAAAGCTGCTTGCCAGCCGGTTGAAGGAACAGCCTGAACACCGCAGTGAGAGCTTGCCAGAGCTCTGCCGCATCTAAGCCGTCAGCTACTGCCTAATCCCTCATTTTCAATATCCCGTATTGTTCCTGCAAGGTAAATGAATTATTGAGATGTCATGGTAGGCTTAGATAGAGTTTATCCTTCTCGAGTTTAGTACTTGTGCGGAAGTAAGCTATATGATCAACTTTCTTTTGAAGATTTTGTTGTATTTTGTCGCTGCTGGAAGCTTAATACAATTTTTCATTCGTTACTCTGATCCTCATCTTGAACATAGTGACGTGATTGTGTTCTGAGAGTAGTAAGAATGGAAGCTACTTATGTGAAGATAACTGCTGCATCTGAAAATGCATTTTGTCTCTGAACCAAATGCATGACAACTTAAATCCGAGTGTGTGGAGACATAATGGGAAGAAAAAGGTGTACATTGGAAGTTCTTTATCCTGTTAAATTTTATTCTTGCTTGTCAATTTGCTATAGCTAAATTTGGGACCATATATATATATATGTAAACGAACAGGATTGATTTCGTTGTCTGTAAAATAAGTTAGAAAGAGGACGTCACTCTGTAGCGGGTCCAACCCGACGGTCTTCATTTTCTGTTTCTTTTCGTTCTCAAAGGCTTTCCTGTGCCTCCTTTTGCCTGCTGGCTATTTTGTTTCCTCGTGTAACTTCATATTGTCTAACATATCAATAAATGGATATGTTTATAATCTACATCAATAATTTGGATTAACAAATGTAATTAGGATGTAAGGATTAAGTTGACTAAAAAAATGAATAAGGGAAACAATAGATACTAAATTGAGGGTTTGAAAACATGGTATTGAATTAAGATAAGTTAGTATTTCTTTTAGTAACCAAAATTAATTATATTAGCATTTATCACTTTTTTGTGTTTGGTATACTAATATTCAAAATATTATATCTTTCTGTAATATCTCAATTCATTACATTTAAAAAGTATAAATGACTTATATCACTTATTTTAGTTTTGGTAACTTTTATAAAATATCACTTATAATTTTTTTATAATAATTTTTAGTAGCATAAAATATAAAATAACAGTAAACCAAACTCCCCCCCAACATCAATGTATGTTGAAAACTTCCCTCTTATAGGCCCCAAATGATATAATTAGTAAAGTAAGATGGCTCATGGGATTCCAGCTATATATGGATTAGTCATGAAATAAGGTGGGATTAACACATTCGAAATGTTTGTATTCAGCAAACTATTATTCAGAAGAATATGATACCACAATTTTGCTCATATCTCATATTCTTAATTTTTTTTAATGCTTAAATTTGTAAATTCTTATAAATATTAATTATATTTTTCTTGACCGATGTTTAATTGTCATATTTTGGAGTCCCATACATCATGACACCTTATAAGACAGGGTAAATTATTTTTCTTTGAAAAATGTTTAAATTACACAATCATTTCTTTTAATATAAAAATATATAAAACCTCTTAAAATTAGACTATGACCAAAATATCCTTAAAAATAATATTATTTTTTCATTCAAAAACAACTTGTTATAAATCATATATTCTAAACTTTTTATTTAAATGTAAATTTTTTATATTAAAAATTGTAAATTTAATTTTTTCTAAATTAAAAAAATTGACTATATTTATATTTTACAAGTATGTATTTAATATATTATATTATATAAATAATATATACAAGGATATTTTAGTCCAAATAAATATAATTGTAACTTAGATTTTATTTTAATAAAGATCAGTATAGTACATCTTTTGATTTAAATAATAATAATTTTTTGAAATAAAAAATTATATGATTTAAACATATATTAAAAAAATAATTTAATATCAATGTGGTAATTAAAAAAAAAACTTACGAAACCTCTGGCTTGAAGACCTTTAACTGGGGGACCGCCGAAGCTTTTTGCATTTTTCTTTTCCCGAGCATAGAAAATGGTTTAAAAAAAAAACCGTTTAAAAAGCAGAACACTGTGGCCGAAACTCAAAGAACATGTCTCAATCCTTTTCACTTTAAAGTGGTTCGCCGACAAAGCCTTCAGCCTTTTTCAATATCATATTTTTTGGGAAAAAAAAAAAAAAAGAAATTTCTACTGATGATAAAGAACAGAAGCCAAGTTCAAAAGACAACATTAGAAAATCAAAGGGCCTGACAAGGACAAAATTATATACAATATGTTTTGATGCCATGTCTATGTTCACAGTTTCCTAATCTTAACCAATAGATATCATCCATTTGTTGTATGCACCTCCATATTTCTATCCTCCATCCACACTGCGTGTTTTGATAATTTGTAATTAAGGGTTCAATTGAATGGAAGCGAACCAAACCCAATCAGTCATTTTGAGCTTAATTGGTTAAATAATGTAAATTAATTAAAATGATCTACCGTATGTTAAAAGATACTCATAAATTGTTTATGAATTTTTTTTTACAGCTTAAACTTTTAGATAAAACGATTTTAACGTAATATTGGAATATGGTGCAAAGGATGTGTCAATATATATATATATATATCAATAAAAAAATATGCATAAATTTTCTTTTGAGAAAATTTAATTACTTAAGTTTTTGAGAAAAAATAATTATTAAAAATGCGTAAATCAATTTGACTTAATTTAATCTATTGATTGGAGTTTATTTTAAATACACTAGTATTGAAAAATAAGTATTATTATCATATATATTTATGTAAATTTTTATATATACATTTTTTGTTAAAGTTATCTTTTTATGAAAAATAATTATCTTTTTATCAAAATATAAATGATTGTAATATTTAATGTTTTTAGTATTATGAGAATTCAATAAATATTTCCACTGGTTGCTATCAACTCTTTTTTTCAAATTTAGATCAAGTTGACTAACATTCTAATGGAAATCATCACTCAAGACTTTTCCCACATCTATTTGCCTAAAATTTGTGGAAGTTTTAAACATAAAATATACAATAATAAGTACTGAGAGGTGGAGTGAAGTAGAATAAACAGTTATAAAAGGGACAAGTGAGTATGTGAAGTCCAGTTGTAGGGAGGGCCATACAGATGCATGTGCATGTGCAGCAACACCCACAAGATTTGGCTTTTCAATCAGTTTGTGGGGACACAAAATCTTTGTTATTTCTATTCTCTTCATTAGCTTTGAGTTTTCAACTTATTTCTGTCTACCACAGTCAAAGGCCTAACATGGACTAAAATTGCTGCCTCTTGTCTGTGGGAAACAGCCCCCGTTCTGCAATTATTAAATATTAGCCTCTTATCAATATACTTTCTAATTTTTTATCTGAAAAGTAAATCACAATGTATGGAAAACAATTGGACCTCATTAATACTAATAAAAGGTGCAACCCTTGTTTATTATTAGTAGTAGTAATCTTTAGAAAGTACTGATTCATCTGTAAAAGGGAGTCTGCCCATATTGGATATGTATTTGATTCAATATGTGTATGGAATTCTAACATTTGTATTTGCGTTTTTCTTTGGTCTAATACATTTTGAAATTTGTTGGTATATTTCAAAACGAGTCAAAATGACTCAAAAATTTATAAGATATCTTAGTGATATAAATAGAAATAAAAATTAACATTTAATTTGAATTAAAAATTTTAATTTTAATTCATTTTATATTTTTATTTATAGTTTGTTATAGACATATTATTTATTTTTGAAATGTTTGTTTCAAACTCAATTTTTTTAATATTATTTACTTTTTCATGTGTTAATTTGTTTATATATATATATATATATATATTAAAATTTAAAAAATTATCATATCTCATATATCATAATATGCTATATCCAATGCGTTTACCCATATCAATGCCTCTTAAAATAATCTAGTTAGGCACAGTTTTAAAATTCTTTTGTTCAGTCATAAATTTATAACCATCAATTTTTATTGAATTTTTAATATGATTAAATCAATATTAAAATAGTAATACACGGATAAAATTTTCTAATAAATTTTCATTGGACATAAATATTATAACTCTGTAATATATAAATTTAATTGAATATAATGTATATGAGATTATGATAATTGTAAATCACATTAGATTAGGAGAAGGATAATTTTATAAATTCCTAAATTATGTATAATATTAAAAGATCAAACTCAACTAGAAAGTAATTAAGAATAATAACAACTGATAAAAAAAATTTAGCATTGTTGCAATAACAATAATGATAACTACAACACAATAATCACCCTCATTTAATAAATATGAAGATATTTTCAAAATTTCACCCCGTCCGAGATTGGAAATCCTGCACTGTGTCAAGGGCACAAGGGAAACGAATGCAACCAAATGATATAGCTTATAAGCTATATACATACAGTGCTAAACAGAAGAAAGAAACTGCAATTTCATAAGAAATTCATTTTATATAGATTCAAAGTTCCACATAAGAACATCAACTTCAATTGTACTATTGCCCTTATGCTGTACACCCTCAGCAAGTTGCCTTTTTCATAGCAAGAGAAACTCAAGCTCCCAACTAGCACATTAAATCCCAATATGGGGCAATAGCGGGGTTGAGTTTCCCTCAAAAGTTTCAAGGGAACTTGTTCAAAAAAAATGGAAAAAAAAAATTATAAAAGAAAGAGAGGGAAATGTGATAGTAAATTTAAGATATCAAAACGAAAGGAGATCTATGAGGGATGGCTTTTCTTGGGCGCTTTCTTAAAATCACAACGTCAGCCCTCTCATATGGCTCTGCCTCGGAGATTGATGATTCAGTTTCTGAATTCTGATTATCATTCAGAGAATGGTCGGAAATTTCTGGTTTTGGAGATTTGATTAACTTGGGCTCCACTGAAAGCACTGAGATCTGGAAATTGCACATAATTTGAATAAGAAATGATTCAGGTTGAAGAAAAGAAAGTAAGCAAAACAATTTGACAGTGTTTCAGAGCATTGCTGTTACCTTGCATGATATAGAACAGAAGCAGTTACGCTCATCTTGTAAATGTTTTCCACATTCTTCACAAGTACCACCTGACTTTGATTTGTTTGACACTTTGGTATCCTGGGATTGAGACTCAGGACTAACATCAACACATTTATCTCTTTTTGTTGGTTTGGGACTCTTTGATGAAAGCCGAGGATTGAGATGTATGATCTTTTCATTATTTGATATGTAGGTCTGCCAAATCAGATCACCATTGTAAGGAAATTATGTTCGTCAATCTTCAATTAAGTTTCATCATAAAATCAAATGCAAAGCTTATTATGACCATGACAATTAGGCTTAGTGAGTAAGATGTGCTCGCTAAGGAATGAACATCAATCAGAGAACTTATTTCATAGATTACCAAATCAGAAAATCAATAGGAGTCTCAGCATGGACACCAAATACAACAAAATTTAAAGCGTCTAGGTGTAATTTGTCTACATGTTTTTGACACAAACGCGACGACATAGCTCCCTCTTTTAAGTGTTTGTGCTTCATAGATAGGAATTCATTTATTAATTAATATAATCAAAGATAAAAGATTTCTGAAGTAAGCTCATTTGGCAAACTTAGTTCATTGAATTTAACAACTTACCACACCATTAATGGTTAGGAATGCTGGAGAAGAGATACTGAAGTTACATTATCAATTTTAACAACAAAAACTTCATAAATGATTTACCAAACATTAATGGTTAGCAGAGCCAAACAAAAAAAAACACAATGTAGCACAAGCAACACACTTAATATGTAGTCTCAGCCAGAGACACACTTAAGCCCAATTCCAGAACTAATTGGAGGAAAAAAAGAAGCAAGTATGAAATATCATCTCAAAGAAGGCGAAATGAAGATTAGTTTAAGTTAGACAAGTACAAAATCAATTATTCTAATAATGAATTCAACACTATCTTGTGTTAAATAGGAGTGAAACCTGAATTTTTGAGCAGTCAAAAAACTTCTGCAAGTCTGAATGGCGAACAACATCCTGGTAAACATATTTGTATATCTGAAACCTTCTATGGAGGATATGAGCTTCCTTGCAATGCCTGCACAAGCTAAGTTTACAGTCTATACAGAAAACATTCTTCTCATTATACCGAAGGTGTTGATGATCATCACAATGGCCAAAGCTGCAATGCAAAAGAGTTCTAAGCCACTCTGTACTTTTCTTTTCCTCACGTAATAGAGCTTGTCCCACCTGCAAAATTAAACCATTTGCCCTAAAAGAATTCACAAACCCTTCTAAAAAATCCAAGGCACAATACAGTTCAAAAATCAAGGATAAAAATTTCAATAACAAGCCATCTTCCTCATCAAATCACCAGCAGATCAATTTTCAAGAAGTTTGTTTACACACACTACCTCAGTTTAAACCATATTCAAGACAACCTATAAACTCAAATCTGCGAAATTCATATTCCATTCCTCTTGACTGACACTAAATTGGTAACAGAAAAATTACTCCAAGGAGCGCAATTGACTAATAGTAATAGCATATTCAAGAATCATATACATAATCCAGTCAAAAGGCTCAAAACATGGAATTGCAATCAAATATACAGAATTAAGATTAAAAAAAAAAAACAGTTAAGAACCCATTAATAATTTAAATCTAAGAAGAAAGAATTCTTTGTGCTCTTACCATCTCTTGGGTTTGAGATTGATTTCACAGTAGCAATAGAGGCGGCGGGTTCTTGTTGAAGCTCAAAATAGAGAACCCTCTAGTGTGTAGTGAGAGGTTTAAAGGGGAGAAAAAGTGAAGCATATGGAAAGAAATATTGGGTAGATTGATTAGCAATATAAAGAGAAATGCAATTATTAGAAAACCAAAAAAAGATTTGAAAATGGAAACAAATCCCCTTTACAGAACAGTGTATGCGTTTTGTCAGCAGAGATGGCCTACTATCGGCGGGAAGGGTGAGGGTATCTCTACCGTTGGATTGGACGGCCATCGCACGGTGTCGTTGTTTTAGAATCCTTTTGGCCAATGGTACTGAATATATCGTGGGACCCACCGTAGAAAATTGACAACCTTAAACGCGGCGTTATCGCGAACCATTTCCCGCCAATTTGACCGAGAATTTCGGAGTTGTTGTTTTTTTCTTTATGCTTTGGCACCGTTTTCTTTTTTGGAAATTATTTACCGTTATTTATGAGGCACTCTAGTCTATTCACGAATAATGCCCGGTAAATATTACTAATTACTAATTACTAATTGCTTTTGGCATCTATCTATGATTTTTTTTTTCATTTTTAAATTTATATTTAAATTATTATTATTATTAAATAACCACATGTATATATAGAGGAAAAATTATATTATTTGCAAATAACTTTCTAAATTTGAAAATTAAAAAGAAGTTCTTTAACTTTCACATCTTATAATATAATTTCTTTTTCTTTTTCTCTTAACGATATTGACGCTGCAACACTTTTTTCTTTAATAATTGATGTGGCAAATTATTATTTATCTTCATTGATAAAACTAGTTTATAGTTTTAAAAGTTTAAAAAGCTATTGACAATTGACTTAAAAAGAAAGGTGAATTTTTTCTCTTCAATATATTATTAGTGTTTTATATAACATTTTTCTAATTAAGAATTAGTTTATTATATACATTTAAAACTAATTTATTCATCAAATAAATTTTTATATTCAAAATTTTAGTCATACTAAATTTATTGTAAAAATAATTATTTATTAAAATGTAATAACTTAGTGGTATTTGAGATATAGCCAAATAAAAATGAAGAAGTTTAATCTAGTAAAGAAATAATGTATTGTCTATGATGTGATAGATATAATTTTTTTTCCTTATGAACTAAGAAAAAAAAAAAAAAGAGACCTTTATAACTGTCAATATACAATAATATATTTAGCAGCAGAATGAATTTTGTGTGAATTGAATCTTATTTTCCTTTTATGCTTAGGAATACATGCCAATAATGGTTACTTGCCTTAGTTTACATGGATTATTTTAGTAATGTAAGTTTTGATGATATAAACTAACCCATTTTAGTTTTATGAGAATATTGGATTTGTAAGATTCTCATGACATTTGTTTTCAAATCCATTAGCTAACTTATGGGCCGAGTAGGCTTAAAAGAAGTGCATATTTAAACTTTGATTTTAAGTAGTTGGTGTATTTTTGGTAACTAAAATATCTCTCTCTTCTTTTCTTTTCTTTTTCTTTTTATGACAAGCTCCTAAAAAAACCAATGAATAATGGTCTATTTTCCTCTCTCTAGCAGGCCAAATGTTGATATTGGGGATATGGCTAAATAAAGATGAGAAAACTTAGTCCAATAAATAAGAAGATGATATATTGTTTATAATATAGTACATATTGGTTATTTCTTTTATATTTGGCAAAATAACAAATTATGTCTAAGTTGAGCCTCATTTTTTGTTTATATCTAGAGTTTATGCAACTTTTTGTTAGCTTTCTTAGAGTTAAATGAAATTACTATAATAATGTGGTCTTGATAATATAAATTAAATTGTATTTGGCCTATAAGAATATTGGGCTTATAAAACACCCCTGGCATGATTATATTTCTAATTGTAATTATTTTGCGATAAAAATATAACTATTAAAAGAACAAGCCTGTAAAAAGGAAAAAAAAAATTCAATCAAGTGCCATACATGGATAAACACATTAACTAAAATTATGGAGAGTATAGCTCAAGTATTCTCTCTTTGAAAATAAGATGAAGTCCATATCAAGAATTTGATGACTACTTATAAGGTTTTGTATCTTTTTATAAAAAGAATAAGGTGACATTGCTCTTAATTTGTATGTTAAATTAGTATTTTGGTTGAATAATTTTATTTTTAATTTTAAATTGATTTCTTAAATAAAAAATATGCCAAAATAATCCCTTTTTATTTCATGCTGTAAGTTTCGTAAACCATCAAGTCCATCACTTTAATTGTTGTAAAGATTAATAGGTTTTGTTAGTTTTTCTATCACTTCTTTTCATAACTTTTTTTTTTAATCAAAATGCTTTGCTTTAATGCAAAGTTCTAAGAAATTGGACAATTAAGGTTTACAATCACAAGCGACACGTCTCATCAATCATTACAATTATTGTTATCTCAGTAATAACAAGGTTAATGAATATTATAATTTAAGACATTTATAGAATAAAATAAAATATAATAAATCATTTTAACACGTTTCCAATATAAAAAATAATCTAAAAATTTAAATATAATTAAGTGATTAAAATATTAATTTAACATAAGTTTTTAAATATGTTGTTTTGTACATGACTGATGTAATCCCTACTCCTAAGGGTGTTTTTCACTTTTGATTTCCAGTTCATAAAGAAATAAAATGTAAGGGGAAAAAAAAAACTATGTGCGTAAATTTATATTGATTCAATCTAACCGATCTTTTTTATTTTTCATAATATTTTTAGGGGAAAAATTATATATATAATGTTAAATCTCCATATCATTTCAATGACCCAAATTAAAATAATTTATTCAAATAATAAAAAAGTTCAGCGAGAGGGAGTGGAAAAAAAATAAAAAACCAATGTTGCCATTGGATGAAGGAACAATAGCAATAATGTCGCACCGCGCGAATTCTTGTTGGCAAAACGCCATTCCTATACCGTTGCTCTCAAATTACCAAACTGCCCTCATCATTTGATTCACTTCAAAACTACCATCTTCATCCTCATCAACGTGTCCACTTTCTCTCTGTGCTTCTTGCCCGCCATTGTCGCCCTTGGTTCTGGCAAAACATTGTATGATCTCGAAATGACGGTGAGTTTTCAGATTTCCACGTTCTTTTGCTTAGATCCGCTGAGTTCGTCGCACATTCTTCTTGCTATTTTTGGTGATAGTTCCTGTGAATTTCTAAGTACAAGTACGCATTGTCCCGTGAACTTTGTGTTCGTTTTCAGATTCCCTATGGGTTTCCCCTATTATGTTCTTCTTGTTTGTTTATGCCTCGTTTTTTAGGTTCTGCTTGGACTCTGAGGAATTTCACTTTATTCTGGATAATTTATCGTCGAATGAGAATTTTACATTACAATTCTTTTCTGATTAACCTTTTTTTAATTATAAATGGTGATATATAACCCCAACTGATTTAGATGTTATAGTTACAAGTGCTCTTTTCGAAACGGTAGTTATTTTATTGCAGCTCAAAATTTCAATTGATTTTCTCTAGTATTTCATGTTGCAAATTAGAGGCTGATAGTTTGAAGTTAGTGACAAAATACAAGTGGTAAAAAAACATGATGCTTGAGCAAGATCTATAAGTAAATTTTAGAACAATAGAGTAATCTGTATTATTTCATTTGCTCGGATTATTTTCTGTTGGCCTTATAGGGGGCCAGCGATCACCCTATGGACTCGCTGCACGTATGGGCATGCATTGGTGCTTAACAGCCCGGCCTGTTGGTGCGCCAAGTGTGCATACGATGCCCCTCATGCTGCCTACAGCACGTGTAGATATGTGGTTCTGGATTGCCTCTATAAAGAAATAAAAGTAGTAGTTATAACTTTTGATCTAGTGGTAAGTGCCATAATTAATAGCTATAACTTTTGGTTTAATAGTAATTGCTTAATCCTAACATTTTCATTCAGAGCTTAGAGCTCATATTTTTTGTTTGGTCATCGGTGTGTGCTAAAACACATGCATGAAGTTTGTTACAGAGGTAGTCTCAGTCTTTTTCCAGTCACTGACGTGACACATTTTATTTCGCTATGATGACACTATAGTTTCATAGTTGACAATAAATAAAGATAAGCCTTCGCAGGCTGATTTGCTTAAATCATCAGCCCCTACATGATATGTATGCATTTATGAAGGGTGAAACTGGTATGAAATTGCCTTAAACCTTAAATCAATTTGGTGGGATTGCTATATGTAAACAATCTTATGTCAAACTAATTTATTGATATGTTAATCTATGATGAACAAGAAATATAATGATTTATTCATGAACAGTTTGATGTGGTAATCTAGAAATACCTAATTTAGCATTTTATGTGCAGGCCTTCGTGAACCATACTGATCAACAGGCACCAAATTGGACAATCCATGTTTCAGATGTGAGAAAGAAATTTATACATAATTTAATTATAATTTAATTACACGGGTTAGCATTATGAAGGTAGAATACATGATCTAGGATCAATATCATGTTTTCCGTATGGATTCCTGTACACAACAATGTAGACTTGCATGCCATTATAAAGCCTGCACCATTAGTAGTAGCAGCATTTGAAAACTAGTGATAGTATAGATGTCACATTTACAAGAGCATCTAAATGCATCTTTGCATGGGGGACTTAAACTGCTCAAACAGGTCTAATTTCTGTTTCAGTTTGAATGACAAACTGTGTCTGCTGGTTTTGATTACAATCTTCGTTATTTTTGGACTAATGTTCAAAGTTCATCCTCAAAACCAATTCTATGTGCCATGTGATGGTATTTAAATTAATGCCAATTGTTGAGGAGCTTATCTGATTTCAGTTATCCCTTGATGGAGAAGTATTGAAGTTGATTCATCTTTTATTTCTTACAGGTAAGAACAGTTAAGGTTAGCAACATATCACTGGCTACTTCTGAGAAGGATATTAGAGAATTCTTTTCATTTCCTGGTGAAATTCAATATATTGAGATGCTAAGGTCAGATTGGTTGCATTTTTATGATTATTGTTATATGCAAAGAGTCATCCTCAATATCTTTGGTTGTAATTCCACAGGGAAAGTGAGAGCACTCAGGTTTCATATGTCACCTTTAAGGATTCACAGGGAGCAGACACAGCGGTGCTATTGACGGTATATTTATATGCATACAAGTGCTGAATTGAAAACAACACCTGTACATTTCATGATGATTAGATGCGTTTGTACCAATGTACACTAATTTTCCTTTCAAGTGAATACTTTTTAGAAATCATATACACTTAATTTTATGTTATATAGGGAGCCAATATAGGTGATCACTCTATCACCATCACACCTGTTGAGAACTACCTGCTGCCCCCTGAAGCTCTTCCATCAAGCCCAGTAAGTCCCAGATCATTAATCCAAATTTTTTCATGTATCTTACATGTAATTGAGGATCGTCATGCATCATTGTACCCTTCTTTATACATCTATGAGCAGTTGAGTATGCTAAAGATATTCACTTAGCTCAACTTGTTTGTTTCCTCTTCCCAAAGTTTTACTGTTGAAGTAACTGTGCAATGTTCATGCGTTCTATATTTCTTACAAAATTAATTGTTATTTCCTGACTCCTCAGTTTCAGATTTGAAACATATTGCTTCCCTACCGATACTGAATTTATAGGGTGCTTAAAATAACTAGGGGTATGAATATGATAAGTAACAATTTACGAGATTTACTTCTTGTTGATGACTTTGGAAACTTATGTGCAACTTAACAGTTTTGATGAGCCAAGTCCTGCAGTGTTCATTGTCTATGTCATAATGTCAATAAGATGAAGGTTTCTTTTATTTTTTCTTTGTATTTTCAAGAAGATGATGGCGCTAAATCAGCTTGAACTTGAGATTATATAGTGTATAAACGAAATTACCAGGGTGTATTCAGGCAATGATCCAGTTATGGCCCATTTAGAAAAAATCGCTATATTGAGCTAGATTACAAATTAAACGGCTATATGGTGGATGAGGTACTCATCAGTATTCAGTTGCTCGAATATATTCAACTTTTTGTGACTGGCCAGATCTGAGGTAAATCTTTAGATCTTTAGTCGGATCTAGATGGATGGAGAATCTCCACAGGTGGATATAAGTTTTTTCTTCCCCTCATGCCCCTTTTCCACAAGTAGTACTTTTAATTTCTTAGTATTCTTTCATAACAAAGTTTCTAATGTACACTGCTCCCCTCAGGAGAAAAAACCAACTCCTGCGGCGGTTAAGAAGGCTGAAGATGTGGTGAGTACCATGCTTGCCAAGGGTTTCATTCTAGGAAAGGATGCAATCAACAGGGCAAAATCCTTTGATGAACGTCATCACTTGACCTCAAATGCTTCTGCCACAGTAGCATCCATTGATCATAAAATGGGTTTAAGTGATAAACTAAGCATTGGAACAGCTATATTCAATGAAATGGTGAGAGAGATGGATGAAAAATTTCAGGTCTCTGAAATGACCAAATCTGCTTATGCTGTTGCTGAGCAGAAAATGAGTGGTGCTCGGTCTGCTATCATGAGCAACCCTTACTTGTTAACCGGAGCTTCGTGGATGTCAAGTGCCTATACTACTATTGCAAATGCAGTTGGCAATGTCAGCGTGATGACCAAGGAGAAGGTTGAACAGGCTGAGATGGAAAACAAGGAAATAATTTTCAAGGAAAGTGCAGGGGTCATTGATAAATTTGGGGAGATTCACTTTGATGGATCTTCAGCTGTGGGCCTTCCAGTGTTTTCTGTTAATCGAGGCAATGAACGTATATGACTTGAACTAACTCACAATGATCCCTTATATCCTCACCATTGCGGTTAGATTGATTATTACTTTGCTTAGTTATAGTCTAAAGTTGCTGCAAGTTTGTTAAACTGACGACCAGTCACTGTTGAGTCCTACGATGATGTAAAGGTTGTCTGACAGACCTGATTCTTAAGTATAGATCAGCATTTTATGGAAAAGATTCATTATTATTTGTCAATATTTTACTAAATTTTATTTATTTTTTCTTAACACAGTTTTCAACTAAGTTTGATTGTAACATCTAGTCATTTTAGACATTGGTGTGCTGATGCTATATATTTAAAACTCAAGATAAATATGATAAAACATTGCAGAGAGGTGACAAAAACAAATGTCTCCTTAGGAAAGAAGGAATCGTAATGCAAGAAATATACTTTGTATTACCATCTAATTGACTAATTGCTTTAGAGGTCATTAACATTTACAGAAGAATCTTCTACCTGTTAAGTTTTGATAGCATTATATAAAATTATTCCACTCCATTGAAGTGAACATAAGATTTTATTTTTCCTTTTTAGTTGCTACTCAGACTCAAGAAATTGACAAAATGGGAATTTGAACCTATCACAGTACAATGTCGCTGGCTCGTTTCTACCACCAGGCCAATCTTTTGAATTAAAATTAATTTCCAAAGGATATGAATAAATTAAATCATCTTTATATATAAAAATTTGGAATTGGGATTTGCATTTTTTTTTCCTCTTTTTCTCTGTGGAATTCGCTATTTTTTTAACTTTCTTTTTCCTTTGTGGGACCCACAGGAAAAAAATTGATGCAGGGCCGTACTAGTGTGATATGATTCTTCATACAAATCTTAACTAGGAATACCAACATGCCATGGCTGCCCTATTTTTCTACTTTTTTATTTATTTTTTATTTCCTGTTTATAGTAGTTATTTTATTTAAAAATTGCTTTATAATTTAATATTCACAAGCACAATTATAATTTTTTATGGATTACCCACTTCCATATTAAAAAGTTACTAACACAATTTTTATGATAAAATAATCATTTATATAATATAATAATTATATTAAAATTTTGTTATGTTATTATAATTATTGAAAATAAATAAAAAGCTACTGTGCTCAACACTAATTTTGAAGTGTAATAATTTGTCTTTTGTATTTGAAACTTGACTGAAATTTGTGAACTTTCAAAAGCATTAATCTGAATAGAAAGAGAAGAAAAATAAGAGAATAAAAAATTTAAATGCAATTTATTATATTTTTATTATTAAAATTTTTAATTAAAATATAATAAATAAATAATTATTTAATAATAATATAATAAAAATATAATTTTATAAATAATTATATAATTCTCTAATTAAATTATATTTTTATTACATTATTATTAACACATCTTATAATTTTTTAACTAAAACAATCTAATAAAAAATGTAAAAAAAATTACATTTAAAGCTAATATTTCTTTATGCTCCTGAATTTGGTCTGCTCTCCATGCACTGGGCTTTTTGACTCTAATATATCAACAACAACAAAAAAAAAAAAAAAAGAACCTGCAAACTGGGTTGCCAAAACAATTTCTGCAAATGCTTAAATTTTTTTTATTTAAAGGGGCATGGCATCTTTTTTTTTTTAATTACGAGGGTTACGACATTCCTGATGTCGCGACCCTTTTAATTAACAAAATAATAAATACTCTTTTTTAAGGGACAAGAGTCAAGACCCATGACCCCAAAGCTAAAGCCAGTATGCTGCATCCTTAATTAAGGCTGCAGTCCCTCCCCCTCTTTTCTTATTGCTTCTTCACCCCCTGCTCCTTTTTTTCCTTCTACGTTATAAAACTGTCTCTCTCATTCTTCATTTTCAGTTTTTACCTTTGTTATACTTTGCTACCTTCATTATATATTTTTTGCATTAGCCAGGCGTTTCTTGCTCCATCAGTTTACAAGTTTTTTTTTCCCCTCTAAAACACTCTCATTATACGTCTTAATAAGTGAAAGAGCAAATTTAAAATTATTAGGATTTCATATCATCATTGTTGTAAAATTCTTCACTATCTTCAAGTATGAATATTAAGTTAAAGTATTCTAAAATAAAAAATATATATTTATTACTTTCATATATTTAGTTGAATATATGATATTGAAAAAAGCATAGATTTGTGTTATTTAATTTGTAATTTATATTTTCATATTTGTGAATATATTTAGGCTTTCATATATTTAGTTTACATTTTTTATATCTGATATTTTTTTGTACATTTAGGAAAAAAATCATTCTATGGTTCAATGGAAGAAAAAAGTCAAGTCGATATTGTTGGTTGGTTAGTAATTTTGTAGAGGTAAAAAACAAATTTTAGGATAATGTTATTTGCTAGCATTTAATTAAAAAAGAATAATTTGAAAGTATATATATTTGTGATTATTTAGTGTTTAGTTTATTACATTATTTTGTTATTTTGAGAATAAGTTGTATTTATATTTCTCTAAATTGAGAAATAAAACTTCTTGTTAACTTGTTGATATTCAAACTTAATAAAAAAAAAATCATTATATATATATTTTAAAACTATATAATGTATAATATGTAATAGGAATAAGGAAAAATGTATAAAAATAAACAAATGTAAGTTGAAATATAAAAATATATTTATTTGTGAATAAATGACAAAAAAACTAGGTAAGCAAAAAAAAATACATCTAAAAAATATAGATGAAATGGAAGTTAATTTATATATAAAAATCAATGAAAATAAATTTATGGAATTTAAAAAAATATAGATAATATGTAATACATATATAAAAGAAATAAATGAAAATATATTTATGTAAATATTTTTATTGAGGTACTATGTAAAAATTCATTTATATATATAATGATATTTATAAAATGTATATAAGATAAATTTTGATAAATATATATTATATAAAAATAAATATAGTGTTATATATATAAGCAAAATAAATATTATTATATAAATATTGTTGTATGTAGTTTAATATGAATAATATATATATATATATATATATATATATAAACATGTATAAATATTTTTGTATGTAGTTTAATAAATGTAAGTTGAAATATAAAAAAAATATTTATTTGTGAATAAATGACCAAAAAAACTATAAATATATCAAAAATTAATTTAGAAAAATATAGATGATATGAAAATTAATTATAAAAGAATTAAGCTCATGAGTCACACTATGAAATTATGAGAAAGGGTAATTGAGCAAAGATTAAGGCAAGAGATTCAAATTACTTAGAATCAATTTGGTTTTATGCCAAGAAGGTCAACCATGGAAGTGATATATTTGTTGCGAAAATTGATAGAGAGATATCGAATAAATTAAAAAGATTTATATATAGTATTCATTGATTTGGAGAAGGCATATGATCAAATGCCAATAGAAGTTTTATTGAAAGCTTTGGAGAAAAAAGAGTCCGTATGGCTTATATTTGAACAATTTAGGATATGTATGATGAGGTTATAACTAGAGTTATAACCAAAGGTTAACTTACAGAAAATTTTTTTATAACTAATAGTCTATATCAGGGCAACTTTAAATCTTTATCTCTTTACTTTAATTTTAGATATGCTCACTTAACATATTCAATATCCGGTGCCACAATACATGCTTTTTGCAGATGACATAATCTTAGTTAAAAAATCGAGGGATGAAATGAATAAGAAGTTAAAAAAGTAGAGACTAGCTTTAGAAGCATACAAATTTCGTTTAAGTAGAAGTAAGACGGAATATATTAAATGTAAGTTTAGTAAAAAAAATGTTCTAGTTTTAATGTAAAAGTAAAAATTGGAGAACATACCATATTACAAGTTATACATTTTAAATATCTTAGATCCATCGTACAATATGAAAGGAAAATAGAGAAATATGTAAAACATAAAATTCAAATGGGGTGGATGAAATGAAAGAATATTTCGGGCGTTATTTATGATAAAATAGTACCACTCAAATTTAAAGGTAAATTCGATCGTACAACTATTAGGCCTGCAATGTTATATAAAATTAAGTGTTGGATAATAAAAAGTTAATAAGAGAATAAGCTCAATGTTACATAAATTAAAATGTTACGTTAGATGAGTAGACACATTAAATAAGATAAAATTAGAAATGAATGCATTAAAGAGAAAGTGGAAGTCGCACCTATTGTAGAAAAGATTGTAGAATTATGATTTAGATAGTTTGGACACGTGTAGAGGAGACCTATAGAAGCCTCAGTTAGGAGAACAAATCAGATAGAGAGTAGTCTAATAGTCAGAGGTAGAGAAAGACCAAGAAAAACTATAGAAACAGCTATTAAAAAAGATTTAGACTTAAATGATTTGTCTAAAAATATAATTTACGATAAGATTTTATGACGTCAATTGATCTACGTAGTCAACCCTATTTCATAGGAAAAAGCGTTGTTGTTGTTGTATAGATGATATAGAAGTTAATATATATATATATATATATATGAAAATAAAATAAATTTGTGCAATTTAGGAAAATATAGATAATATGTAATACATATATAAAAGAAATAAAGAAAAATATATTTACGTATATATTTTTATTGAGAAACTATGTTAAAATTCATTTATATATATAAATATATATTTATAAAGTGCAGACAACATAAATTTTCATAAATATATGTTATATAAAAATAAATATACTGTCATATATATATATATATATATAGCAAAATAAATATTGTGGTATGTATTTTAATAAATGTGAGTTGAAATATAAAAAAAAAATTAGTTGTGAATAAATGACAACAAAATTAAGAAAGTAAGAACAAATAATTTAAACAAATATAAATGATATGGAAGTTAATGTATATAAAAAATAAATGAAAATAAATTTACATATATATTTTTATTAGGAACTATGTAAAAATTCATTTATATATGTACATATATATTTATAAAATGTGTATAACATAAATTTTTATAAATATATTAGATACAAATAAATGTAGTGTTATATATATAAGCAACATAAATATTGTTGTATGTAGTTCAATAAAAATATGTAACTAAATATAGTTAATGACTTTTTTATGTGCCATTAAACCAATTCTATGATATGAATCATTATGAGTTTGAGAAAAAAAATCATTTGCATCTATGCAAATAGAAAAATTTATGATAGCGAGAAAGATGCAACATTTGTATGTGATAAACAAAAAATATTAAGAATTAGCGCAGACATTACTCTCAATAGGTTGAAAAAAGTAGTGAGGGAAAAGTTGCAATTGACTTTAAATCAGTTTGTGTTTGAATTAGTATATAGGTACGCTCATTCTCATAATCTTAAAAAGTACTTGATGTGCACTCTGGAGGATGATTCTGATATCCAAATCATGTGGGAAGCTAACCATAAATTTCCAAACCAATAATGCGCACCAGATATATATGCTCATTTATCAATTACTAACATTAATTTGAATGTGCCTCAAGTTAAAGTTTATGCACCATTTTCCCTCCCGTCCACTAGGCAGTTTCAAAGTATGAATGATTATGCCTTACAATTTGACTATTACATGGCATATGCAGGCTATTTTACTTTTTTAGCCTGTCGTTGATTTTACTCAACCAATCTTGTTGCATCAACCTGTTTTCAATGCGAGTCTTCCATTGCTCCCAAAATGACACAAAGGAAATCATGGATAATTTTGAAGAGGATAATGAATATGATACTCCGCCTAATGTCAATGACCATGGAGACGATGATTTTAAGGGAGACGATGTTGATGAAACAGGGGTCATTCCATTGGTTTAGTATGTGGACCTAGCATATGCCATGCTTTCACAGATTAGTCCGAATGATGAAAATTCTATCGAGATCTCTAAGATAACTGAGAACATTAACCTAAACAATAATCAAGAGTTATATATTGGTATGAGATTCTAAGATAAACATTATATGCCCTGTGCAGTAAAGATATATTCTATTCGCAAATACCATACCTTTAAGGTGCATTACTCATAAGAGAAGTACAAAGAATATCATTGTTTAAAATATGGTGATCGATGTAATTGGAGAGTTAGAACAAACCAAGATGAAAGGGACAAGCATTGGAAAATAACGAAATATAATGGTCTACACATATGTCTTTCTCCATCATTATCATAGGATCATCTAGACTATTGCCAGGCGAATTCGGAGATATGGCGCATTTGTTTCTGGCTCATTGAATTTTACCATGCAAACTGTGTCCTCCACCAGTTTGGTCGACAACAACATATCCCCCAGACGCTATTCAATATTGAGTCTTTGCACACCCTTCAGTTAAGAGGAAAAACACATAAAAATTGGCGTCGTGAGCACATTGTATTTATTACAGCATAGAATGTATGGCAACATGTTGTTGCCCAAACAGATATGAAGGTATCTTCTTTGGATTGCTCCTCCAATTACATGCGTTGGTATTGGCGACATATACGACTGTGGATCTATCTAGAGAGTAGCTCCCAAGGTTTCGTGATAAGATTTTTTATACTTGCATTCAATTTTCTTCTGTATACTTTTATACTTCATCCAAACATATAATTGCTATTTTTTTTTCTACAAGCCAATATATTGGACGACTTGTATGGGCTTGCCATTAACAACCCTCCAATGCTTGATTATGCAAGATTTAAGGAGAGGACAAGCGAAGATATTAGGACGATACTACAGGCTCTAGGTGAATATTGATGATGGTCTCTCAACCTGCTCCACCCACTCCTCATCTGTAGAGGCCACCAGAGCCAGAGGCTCACTCAGAGAAGTAAAGACACAATTTTATATCTATTAAAGAGCTATTAATAGATACTATATATAGTAATAGATGTTAGACAGATGCTCTATCATCTTATTACACGCTGGTGTCTATCCATGAAAACACTGAAGGTTTAGGTCCTTCTACTTTTGTTCGCTGACTATGCAGGTGTTGGTCCTTCTTCTTTTACACCCAATGGATCTTTTTTAAATTTTGGGAGTGCTGGTCCTTCTTCTTCTACTCCAGTGCATCATTCACAGATTTTACCAGTATTGGTTTGTCTTCATTCATATCATTAGCTCTTCAGTTGCTTTTTTTCCACCTGTCACCTCAAACTATGCAAGCTAGTGGTATCTCCTTTGCCATTCTATTCTCTAATCTATTTGTATTTAGTACAGAGTATGCTGGTATATCTTCTGAATAGTGGGGATCATCTTTTCAACAAGAGTTTTTCACTCTTAATCAATTGATTTCACCTACTTAATCCACCTTGTCAACTCGTAGTTTCAATAATGGATCATCTGAAGAAGAAAAAGAAGAAGAGCCGTAGAGTTGTTCTCAATGGCTGTGAAGAAGACCCCGATGCGGGACTATAAGATATATTGGTTAAAATGGTAAGTTTTTTTTTTTCATTTTAATATTTATACCTTATTTTTGTATACTTGTAAATTTTATTTCATTTTCATTTTTCATATATTTTTCTTTACATTTGCTACTTGGCTTCTTCACATTATCACTTAAGTTTTAAAAATTAAAAACCTTAATATTGATCCATAAAAACTATTGCCTGCTATACTTAATATTTTTTGAACTTTTTTTAAAAGTGATTTGCAACCAAAAAAAATTGTCTATCAATATAATTAATGACATAATATTTTTTTTAATGCAATCCACTTGAAAATAATTAAATTATAAGACAAAAGTGATTTGCAACAAAAAAAAAACCTTAATAAGTTTTTTTTGTAATATTTTTAATGAGACAAAAATTTTTTTAAGACAAATCACTTGAAAAGGATTAAATTATAATTCAATATATAATCTTATCAATAAAACTATAATTTATAAATGTATTATTATTAATTATATGTTAATATTTTATATTAACAATTAAATTATATATTATATATAAAAATATAATGTAATTTATTTATTTCATATAATATAAAAAATATAATATTTAGTTCATAAAATATATTATATTATACTTTATTATATTATATAATCCTTTATAATGTCCTCCTCCCAAATTTGTAATCCTTTATAATATTATATATTATCATACTTTTATATTATTCTTTGATTAATTTTATTTTAATAAAAATATAAATGTTACAAAAAAATTATATTTTTTAAACTTTATTTTACACTTAATTTTATTAAAACCTTAAATTATACTAATAAAAATTATTTTTACAAAATTTAAATTTATTATATTTCTAAATAAATTACAAAAATATAACTTAGAATATGGAAAATAAAAATTAAATAATAAATTAAATAAAAAAATGGATCAAGCACACTCTGCCGTGATCCATTTACACTTTATAAAAAAAATTGAAAAAGCCAAATGGGTCGTAACTTTGCATATGCCATGATCCATTTGGCTCAGACGTGGATCATATGACCCACGTTTACAATAAATAAAAAACAATTTATGGGTCACAATAGAAGTAATGCCACGGTCCATTAAAAAAAAAATAAAAAATAAATATTAAGCATTTGTAAAAATCATTTCGGCGGTTGAAGATTGAAGACAATTGTTTTATCTTTTGCATGTTACAGTCAAAAAGCCTCGTGCACTGTGCTGTTTTGTCGTGAAGACCGGAAGGTGAAACCGTGAGAGTGAAAACATAAAAGGATCGGTGAGGCTATCAAACCTTAGGTTGCCGATGCTTCGGTGATTTCAGATCGACGCTCCCCTCCTCCGGTAATTCTCCTCGTCATCTTCTTGTCCCCTGAGTACTTCAATTTCTTCTTCCTCTGAAACTGAAATTGAAACACGCACACGCATACGCGCACCGTTGGGCACTTCTTACTTGTTCTGAAACATTGATCATTCAATATTCAAAATGGGTGTTGGTCATTAACATGGGGATTCTAATTGGGTAACTGTTGAACTTAAAAGGTTTGAAATTTTGAGCTTGGACTCATATACTGGGGGTAAGTTATTTATTGGGTCATGTGTACCTGAATCTAATTTGGGTTTTTGTTTGTCACAGCATTAGAAATCTCTTTGACGTTTTTTCAATGCACCTATTTTGTTTGCATGTGTAATGAATCTTTGTTGATGAATGGAGAGTACGGAAAAAGTTGCTTGATGAGTGAAGGTTTAGACCTGTTCTGAAATTAGGGTTATTTGTTTCCATTGCCTTGTATTAATACTAACGAAGAAGGGAAAGAAATAGAGGCAACAGTAGGGGTTCAATGTAAAAATGAAACCAATTCTTATAGGAGTACGAAGGAAAAGTTAACCGTGTTTCCTTTCACCGTTGTCTGCTGTAGTTGTTCAACGAATCTCAGGGTTTAATGTTGGAAGTCTTGGTCTCTAACTTCAATGTAGCATATCTGCTTCTAAGTTGTGTATCCTTGGTTATAAAACCCGGATCGACTGCAGTAATTGATAAACCAGTTTCAAGGCCTTTTTTTTTTGGTAAGGGATTAAAAGAATGGTATAGGGTATTTAAAAATTGTATTGTAATTGGGAGGATAAAATTTTTAATTGTGAGAAAAAATTATACTTTAAAGTTTTAACTGTGTTTTTAGTTACAATTTTTAGATATCTCATGTAATTTTTTTAGTCCCTAAAAATAAAGTCAAAAGTGGTTACTGCATAATCGGCAATAAAATTTTTTATTGTGGATCTTTTATATAATTTGTGTAATATTTATTATGTCCTTATAATAATTATTTTATTCATCAAATTACTATTTTATCCATCAAATAACATATTTAAAAGTAAGGACACAAAGTCCTTTTTTTATTTTATTTATCCATATTTTACATTCTCTTTCTCTTTGTATCATCTAACCAAACACACCCTTGGTTATGTTGCTTCTATGCCTTTGTGCTTACTATCACGCTATATCTTCTCAATATTGACAATAACCTCTAAGTTTATAAGCAGTTGAAGTTAGTAACGAAGGACAAGCAAGGTGTCTAACTTATCGTTTCTTCCTATCTAAGGGTATGAAACTAGGCAACCTTAGCTGCATCACTTGATTACCCAAGTGCATCATTTTTTTTTATCCCTTTACTGAATGTGATAAATTATTGCATCACTGCGTCAATATGTTTCTGTAATTTTTGTCATTTAGCATGCAGTGGCTCAAGATTTAGTCAAGCACATGACATAATATAGAGTTTGACAAATATATGTAATTTAGTGCGGCATTCAATTTACTCTATGTTTTCATGCCGAAGAATGATTACATATTTACCGTGTAAAAGTAATAGGCTATTTGGTGAACCTGATGAGATCAAAGATTGTAGTAAGGTGATGTTTTGCTTGCGGTTATTCTGAAGGGGTTGCTATCTCAGATTTGCAAAGAGATTGGGCTGCTTTGCTGCCCTTTTAATTTTAATATTTTCTTCTTTTTTTTTCATATTTATTTTTGAGGTTCCTTTGCGAGATATCTTGTTTTCCTCCTCTGTGACCCTCTTATTCCTTAATAAATTTCTTTTTCTATAAAAAGATCTATAAGAGTGCATGGTCTCATGAAAATTTCGTATCCCAAATTAATTAAAAATGCTTTAGCATGAGTTGTGATGCCTTTGGAACCCCCCACTCTTCTCTCTTTCTTATGGTCTGCATTTTTATGTGCTTGGTGTTGTTTTATCTCTTTGATACATATATCTCTTGTAACTGTGATTTGTTGTTGTTTAGGTGTTCTCTCTATCATACATCACTAGATATTGGAAAGGACAATGGTTATGTCATCTACTGCTATTTCCAGGGAAGCCATACAATTATGCATATTTGATTTGAGGAGAGGACAACATGAAGGGCAAGAACTGGATAAGATCTTGTTTTTCTTCCCTGCAGATTTGCCCTTCTCAAAGCAACTTTCTGTTATTGGGCTTAGTGAAGGACTGATTACATTTACAAGGTATACTTCTCTTTACTGTTATCATGCATGTGACTAGAAAGAGATGTTTTGTCTAGGGTCTGTTCTCTGTATATAAATATGATATACTATGGGAGAGTGGAGGTGATATCAGTTTGTGTGGTTTCACAATGTTGAAATCTATCTGTCGAGGACTTTTGGTTCTTCCCTGTCTTTCTTTTTTCTTTTTTTAAAATAATCTGTGGATTTAATAGTTACTTAGTTGCTGTATCCACGAGTGGCCATTGTACATTGCTTTATCAAGAACTGTGTGCTCCTACAAGGTTGAACACATCTTGAAGATCGAGATCACTTAATTCTTTATTTATGGATTTTTGTTGTATGGCTGGGATTTGATTTGCTATAGAACAGTATTAATACTTAAACTTTGATTGTTCTTTATTTATTCTTGTATGAAGCTTGAATCATTGGCACTATTCTCTGAGAAAATCATACAGAATTGAGGAAATGACACAACAGAGATGCAGGAGAATAAGCTTTATTAGAAACGAATTGTACTTGTTTTGGTTATATAGGGTTTATTCATCTTTCTAAATTAGTACTAAATGAAGATATTTGCAACATTGTTACTTACAATGCCAGGTTGGACTATTGATGCTACTATAAAAAAATATTTAAGAATTTGATTGCATAATTTTGGATACATGTGATGTCAAATCATGAGTTGTATGCAGTTAAAGTGACCCTGAATATGTGTCCATGCAGCCTATTGCTTCTTTTTTTTTTTTTGGGGTGGGTGAACTATGGAGGCCAAAAGCCTATTGGTTGGTTTAGTTAGCCAGAAGATTTGCTTACATCTTCTGGAATTGAATTCTTTTGTTCTTTTTGTCTTATCAAAAACAAAGTATTTCCCTTTTTTCTTAGTTTTATTGCCATTACTTTTGGTATCTTGTGTACTAGTTATCTTTTCTAATGAATTTTCATTGCCCCTGTCATGTGCCTAATATGATTTGAAATTGCGACATCTACTTATGTTCTGTTGTCTTGCTACCATTGGAATGTCATGAGACTGTATACAACAAACAACAACAAAGCCTTTTCCCACTAAGTGGGGTCGGCTATATGGATCAATCGACGTTATAAACACCTTCATAAATTATTATTTTAGACAAACTATTTAAATTTAAATCTCTCTTAATAATTTCTCCTATAGTTTTTTTTTGTCTTTCTCTACCTTTAATTATTGGACTATTCTCCATCTCATTTACTTTCTTAACTGGGGTTTTTATAGGTCTCCTCTCTATATGACCAAACCATCTAAGTCTCGATTCTCCGATCTTTTTCACAATAGGTGCGACTTCCACCTTCTCTCTAATGCATTCATTTCTAATCCTATCTCGTCTAGTGTGTCCACTCTTCCAACGGAACATTCTCATATCTGCAACAGTGAACTTATTTTCTTGTTGACTTTTTATTGCCCAACACTCAGTTTCATGCAATATTGCAGGTCTTATAATTGTGCGGTAAAATTCATCTTTAAGTTTGAGTGGTACTCTTCTATCACAAATAACACTCAAAGCATTTCTCTATTTCATCCACCCCGCTTGAATCCTATGCTTTATATCTTTTTCTATTTTCCTGTTATGTTGTATGATAAATCCAAGATACTTAAATTGTGTGACTTGTGGTAGGATATGTTTTCCAATTTTTACTTCTGCGCTAGAAGTGGTGTGCCTCTTACTAAACCTACACTCCATATATTCCGTTTTACTTCTACTTAAATGAAATCCATGAGCTTCCAAAGTTAGTTTCTACCTCTCCAGCTTCTCATTCATTTCCTCTCTCGATTCTCCAATTAGGACAATATCATCTGCAAATACTGTGGCACTGGCTCTTGGATATGTTCAGTAAGCACATCCAAGGCTAAAGTAAAAAGATAAGGGCTCAGAGTTGACCCTTGATATAGATCAATAGTTATCGAAAAATCTTCCGTAAGTTCACCTTTTGTCACCACGCTAGTTGTAACCTTATCATACATGTCGTGGATTGCTCGAATATAAACTATACGAACTCCTTTTTTCTCCAAAGCCTTCTATAGAGCCTCTCTTGGCACTCTATCATATGCTTTTTCTAAATCGATAAACACCATGTGTAAATCTCTTTGATTTTCTTGATATCTCTCCATTAATCTTCGCAACAAGTATATTGTTTCCATAGTTGACCTTCCTGGCATAAAATCAAATTGATTCTCTGTAACTTGACTCTCTTTTCTTAATCTTAGCTCAATTACTCTTTTCCATAATTTCAGAATGTGGCTCATGAGTTTAATTCCTCTATAATTTGCACAATTTTGAATGTTTCCTTTACTCTTATAAATAGGGATTAAAGTACTTTTCCTCTACTCGTCTAGCATTCTTTTAGATCTCATAATTTCATTAAATAATTTTGTGAGCCAACTTATACCTTTTACTTCTAAACCCTTCCATACTTCAATAAGTATATTATCAGGTCCAATTGCTCTGTCATTCTCCATTCGCTTTAATGCTTCTTTTACCTCTACCTCACAAATCCTACGATAAAAAGTATAACTTTGATCCTCTTCTCTAGTGTCTAGCCTATCTGATTGTAATAAAATCTTGTGCCCTAAAAGCCTATGAAATAATCCTTCCATCGTTCTCTGATATCTTGTTCTGTGACCAACACTTTCCCTTCTTCATCCTTGATGTATTTCGATTGGTTTACGTCTTTTGTCTTTCTTTTCCTACTTTTAGCTAACTTGTAAATACTTCTTTCTCCAACTTTAATATCTAAAGATTGGTATAACCCATCAAATGCCCTCGCTCTCGCTCTCGCTCTCGCTCTTCTTAGTGTCTCCCTTAGCTTCTTTATATTTTTTCCAATTTTCATTACTCTTACATAATGACCACACTTTATAACACTCTCTTTTAACTTTAACCTTATCATGCCCGCTTGCATTCCACCATCAAGATTCTTTATCCCTAGGTCCAAAACTTTTTGATTCACTTAATATTTCTTTTGTCACCTTCTTAATCTCTTTAGCCATTCCATTCCACATATCGTTAGCACTTTCTTGTATTTCCCAAGGTCCTTCCTCCACAATCCGTTTGTGCAAATTCTTTTCTTTATCCCCTTTTAGTTGCCACCACTTAGTCCTTAACACCCTATCCTCGCCTTTGCTTTTTACTCTCCTCTTAACTTTTACGTCCATAACCAAAATTCTATATTGAGTAGTTAAACTCTCTTCAGGTATAACTTTGCAATCCATGCAAAGTTTTCTATTCGATTTCTTTATAAGAAATAAATCAATTTGAGAACATACCCTTCCACTTTTGTACGTGATAAGATGTTCCTCATGCTTTCTAAAACAAGTGTTAGCTAATATAAGATCGAACGTTAATGAAAAGTCTAGAATAATTTTATCCTCTGTATTTACTTCCCCTATGCCATGTCCTCCATGAACACCCTCGTAACCTGAAGATATACTTCTCACATAACCATTTAGATCCCCTCCTAAAAGAATCTTTTCTCCTAATGGTATTTCCTGAACTAAACATTCTAAATTCTCTCAGAACCTTACCTTATGATATTCTTTTAACTCTACTTGTGGTGCATAAGCACTAATAATATTAAAGATTTCCTTTTCTACTACAAATTTTAATGCAATGATTCTATCTCCTAACTTTTTAACATCCATTACAGTATTTTTCCAAAACTTATCTACAATTATACCTACTCTATTTCTAAATTTAGCCTTACCAGTGTACCAAAGTTTAAAATTTGAAGTGTCTAATTCTTTCGCTTTTTCGCCTACCTATTTAGTTTATTGTAAACATATAAAATTAATCTTCCTCCTAATCATAGTATCTATTATTTTCATAGACTTACCCGTAAGTGTACCTATATTCCAAGTTTCAAAACGAATTTTATTCTCATGAACTAACTTCTTTAGCCACATTCGTTCACGAAAATGTGGGAATTCTTGCTTATTTTTCACTACACCCAGGTGTCAATGCAGCGGCTCTTGCTCACTTGTCACTGTACTTGAGCTATATAGCGCGTTACTTCCGGGCAACGACCTCCCTTTACGTTTAATATATTGATTGTCCATGTCATAAAGATTCGACAAAGTTTTACGTTGGCTGTTGATTGCCTAACACAACCCTCTTTTTTCCGGGCTTGAAATCGGCTATGAAAAATAATTTACATCAAAGTTCGTCATAGACAGAGTTAATGTCATGAGACTGTATGATGAGCAGAATTATAAGCTGCTTTATTTTTGTTCTTTTCCTTTGTTTTAAGTTGTTTAAGTGTCAATTAGGGGTTTAATTCTTCTGTAATACCATATTCAAGATATTCTATGTTAGATTTGTATGCTGAAGTTCTTATTGGATTTTGAGAAGCTTATACTGGGAGTTTGCAGAATTTTCTCTCCTGAGGCTGCTTGTGAGGTCATTGAAGCAGAAAGACATTCTCATGTCTTTTATGAGGCAGAACCAGATATATGGATGGTGATGGTGTGTAATTTGTTTTTCTCTAAACCTTTTGAGTTAATAAATCTCTTTAATGAATGGTTAAATCTAGTAGATGGTGGTTGTAAAATTTTATGCAAACATGTGAGGCATATTATTATCATTATGGCATGTTTTAATTCTTTAACTGTATCTGTGTGACGTTCTTCCAAAGTATTGGTGTCATCCTAATTTTGTCTCTTCTTATTATTTGGGAGTTAAATTATCAGTTCATCTACTTTCTTGTAGTATGTCACATGGGCATTTTTGTGTAATGAAGGCTAAGCCCTTCAGCAATTTGCCATTCAAAATATTATGCTGCATGTGACATATGGCAGTTTTTAATTTCATAGAGGATATTTGTTGGGTTGGGAATTGAGTTCCTTTTTATATATTCAATATCTCTTTGATTTTTATTAATTTGTTTATATTAGTTTCATATGATGGGGGTTTTTCTTAATTACAGTTTAGGATGAGACTGATAAGAATAAGAATTTGAGAAAGAGGGCTAAAAAAAATTAAAATTAAGGGTAATAGCTTCTAAGAATCTATGAAATAATTCATATGTACGATTACAAAATCTAGAAAAAGGAGAGATGGATTACTGCAAAAGAGGATATTAGTATTTGTTAGTGCATGTGGATTTTGTTTTACCCCATGCAATATTCCTATGGACAATTGATTAACATCCTTGAGCGAAATGAATACATAGTCTTTGAACAATTCTTAATGAATATTTCATTGATCCTATTTTGGATAAATATATAACTAGATCTAATTTAGTTTGTTGAATATATAATTTGAGTGAATTTTCCTGTAATATGAAGTTGTTACCTTGTAGGTAGTTGAGAAAAATAATGATGCAGAACCTATATGGCGAGATGATGCATTAAGAAAGGTTCTCAAGGAAATCCACTCACTTTTTGTTATGTTTCATGGAACTATGAGGGCGATGCTTGAGAAGGAACCTAGTGGAGGACTAGTCAGACGTCATTTGTATTCTTTTATCATGGATTATTTGAGGGGTAAGTCTTAATGCAAGGAAAAACCTATGAAAAACATAAATCCTGATTTTCTTTTGTGTTATGATTCAAGATATTTCATTGTAAGTCATGATTGTCAGCATGTAAAAAGCGGTCTCCATGCGATAATTGCTGCTGTGGTAATGGTGAAGTTGCTGTATCAAATGGTTTCTTTGGATCTGTGCTGCCTGAGTGATGCTGAAGTAGCTGTATCTTTTACCTTAATTATGAATTTTCTCTTTGAGGCAGATTTTCTTGTGGGTAAAAAGCTTCTTTTACCATCATTCCGTGACTGCTTGAAGGAACGTGGGACTGTGCAGATGCTGACAATAGGTCGGGAGGCTGCTCTTGAGGTTCAGGTTAGATATATTTTGAGTTATCATATACATGAGATTTGAAAATTTGCAATTATTCCAAATTTAGCATGCTAAAGCTTTGGGATTGTTATCCTGCAATTTATTTAAATTCTTTCTCAAAATCTTCCTGTTCAGTTGTACTGGTGATTTCAATGCTTGTAGTAATCAGTTGTATGTCCCCTTCTCACTTTTTCTCTTCTTATTTTCCTCAGTTTGCATTCGTTTCTATGACTAGTGCTATATACCCTTTTGTATACTTTTGGGCACTATTTGCTTCCTGAAGATTTAATTTTTGGTTGGGGAATTTTTTTTTTTTTGGGGGGGGGGGTGAACTTTTTTTCTGCATTTTAGTTAATATTAAGAAATGTGTTCTAGAATTATCATCAGAAAATAAAGCTACTGTGAAGACAGCTGATAGTAGGACGTGGGAGGTTACCAAAACTTGAAATTGTCTGTGGAGAAAGTTTTATTGTTATCATACATCCTTATCCACTGTTCCTTCTCTCTCATCTTATGTAATCTTACCCAAAAGATTACTTAATTTATAAATATTAAATGAGAAAGTGATTGACATGCACTAATGACCTTTTATGATCATCTTCACTGCCTCTGTTGGATGTCCTCCTTTATGGTTTAGCTTATTATTGTTTTCAGCAATCACAAAACATACAATTTCAATCACACTGTTCATGGGAGCGTAGGATATGTCATACTTGAGACCTTAGGTCTGATTCATACTAAGAGGGAAGAAACCTACATTTTCGGACATTCTTATGTTCAACTTTATCAACTAATGCAAAAGTTTCATCTTTATTTTCTTATCATTTCCTTTTTTCGCTCGCAATAAAACAAGGCGACGGTGTCTAATTAGTCAGCATTAAGTTATATTTAGCTGTCATTCCTTTGGCCAAAAAGGAAAAAAAAAAATATTTAGCTGTCATTTACTTGAGCAGAGTAAAGTTGTCATTGTTCATCCATCAATAGTAAACTGTAAAACTTATATGCCTTATTTAACTGTCTTTAAAAAAATTGTTTTGATCTTTGAATGTTTACCGTTCCCAACACCATGATTTTTTTTCTGACCCCAAAAAAAAAAAAAGAAGGCTTGTCACCAATTTATTGATTTTGTCTTGGTTTGGCAGTCACTTGTTAGAGTGCTGGAATCTTCAGCTGGAAACACTCAGTGCCATTCTTTGATTTTATTTCAAGATCTGTTGGTGTCCACAACGCTCTCTCCTGTATGGTTCAACCTTAAAGTACAATTTCAGTTTTTTAACAGAATTTGATTGGGCAAGTTGCTGATTAATTCCCACTGTTAATTCTTTTCTCAGGATGACACCATAAACTTATTTACATATGCTGTTCTGAGGTTAACCCCCCGTGCTTTATCCTCTGGTGTAAACTCCTGGTCCTACTTACGCAAAGGCAATGCTGCATCTAATGTTGCCACTGGGTCTGACCTGGCCCATCCAAGCTCTGTTTCAGAAAGCTTTTATGGCTCATCTGATATATCCCCCGGTGGGGATAATCACTATCATGTTGTGAGGCCCTTACAGCAAGACAGGTGGTCCAAAGGAAAAGATGGTTATCTTGTCACTGATTTATGGGGTGCTGAGGTTGGTACATGGGTATATGCCACTCCAACAGTTGGGCTGCGACAGACAGAGGAGAGAATGTATCTCTGTGCTTATCAGCATAGAAGCCTTACTTTGATTCTTCTTATTCCTGTATCCTCCATTCTTAATGGGGAGCAAGGTGTGTCGGTGGTAAAGCAACAAGTGCTTGAACATGTAGGTCCCTTAGCTATTACAGTAAATTTTGTTACCTCGTGAGCTTTCATAGGTTTTTACTTATGTTCTGTCATTCGACATGCATCAGTGCTTAATGAAACAGATTTTTTTCCCTGTTCCGTTAATAGTTCATTTTGGGTTCAACACTTCAACTACATGCTTGCTATGAACTGCCGATGGGATTCCTAGGTAATGGAGAATGGGAAGAGGATATTAGGGGAGATATTATTAATTATTTATAAATTAGGGATTGAGGATAAACATAGGAATTAGAAATTATTCACTTGGTTTTATTTTGAATTCAATGATCCTTTTGTTAGGCTTTAATAATTATCATTTTGTTAATTTTTTTTATTTTTGAATTATTTTATCCTATTAGGATTTATCTCTTGAACTCTATATAAAGCCTTTAATAATTAGGGTTAGGGTAGCCTTTTGATTGATTATTAACAAAATTTTCTTGGCTTGTTAGTCATCTCTCCCTCTCCCTTCTCCATTTCCCTCTATTTCTATCTTCATCTCCCCCCTTCTCCTTCTCTTTCTCCATTCTCTGCTACTGGTTCTACATCTCTAGTGGTGTTGAATAGTGATTGTTAGAACTGCTTCACGTTATGCAAATAGTACGCATTCTCAAGTTCAATTAGTGCGAGGAGAGCTCATCAACTGAAATACTATTTGGAAACTTATAAAATGTTCATTATTGTCTATATAAAGTTATATTTCTGTAGTCTTCTTTCTCTTTGATCTGCTGCTAAATTGTCATTATTGAACTTCAGCTGGATTCCAATTATAACAGCTTTTTTATTTCAACAATTTGAAAGGGGTTCTTGAGTTGAAAGCTAAGCAGATATGTGAAGCATATTTATCCTTTTGCTGAGCTCAATCTTTTTCTTTCCTAAATCCATCAGGCATCACTGAAGATATTAAAAGTTGAAGAGAAGCTATCAAAAGGATGGGGTGGTGAAAATGCATATCATGTCAGTGGTTATCGCTATTTATTAGTGGATGGTGACCGAAACGTATCCAGGGCCTCCCCAGCGGCAAAAGTTACGACTTTAACCAAGGTAAAGCATCTTTGACTTTGATGGAAATGTGTCTTTATGATGCGTGATTGCTCTGTCAGCATACTGTTAGCATAACCATATAAGGTGAGGGATTGGACTGAATTTATTTACTGGGACTTCATCCCCAGGGGGGACCTTGGGGATACTGCTGCTGTTTAAATCCAGGCAGGATGGTTTGCTATAGCTAAACTCAGAGAAACACTGATCAGCATGGTATATCTTTTCTTCGCAATTAATGAATTTGTCTCAGATCCATCAAGAGAAAATTATATGTATTTTTTGGAAAGAAAAAAAAAGTTTTGTGATGCTGACAACAGGCGGTGTTTTGAATTCCATTTTCCGATTTATTTAATCAATATAATATCCATTTTATAAACTGAAAGACATGTCTTGTTATTTGAAGATCAAGCTTTGCTCTAGAGTATGAATTTTTAATGCCAGTGCTTGGTGGTTGGCACAATAATGTACTTGTCCTTGGGGTTCTCCTTGCCTGTTAGTCGACTTAATTGAAAACTGTTTAAATTTTTGGTCATTTGTTGTGGTCTGGTGCAGCAATCTTTACTTGCTATGAATAAGGTTAGACAAGAAGTTGAGTTGGAGAAGAGTAGAGCAAAGCATGATAATTTTGGTCGCGAGAAGGACCTAGAGGTGTGCATTAGAGCAAAAAATAATGCCTGGGTTATTGCCCGAGTTACAAGAGGGAAGGAGCTTTACATGGTTCTGGAGAAAGCCAATGAAACCCTTCTTTATGCTTCAGATGCTGTTGAAAAGTTCAGCAATAGGTAGGTATCCCGTTTGTTTCGTCATTGGTGTGCCTAATCATGTACCTTTTATCTATTATTTGTGTTATAATGAATAAATTTAAAAAGAAGAAGAAAGCTTGAATATGTATATTGGAGATTTCAAGTCAAGAACATTGACTAATCACCTTGGTGAAAAATATTTATCCTGACGTTCTTTTTATATTTTGGAAAAAATACACAATTTGTTAACTTTTTCTTTTATAAAAATAAAATTTCATTTAAATGCAAAGCTTAGCAACATTGACAACAGTTGTAAAAGTTTTAAATCTAATAACAAATGAACGTCTATAGTTTCAAATTTGTGACTCGCTACATATATAGTTCCTTTGTTGATTCAAATTGCATATTCACTCACTCTACTTTGAGGGACTAACTCAATATACATGTGTAGTGGGCTACGAACAAACTTTGAAGGACTAATTTGTATAGAGGAATAAATCATAGACTAAAGTGTATTTCAAGGACCAAAGTGTTTATTTACTTTTACACATACGTGCCTATATATATATATATATATATATATATAAATAATGTAGAGTTGTTCATGATCATTGACTTTATCATCAAATTTTTCAAGCCACAGTTCTATGGTTACCTCCTGCCTTGATAACAAAGGTGGAGGGCGAAATTAGGGAAGACAAGTACGGTTTTGTGGCAATAACCAACAAAATTTATGCTAATTCATTGTCTGAGTTTCCCTAGAATGAGGGGAAAAGAGGTATAATTATCTGTTGATTGAATATTGCAGGTATTGCAATGGAGCTTTTTCTCTCGACTAGGATATTTTCCAACCAACGTCTGTGGGGACTGAGGAATAGCATGCATACCATTCTCCTAACCTTTTCTTCTCCTTATTAAGTTACACCTTTCCACTGCTAAATTGGCTAACAAGGAAATTCAAGAAAGAACGAAGAATGAAGCTGTTTGTATGTACATCCCTTGATGTATAATAAGTTCACTTTTTTCTTTTTTCCTTTTTCTTTGGGGCGCCATATGCGCCGCATCCTCACTCTACTGAGACGTTGACTGTGTAAGGCATTCTTTTTAAAGGCATGTGTTTATTTATCAATATAGAAGATTCTCTCTGGATGTAATAGCAGGAAGGAACTTGCAAACTGTATATTTGGATTCAACTCTGGGACAAGTTAATTCTTTAACCCTTCTATTCACATCCCATGCTAAATACCTGGTTTTGGATTTTTCAAGTAAAATTAATTGCTATATTTACATTTTATCCTTCATAAAGATTGTTGAAGCAAGAGCAGTCCATTGCAATTAATGTTAAAATGTAATTTTCATTTATTTTTAGTAATCAACACTTCATGTCTCTTCAATTTTTTTTTTAATATAGAAAAAGAAACAAATCAACTTGAGCTGTAAATCATAGGCTTCATAGACTTCGCCTTAGAGGACAAATATGTTAAATTATAATTGTGGAGAGCATTCTAATTGTACTTAAGTTGTAAAATCTGTCAATTGTAAACCATATTTATGTATTGTAAGAAATTTAAGAAAGCCAAAAATTATTTCAAAAAATAAGGAGTGTGCAAAGTTATATTTCAAAATTTTCAAGAGAAGGCTGAGGTATAATAAAAGGATTTTTATGAATAAGATTTATTCTATAAAAACTAAATAATTAAAAATATAAGTATTTCATTTAATTTGAACTTCATTCTAAACTGAATAATCACATTATGTAATTATTTGATCTTACAAATAGAAATTACAATAAATAAATTTGAACTTTAAAAAATTCCAAAAATTAAGCCTTAAACCCCTGCTTTTTTTGAAAAAAAAAAAATCACTTGACGGGTGAGTATTTGGATTTGGAAGATGGACTATAGAAAAAATATGGACCAATATGGCGAAATGGATCTACCCGACTGACTAGGGTTTAGTCTAGAAAAATAGAGACACAAAAATTGGGATCGGGTTTGCGATTTGACAACTGAAAATGGACTGACTTTAACCCTTTGCGTGCGTAACACTTCAAATTTTAGATCTTCCTCGTTCAGTGAGGTATACTAATTCTTGTTGTTTCGCTGCATTTTTTTTCTTTCTTCATGAAATTTTCTGCAACTTCTCTGCTAGGTATTGTGCCTGTGGGTGTTTTGGTGCTGTTTTCTCTTTTATTCTTTTATACTCTTTTTTTTTTTTTGGTTGGTTTTTATAGATTTCTTTAGGGTTTTGCTTCTTGTGGATTTACATTTGCATGCTTTTGTCTCAGATGAGGATCGAGTTGAATAAACTTTAGTTCTTCCGATGAACATTTCACGAAGAATGCTTTTGGAGACCTGAACTGAAGAGACATTCTGAGGGACAAATACACCCTTGTTTCTCTCAGGTTTGTGCCTTATTTTGTTTTGCTTCTTTGTGAATTCATGTAGTTTTTTCCTTACTGTTTTAGGGACATTAGGACCTAGATAACTAGCTATGGTTTCTAGAAGATGACATGGGAGCAGCAACTCGCATTGCAGTTCTACTTCCCGGACGAGATATATAACTTTTTTTTCTTGGATCTTATTTGCTTGTAAATGAGCGCCTACTCCTAGCCACTTATTTTGGTTATCGTGGGGCAGTATGGTCTTTTGAAGGCTCTCTAAAACCTGGGATATGTGATGCTTGGAAATCAAGATGCCTCTCATGATGATCAGAAAATAACTTTCGTTCTTCCGAGTTGTCCATGCGGAAAATTAATGGAGAGCTGAGCTGAAGAGGCTTCCTGTTATGTTTTTTCCTTCCCCTTTCCCTAAATAAGAAATTTTTTATTTGTGGTTTTAGGTTCATTTTTTGGAATCAAACAATCTTAGTGCTTGTTTGAGCTTTTCTAGTTTAAAATTTCATATCAAAGGGGATAAAGAGCTGGAGTTGTTTCTGGAAGCAAAGTGTTTTTTGTCGTATTTGCTTGCTAACTAGCTCCTTGTGGCATCGTTAAGTTGTAGTTGGGTACTCCAGTCCTATGGAATTTCGTCCCACCATAATGCTTAAAAATCAAATGCTTCTGAGGATGATCAGAAAAACTTTCGTTCTTCCTATTTGTCCATGAGGAAAATTCATGGAGACCTGAACTGAAGAGGCTTCCCACTCTATTTTCTCACCCTTTTGACTTTGGTTATTGTGAATCCAGTGATTGGAATGAACATGAGCATAATAGTGTAAATTGACCATTCCATTAATTGGCTGCACTTTTCACTATTTTCGATGTTTCTGCTCTCAAATGCTACATTAGTAATTTATAGTAAGCTCATTTTATTTTCTCTATTCTTTGTAACCTGCTCTTCTTTTCTTTTAATTGTGTAATTTGTTTTAATATCAGCTGTAGTAATTTCCCTCTCTTTTGTCAATTCTTCCTGTTATTACTTCTTGAAAATGCATATCCCTTTGCTATCTTCTATAACTTTGATTTTGTGGCTTACTATCTGCAATTTACCTTAAAGCTGAAATTTATTCTTAAGTTTCTTAGTTTTTTTGTTTTGAGATATCATGATTAATATGTTATCTTTCAGGTCAGCTGCCCCACCCTATTTGGAATATTTCTCAACTAAACTACAGTTTCTTACAAAATGATGTATTTAGTGCCTCACTGTTCATTGGATCAAGATATTGTTAGATGCTAACATTCTTTTCCTTAAGTATTAACATCTTTTTATTCTCCCTACTTTCTTTTCAGCTGGCCAATGGAGGAAGATGTAAGTTGTATCGTGCTTTAAGCTATATGTACCGCATGAAGTTATGCGTTCTACATCTGGGCTCGATATACTTGTTTTTCCTGTTCCCCATTGTCTGCCTCCTCAGTGTGCTGCATAGAATCACACACACACACACACACACACATACAATCCTGTGAATTTTTCATTCACTGTTTTTTTGTTTTTCCCTTGTGCGGCCCACAGCCTTTTTCTGAATCCCCTGCAATGCAGGGGGTAGGTCCTAGTGTCCGTATAAATTTTATCTTGGTATCATTTTACCTGAGCTTATGTAGTATCTCTGAACGTTCATGTTTTAATGTTAACATTTTGATTGCAGTTCATCTCTTGATATTTTTTCCTTTTTGTAATGCAAGGTTAGAAACATAATAGATTACTTATTAAGTAATAAAAAAATAGATATTATTAAGTAATGATAATAAAAAGAGAATAAACATTGCAAAGTCATTATCTTTATCTATCACATTTTCTCTTACAACCAAGCGGTTACCTTTGCATTTGGGCTTTTTAACAACGAAACAAATCACTAAAACCGGTTTAACTCTTGAAAAGCTCGAGCTTTGGCGCCGTTAGATTTGCAAAGGGGGACTTTAGAATGTGCGATACACACATCTCCAAATTCTTGCTGAGAAGCGCACACGAGCTTCTCCTAATCTTGCCTCAAGTCAGAAAGAGACCAATTTATACCACGTCATGTCTGCAGATGATTGAGGTGAGTTTAATATTTTATATTTGATTATTTTTCCTTACTTTCTCAGTTTCTCTTACTCCATCATCTCATATTCGAAGTCTCCTACATAAAAAAAAAAAAAAAGGAGCAAACAAACGAACAAAGCAACTAAGAAATTCATACAATAAAGGCTGAACACATGCTACTCTTAAGATTACAGAACTTTTCCAAAAAATTAATATTTTATTGAAAATTTTGTAAGGACTTACATACCTTTGTTAATTCAATTAATGGCAAATAGTTATATACACACGTTAAAAGTGGAATTAACAAAATTATTTGACATCTATACATAACTATTCTCTATTAAATTATAGATATTTTTTATACCATATTAATGTAGTCTAATAAAAACTAGCAAGTTAAATCTATGTGGAATATTTTCTTAAGTTGATGAAATTAATTATGGAGTGATATATAAACATTAGAAATAAATTTTAATACAAACTATGTCTTGTCATATTTATATATATCTTTACAACTGTCTTGATCTACTTTTTTTTTAACTTGCATCAAATCAAAGATTTTTTTTTTTTTTTTCTGAAAGAAAACAGGAAAAAAATTAATTTTATACTAGCAAAAGTAAAACACATGATTTCTCCACTATTTTTTATGTGAGTAAACCGCGAGTAAAGATTATCTACTGTATTGATGGCAATATCACAGTGATATTTAGGCATAATTAAAAGTAATTTAACGTTTGAGTACTGAATGTTGACTTGGTCACTTAAGTCTTTTCAAAATAAAACATAAAGTCACAATAATCCATCAAAAGTTAAAGATGTGTCATAACTCATTTATCGTTAGTCAGTAGTTTTCCATCTTGATTTTACTTGACAAGTGAAGTGTTCCCTTATCTTGATACATTGCTCAAAGCCTACAACCATTTTCTGTTTCTTTTGCCCCCCTTCCCACCAATAATAACCAACAACCATTTTGTTGCCGTGGGCTTCTTAAGTCCAACAACTACCTTTTGTTTTTTTGTTTTTTCTCATTCACAACTCATTGTGTCGCATGATTGTTAAATTCTCCCATCGTCTCTCATCCACTCTTTTGGCCTATGATTCTCATTCCTTTCTGCTACCCATTTTCCATGCTATGCTCAACAGATCCTTAAAACATCAATGCACCTCACTCTCTGTGACTATATATATCCATCAATCTTAAGCTTGAACATCATTAATCAAACTCATATCACATGCACGTGGATGCAATTAGTGGTTTGATGCTTATAGAAGCTTGATTGATCATAGCATACGTTTGTGTTATTTTGGACTAAGCATTTTCATGTATCTTTAAATATTTACATCTTTGTGGATGGATATTAGGTACACACTATTAAGTTATTTTACCACAGAAAATGAAGTAAGATTCCGAAGTCTAGTAAAAGCTATATAACACACAGCTTGCAATCCTCAATATTTTAGAAGTTTCAGGCCACGTTTGATACATCGTTGAGAGTACTCTCGTAAATATATAAGATAGATGCACTTTTGATTCCCATGCCGTGCGGATTGTACTCTATCATAAATAACTTCTCCCTTTACTTGTAATTAGGCTCGTGCCCTGGACATGATGCACAGAGCTTTAGATTAAAAAGGAAACCAAAAAGAGAAAAGGTAGGTCTTCCATAAATAGAAACCCCAAAAAAAAAAAAAAAGACACAGAACCAAATGCAAAGGAAGCTCATCCCATTCTAAAGCTGATAAACAATACTAACTTCATATTCTTATAATATATATAGATTTACCATTTTTAAAATATTTTTCATATAGAGCATCATGTTCAAGAGATAAAAGTATTTTCTCTACTACGTTGAGTCTCATATTACTAGAAAGATATTTATATTCCTTTATTAATATATGGTCTTATTTTGATATTTAATTTCTACCTTCATTAGCAAAGAAACGTACCCATAAATTAATGTGATGCACTTTTAAGGATTTTTATTTTTATGTTTTTTGGGGACCAAAATCATGTATTTCAAAACCAGTGAAACAAAAAATCAAAAGGAAAGAATGCCAACAACACTTGAACAAGAAACAAAAAAGAAAACCTAAGAAGTCGAAAGAAAAACAAAAGTACCATAACAAAAACTAAGGATATACACAGGTTGGGATGAGTTGGGATTTGCTTTAGCCTGACTTCGGCTCGATTTCAACTTTGGAACAAAAATTTGTCCTAGGTCCGACCCAGCTTGAACTTGGCCTAATTATTATTAGGTTAGGGACGGGCCAATAGGGTCAACAAGCTAATTTTTTTTAAAGAAAAAAATAAAAAATTTATATTTTTATATTTGCTCAATTATTTTGGATATATAATCACTTTTTTATATGTTTTTTTTTTAAATTTATGCAATAAACATAAAAAAACATGAGTTCGAGAGAGAAAATAAAAATAAAAATAAAAAATATTAATATAATAGATAAAATTAAAAAAATATGTATTTTCTAATTTTAATTTTCTTACATGAATGTGATAACTATATTTAGAATAGTACAAACATAAATCTTAACCCCAGAGTTATCTATAATTTATAAAATGTTTAAAATGTTGGCTAAAATTATAAAAAGACCCTTAAAAAAGAACTTTTTCAATTAAGCCCTTATCTTTATATATATATATATATATACACATCGGGTTAGGCCGGTCTCGATAAAAAGGTTATTTTAAAACTTGTCCTAACTTGAGGTGTTGTCCTTACCCAACCTTGTTTCAATTTTTTATTTTATTTTCTTGGCTCGTCCCGACTCGATAGTGCTTAGGTAGAGCCAGGTCGACCGAGCGTGACGAACCTTGCACACTCTAACAGAAACAAAGCCAGAAAGCACACAAGCTATTAAAAAAACAATGCATAAAAAACTCAACCAATACCTTCCCTACTCCAGCAGAACTAGACTTGAGAACATCCCATGCAAGAAACTTAGCTAGAGGGAGTGGTGATGAACACACCCATCCATCTAGGTTCCTCCCCCTTTGTAGTAGATACTAATATCCAATCAACAGCTCTATTTCCTTGTCTTGAAATCAAAGAGAAAGAAATATCAGCCTTAGAGTTCAACAAAACTAGAACATCAAGCAAAACCATATAACACCTCCAATCACAACCAGCTAGCTTATTTTCTGTCACATGTACAGCTTTGCACAACTGATTTTCATGACAATCTTCCTCCCATTAAGATTAGGAACCATGAGTAAGGCTTTTCGAAGGGCCAAAGCTTCTGCCATAAAACTAGAGGTTGCATTCACGACTTCCCCATCTCTAAGAATCACCTCACCCTTATTGTTCCTACAAAATTATTCCAATACCTACATTATTCGATTTGGGAATGCACTTTTAAGGATGAGATGCATGCGAGTCTTAATTTAAAGAGGAAGAAATAAAAGAGGTGCAATTAATTAAACTCATGCACAATAAAACTAATTATTTCCACTTGGAAACTTTGGTGTTGGACAAGTCTTTTGACACATTTATATAAGTAAAAAAAAATTAATACATTTAAATATTAAAACTTATTTTTAATATATAAAATTAATTTTTTTTAGAATGTGGAGGTGCAATAAAAAATATTTTTTAAAAAAATAAATTAAAAAAATTGACTACTTTCTTTCACATTTCGTAAAATAAATGAGGAATGCGAAGTTTTCAATTGAAAAAAAAAAGGAAGAGGAAAAAAAGATGGGATGTATTGAGGGGGCAAGCGGAGAGAGTAGAAGTGGGGGTGTTTTTATATATAATAATATAACATAATATAATTTTTATTATAAAATATTAAAATATAATTATTAAGTATAAATTTATAATTTATAAATTTGTAAATAAAAAAATTTATATATAAGTATTTATATTTTTATTATCAAATTCCCTAATCAAAATATGATAAGTATATAGATCATTAGTAATTAATAATATTATAATAAATGTATAGTTTTTTAATTATTTTTTAATAAGATTTTAAAACATAATCTTTAAAAAGACTTTTGAAATACTTAAAAAATAGTAATATTTTAAAAAAATTATACACTTGTTATAATATTGAGAAATTATACAAATGTATGATTTAAAAATAAAAATAATAAGATAATATCATTTAAAAAATAATAAGATGTAAACAACTGCATATAAACAACTATATACAATTTTTTTTTCTATTTATATGTTTCGTTAATATTATAATAGCTTGTATATTTTTCTAAAATATTATTATTTTTTATAGAATTCAAGATTTTTTTAAAGAATATTTTTTAAAATGTTACTAAAAAATAATTATAAAATCATGAATTTATTATAATATTATAAGTACCCACTTAAGGCTAACCCATGTAATAAGAATAGGGTGAAGATATGAGTAATGTCAAAGGTTCGATTCTTCCAATATGTACTATGAAAAAAATAATATTATAAGTGAGTTATACATTTATTATATTTTAATTAAAAAATATAATAATAAAAACATAAGTAATTATATATAATTGTTTTTATCTATAAATTTATAATTTAAAAATTCATTATTAATATTTTTACTATAATATTTCATAATAAAGATTGAGTTATATTATATTATTATATATAAAAACCCAATATAGTCCCCAATATAAATCCCCTTTTTTTCCATTTAAGATTTCTCATTTAATATAAAAAGAAAATTAAGGAAACGTTGATAAAAATAGTCCACGTTCTGTTTTTTAATTAAAAAGCATTTTTTTTACTAAATACAAAGGTTATACCTTCGTGTTTGGTTAAAAATAATTAATTAATATATTAAGAATAAATTTTGATAGTTATATATATTAGATTTTTATTTTTTTGACTTTTGTGTGTCATGCATGCAATCATGTTGAGAGCAATCATACCAAATAATTGCACTACACATAATTATTCTGTATAAATTACATAAGTAAAATAGTGAGTAAATCATGTGTATCTTTTATTTATTTTTAAAATATATTACTTTAATTATAAATTTTTGATTAAAATATTTCTTATAAAAAATATGTAAAATGATATTTAAGTTAAAATATTTATATTTAAATTAATGAAAAATATTTTAATAAACAAATTAAATTAAATTAGAATACAAATTTTTGCATTAAAATTTTTTTATATATTTTAAAAATAAATAAAAATTTTATGTAATTTTAAAAAATTAAAAAAAATTTATGTAATTTACACAATAATTAATTATATGTCTAATTATCCAAAAGTTGAAAGCGGGCATGGTGACTTCTACTGAATTTCGTTAAAGTCTTGAAGACGAGCCCTGACATCAAAGTCTTGAGGATGGATCTCCTTGCAATTTGTCACAGACTTGAATTTTTCAACAAACCGTACGGCACTTAGATACACCCAGTAAGTATCTAAGTCAGCCTTTTTCCTTTAGATCCCACTAGGAGGCTTGATCACAAGAGGAAGTTAGTCAAAAAGTCGAGAGGAGAAAACTTAGCAAAAAGAGCTTGAAGAATGCTTGTATATTGCAAGAATGAGAATATAAACTGAAGTGTCTTCCCCCATGGCACTTGAAGGGTCTTTATAGCCTTTTACTTCCTTAATAGATGGTGGAGATCAATTTAATCTAACGGTCTGTAATAAATATCTAAAAGTTCTAGGATATGTACAAGAACCTAGATAGTTACATAATTGCCTAGAATGATCTAGAAGTCTCCTAAGAATTATCTAGATTTACAAGGATATTTATATGAAAAATTGTGTGGAGGATTCCAAAAGCTTTTAGGATCTTCTTCTATTGCACGCCCGTGTCATTCTCCTTCACCTAATTTTGTGATGCCCTCGTTGCGTCTTCGTATTGTTGAACCAAGTCTTTGTCCTTGTACAAAGACAACTCGTGCTCCTAACTTGTCTCACTATCAGGCAAGCCCTTCCAACACACCAAGTACTCTATGTAGTTCGGATGAGTATCCCTCCTTGGGATGACTCGATGCGTCAAGATCTCTTGGGCCTTTCGTTCATGTGTTATGATGATAGCAGTGGGAGTTCTCTTCAATTCATTTCTACCCACATCTTCTTTATCAGCATGGTAGAGCTTCAAGAAGCTTACATGGAAGATAGGATGTGCCTCAATATGGGATGGCAAGGTTACTCCGTATACAAGCTTGCCAACCTTCTTCTCAATTGAAAAAGGCCCTTCATATCTCCTTAACAACCCCTTATGTACTTTGCCATATGAGCGAAGAGTGTGAGGGAGGAGTTTCACTATAACCAAGTATCCTTTCTCATATTCCACGTGTCTTCTCTTATTGTCGGCCCACTTCTTCATTTTTTTGGCCGCCTTGGTTAGATAGGCCTTGGCCATCTCAGCTTTCCCCTTATACTCCTTGGCAAAAAAGAAGGCATTCGAGCTCTTCCCAGAATGTCTTAGCCAACATTTGGGGAGTCAATGGTTGTTGCCTAGTAGCTAACTCAAATGGACTTGCCCCAATTGACTCACTTCTTTAAAGATTATATGAAAATTGGGCCACATTCAGTAACTTGACCCAATTTCGTTGATTGGCATTCATAAAGTGCCTGAAGTATAACTCTAACAAGGCATTCACTCTTTCACTTTGCCTATCAGTTTGAGGGTAAAAGCCAATAGAGAAGTTTAATTCAGAGCTAAGTAGTTTGAATAACTCCTTCCAAAATCTCCCAATGAATTAAGTATTTCTGTCACTCACAATTGATTTTGAAATGTCCCAATACTTCACCACGTGCTTCAAAAATAATCTTGTTACATCTTCAGCATTATACTTTGTCAGCACAGGGATGAATACTTCATACTTACTAAATCAATCGACCACTACTATGATGTTGCCAAAGCCATCTATCTTCGGCAAGCCAAAGATGAAATCTATCAAGATACTCTCCTATGGTTGCTTAGGGATAGGTAATGGCTCCAATAGTTCAGCAGGCCAGTTTTGCTCCCCCTTATCTTGTTGGCACACAAGACAAGTCCTCACATACAACTTTGGGTGACCAACCCATAATGAATCATGACATTCCTTTAGGATTTCCTTCCTTAACTCATCTCACCTTGGCACATACAAGCATCCCCCTTGGGTATGAAGCAATCTATCCTCCAGCTAAAATTTCCTTATCTGCCTCCCTTCGCAAGCTCCACCAAGTTCTTAGCTTGTGGATCCTTTTCAAGACCCTCCTTAATGCACTCCATTAAGGGAAAGCTAGGTTGAGTCACGACAACAAGTTCAACTTTCCTACTTAAAGCGTCCGCCACCAAGTTTGCCTTTCTTGGCTTGTACTCCATCACGAAATCAAACTCGGCCAAAAAATCTTGCCACCTAGCTTGCTTTAGTGTCAAATTCTTTTGGTTGAGGAAGTAGCTTGTTGCCACATTGTTGGTCTTCACCACGAACTTAGACCTTAACAAATAATGCCTCCACATTCTTAGATAATGTATCACGGCGGTCATTTCTTTCTCTTGCACAGTGTACCACTTCTTAGTAGTAGTTTTCTACTTTTATAAGCTATGGGGTGTCCTTCTTGCATCAACACACCCCTAATAGTGAAGTTGGATGCATTAGTGTACACCTCAAAACTCTTAGTGTAGTCGGGCAATGCTAACACATGTTGCTTTATTACAGTGCACTTTAATTTCTTAAAGGCCTCTTAACACTTTCTATCCTATTCCCATAAGCGATTCTTCTTCAATAGGTCCGTCAATGGGGCTACCAAGGAAGAGTAGCCATGAATGAATCGTTTATAGTAGTTCACCAAACCAAGGAATGATCTTAGCTCGATGATTCCCTTGGGAGGCTTCCAATCTTGTATTACTTGAACCTTGGACTCATCCATCTTTAATTGTCCCTTGCCAACAATGTGCCCTAAAAACACTACTTCTTCTTGGGCAAAAGAACACTTCTTCTTTTTCGCGTATAGTTCATTATCTTACAAGACTTTGAAGACTTGACGAAGGTGTTGAACATGCTCTTCTAGGGTCTTGTTATAAATAACTATGTGTCATTGAAGTACACCACTACAAAGCGATCTAGGAAAGGTTGAAATACCTTCTTTATGAGGGTGCAAAATGTAACAGGTGCATTGGTAAGCCCAAAAGGCATGACACACGTAGTCTTTGGCTCATCTCCCTTGGCAATACAAACTTAGTAATATTTGGACCTCAAGTCAAGCTTGGAGAACCACCTTACATCCCCAAGTTGATTGAACAAGTCGGTAATGAGTGGGATGGGATACTTGTTCTTCACAGTAATCTTGTTTAATGCTCGGTAGTCGATGCACATGCTAAGTGACCCACCATACTTCTTTTGGAAAAACACCAGAGCACCATATGGAGCCTTCGACTGTTGGATATACCTAGCATCTAGCAACTCCTTTAATTGCCTCTTTAGCTTCTCTAGTTTAAGAGGCGCCATCCTATATGGTACGACGGTAGAGGGCCTTGCACTAGGTTCCAACTTAATCTTATGATCCACCTCCCTTGAACCTCTTTTGATAGCTCGGGGTTATTGCTCCCCTTTTCTTCCTTGAGCGCCACTAGGCGCCACCAAAAATGTAGGTTGTGCCCTCTTAAACCTTTTGCTCAATTGCATGGCAGATAAGGATCTAGCTTGACTCGTCTCATCTCGTGTCAAGGGCACTATGCGTAAGTTCCCTTCTTATAGAATGCACATGGTGTCAACAAAGGAAATTGACATAGCTTTTACTTTGTCCATGAAGTCCATACCCAATATAATTGGATAATTATCCATAAGAATAACAGTGAAGTCTAATCAGGCCAGTCCACTCACCTAGGTAAACTTTGACATTGCGCGCCACTTTACGGATCATCCTCGGAAGAGAGTTCATAGCCTTAAGCCATCTCAATTTTTGCTCATACTTAATCCCTAACCAGTTTACCTCCTTCTACTTTAGAAAGTTGTTTGTGGCACCAGTGTCTACCAAGGTTCGAACTTCATTACCACCGACCTTAGTTTGTACAAACAAATGCTTTCTTCTCAATCTTGGGCACCTCCACTTTAGCTTAGATGGCATTAAGGACTTGCAAAGAGCTCACTTCCCTTTCTACTTCTTTCTCCTCGATCAATGCGGAGAGCTTGCTCTTCTTGGGGCAGTCTCGAATCAAATGAGGACCCTCATAAAGGAAGCACTTTGGTGGTGGCTTTTAACCATTCTTCTTGTTCTTCAAACCCTTCTCTTTAGGCTTGAAAGACTTGAAGGCATTATCCTTGCCTTGTTTGCCTTCTCCCCCACCTTTATCCTTGTCCATCTTGGCCTTGCCTTTGTCAAGCTTTCGAAATTCGATGAGGGATTCAACAATGGACATGGCAGTGGCAAGGTCTTTTGCATCGCATTGCTTTAATTCCAGCTTGGCTCATTGTTGTGATCCATCCATGAAAGAAAAGAATGCCTCAGAGTTAGGATAGTTAGGGATCTCCAAGAGCACATCAGAGAACTCCTTCACATAGTCTCGAATACTTTCTTGTGTAAGACGCCTCAACCTTGCTCTCGCATCTCTTTCAGCATGCTTAGGATCGAATTGCTTGTTGAGCTCATTCTTGAACTCATCTCATGTATCAATGGTGTAAGTGTCTCTCCCAATATCACTATGTCTCCTCCTCTACCATAACATAACAGTGTCCTCTAGGAAGAGAGATGTGCTATCAATCTTCTTGGCATTCTCTATGATGCCTAGTGCACTGAAGTATTACTCCATGCTCCATAGGAAGTTGTCGATCTCCTTCATATTCCTTTCCTATTTGTACGCCTTGGGTTTAGGAACATTTACCCTCGAAGGAGCGGGAGTTAAAGTAGAGGCGAAAGCTTCTCCATTCTTAGCATTCGCCATCTTTATCAGAGTCACCTCACTCTTCAGTTCCCTAAACTCCCTTAATATCCTTTGAAGTTCCTCCTTAAGAGTAGCATTTTCATTCTTAAAAGAAGCAAGTTCATTGAGGAGGGAGTTATACATGGCCTTACCTGATTGGGTAAGTTGCTCCGTCGCCTAGTTTAAGGCTTCTTGCATCTGCCCACGAAGCTCTTCATTCCTTCTTTCGAGCTCTTCGATGTAAGCATCATACTCCTCCGTTCGAGCATTGATCTCCTTGAACTTGTCTTAACTTTCAGCAACTGCAATCTCCATTCTCACGAACCTTGTGTCAAAATCCCCTAAGTCCTCCACCTTAGATGGTTTCTCAGACCTTGACTTGCTTTCTTTCTTCTTTGAGACCTTCTCTTGTTCCATACTATGAACGTGAGTAGTTTCGCTTGCCATCTCCACTTTAGCAAAAACTTCTCCCAAAGAAACGAACAAGGCTATGATACCAACAGTCATGGACTTGGATTTTCCAACCAACCGTGTGGCACTTAGATATACTCAGCAAGTACCTAAGTCACTCATTTTCCCTTAGACCCTATTAGAAGGCTTGATCACAAGATAAAGCTAGTCAGAAAGTTGAGAGGAGAGAACTTAGCAAAGAGAGCTTGAAGAATGCTTGTGTATTGCAAGAATAAGAGTACAAACTAAAGTGTCTTCCCCCATGGCACTTTGGGGATATTTATAACCTTCCACCTCCTCAATAGACGATGGAGATCAATTCAATCTAACGGTTTACAATCAATATCTAAAAAGTTTAGGATATGTACAAGAACCTAGATAGTTACAAAATTGCTTAGAATGATTTAGAAGTCTCCTAAGAATTATCTAAGTTTACAAAAATATTTGTATGAAGAATTCCAAAAACTTTCAGGATTTTCTTTTATTACATACCCATGTCAAGTTGCATGGATAATTGCAGGGGTTGATTTTTTTTTTTTTGGATTTGATTATGATTATAAAGATTGATTCAATTTTTTTAAATTTTTTTCTTTTAGAGATTAAAAAATAATTACAAAAATAAAAATTATAATTATGAAATCAAAAATTTTAATTGTAAGAAAAAATTATATTTTAAAAATTTTAATTATTTTGTATAATTAAATTTTTTAAAATATAATATTTTCTTATAATTAAAATTTTCATAATTACAAACATTTTTAATTAATTTTTTTTGCCTCGTATAAAAAAAATAAAAAAAAAAACATTAAATGGACCCGGAATACTACTTCAGAAAATCCATCCTCTTTGCCTGTATCTCTTTTTCCAAATTTGCAAATCAGTCCATTTTTCTTTTCCCTTGTTCACACACTGCTCGTTGTGTCTGGACTGGAGAGAAGCTGAAACCGTTTCTCATCCCCTCCTCTGTCATTCTCTTTCTGCTATTTTATTTCCATTCTATGCTCAACAGATCCTCAAGACATCAATGTAACCCACTCTCTATCACTGTATATATTCATCCATCTTAAGCTTCAACATCATTAATCCAACCCATATCACATTCACATGGATGCAATTACTGGTTTAATGCTTCTTGAAGCTTTATTGATCATAGCAGCAATAGTGGCCTATAAAGCTATCAGATCTCCCTCTCATTCACCTCATGATTTCCATTCTGTTCCGGTTGATAAGTAAATGATTTACTTTCTTAGATTCGTCTCTCATTTGTTGATTTTATTCTCATTTCTTGCTATTATTGTCTGATTAATTTGCTGCTAACCCAATATACTCTGTTTTAACCCCACTCACGTTCGTTTTCTTGTCATTTCTTGCTACTACTGAATTAGTTGCTCCTAACCCAATGTTTACTGATTTTTGTTTTCTAGCTCTAACGATGATGCTGTTCCAATTTCTATGGATTCTTCTTCATCTTTTGATATTACTGTTGCTCATCCTTCTGGAACCAAGTATGAAGTCTTCCTTAGCTTCAGGGGGGAAGACACGCGTGATAATTTTACTAGTCATCTTTATGCAGCGTTATGCAAGGCAAAGATTCAAACTGTCATCGATAACAGACTTGAAAAAGGAGAAGGAATCTCACCAGTTCTTCTGAGAACAATAGAGGAATCAGCGATATCTGTGATCATTTTCTCAAAAGATTATGCTTCTTCAACATGGTGCTTGGATGAGCTCGTCAAAATATTGGAATGCAAGCAGAAATATGGAAGGGTTGTGATACCAGTTTTCTACAACATAGATCCATCAAATATACGAAAACAGAGTGGGAGTTATGGAGCTGCATTCATCAAACATGGGCAGAGATTCAAGAACAAGAAGCACAAAGTGCAAAGGTGGAGGGACGCCTTGACTCAAGCGGCAAGTCTCTCTGGATGGGATTCAAAGAATATCAAGTACATAGCTTCTAATCATTCTTTTAATACATTTCATAAATATTCCCTTGGGTGTTTGCTTTTGGCCTTCCATTTTTGTACCCTTGTTTTAGCATTTTCATAAATATTGTAGCATACATTTAAGTGATACCAAATTGTCCTAGTTGTTTTTATTTATGTTTTGTTTCTGTTTACTTACTTTTATATATACCTTTATATTTCTTTTTAACTTACATTCTTGCTAGGCCTGAATCCAAGCTCATTAAAGAAATTGTCAAAGATATTTTGAGCAAATTAAATCATATGTCATCATGTCATTTTGAAGGATTGGTTGGCATTCATCACCATATTGAGAAAATTGAAGAGTTGCTATCAGAGGTTCGCATTTTAGGAATATGGGGCATGGGTGGTATAGGTAAGACCACACTTGCCAAAGTTATATTTCAGAAGTTGAAAGCACAATTTGAGTCTTTCTCCTTTGTTGAAAATATAAGAGAACAATTAGCAGGAACGGGATTGGAACAAGTACAGAAAAAATGTCTTTCAGAATTATTAGAAGACAAAGACATAGACACCTATGACGTTAGATCCTCTTTTGTGAAAAATAGGCTTCAATGCAAAAAGATTCTTCTTGTGCTTGATGATGTGGACAGTTCAATACAAGCTGGAGATTTAATCAAACTGTGTGATTGGTCTGGGCAAGGAAGTAGAATAATTATCACATCAAGAGACAGGCAAGTGCTTAAGAATGCTTCACCTTATGATGGAGCTTACGAAACATATCATGTTCAGGAAATGAATTTCCATGATGCCCTTCATCTCTTCAGTTTAAGAGCCTTTAAGCTAAAAGAGCCAACTAAAAGTTATGTGAAGTTATCAGACTGGGTAGTGCATTATTGTCAAGGAAATCCATTGGCTCTTATAGTTTTGGGTTGCTTCCTTTATGGTCGAGGACAAGAAGAATGGGAAAGTGCTTTGGAAAAACTAAAACAAGCTCCACATAAAGACATTTTTAATGTCCTAAAACTGAGTTTTGATGGACTTGATGACAAACAGAAGAATATATTTCTTGACTTGGCATGCTTCTTTAGAGGACCAGATAAGTTTCGTGTGGATCATATAGGAGACTGCTATGACTCTTCTGCATATATTGAGATAAGTGTTCTTAAAGACAGATCCCTTGTTTCAGTTAATGAATTTGGTTATATTGAGATGCATGATCTAGTGAAGGAAATGGGCCAAGAAATTGCTCGCCAGCAATATATTAATGATCCTAGAAATCCCATTAGGCTATGGAAGCATGAGGATATTTATCATTTTTTGAGGAACAACACGGTAATAGTAAATTTATTTTTAACTTTCCTTTCTCTGTCTACTTAATGTAAACTGTTAGGCAAATTTTAGTATTATCTTTTGATTATTCCAATTTTGTTCTTAATAAAATTTAGTTAACAGGCTTCATCTCTATAAAAGTATATTCTTAATTTAAGTGACTAAAATTGTTGGAGTTAGAATCTTTGAGAAAGATCTTTTAAAAGATGATATTAATTTTATAAATTTATTTAATGTTGGGATACAGGCTGAAAGAAAGTTTAAAGAAAGTGCGTGTACAACTTAATTAGAGCATAAAAAGCAATTGATTTAAATTTTATATAATGTTTTTGGCTAGCATTTTTTTTTTAAAGTAATCATCTTCATTTATATAATAACTCCTTCCTTGATTTTCTTATTGCTAGGCGACTGAAACAATCCAAGGTATATCTCTAGACATGAGTAAGACTAAGAAGATTTATTTGAAAGCTGATGCCTTTGAAAAGATGTACAATTTGAGAATCCTTCGATTTTTTAAGTCTGATCCTTCAGAGCCTTCGAAAGTGTATTTCTCTCAAGGCCTTGATATTCTTCCAGAGGAATTAAGGATCCTCCAATGGGTAGACTACCCTCTACCATATGTGCCATTGAGCTTTTGTGCAGAAAGTCTTGTGTATCTTCAAATGCATAATAGTCATCTCCAAGAACTTTGGGACGAAAATCAAGTACATATTCCTAACTATATAAATTTGTTATTTATGTGTTATTGCTCTTAAAAGTTACAACTAATTATATTTCATATAAAATGTGTAGTTGTCTAAATTAGTTACTTTTCCTTCCATTGCAGCATTTTCCAAATTTAAAAATCATTGACCTTCGTGGTTCTGAGCTCCTTACGGAACTCCCAGATCTCTCTCATGCTTCCAATATCACAGAAATAATGCTTGCTGGTTGCGTTAATTTGCTTCAAATTAATTCCTCAAAATGCCTCGTCAAGCTCAGATCTTTAACGTTAGGGGGATGCAACAAGCTAAGAAATGCTGGGATTTTGACCGTTTGCAGCCAGTTAAGGTTTCTGGAATGGACGCAATGTCCTCTACAATCACTCCCATTGACATATTGTCTAAGTAATCTTGTTATTCTTTCAATGCCTGATAGTCAATTGGAACAACTTTGGGATGGACAACAGGTATGCTAACCAGCTATATTGCCTTTTTGTTTTCTGTATTTCTAGCTTCTTCCCTATGATTGAGGAATTGTTATCCTAGACCAAACATTTTCATGTATCTTAATTATATATTTGCATCTTTGTAGACGAATATCAGGTGTACATTATTAAGTTATTTTGCCGTATTTTGTAAATGTTCTTGCTGTTAAAAGTTGAAGTCAAGTCCTTCACAAAGTGTTTCCTGATTATATATCTTAGTAGCTACTTCCTCTCTATTACAGCATTTTCCCCATTTAGAATACATCGACCTTACTGGATCCAAGCACCTCATTCGAATGCCGGATCTCTCTCAAGCACCAAATATCAAAAGAATAAATCTTAGCGATTGTACAAGTTTGCTTGGGCTTTATTCCTCAAGTTTTCTTTCAAATCTCGAGATTTTAAATATGGAAGGTTGCAACAAGCTGATGAGAATGAATTTCTGTTGGGACCAAAGCCCTTTACAATCTTGGCCAGTGAACTTCTGTACGCAGGAGCGTAGCATTCTTCCTCATCTTTTCTTGATTGGGTTTAAAGTGGAAAAGATTTGGAGTGGAAATCAGGTATTGCCAATCTTGATAGTTTTTTTCTAGTTGCTACCCCATAAGCGAACCAGATACTTTTATATAACAAGTGCCTAACACAACACATCATTTTTTGACATACTTAACAAATAACACTAAACTAACAAAAATCTTCACTTTTTTGAATATGTGAAAACTTCCCACATCGTTTCTTATTCTTTTTTATTATTATTTGATAAGTCTGTCTGTAACACATTATTCTTAAATATATGCCTATGCAAAAGAATTTCTAAGGGATCGAAGTTCATAAGTTAACCTATCTAATCAGGTTTTCAATCCTTTTTATTACAGCATATCCCAAAGTTGTCATGGATTAAGCTAAATGGGCGCAAACATCTCATTGAACTCCCTTACCCCTCTCAGACACCAAATTTTAGAACTATTTATAGTTGTGAAAATTTGGTTCAAACTCATTCTTCAAGTATCCTGCTCCTCCTCCAAGAAGTATATTTTGATGGTTGCAACAAGCTGCGGCATGTAAACCTTACTTGTAATGTTCATCCGAGAAGCTTAGGGACGTTAGTGATAGCTTGCAACTATTTTGATCTTAAAAAATTGACATTCAGTAAAGCAATCATAAGGTTGTCCATATCTGATGACGGCAACATCTATGGTTTTGGGTTCAAAGCTATATCAGTGGCGTTCACAAAGACGAGGGATTGCATGGATGTTATTGAGTTGGGACAAAGCTTGTCCTCTTTGCTTCCATTTGTTCACAAACTTCGTTGCTTTAATATAACTTCTTCATCATTTGAGTTTGAGAGTTTCAGCAACATTTATATGTTGGGTCTTAGGCATAGTAATCATCTTGTCCCCTTCCCGGAAAAGGAAGTCACAACTCTGGAATTGTGGAACAAGGGACAAATGTTCGAGGTCAAAACAAGTTCAAGGAAGGGATGCGTGAAAGGAATAAGAAAGAGGGAAAGGGAAGCGGGGATGGGATTGGTCCCTGAAAACTCAACACAACTTGATTGTGATTGTACTTCTGATTTAATATCTAAAGTTCCCAACACCATCACCCGCTGGTTATTATTAACAGATTTGTCATCACAAGGAAATGATTTTGTAAGTGTACATGGCGGCATGCCTGGGCTTTCATCTTTGAAATCACTCGCTGAATCTGATTGCTCAAGGCTTCAACCTATAATAGATCTTACATTCCCACTGAATGCAAAACCAATGAAGTTTGATATTCGATTTAGTCAAGAATTTAATCAAAGTGATTCAAACCATGTGTACATTTCGCCTGATGGTTTCTGGTCTTGCATTGAGATAGTCAAAGACTCAAGAATGAGATTATATGCATGGGACTGTGACAGTGACAGTGACAGTGACAGTGACGATGACAGTAATGATGACGACGACAACGACCATGATGACAATGGTGGTACGGATGAGGGATTCTAATGTGACAGCTCATAAGACTATCAGGATTCAGGAGCCAAAATGTGATGTCTGTTACAATAAGTCGTTACTTTCATTAACACACACACACACACACACACATATATATATATATATATATGAATGCATATAATTTTGTTCATGCTTACCATTTCTTGGATATCACTTTTTGGTATGATATCTTACGTTTTAGACTTTAGATTATCAAGGATTTATTACTTTAACAATTTCTTCTTAACATAATTTTCTTTTTCCTTTTTCTTTACATTCTTGTCTCCTATACCTAATCGTTCTCTAGCTTAAGTTGTTCTGTTTGTTTTTTCAGTTTCCTAATGTCATGTAGATTTGTGTTTTGTGCATAATTCATGTACTGTTTTTTCTTTTAATCTTGGAGGCTCACAAGACTTGTTTTTGTATACTTCTTCATAAAAAGTCATAAAGAATTAACTGATTAAATAAACTCCACATGCCCCCTAAAATTATAAACTAAAAAGAGGAATTGCATGCGTCTTCATAATTTCTTGCTTTTGTTAGTATACTCTCTGTGCTCATCATGACTGTCACGAAGCCCCTTTTGGTAATAAACTTGAAATCCCAAGCCGAATTGCATTGTGTGAGGCAAATCAGCAAGGTAGTTCATAGAGGGAAATGCAAACATTTGATATCGGAAATCGCATATCAAAAGAATAGGAGAAAATTCACGAAAAAATAACTCTCAAGTTTCAAATAATTAAAATGTAAAATTAAGTGATTGTAGTGGGTTGTCAATTGCATAATTGAATTTCATAAGTTGATTTTAGCGTATTATATGGTTCATAGTTCATTTGAATGTATATAATATGATTCAAGAAGATTTTCCAAGAGATCCAATTGACCTTTGTTGCTATATATGCCTATATATAGAAAAATTTCATCTCAAAAATTAGACAATACTTTGCAAGAAATTCTTGACTTCTATCCATATTAATTATGAAAGTATGATTTGACAGAGGACAAATTTCAATTACACTACCTCAGCAATCAACAGTATATACCATCGTTTTCCTGTTGTAACAAAAGATATGAGCATGGAAATCTAATGTTATCTAAACCAATAAGCTGATGCTGCTCTACAAAATGTCCCCACAACTATGAATATTAACAGAAAAATTCAGCAACAAATATTTTGCCTTGTTTGGTGGTGGCCACCACATTCTTCAGAAGCAGGTGATGCTTTCCTTGCTTTACATCAATTCTGTTCTCTCAACCTGAACCCTATCTTGTTCTCTGGTCTAGGTTGTTGTGTTGGTTTGTTTGTAAAAGTCTAAACTTCACATCACGAATCTTGAAGAAGATTTGAGCTCAGCACTATTTGTTATTTTAAAACGAAGTATTTTGAAGAAAACTTAATATCTAAAGTTAAAAGTTGAAATCACTTGTTCAATCTGATTAGCTTAGATAATTGTCCTAAAAAACGAGTATCATGGAATGCTTAGCACGTTCTTCTTACTTAATCAACTCATAAACATGTCTTTGATTTATAGATTATATCTTTTCCTTTCTTTGTCTATTAAAAAAAAAGTTTTTCTATAATTTTATCTTTTAAAATAACTAAAATTATAGTAGCCGTTCTGTTTAATTTGGTTCGCCAAATAATTTTTGAAAATCAATTTTTTTTTCCATTTTCGCGTTGCTTTTTACTAATAAAGAGGAAATGCTAATGGATGCAACAATGAGCCTACACCAGGTAGCAAAATAATTAGTAATTAGTATATGCATACATGTATCAATTTAGGGTGTGATTTTTATTAATCAATCGTTGAATTAGAAATAACTAATATGTTGATTTTGCGAGTTATATAATTTTTTTCCCAAAAAAATAAAGTAGATAATAAGAAGCATCAAGAATATATTATATATTAAATTTACGATATTTGCATCTGAGTTTATAGCAACTAGTTAACAGGATTAATTAGTGAGGTACATACGTTTGTAGAGGTTGTTAAATGTTATGATTTTGGTAATCTACTAGTTTTTATAGTTTTCTTTCTAAGATGAAAGCAAGATAATTATATGTTATATATAGTTATAATTTATAGAAAAATGAAAAAAAGTGAAAATAACCATTTCATTTGTTAATTAGTTGAAGCATTCAAAGGATAAGGATATAAGAAGGCTGTGAAAATCATGAGTTGTGCTGCCAAGATCTACGCCTTCCAAAGAGAGGACAGTCCTTTTTTTTTTTTTTCCAACAATTCTCTACTATACGGCAAAATCAAAACTTGTGGAAACCATTGGGAAAGAGAACGAGAAGGTGGTTATATGGTGGGAAAATATTAACGTGTTTGAATAGACGTTGGGGATGCTTGAAAATTATGTTTGCCAACCATGGTATGTAGAAACAACAAATTGTTATTTCGTCCGAAATGTGATTTGAAAGAATGCAAATGCTTATCCAAACATGCAGTTGAGCCACCAGGTCACTCCAATGTCACTGTAGTTGTAGAGTATGAAGGCAGAGTCTCAGATTTTAATAGGGTTACCTAAAAATTATGCTATTTACTTCTCATATTGGAAGTAGAAAAGTCTACTAGAATTAAACATAATATTTGACGAGAGGTATTTATATCTGACCAAATAATCGTTAATTTTGTATAGACTCAATTTCGGGTAAACGAGGAATAATCATGTTATGTTAATTTTTCATTAGGACGCATCTCTGATAGATTAATGTATTAGTAGACTTGACATGTCTATCTTAAATAGATCAAACTAATTTTTTTAAAAATCCTCTCATGATTTTTTTTTTTTTAGAATTTATTTTCCAACATTCATATTACTTGGACCAAAATAAAAAGAAAAAGTCCATTGGAAAAAAGGCAATAAAGGACATTTATAAATTCCTCCATGAGAGTTTGGATGAAATTATCAGATAATTTGTCCACTATTATGTCCCAAAAAAAATATCACTTAAGCCAAATCTCTTCCACCTATAATTAGTATGCAGGCGGTAGCTTTTTGTGCGGAAGTGTTGCATTAGAAGAACAAGACCATATCAGATGTAACTGACAGTAAATTTTACACTGATCTAAAATCAAGCAGCATTAGATTTCATGTCACTAAAACCCCTTGATTTCGCGAAGATCTCCAGTACCAAATATCATACCACTGAGTGGAGAAGACTTTCCATCACTTATTCTAATGATGCACAATGGTAATCCACAAACTGCAGAGATTTTGATAGTTACTAACGATATTAGCCGGTAGTGTCCTAGTAAATGACTTCTAACTTAAAAAAACATAAATAAAGTCTTACAACAAACTTTCAAGCAGAAAGAGCAACATAAAACAATAAACTTCAGGGGAATGTAAAATTCCAAAAAAAAAAATTCAGTTTAAGACAATATGAAGCCTACAAGCTTATTCAATATCTTTTTTTCCCCTTTTAAAGCTACCCAGACTAACTAGATCTCACTGGAGGAACAATAAATAACCACATCCGACTATCATACAAAAATGATTAGTTGCAAAGAAGCGAAGTCCGTAAGGACCTCATCCTTAAGATGCAAGAACTCATAGTAACATCTCAGCAATCTGAATGGCATTAAGTGCAGCTCCCTTGCGAATTTGATCCCCACAAACAAATATGTCCAACCTGTGTGTAATTCCATTCCACCATTAATATAAAATGCTTATGATAGAGTACAGCGCTAACTAAAAGATTATGGAGTGAATTGGTTCCACCATTAATATACTGCAGTGAAAGAGATTTACCCTTGATTCCCATCTTGGGACAAGTCACGGCGGATTCGCCCTACAGCAACATCATCTTTATTTGAGACTTCCAATGGAGTAGGAAAATGATTCGATGCACGGTCATCAATAACCACTACACCTGGAGCGTTCTTTAGAATATCTCTTGCAGTGTCCTGAAGCAATTGAAACCAAATCAACTCAGGTGAGTGACACCCCAATTTTTGGACAAGATTTCTCATAATATTCAATGTATTCTTCCATAAAGAACTCATTGAGATTTTGTTGCAAAGATTCATTGCTTTTGAGCTGGGTTAGGCTAGAGAGAATGAGGAGGAGGGGGCTGGGTGAAATAAGATTTAAGGAAAAGAAAAGGCCAGAAGAAAAAAAATTTCAATCCCAGGCGAGTTTACACCAAGTTAATGGAGGCGCCCCCCCGCCCCAAAAAAAAAAAAAAGGAAAAAAAGAAAAAAACGAGTTTGATTACATGTTGACTCATTTTCTTGCTTTAAACTCGTCCAAGTCATAAGTTACTTATGATTTTAACATGGCCCCTACTAGCAGCAGCCGCTGTCAGCATGTGGCTAGCCCAGAGGACTGACACTTATATTTGAGAAGGGGATGCTATGTGTTAAGTCTTTTTTACCAAGAAGGATGCTCTGCTTTTTCTATATGCAGCACCATCCATGTATTATTTTTTTTTACAATTTATAAGCAGCAAAACAAATATGTGACTATTAAAATCTAACAGTCTTATGATGCTTCCAATTTTGAAATTCCCAATTCCTAAATGTGCACTACAAAAGGACAGGAGTCCAGACACAGCTTGGAACCATTGCCATTTGCGATGCTGTTGCCCTTGATGTAGAAATGGATGGTATTCAAACCTCCTTAGATGATGTTTAGAGCCCTAGACTCATAAATTTATTCATCTTTGACATTTATGATTAAGTGTTTGATGTTGTGTATTATGTTCAATACATTTTTATATTGGTTATTGGAGTAATGAGTTACGTTAAAACTTGTAATTTGATAGCCAAGTCTTAACCATCCTGCATCAGTTTTTCATATGATATGTTGTATCAGTATTTACATATGTGCTAAGTACGTCAATTAGGTTAGAACCCGATGCTTTATCCAAAATATTAACCCCAAAAATTCCCAGTATATCACACACTTGAAGTTTTCAAAGCTTGAGAGCCTCCTGGCTCATGCTTATAGCTATTCCTGTTTCATCCCAAATCAAAAAGTAAGTTATGCCTATATTACTGAAAGATGAATCCGTAGTCAACCCAAGGCATCTGTTGGCTGTGGGTTAGTTCTCACATTTATCCTAGGCTAACACCCAAAATAAATCAATATAGATGAAACAGAGAAACAGAATGTATGTTACCTAATCAATCACTTTGATTAGAGAATTGAATAGGTGAAATGTATTGAGAACATGAAAGAAATATCGTGCACAGAAAATGCAGTAACATTCTGAACTTTACCAAGAGCAAAAAGACAACACAGAACATACAAGCCTAATTCTTTTACAAGTTTCAGAGGCGGAAAATATTAATGAGTCCAATTTATGTGTTAGAAATATGGAACAAGGTATTTAGATCTGAGAAAAAAATGCTTTATCCAGCTTCATGGGGATGGAAAAGCCGTGTACTTTCGGCCATATTCCAAAAACCATAAAACATGACAACATAAACTACCTCATCAAGGGGTTTCTCAAATTGAAGATTTACACTCTCAGCATGAGCCCGCATGACAGGAACTCGTATGCACGTAGCAGTTACTTTAACATCCTCGTCATTCTGCAGAGGTGTGAAATAAAATACACAATGAAAGGCTCCAAAATGAAAATATTGTAAAATAAGCTAATAAAGAAAATTCATTTTCAACTTACCCAAATTTTTCTTGTCTCCTTTACCATTTTCATTTCCTCTTCGTTATATCCATTTGAGAGAACAGATGCATTGTGCGAGAACAGATTAAAAGCATACTGCAAAATAACATTATTAGAAAGCATTCCTTCGACCTCTGATCATAAAAGGTATGTCCAGAAAAGGGCAAACCTGTTCCTTAAATATTTTACAAGTTGGTGGCCTTCCTTCCAATACCTTGATTCACACAAATGGAGATAATTCATTATTGAAGGCAATGAACCTCTCAAATGATCGTATTGGTAAAACTTGAACAAAAATGACAATCTACTCATAGACAGAACCTCACGAGTTTGCTGCTGAAGCTCTTCCATTGCAGCAGCACCAGCACCGCTAGCAGCCTGATATGTGCTAACAACCATACGCAATACCTGAAATATTCCGTAATGGTTCAGAACGAATCAAGCATGAAGAAAACATGAAGGATACAAGCATATAACTAAACATAAATTCATAATCAAGCATGCTGATATTGATAGTACACCCAAACTCCGATTTTATCAAATGCCCTGGTGATAGGATGAATTGTTAGGTACAGTAAGAAATGACAATTTCGAATTAAATTTCATTCACAATATGCATTGATCAACGAGTAATCGATATCTGGATTCCAAAATCAGACTGAGTGAACAACACCAAAAGTTACGATTGATTAGAAACAGAACACGTCTCAATTCCTATCATAAGCCCGAAAAACCAATTCCAACTTCGCACCTTAGCTCGTCGGTGAAGAGGAGTAGCGGCCATTAAGCAAATAATGGTGGAGCAATTGGGGTTAGCAATGAGCGCCCCTTTACCCATTCCAAGCTTAATATTTTCCATGGCCTCAGGATTCACTTCTGGAATCACAAGCGGCACCCTGTCGTCCATCCGGAACGCCGAGCTATTATCCACCACAATGGTCCCTCGATCAACAGCAATGGGCCCAAACTCTCTGCTGGTCGAACCGCCAGCACTGAAGAGAGCAATATCAACGCCATCGAAGCTTTCCGGGGTGAGTTCCTCGATGACATAGTCTTTGTCATCGAAGGTAAGGCGCCTGCCGGCGGATCGTTTAGAAGCGAGCATTTTGATGGAACGGTAAGGGAAATCGCGGTCGGAGAGGACGGAGAGGAACTCTTGGCCTACGGCCCCAGTGACGCCGACAACGGCGATAGAGGGTCCGGTTTCTTGAAGGGACATGCGGACTTTGGTAGAGATGGCGAATCTTCTGGGTTTGGAAGGGGTTAGAGGGGTGGTTGCAGAAAGAAGGTGGTTCTGGAGAGGAAGAGAGAGAGTGGTCATTGTGGGAGAATGTTCAGAATGAGAAGAGACGGAGATGGAAGAAGAAAGTGGAATGAACTAGGGTTTAAGGGGAGAGAGAGAGAGAGAGAGGGTTTTAGAGAATAAGATGGGACTGTAATGGCGGCTGTTGCAAAGTGTCTTTGATTTCAAAAACAGAGGACGAGCTGGGCCGAGACGGTGGGGCGGCACGTGGAATTGGAAATGGAAGCTGAGACTCAAGGGTCGAGGGCAAAATGGATTCATACTACGAGAATTATTACATTGAATCAGATCCCCTCCCATAATGTCTCCCGTGTTGTCTGCAGTGCAACTGCATCTTCACCGTGGAATGCATCTAACGGCCCAGGAGAGCGAGCCTGCCCCCACTAACACGAAGCTGTGCGTTTTGACAAAAAAGAAATGGATATTAAATGCAAAACAATGCGTTTTTTCATGGAGGCAAATATGTTGAGAGTTCCCTCCATTTTTGTGTCTCCATTTTTCTCTTCCATCTGTTTTTCCTCCTTTCGCTCCTTCCTCAAATGCTGTCTTCCCTGTCCCATTGATTGCAGCCGAAGTGCTTGATGGTCCATTACTATGCTTTCCTTAAGAAAATCACCATTCCAACTATTGACATTCTTTATGTAAAGGTGAATTTTATTGTCTCCATGTTGAACAAATGCAAAAGCATGTTGGCCCTCTGAAATTGATAGAGCATCACTAATAGTTGCTGCATTATTTATTTTGTCCACCACCACCACCAGCTCACCTTTATTTTTTAATTTGAGTAGAATAATATGGGAACTAAGATTTAAAGCAAACATTCCTAGAAGCTTCGATGGTAAAAGTACTGCCTGTCCAGATGAATCCTCGATGAGCTCTGAAATATGTTTCTGTTTGTAGCTAATATCTCCATTCCTGAGGCTTATTGTTACTATCTTTGACCTGAAGTGTAGTCATCCAATACCGCAAGCACATCACTGGAGACTAATAATAATTCCCCAAAATTACCACAAGGAAATGCTGCATCATTATTCTTTAACAAGTCTCTAAACTCTTAGTATATTTTTCCAGTGCTATCCATGAAACAAGTTTTTTCCTGCACAAAATAAACGTGATTAAGACTCCTGGAATATCAATTCAACTATCAAAATCCACAGCCTCCTTTGACAATAACATAACCATATGTCCAAATTCACTCCTATAGCTCGTAGAGAACAGTTAGACCTGATAAAATTGGATGATTTTCCTTCGGAATCCATAGTATGCACAAATTCCAGCATTGTAGTTTTATTTTTTCACCAATTTCTTAAAACTCCCTCAATCCATAGGAAGTAGACTATTGAAAAGTATTAAAAAAAAGAAGCTTGCACTGATTGTTCCAAACAAAACTCTACCTTTAATTCCACAATCTAAACACTAGCATTTTTGTGGCTCACATTTAATTACAACTACAGTAGCAAAAATGACGATTTAAAATGGGCAAAATTGAAGTAAGAAGCTAAATTTCCTAAATATAAAACGGAGCTAGGTGTTATCGGCAAGTCGAACCATGAGTTGACTGACAAATCAATTACTTGAACCTAGAAAAAGATGAATAAGAAGATGAGGGTAATAACTTTTGAGTATAATAAAGAGAGAGGGAGAGTGGGAGAATGAAGAACACCTTCTATTCCATAAGCCAAGCCTTTATATAGGTAAATACATGGGTGATAAAATTAATTAAATAAAAAAAATAATTCCTAAATAGTAGGACATGACTTGCAACACATTAGCCACTACATAGACTCCATAAAGCATTTTATCTCCTAAAATGGTGCAACATGGGAAAATGCTAAGCAACATGGAGAACATGGGTTAGTGGATAACTTAATGGTAGAGTGGGCAACAAGCTAGGACATGTGGCAAGCAAAATACTTAATTAAATTTTATATTTTTCTCAACAGAGGGACACTCATGGCCAATGAAGACAACTTAGAGATGAAGAAGACCATTCGTTTTGTTGAACGTCGCTGCCTTGCTAGACGTCATTGCCTATCTGCATGCGAAGAAGGAAACAAGGAAGAAGGTGGGAGGGCTTCATTTGGGAGACATAATGCAAAAATAATCCAACGCACCGTTTTGGAGAGCAACGTGACTCTTTTTGTGTCGTGAGATAAATCCAATGGCTAAGATTTTGCACGGGGAAAAACACAGGATAAGTCCGCGGAAAAAGATCCGAATCCATTATTACGTATATCTTTTGTTAGATTTGATTTAATTTTGTTTTCAAAGTGTTATTTTGTCTCTAACATCTTATATATTTTTTTAATTTTTTATTATTTAATTTTTTGTCCATAAAATTAATTTTTCTCTTAAAAATAAAATTATAATATTATGTTAGAATTTGAAATTATAATTATACATCATTTTAACTAATAAGTAGGAGTAGGAGGCATAATAAATACAGCAAATAATGAAAAAGAAAAGTAACAATGATTTAGGAAATGAAAAAAATAAATATTTTAATCATTTGAAAGAAATGCATATTATATAAAATATTAATTTTATTAATGTAAATTAAATAGTGGAGACAAAGTGATTGAAACGAGAAAAATATAAAAAATGATTTGGTAAAATCTTAAAAAGATTCAACGTAATTTTACTCTTTGTTTTTTATTTATGTGAGAGAGACAAAGGAATGGAATCAGAAAAAATAGTTTGGGCAGTCGAAATGTGCTATATCCCTTTTTGGGAGGACAAAAAATTAAATCTTATATATAATAATAATAATAAGTTATTAATCCCTAAATTATATAAGACCCCTTTTTTTTTTAACTTCCTCCAATTCCTATAACATAGTTTTGTCCTTGGAGTTATGCTAGATTTTTTTCTTTTATATAATAGATAATTGCTTTATTATTATTTGCAATCAATATTTCTAATTTTCTATTATAACTAGATTTGTTTAAAGAACATAAATTAAAAAAAAAAAGATAAGAATATTGTTGGATTAATTTGTGCTCAATTAACACCAATTTCTTATAAACAATTTTAAAGATATACTCTCATATTGACATCATATATTTAAGAGAATAAATTTTCTTAAATACCAGTGTTCAAAATTTGATCCTTCATAGTCAAATTAAAAAAAGTAAAATCCTTATTCGCTGACCCAACCTTGATAACATAATTATTCTAGTATTTGATGACTCACGAGGCACTCCTGCATGCGGTATGCCTCACCTTATTTCCCCATGATATCGATAATTTTCTTTATTTGGACTGCTGTGATATTGATACATCAAAATAGTGCCTCCCATTAGAAACAAGTATTATAACCAACCACTTGAATAGTGTATGAAGGTCAAAAAAAATGGGCACAAATCTAATCTTTCGTAATCTTTAATTTCCTTTTCTTCGTTTCTTGGACAAAGTTGAGTATACCTCATATCTTCTTCATTGGCTATTAGAATATTTTAAAGGCTTAACTTGAACTTTGATGGTGCATAATTAGTCAAGGAGTCAGTGATAAGATAAGATTTCTTATCAATTTTACACTCAAATTTATTAATCTCGTATTAATTATATCCAATAGTTTAGTATAAAAATCAATTTAAAAGTAAAACCTATTGTAAAGCGAACATAGATTTATTTAATTGAGTATTAAAAAATTTTTATAGCAAAAACAAATTACCAACACAACTTTTAATACTAAAAAAATTCAAACTCACATGATATAAATGATTATGAAGTTCCTATTAATTTGCTTTCATCAATTGAACCAACTTATGTTTGTTCAAATCTTTTAATTATGCACTCATTTGATCTAGAAAGTGCTTAAATCTTGCAAAATCATCAAAATGGATATTACGTTTCAGAGCTCCCAAAGTGGGTTGGTCGGACTGGGCCCACAAGAGCTTGTCACCGCCTCTACTTGGGCTCTGATTTTGTTGGCCCAATCTGTCCCCTTCATAGGCTAAGTTCTGAAACAGGCCAGCCCACCTTTTTTGGGGGGAAATGGAAAACCCACATAATCCACCACTTCCTAGTATATTTTCAAGTTAGCCCCATTTTTCGATTGATTAAAAAAAATGTGGTTGTGAAAAAAAGGCTGTGATTCTTTGAAATATCCGTAGATTTCAAAGTTTAATTTCCCTTTTTCTGCTTTGCCTTTTTTTTTTTACTCTTTTTTTCTGTGAAAATAATAATACATTTAACTGTTCAGATGGGTAGAAATAGTAGTTCTGATGCCACGTTTGGTATGATTCAAACATAGGTGAGGATAAAGAAAAATATTTATTCTGCCTTAATTATTATTACTCAAATAATATTTATTTTTTATTAATTTTTTCAAATAAAGGTGTGAGCATCGTTTTCTATCCATTTCATCTACTTTTTTCGTTTCTTTTCTATTCTATTGCTTCCCATTTCCACTTACCAAACATGGTTTTGAGTGTTAGCATCTTTGAAATAGGATTTCTTAAACAACTATACTTATCTGAATCCTTAATCTCATGAGTTTAAATTTTCTTCTACTCACACCAAGGATGTCATCTTGTTAGAAAGAGATAAAAAACAAAGAAAGGGTGAGTAAAAAATAAGAAAGTGAATCGTATACATATTCTCATAATCTTTTTAATCATTCATTCTTTTCCCCTTTGTAACAAAATGATATATTAAGCAAGAGAGGATCTAATTTATAATCTTTTCACTTTGTGTCACTCATTCTATTTTAACTTTTCTTTCCCAATTTATCTTTAGTAGTACAAAATTTCTAATTTAAAGAAGTAATCTTATCATCAATAAACTATCAAACTTATTTAATTTTAATTTTTAAAAGTTAGTGAATACAAAATTATTTACTCCTTGAAAATAATATTGAATTTGATGAAAATTTTTTTTTCAAGTGACCGAAAAATATCGAAAGAATGAATGATTAACAAATTTATCATTATCAGACATTAATTGACTTGTGTGTGTGTGTGTGTGTATCAGCTATACACCATTGCTGTGAAGTTAGGTCTGGTCTCTCTGTATCGTGGAGTTCAATATTGTTTTTAAATTTTTATGTATGAATTTGACCTAAACTAATCAAGAATCTTGTTCTGGCAAAAAATAAAATAAGATAAAATCGAGAATCTTGTGCCACACACACGTCCAATAAATAATAAATTGTCGTATTGCTCTTCTCAATCCTCATGCACATGCATATATGATATATCAGAATCTAAAGACTTTTAAATATCTTTTTAATATAATGTCTGTTTAAGATGCTTTCTGCAGAAAATTATTAGTACAATCTTTAATAATAATGTATTTTGTCTCTGTCAATTGTCAGTTCATGATTAGGCTTGTGTCACCCACACGCCTATCACTAAAATATTAGTGTTCAGAACTAAAGCCACGTGCATAAATCCAACTACTATACGTCTAATATTTCGAGGGACAGAATTTGTAAATATGGATATTACCCACTATTAATTCCTCTTTGCAATATAATAAAAAACTTAACTTCCTAGTAGTTCAATTCTTAGAGCCCATTAGATATTTTTATTTTTATTTTTTAATATTTATTATATTATTAGACAATTATTATCTTTTTATCATTTTTAAAATAAAAATAAGAGAATCATTTTCTATTTTTTTATTTTATTTCTTTTGTTTTTGTGCATTAAAAAGACCCTATCATATCTTTTATTGTTTGCTTGATATCAAGAGGTAAGAAAATATATGATACTTATGAGAACTCGAATTCCACTCTTTATATATTTACATATTCAGTTTTAGGTTTATTTTGTAATATTGTAAGTGATATTATTAATATATAATAACAATAGCAATAATAACAAAAACAAAAACAAAAACAATAAAATATTTTTTAATTCGGGAGAGCCAGTTACATTGATCAAATAATGTCATAAATTTTTATCAAAAATCATATCTATAGACAACATATTTAAATTTAAATTATTTTTAATAATTTTGTTTGTAATTTTTCTTAATCCTTTTTTATATGTCAATATATATATATATATGATAAAATTTTGACCATCAAATTAATAAATAACGCATACTATAAACAATATCATAATATCACAAATTTATTAATTTGAAGTTGTGATTCTACAAATGATAGATTGTGTGGAATCGTGTAATTACTAATTAAATTACGGAAAGTTGCTTCATTTTGGCCACAAATCATGCAGTTGCAGCGCTCTGTGTCCTTTGGGAGACTTCGTAGCCTTGAAAAACACTTCTTAATATAATATTAAAACTAAATAGATAACTCATCTTATCTATAGTTAATAATGTGATGGTTCAGAATTTTATAAGGTATCAATTTAAAATTAATGTGTATTTTACATTAAGGGTTTAATTTGTACTTTTATCATATATATATATATATATAATGTGAAATTAAATTTAAATGGGGAAAAATAACCAAGAAGCAAAAGCAAATATATATGATGTTTGGAGAATTATATCTCTTTATTTAGATAGGGTTTTTAACTAAATTTTTTATTATTTAAAAAAATTTAATTTAAAATTTTAGCTTTTTGTAGAATTTAAAATTTAAAAATGATTTACATATTTTATATATTCTAAGAATAAAATACTATTTTTTGGCCCTTTCTTACACCTTGGGATGTACTTTAAATATCCAACAGCATGAATTTATACAATATGATCGCAATTTAAGTTAAATTAGAAATTTAAGAATATATATATTTAATTGATAAAATCAAAAGTGAAATCCAATTTATATCTACAACTAGGGATATTCATTAGCCCGATAAGTTGTAGGGGTCTGCCTTAACCCGACCTAATCGGGTTGGGCCGAGCCAAAAATAAAAATTAATAGAATTTTAAACAAAACTATATCAGGTTGGGTCATGGGCGTAAACATATTTTGCCCAACTTACTCTAATAGTTACTTTTTTTTAGTTATTAATATCTTGTCATCTTATATATATATTTTTATTTTTATTTTTATTTTATCTGATTCTCTTTGCATGTTGTAACTTTTATTACCTACTTAAATCCTTCCTATTTTTTAATTATTTTTACCATTAATGTGCATATTTATTGACATTTCTTTTGTTGAATAATGAAAATACATATATTTACCTAAAACTAATTATATTAATATAGCTTATATTTTGCCTGATGATATCAAGTTATTTTTTTATTATTGATAAAAATATGAGGGTTCTAAAATCATATTGTCTTGAAGTATATGCCTATATAAGTCTGTAAAAAAATATTTTTATATTATAAGTATCATTTCATAAAAAAAAAAGGCTCAGGTAGCCTTAACTCGTTCTAACCCAATATAAAATTAGGTTTGTTTGGATCAGGTCAGACTACAGGCATAAAAATAAGCTCGATATCTTAATTGGGTCTGGTATCAGGCATACTAGATATACGGCTCAGCTTTGCCTATGTGCAGCCCTATATACAACACATGTAAATATGAAATAAGATCTCTCACAATTGCTCACATGATACAAACTTTATTTTTTTAGTCGAACTTCCAAAAGTCACAAAAGTCCTATGTAACCAACACAGAGGAATATTTAGATGAGAGACAATCTGGATTTGGGTCTTCTCTCATCGTCACATGGAAAGAGAGTAATCGATTTTTTTTTATATAATTATATTACCTTATGTGTATATTTTCTGTTATAACCTATATGACCAAATTTATTTGGGCAAAGAGACCCCTTGTTTAAATAAAAAATATTTATTTTTAACCCAATATAAAATCAGGCTTGTTTGGATTAGGTTAAACTACAGACATAAAAATAAGCCCGATATCTTAATTGGGTCGGGTATCAGGTATACTAGATATACGGCCCAGCCTTACTTATGTGCAGCCCTATATACAACACATATAAATATGAAATAAGATCTCTCACAATTGCTCACATGATACAAACTTTATTTTTTTAGTCGAACTTCCAAAAGTCATAAAAGTCCTATGTAACCAACACAAAGGAATATTTAGATGAGAGACAATCTGGATTTGGATCTTCTCTCATCATCACGTGGAAAGAGAGTAATCAATTTTTTTTTATATAATTATATTACCTTATGTGTATATTTTCTGTTATAGCCTATATGACCAAATTTATTTGGGCAAAGAGACCCCTTGTTTAAATAAAAAATATTTATTTTTAACCTAATATAAAATTAGGTTTGTTTGGATCAGGTCAAACTACAAGCATAAAAATAAGCCCGATATCTTAATTAGATCGGGCATCAGCCATACTAAATATACGGCCCAACCTTGCCTATGTGCAGCCCTATATACAACACATGTAAATATGAAATAAGATCTCTCACAATTGCTCACATGATACAAACTTCATTTTTTTAGTCGAACTTCCAAAAGTCACAAAAGTCCTATGTAACCAACACAAAGGAATATTTAGATGAGAGACAATCCGGATTTGGATCTTCTCTCATCGTCACGTGGAAAGAGAGTAATCAATTTTTTTTATATAATTATATTACCTTATGTGTATATTTTCTGTTATAGCCTATATGGCCAAATTTATTTGGGCAAAGAGACCCCTTGTTTAAATAAAAAGTATTTATTTTAATTTTTTGATGTATTTGGCCTTTTTTTCAGTTGATTTGATAGACAAAAGGTCATGAATAGGAATAAAAATATTAAAAAATTGATTTCAGGATTAAAAAATAATTTTTATGTTTTTGTTTTAAAAATAATAAAAAAATAATTATTATAATTATTGTGTAAAATTTTTTCTTTTCTTTTATTTTTTATTTGAATACCAAATATGTGTTTAGTGCTTAATAATAGCAAAAGCAAACCTTCTAGCTTCAAGAGAGAAGTCAAAATTTGGAGCACCGTACCAGTTGAAGCAAAAATTGTTTTTTTAAATAAAATACTCTCACTCAAAATCATTAATTATCATATACTTTTCATTCTTTTTTTTAACCTATGTCTTTTCTTTTCTTTATTTCTTCTTTTATTCTTATATAGTTGACATATTTATTTTAATTTTATATATTATATGTATTTATTTTGATTAAAATTTTTATATATTTATTGTACAATTTACATTTTTATATTTTAATTAAATAAAATAAAATATTAAATAAAATTAATCATACTGAATATATAAATTAGTTTTCATTCAAATAATATTAATTGTAAAAACAAATATATACATATTTTTTATAATATATAATTTGTAATTAAAAAGTATTTCTTTTAAAAAATTTACTAAACACAATAATATTAATAAAAACTTTGTCAAATAATTTTGTCAAACATGCATTACATTCTTTACTGTTCTTTTTACAAAACTTAATTAAAAAATAGTTTTAAAATAAATAAAAATCCACTAGTGCTAAAAAAAAATCTTAATATGATCACCATTTTAATCTAGATTCGAAAGAAACCATACACTAATTACTTGGCTCAATTTGCACCGACACGATTAGGTTTTGAGGCTTTCATGATCTACAAATACTCCCTTCTCTCCTAGCTCTCACTCACCACCCTCACCCATTGCAGCACAGTAAGTTAGTGTTTCAGTAATTTGAGAATGGGAGAAAATATTGGAAGCAGCACTCACCAAATGAAGGAGAAGCTGCTTGTTGATCTGCACAAGGAGATGCACTTTATGTCCAGTGAGATTGTTCGCGACATCATCATCGGTGTCTCCGACGGTTTGACTGTTCCTTTTGCTCTTGCTGCCGGATTGTCAGGCGCTGATGTCGCATCCTCGGTCATTCTCCTCGCCGGGGTAGCTGAAGTTGTTGCCGGAGCCATTTCCATGGGTCTTGGAGGGTTTGTTTCTTCTTTTCTAGCTTTATTAATTTCTCTCTCTCTCTCTTTTTTTCTAACCAAAAACATCATAGTTTTAAGTTGCATACTACACTTTATGTAGTTCCTGTTAATTAGTTGGTCTGATATCAGAGTATACATTGTTAAGAAGGGATAATTTTAACAAGCAACAAAGGTAGCTTGTATCGTATGTATCTATCAGAAATTAAAAATCTAAAAGTCAAGTGTTTTACTCAAATGTGAAGGGTCATAATATGATATTTGATAATTTCTAATCACATATATATATATATATATATATATCATTGTAATTTGTATCAAGTGATACAAAGAGTCTTATTCCTTAGAGAAAGTTATAGTCATTACTAAACTGACAATAATTAAAAAGTGTCGTGCGTACTGTAAAAAATAATATAACTGGTGATCTTATTTTGTGAATCAGTCATTTGATTTATGATAAACTTAGCTTCTTATTAACCGTTTACAACCACATTAGGCTTCTCATTTCTCAGAAACAAAACAATTTAAAGTGATGCTAATAACCACACAGAAACTTAGCCAGTTGGCCATGCTCTTACATATCGCAAGAAGATAAAAGCAAAACACTTTTTCATTTCACGAGTTTTACTTCCCAATCCATAAGTCTAAAAGAGCATTTTTGATAAAATTAATGACATCATACCATATTTTTTCAGTATGTATCCTGCAGTTATTATTCTTTTTTGGCTTTGATGCAGTGCATGTGATGGCTTTTTATTTCAATGTATGTTAATGCAGATATCTGGCAGCAAAAAGTGAAGCCGATCACTACAGCAGAGAACTGAAGAGGGAACAAGAAGAAATCGTTACTGTCCCCGATATAGGTAATCCCTTTATTTTTCTCATCAGTTCATGAGATCAACAAGAAGAAATTTTTGCTGTGCCTGATGAGATGTGTGTGATTTTTTTTGGGGAGTTGCGTTTTTTTCTAAATATTATTTTATTTGTCGAGCATGATATTGTCAAAAGAATAATTAATCAATTGCACGTTAATAATCCTGATATATTTTTCTATGTTTATAAATGATCAATTATGAGCAAAGAGATTATTATAGATGTCTAGTCTTAAAAAATCATGTGCAGAGGCAATGGAGGTGGCAGAAATATTAGCAGAATACGGAGCTCAACCTCACGAATATGAACCCATTGTCAATGCCCTCAGGAGGAACCCCCAAGCATGGCTAGACTTCATGATGAAGTGAGTTAACCACCATCATACCCCCACCCAAAAAAAAAAACATAATTTATGAAACACAGACACCTAAAAAAATCATATTCATGTCTAGCTCATATCTAATGTTTTAAATTTTACTTGAACGCACAACACCTAGGAATATGTTTTTGTTTATGTGGTTAATTTCTTGTGTTTATGTTAATATTCATGCTTTTTAGAATCTGGTAAACTAGTTATTCTTAACACAAGTGGTGTAACTTTGGGACTGAAAAATTTTTCAGAACCCCTCCCTCCAAAAAAAAATAAATAAATAAAAAGTGAAACACAATTTATATGAAGTGAAGACACTTGAGAGAATAATATTCATATTCAACATGACACGCGTGACATTTAGATGCTTTTATCTATGTTGTGTCTTGTCAATATATACGTCTTTTAATTTGACAAAGTAATTAATAATTGATTTTACACAATTGATGTAGGTTTGAGTCATGACTGGAGAACAAATTCATAAAGTGCAAACACTTTTAGAAGATAAACATAGTCAAATTCAACACGTATATATCTGATGTACTTTAAATTTCACTTTGAACACACATAACATATCTATATATGTTTCTGTTTATATTGTGTCTCGTGTCTACTTGTCAATATATACCCATACTTCTTAGAATTATACTAATGAAGTATTCATACACAATTGGGGTAGGTTTGAGCTAGGACTGGAGAAGCCAGATCCAATGAGGGCATTACAAAGTGCAGTGACAATAGCAGTGTCATACATAGCAGGTGGATCATTGCCGTTAATGCCATACATGGTGTTTCCAGTTGCAGGAGACGCTTTGGTTGCATCTGTTGCATTAACTTTAGTGGCATTGCTTATATTTGGCTACGCTAAGGGTCACTTCACTGGGGACAAACCCTTCAGAAGTGCCATGCAAACTGTCTTTGTAGGAGCCATTGCATCTGCAGCAGCATATTCCCTTGCTAAAGTTCTAGGAGCCTAGCCCTAGAATTTTGTGCTGTATTAATTCATTAGTTAGTTTTCCCCGTTGCTACTTACTTGCCTTGTTTGTTTGTTTGTTGTTTGTTGTTTGTTGTTTTTTGTTTTTTGTTTTGTAGGAACATAACAAATAAAAATGAGAACCTATTGGCCTGCCGGCCGTTTGCTTCTATCTGTTGTTAGCTTATTATTATTATTATATTACAAATTTTAATTTTTTTTAATCGCTTGCTTATATGCAATTTTTAGGAATCAAATAACAAAATAGCATGTTTGGAAAAAAAATAAAAAAATAATCTAGGAACTTTATCTTAAAGTGATACTTCTTCTAGGAAACTTAATATATTTGAGTTTAATTTTTATCCCGCTGCTTTTTTCTCACCTAATTTTTAAAATCTTGTGTGTGTGTATAAAATGAAGTGAGATTTCTACGAATTATTTTTGGAGTGAGATTCAAAATATATGTGAACGAAAGGGCCAATATATTAAACTGGCCCAAATTAAGATGCAGCTTATTCCATGTCGTTTTCTCACACATTCCTATCCTAAGGAATAATTTTTTTTTTATATGATTCAAGTAAAAGAAAAAATGCATAGAATATATTTCTAATGAAATAAATAATAGAAAATTGATTGTGGAACAACTGTTCTTTTAAGAATTATCAGAAATTTTTATTTTTCAGCGAAACAAACTTTAGATTAAATGCATTAAAGTTCCCAGAAAATAGCAAGCAATGCTTGCATCTTTATCTAAAACCTTAACAATATTCTGACGTGGTTCTTTAACACATGCGTGTCTATAAAAAATATACTTCCTTTGAACATAACTGTTAGGAATTTTGATTTATATGTGGGTTTCATTTTTACCCACAGCTCTAAATTCTTCAGTCCTTACTATCAAAATCTTATTACTCATTCGTAACAAATATATATATATATATATATATATATATGTATGTATGTATGTATGATGTATGTAGAGAGAGAGAGAGAGAGAGAGAGATTAGAGTCTTTAATTTTCTTTTTCTTTTTTTTTCAAACCCTCTTTCAAGCACAAGAAGTTTTAAAATAAATTTATTCTCAAGAGAGTTTGAACTTTCAACTGTTGACTTATCTCAAAATTTATTTTAGAGTAATATTTCATTATAATACATAAATCTCAAGATCAATCAAACAGCTTAGAAGCACAAACTCTGGAAGACATAACCTCTCCCAGTCAAATCCCTTTAGAACAAGTTTTCTTTTGCTCTGTCCATTCCTTGACAACACGATAATACATATATTAAATCACATTATATGCCAGTACAGTACTAGCGCTCAATGCCCTAGAGAGGCAGATAATGATGAGGAATTTTCTCAAACTAATGAACACCCAAATTAACTATGCTTGGCAGAGCAGTGTACTAAGCAGCTAGAGAGAAACTTTTACATAATAAACTTCTTGTACAGTCAGTTAGCGCATCTAAATGAGCGTTGTTAATAGACTTAAATCACCAACTAACATATTCACTGGGATAAATTTCAAATTTTCAATAACTCCTTGCACAACCATATTTAAAAATTTATCATGTATAGCAAACATATCTTTGCAATGAGAAGTGGAATCATCAAAAAGATTCTTGCTCCACGGCTGAGGGTTCTTGCGAGTCACTTGGTTCAATATTGTTGTTGTCATCAGTGAGGTCCTTCAGTTCTATATACATCCCATTGATGAAAGCCTTTGTTTCTCTTGTTGGTTCCTCTATGGCTTCTTTCAGCCTACTCAGGGCCATGCAATATGCTTCCTGTCCCAGCATGTCAATAAGATTATTTACAAGGAGCTTATTTAAATTTTGCATGGGAATTGCTGCATAAAGAGAGAAGGATTTTGAAGAGTATATACCATAAAGTGATCAAGCTCTGAAGAACTAGGAGTGTGGGTTTTGGGCTTGGCATTGGCTAGCTGCTTCACTGCATCTTTTGCTGTGTCAAATTCTGCAATTTCACCTAATCCCACCTGAAATGGACAGAGATAGAGAGGCTGAAAGCTCTAAGATATTCCAATTTCCAGGCAGAAGTTTATTTTGTTCCCGATATTGCAAACATCGATCCTAAAGAGACAATCAAATGTAGGACCAAAGTTGTCTCGTTGGTAGAAATGGATGGTATCTTTTTTCTTTTTTTTAATTAACCTGAGTTCAATTCAACTGCAAATTTTTATAAGAGTAAAATTTTAAACACATCAGGAAGATGATGAAATATGCCCTTAAAATTATCCAAATTTAGTCAAACAAAGCCCAAAACAACTCTTGATTACTGTAAGACCAAAGTGGAAACTGCTTTCTTTAGAGTATCTTTCTATCCCTTTTGGTCAATGTCTTCCTTTTTTACTTGCTGGCATTGATTATCAATATGTTGATTGTTAAAGAATAACTTGGAGTCTTCCTTTATGGTCCCTTGCTAATTTGCCATGATCTTTCTATACAAAGTAGGGCTCAATCGTTACATATAAATATATATACATATAAACTATGTCCATTTGTTTTGAGTGTTGAAAAATGGAAACTAAAAACATTGCAAAAAAAAGATAGTATTACAAGGTGAAATTACCTTCAAACAGTTGAAATGAGACTCAATCAAAATGCCATACAAAGGATGGCTTGCAATCATCTTCTTGAGACGAACTTCCTCACTTTCTTTCTCTGCATCATTTCTCTCCACCACCTTTCTCCCTCCATTTTCACCATTAATGGTAGCTTCCATCTTCTCTCACTCTCAAGAGTCTGAGTCTGAGTCAGAGAGACACAAACACACACAAGCAATTATATATAGCAAATACATGGCAGATAAAAGGAGTGTCTACTATCATTATTGGTGCAATTGAAGTGTAACCATCAAAGTAGTGCGTGGGGTTGCATTGCCCCTACCCCTTGGATTTTTCTGTTCTTAATGTTACCCGTTGGTGAGTAGAATAATTGGCATGACTATGAATGAATGAATCCAAGTGGATATGTATGCATATATATGTGGGAACATGATAAAAGGTGAAAAAAAGCTGAAGTATGGGCTTTTTTCTGTGTTACCCTCTTTAAATTTTTGCCTCGAAAGGAACTTGTCAAGGGTTTGCTTCTATGATTAAAGCAGCTTTCAGGGTACTTGCAAGCAGTACCCTCTTTTTGGCCTTTTCTATATTTTTTCACCCCATCTTACACACTTCATTTGACTATAGTTTCGTCTACTATTTACTGTCTTCTTGTTACATCATTTTCCAGTCCCGAAACAACCACTAGTTACGCCAACTCCTTAGGCAAAGTTCGTCTCATCAAAGAGACAACCCCACGGAATGCTGGATATTTTCTATAAAGTGAAATGTCAGCATTTTAGCGTTAATTACTAGCGAAGGTGCTGATAGGATGATAAAAGTCTGATATTAGAAGGATTCGAACTAGCACATTATGAGTGACTGCAGAATTCGTATCGATCTTGTTTTGTTTTTTGTTTTACCAAATTTTATTGTACAATCGCTAGAGTTTAACATGAAGTCACACTGGTACAGATCTTAATTTATAAATAATTAATTTCAAATTCTTTTTATATAATCTGAGATTTAAGATCAAATTTATCAATTTTCTTACAATTGTTAAGATTATTAAATTGCTTTAATTTATTTATTTACTATGAATTGATTATAAATTAAAGTTATATTTAAGTCATAAAAAAACTTATATTTAAGAAAAAATTTAAATATAATTTTGAAGTATTTATTATTAAGTTTTTTAGTAAAAGTATGACAATTAAAAATTTTTTACAATACGATATGATTAAGTGTTCTAAAAAATTATATGTTATATTTTTAATAAATAATATTAAATTTTTATTTTTTTATTAAAGAACTAATAACAAAAATCTAATAAATTTTATTTAAATTTAATCCATACAAAAATATGCCTAAAGGCTTTGTCTTGGGGTTGCTGGGTGACGTAAGTTTGGTGGACTAGTTCGGCTGCAGTTCCGGTTGAGCGGGAGGGCAAACTGAAAAAGCTATGTAATCATTCAGTGAGTAAAGCAGTAAACAAACAAGGAGTAACAGTTGCACGTGCTATCCACGCGAGCCATTCTTTGGTACTTTTATCCATGCGATTGATAATTGAATAAAATTTAGGTATTATATTCTTTAATAATAACATAAAAAGCGTATAAATTTTGCAAAGGAATATATAATTTTTATAATTTAATATTATATGACTGACCCTCTTAAAAAGTTTTTATACATGTTATATTTTTTAGTAAACTATATATGCCGCTTTTGAATTTTGCTAAAATTACATATATTTTTATTTTATTTTGAAAATATATACAAATTTATTTTAAAATTAAAAATTTATTTTATTTTTTAGTTTAAATTTAAATTTTTAACTAAAATATTCTCTATTAATTTAAGTAATTTTTTATAAAACTAAAATACCCTCTTATATATATTTTTAATAGGGGATATTTTAGTCCAAAAAATTAAAATTAGACTAAAATATAAATTTTAAAAATAAAAACAAAAATGATATAATTTACTCTATATTTTTATTAAAAAATTTGATAATAAATATATAAAAAATTATTCTTTAGTATATTATTTAGTAATAAAAAACAATAAACTAACTAGAGGGAATGAAGCAGTATACTTATAAAAATTAAATAAAGTAGATTTACAGTTACCATTATGTTTATTCTGGTAAAGAAAATTACAGATATCAATACTTGTAATTAATTTTCAATTATAATCCTATATTGAAGATACCAAGCAAATAGAAGGTACAAATCCAGGACTTGAAATATGCTCAAGCTCTTGAATACCTTAAGAATGTTAAAAGCTGGCTATATTTTTTATTTATTATTAATTTTGTTTAAAGTTTCGTTTCTTAGTTTTAGTTTGTTTCAATATAAACTATTGACTTAAACTTTATTTTGGTTCTTTAATATTATATTATATTATTTTAATAATTAATTTATAAAAAATACTCAAATATTTCATTTTTTTTAACATTACCGAATTGTTTTATAGAAAAGCTTTATGTGGTTTTTCGATAACTTAACTTTGATAATCTTTAACTAACTTAAATTCCACCTATTATAAGTTTTTTATATTTGAAAGTGTTAGAAAGAAAAAAAAATATTTAAATGATTTTTTAAAATTAAGAAATAAATGTATTAGTGCATATAGACCAAGCCTAGCTTTAAATTAATCTGAAACCTACCCTAATTTAGTAGTGGAACAATGATTTTAGGCCTAAGACCCATCTGAGCATGAGTAGAGTTTGTTCCATACCAGGTTTAATTGGCCCAGACAGGTCAAGCTGAACCCACACATATATATATATATATATATATATTGTTAAATAAAATGGGAGGGTATACCAGAGTAATGTTGAAAGAGGGCAGCACATGGGAGGTATACCAGAAACTGGTTGAGATTCAGAATAATGTTTAAAAAAAAAAAAAGATTTATATTGACGCTATGCTGCGACCTATGGTATCTAGTCAGTAGTCATGCGCAATGGTACATGGGCATAAGATGGGTAGTGTGGAATTCTCTTGAGGCTCTGGACTTGATAATGTGTGCAAGTTGAATGTTGATAGAGGGCAGCACATGGATTTGTTTGGCATGTCTCCAGTTTGTGTTCTTCTTTTATTATTATTTTTTTTTCTCTCTCCTTTTTTGGGTTCTGAGAATCCAATGAATTTGAAAAGGATAATGGAGGGGGGGATGGACATGCGGAAGAACAGGAAAAGCAGTGCCCGCATGCATGTATGCAAAAGCACTAGACCAAATCAAACAAAAAAAAAAAAAAAGGACATCAGGGTGGGTAGGACAAAACTGAAAAAAAGTCTTGATTCGGAACCCGGCCCGACTTGGGTTCAAGGCTCGGTCTCTCAACTCAATTTTAAACCGTTTTCTTTTTTTAATTGATCTGATATGCTAGATTTATCAGGTTAGTATTTGAGTGAAATTTGAAATAAAGTTATAAGAATAAATTGAAATTAAATGAAGTTTAAAGATGAAAATAAAATTTAAGATAAAGTTAAAAGATAAAAATAAAATTTAAAAAATTAAAGAATAAAAGTACATTTTTCTTCATAATATATTGCATTAATAATAATAATAATAATAATCAGAGATATTTGAGTAAATTATTATATTGGTCTGTGAAAGATATTGTCATTATTAATTTAGCTCTTAAAAGTTTATTTCTATTAATTTAAATTTAATTAAGTTAGATTCTAGACTAAAATAATGTGTTTTTTTTTTAAATATTAAGACTAAATTAATAATAATAAACTTTTAAATTGTTGATATGGTGATATAAAAAGAAAAATAGAATGAGAGTTTTTTGGAATGTCTGTTATGTTATTGTTATTATTATATTAGTAATATTTGATCTTTTTTATTTTTTTAAATAAAAATACAAGCGTCATTTTTTGTTAATTTTATATATTTTTTTATTTCTTTTTTATTTATATACGTAATATTTTGCGCATCAAATATAATTTAAATTGATGCCTTTGAAATCCTTTAAAGGCTAATATAATAAATATATTTTAATTATTTCATTTTTAGTCTTTTTTACTAATAATTTACGGATACAAAAGCTTGTAGTTAACAAATAATACCTTTCTATTTATTCAATCTCCTCCTTAATTATACTTTCCCATTTGGCATCTATACCAAAGAGCATATCTTGCTTTCTTTTCAGCATTTTTCCTTGCCTTTCCCATCTTCCAAACACAGACCTGATGCTGCCATTATGTTTCAGAAACAAGTTGAAGCCGAACTTTGATTGCAGATTTACAGCAATTTGGATAGCACTACCCAGTATTGCTGCAATAATGTCTCAAGGCATCCATCAATTAGGGTGTATCTTCTCCTAGAATTAGAATAATCTACTCAACTTATTAAATTCTTTTATTTATTAAAAAAATTCCTCTTTGGTGCTTCTGAGAAAGATACTGACTTTTCAAATAGTGCCTCATGAGATATTATATTTCCTTCTGGTATTGTTCTGAGCACTATTATGTAATTATCTCTGTAGAAAGGAATTTAATGTCCCACCAAATGTTATTTTAAAATGGATTTTATATGGTTATTATTTAGTTTTTTTAATATAATAAGTGTATACTTTTTTTTTACTAATAATATGTCAAATAGATAATTTAATTAAAAAAATCATACAATTGTCGTGTTATTATTAAAAATATATATTTGTCATATTTTAATTAAAAAATTTGATAGTAAAAATACAAAAAATTATATTTAAGTTTGTTTAAAGAGGATTTTCTGTTTTTTTTAAATAAGAATTAAACTTTGGAGTGAAATCTTTAATTAAACTTAAAGGGGCATTTAGTTAGATAATAAAATTAGTATTGGAATTGAAAATTTTCAAATAATGATTATTATGTTCTTCTAATCGTTGTTGAACAATATTGATCTCTTTTTATTTTTTTTCAAAATAGAGATAGAAAAATTATTTTGTATCCTTAAATTCATATATTTTCTTGATTTTTTTATTTTTATCCTCATAATTTTGTGTAACAAACGAGTAGATCTTCTGCATCCATGAAATGGCTCTGAAGAGAATAGAGTGGGTTCCATTTTCGTCCCTTCGGTTATAGTGTAAGCCCCAAATGAGAATACGATGGAATATTGATATGCAATAAGCAGAACAAAATGGGCCATAAGGCCCATACATTTGTTTCCAAAACTGAAATTAATTACCCTATCACAGTGTTGGATATAGTCAAGACCACTATTGCAATGCGCAGTATATTCCTAAATTAAACTCTTTTTAAAAAATAAGGGATCAAGAATTGTAATAATTAAAGAACCACCTTTTGCCCGCAATAATTGACCCTCAAATTCTCCAGAAAAAGAGAGATAGAATGATGCATCCAAAGTTTTGAAAATATTTTCACCATCCATAAATCATAATGATAAAAAAATTAAAAATTTTCTCAATTGATTTTGTTGATCATTCATTGTTTTGGAAGACAGAGACTTGATAAAGAAGAAACTTAAAATGGTGGCCACTCGTAGTAACTTGAATATATCCTTATATGGTACCCATAATAACAATCTCATGGGCACACAAATCTTGACCAATCTCAAATGGGAAAATGAAAGAGAAAATAAATAAATAAATAAAAGGAGCACTAACTCCTCTATCGGCACTTCAAAGATCCAATATTGGAAAGTGAAGGTTGGATCTTCCAGCACATGCCAAATTATCACCAATCACTCTTCCCCTTTGTGAAAGACACATAAAAGCAAGATAATGCTTATGCTTTTTACACCATACATAAATAAATGGTTTATATTATAGTGTCTGCTAAATTAAAAAATATGTATATATTAAAATAATTAATGAACAAAACAATAATAGCCCATGAAGCATACCCCACTTTCGCCAAATCCTATCCAATCCAAGAGGTTCCTCTTATAATTCAAACTTTGTATATTTTTGGTAACCCATTTAGAATTCTTATTTGGTACGCCCGCTTTTATCCAGTCGTACCTTTTATTCTATTCAAATCAGAGACTGCATATGCTTTGAAAGCTACTTCCACCTGACACGGATTGAATGGCCTAATTTTTATGAATCATTTGATACATTGTGATTATTGAATGTTAAAATAGCATTTAAAATATTTGTATTTAATAATTTTTGTGGGACCAGGTATTCAATAGTTTAAAATAGATAAAAAGTATATAATTTTCTTAAACTTTAAATCATATATAAATAATTCTTAATCTTTTAAACTTTAAAAATGAACTTCCTAATTTTATTTTATTTTATGCAGATAACACTTGTTATTAATAAAATTTTCAATTTATTAATGAAAGAGTGATACATTAAATTAAATAGATCTTAAAATCCGTTTTTTGTATAGATAATTTTTTGAGTTTCATGTTATGTATAAATAATTCGTAATGTGTCACATTTTTATCGATAAAGTAATAAATTTACTAATAATAAGATAGTATTAACATATAATCTTAAAGTTAAAAATTCATTTTAAAATTTTAAGAATTATTTATACATAATTTAAAATTTTAAAAATTTATATGCATTTTGGCCTTTAAAATATGTAAAGTTATCTGAATATCACTATCTTTAATTTTTGACTAATTATGTATCCAAAATGCTAACAAATTTTTTTTTTCAAAAAGTATATTAAATAGTTCCTTAATGAATATCCTTCCAAAGCATTGCTTTATTCTAAAATTATATGTTAATAAGATATCTCATTAAGTAGAATTATAAAAAGATAGTTTCTCGTTAAGAGGTTAATTCCTCTGCGCGCCGCTGCTCGAAAACGCAATTGAGTTAATGCGCTACACTTAATATATCAATTTAACAAATCACAGTTTGTGTCTGAGACAGCTGTCACCAAGTAATTAGCTGACATGGAAGTCAGAGAGCTAAATTTATAATATATTCTTTCTAGTGCTATATATAAAAAATAATAACTAATTTATGGGAATTAAAAAAATTAATTAAAATTAATTATTTTCTTAATTTTATCTCAAATAACAATTACTTTTTAAGAATATTTTTGTTCAATGTATATATCTTTTTTTTTTAATTAATAACAATTACTACTTATAATTTGAAAGACTCATTTAATAGAAAGTATAATTAAAATATTATAATTAATATATTAGGTATTAATAATTTATTTCTTATATTTTAAACCAAATTAAGCTCTAAAAATTCTCTTATATATAAGACCAGAAAAAATAAATTATAATAATTTGTCACAACTTTGTCCAACCTTTATGAAACCAATAGCCATAATTTCTCAAATTAATTATTAATTAATATTTATAAAAACAAAATACATGAACTTTTTTTGAATTTTATTGAAATTGTATAAATTTTTCATTTTTAAAACTAATTTTATAGAAATTATGCATATCTCCCTTTATTTTCTTTAAAATTATGTAGATCTCCCTTAAAAATAAAAGGCAAATATATATAATTTCAATAAAATTCAAGAAAAATCTATATAATTTATTCTTTATTTCAAAAGAAGTTTTAAAAATAAAAAAGATATTTGTGAAACTTTAGGAAAACTTTAAAAGATTTATATAAGTTTTAAAAAATATAAAAAAAGTTTATATCATTTTAATAAAATAAAAAAAATTAATGTATTTTTCTCCATTAATAATTTGATACTATAAGCCAAATAAGTGCGTGAACTTGATCGATAGTGGCTGATTGCGGCTTGGTGCATGCACTGCGATCTTGTGCTTGTGACCTTTTGATTATTTACAATTATTATTGTTTATACTATTCCCTGCAAATTGCTTACTCAAGTTTCTTTAAATTTGACTAAATTAGAGCTTAAAATTAATATAAACTCCGTGTATTATCGATACCAACCATATTTATAGGTAACGTTATTGCCACATATATATCTATATATATATATATATATATTTGCTAGTGTATGTTTTATAACTGAATAAAGTATAACTAGTTAAGGTAATTAATTTCCACCAAAAAAAAACAATAGCAGAGTTTATTTTCATGGATTTATGAATTGTAATTTGTATTAAATATAAATTTAGATGTACCTTTGATATCTTTCACTACAACATTTTAAGCTTATTTTATTAATTTTTAAATATTAATTTAATAATTTGATAAATTTTAATTATTATGCTAAATATAAAAATATTATATATTATATATTTAAAACAAAAACAAAATAACAACGTATCGCTACTTAATCTATAAAATACGTACAACCTGCACTTTCAATGATATATTCTCTATCAGTCATAAATATGGCAATTAAGAAACCTTACAGCTCGGAGCTTGAAAGCGTGTCTCTCACTTTTAGGTTTTATATCAAGTTCGGTTGGGGAGAGTGATACAGATATTATCAATTTTAGTTTTTTTCTTTAAAAAAACAACACAAAGTTGTGTTGTTGCATATGCAGGAGTTTTTCAAAAAAATCAATTACATAATACTAAATTGTTAAAAATGTTTGCAAGTGATATTTTTATTAAAAAAAATTATAATAAAAATTTGCTTAACCACATAAGTGAAGAATAATTTCAAGAGGATGGATAGTCTGTTTGCAATTTATGCTTTTAAACAATACATATTTAAAATTATAGTAGTTATTACAATTTGTTTAAAATTAGAAATAGTAACTAAATCAATCAACAATTTATAGGCTAAGAACAAAAAGCAATTGAAGCAGCAAAAAGTTCACAATAACAATTTTAATCAATGTATTCAACAAAATATATCAGAAATACAAAATTAGTTAATAGAAATGACTACTAATTGTGGAATCCTTGATTTTCCTCTAATAATTATTTCAAAATTATGTATAACTAATTTCTCTCTAATTTTTTTGTATTTATGTACAGCTGTTACATATTTTATTATTTCCTAATTCTTCTTTCTTTATTAGTTGAACATTATGAGTGTTTTTCTCCTCTATGTTTTTGATTCTTCTCCTATAAGTATGTGTATCCATCATTTTGTAAACAATTGTGAAATACATCTATATCAAATTTTGGTCCTTTCCACTTGGTATCATAACATATCTCTAAGTCGAAAATACACCTCTCTTTCCTGTGTCTCCCTTTCCTTGTTTACTATGCCTAAATGGCATTTGAAAATGGTTAAACTTTGAGTGGGTCATTTGTGTTAAACCTCTCTACTCTAGTCATAGCAGGTGGGCCTCTTTCTATTATTTCTAGGTATAAGCTGAATGGTCCTAGTTACTTGCAATAGGCTAAATCAATGATGCTCTTTGTATCCAGCCAAGGAAAAGATGAACATTTTTATTGGTGGGATGCCTTTACCGACTAAAAAGGATTTAAAATACACAAAGTATGGAGGACAAAAAACAATATGGTGATGTCTTGGCTAATCAACACCATAGGCTTAGAAATTGGACACACTTCCCTTTTTTATGACATTACTTATGAAATTTACAAAGTAGTGAAGGAAAGATGTTCAAATGGAGACAATATTTTTGAACTCTTTGAAATCAAGGGCAATTTCTATGATATAAAACAAAGTGAGTTATCAATTACTCAATATTACAATGCTTTTACTTACTTTTGGCAACAAATAGGTGTATATGACAACTAAGAATGAGATAGCCCAATAGATGTTAAGATGTATAAGGAGATTATGGAAAGGAGAGAATTTTTAAATTCCTTCTAGATTTGAATAGGTTCCTTAATAAAGTGAGAGGAAGAATTCTTATAACAAAGCCCTTACCTTCATTGAATAAAGTCTTTTCAAAAGTTCGTAAAGAAGAAAGTAGAAAGAAGCTCATTTTAGGCACCTCTATTACCATCACGGAAAGATCTATACTTTTTATCAAAAGTGTAAATTAGACCAATGACAATAAATAGAAGAAAAGGAGGCCTTAATGTGATTATTGTTATCAGTTTGAACACATCCAAGAGAAGTGTTGGAAATTACACAGCAAACTCACTAATTAGAAGCGATCAAGAGAGTTGGATAGCAAAGGTTATGTGACTAACCCTGAAGGAGCCTCAGTAACTGAACTAGCATTCTTTACCAATGAACAAGTTAAATAGCTTTAAAAATTAATTACCTAAGGTTCTCCAGCTAATCTTATTGCTACTACTAGAGATATAGCCTAAAAACTTAGTTTTTTTCATGCATTTCATACAAGTACAATAGATAAGGTAATGTGGATAATTAACTTAGGTGTTTTAGATCATTTAACTAGTGATGTGTCCTTATTTTATGATCGCAACCCTTGTAAAAATGATTATAATGTGCAAATAGCTTATGGTTCCCTTTCTATAATGATTAGAATTGGGAAAAATATAAATTTAGACACTTTAAGTCTTGAATTGATTCTCTTAGTGCCAAATTTATCATGTAATTTACTATCAATAAGCAAATTTGCACAAAATATGAATTGTATTGTTAAGTTTTCTTCATTTAAATGTGTATTTCAAGATTTGGATTCGGGAGAACAATTGGCAATACTAAAAAAAGTGAAAGGCTATACTAGATAAAGATGAAAAATAAAGTCACGTGTTATGTGACCACAACCTTATATTAGGCAAAAACATTAGGAATGTTTTTCTCGCCCATGTTTTTGATTCTTCTCATATAAATATGTGTAACCATCATTCGTAAATGATTATGAAATATATCTATATCAATTTTCAATCATTTCCACTTTAATAAAAATTCGTATATTAAATATAGACTATATAATAGAGCAATATAGTAAATTAAATAGAGATGGAATAGAAAACCAACCTAATAATTTATCCCAATTCAATCATGACTTATGTTTAGTTCCTTTGCTTCACTAAGAGATTTTTATACTTAATCACAATTCAACATATACAAGATGATTTTTCCCATACCTATCAACAATGCTTTAGGCTTTCTCACTCACCAACAATAATTACAATTACAAGGGTTTTCCTTTAATTCACTCATAACTAGCTCTTTTTAGACCTTACAAAGTCTAAGAGAATGTTTGGAACTTTCAACAAGAGGAACACAAGACAACTCACTAATATGCTATCAAAAGCTAATAAAACCAAGTATTAGGCTTGTTCTCATCTTCATAACTTCAAAGCTATGCATAAAAGAGGATATATATAAATGTTGAAAGCATGATTCTTGCGTTGCTACTTTTCTTATGGGATTTCTTTTGTTTCTTTTGTCGAAAATTAGCCATTGTAGCCTCTTGATGAGAAAATAGTCATTTGATTTCACTACAATCTTTTGTATCTATGTCTTCTACTTAATTTCAACTTAGATTTAGCCATTTTTTGCTTTGTTTTGTTGTTTTAGTTACTTGTTAAAGTTTTGGCT